>CM068833.1:70618719-71818719 GCA_028554795.2 Sinohyriopsis cumingii | reverse complement strand
AAGTAAGTGGGTTGGATGTGAACTCGATCCTGCAAGAGATAGCGTGTGTGTCAGTGTCAGTATACGTTTTAAAGCCTTAACACCTTCGACTCTCGCTGAGTCTTTTTCAGTTATACAATTTTAACTATGACACAAAGATAACGTTTAATTTACAAACCTGTACATTTCGCTTATGGATATATTAGAAGTTCTGTTTCAAAAATGTGATATTCACGCCTGATTGCTTTGGACTTGGATGATAAAATGCCAGCCTAGTTGATATTGATCTACAAAAGGAGGAATGACAGCGACATATATTTGTTAAATAAAGTGTTACGTGTTTAGACTCGATGGAAGCATAAAATAGTGGTAGTGGGCGAGGAACCGAACAACTTTCTGAAAATACACACATGTAATAGGAAAACAAAAGGAAAACTATCAGTTCATATTATCGGGAACACTTATCACGTTACGAATGGAAGAAAATTTACAGTCAGTAATAACCGATAAAAAATTAAAAAGTTTAAAACCCATTATAACATGGATTTTTATAAAAAGCATCTTTATTTTAAACTGGTTAAACAGCTTAATGTTTATTCTTTGGTCTGTTTCTACAGTCACACGTAATTTAAAGCTTCGCAAACCAACCGTAGAAAATTGAGTGCAACATTTTTTCATTTTTTCAGTAAATTGAAATTGAAATTGAGTTCGGCAATATCTGTATTTTTATTACTTTTAACTCTGATTTAAGCAATACTGTCTTTCCATTGTATAATTTCCTGACTGCACAATATTAAAGTTCAAGGTAAATTTCATGGCATTGTATGCTGCTCCATTTTAGCAATGGGATCAGAGATCCCTAAAATTTAAACTCATGCAGATATTTGGAATTTAATATTAGATACGATTGTAAAAGACTAAATCATAAAATTTAAATACACAAAGTTTTCAAAAATCGAAAAGAAATACTATTTGGCAGTATAATCTATCTCCTTATATGGTAGGATTTCCTAAATCGGAATCTCTTTTAAAAAAATGTAATCGTTGGCCACGATCTACCAATGTCCACGGTCTCTGTGATATTGTAAATAGTGTGCGTCTTTTGTACTGACAGTTCAGACTATATCTGTAAATTTTTTCTTCATGGTCCATCATCATCATCATCATCATCATCATCATTAATCCCTTAACCCAAGAGGTCGTTGGGGCACCACAGTTGACTTTACAACCAATTCTCTCCATCTTTCCCTGTTCTCTGCTGCTCTTTGGGAATCTCCAAATCCCATGTCTGTCCACTCCTTAATATTGTATTCCCACCCCTTTTTCTGTCTGCCTCTTCTTCTGTACACTTGTACTGTGCCTTGCAAGATTGTTTTTACCAGTCCAAATGATCTTGAGACATGACCGTACCACTTCAGTTTGCGCTTTTTTTTACAGTGGAAAAGAGGTTTTCATATGATCCGATGGTTCGTTGGATCCTGTTTTGGAATTCTGGTTACATGGTCAATGTATGTGATTCCCGAGATCTTGCAGTATCATCTCATTTTGAGAGTTTGAATCCTTTGTAGACCTGATGTGAGAGTCCATGCTTTACAATCATACAGAAAGATGGATATGACAATCCGCATTATTTTGGACCCAAAAAACAATGTTGGTGTATTTCCATATTGATCTCAACCTTGTTATTGATGATGTTGTCTGGGTAATCCTGCAAAGTAGTTCTGGTTTGGAGCCCTCATCTGCAATAATTGACCCCAAGTACTTGCAGCTTGTGACTCTATCCAGCTTCTGTCCACTGACCTTTATTTCTGCATTGATGCCATTGGTGTTATTTGTCATCAGTCTGGGGTTTTCTGCGCTAATCTCCATACCGTATGCTGTGGAGGTTGTGTCGAGGCGCTCAACCAAGTCATCCAGGTCGTTTTCATCTCCTGCTAAACCATCAATATCATCTGCGAAGAGAAGATCGGTGATTGTTCTTCCTACGATGCTGACAGTTCCCTTGTGGTTATGCAAGGCATCCTCCATGATCCTTTCCAGGATTATGTTGAAGAGTATAGGTGACGGCATATATTTCTGTCTGACTCCAACTGTTGTTCTAAACCAATCTCGTCTGCTGCCATTGATAAGGACATCACTGGTGGCTTTGTCACGGAGGAGCTCAAAAACCTGCACCAGGTTTGAACTGATGTTGTACTTCCTCATAGTTGCCCATAAGGCTACATACGATACCCTATCAAATGCCTTTTTTAAATATATAAAGACGTGGTATAGATTCTGCTGATGCTGAATGAATTGAATGAATCTGAAGGAGCCTGAGATTGAAGATTTGTTCTATGGCGCTCCTTCCTGTTCTGAAGCCTGCCTGCTCTTCAGCAATAATTTTCTCTACGTGAAGCTTTAGTCTGTTGAGAATTATCTTCAGCATGACTTTTCTTGGGTGACTGACCGAACTGATGGCTCTTTAGTTTTGGCATAGCTGTAGGTTTCCTTTCTTGGGGAGCACGATGACCAAAGATTGAGTCCATGGGGAGGGCCAATCTTCTGTCTGCCATATCTTGTTGCGTATTGTTGTTAAGACTGACTATCTCTGCTGGTATGTTGTCAATGGCGGCTGACTTTCCTTTCTTTAGTGACCTAACTGCAATTTCTACTTCTTCATGAAGAATGGGGTTGTCATCAACTTCTTCTGCCTGGGGGAAATTTAGTACTGTTGAATCTCCTTGGGTCTTATGGTTGTACAATTCTGAGCAGTATTCTCTCCATCGCTTGAGGATCTCTTGATCTTCTGTGAGGCATTTTCCTGATTTGTCTTCGATTGTTGTAGTTTTATCTTGTTTATGGGTTGTGAGATCTTTCACCAGTTGATATGCCATTTTGCTGTCATTTTTACCCCGACTGTCTTCGATTTTGCAGTAATGTCTTTCTATCCAAGATTCCCTTGCTTTTTTCATGCTTTTCCTGATCATTTTTGTGTATCTTTTCGTATTTTCTAGCTCTTTCATGATCTCTTTCCCTTTTTCAGTTCTCTTCTTTTGTCGCATATTTATAGGACACATGTTGTGACCCAAGGTTCCTTTGTTCGACGATATTTGCCAATGATCTTGCTAGCTGTGCTAGTCACAGTTGTGTTGAATGTGGTTGTTAATTACTATAGGTCGGTGTCTTGGCTGTCCAGGGTTATCAAAGGTGCAAATTTACCAGCTATCGTTGCTTGGAAGGCTTCTGCGACTTTTGGATCGTTTAAGATTTCAAGGTCCAATCTGATTCTTGGCTGTTTAGGCTTTTTGACCATTTTCAGGTGGAAACGAAACGTTGTCATTAATAAGTCATGGTCACTTCCAATATCTGCTCCTGGAAAACTTTGCATTCTGGTGATATTCAATCCTGTGCAGAATCTTTATTTCACCAAGATGTAGTCAGTCTGGTTGTGGTGTTGTCCATCTGGATTGTGCCAGGTCCATCTTCTAGATGCTTTGTGAGGACCGAATGTGTTGGCTAGCACAAGGCTGTTGTAGGCAGCAAACTCCAAGAGCCTGACTCCTCTTTCATTTGTTTCTGCATTGCAGAAGGGTCCACATGTGATTTGCCAGTTTGTATGATGTGTCAAGTGCAAGATACAGCCTTGCGGAGCCCATCCCTCTCCAGACTGGATGACCACAGCCGAAATCCACTGATCCTCTGATTTTGGTCCATGACGTGTCAATGTCCACGGTCAATAGTCCTTAGTTCGTAGTGATAGTTCAGACTAGATGTGTGAATGAGCCTTCGTTGTTGATGAGTTACTAATGTCTACGGCCTCTACGTCAGTAGTGTGCGTCCTTGGTTTTTATTGATAGTTCAGACTAGATGTGGGAGTTTTCGTTGTCCATGACGTACCAATGTACACGGTCTCTGTGATTTTATCAATAGTGTGGGTCCTTCGTTTGTACTGATAATTCAGGGTACATGTGTAAATAATTCATCGTTGTTCGTGAGTCTCCGTTCATGCACATGTTCATAAATAACACTGTTTCCGAGATATTGTCAATACTGTGTCCTTGGTTTGAATTGATAATTCAGACTAGATGTGTATATACATATTCGTTGTCCATTACTTATCAATGACCAAAGTCTCCTTGTTTTTGTCAGTAGTGTGTGCGTCATTAATTTGGATTGATTGTTAAGACTAGACTAGATGTGTAAACATGTCTTTGTTGGTCAAAATGTACAAATGTCCACGGTTTTCATGACTTTGTCAGTAGTGTGCGTCCTTAGTTTGTATTGACAGTTCAGACCAGACTAGATATATAAACATGTCCTCGTTGGTCATGATGTACCAATGTTCACGGTATCCGTGATTCTGTCAACAGTGTTCATATTATAGTGTTACACATCAAAATTATTGTTACTTTATTTACAAAGGAAGATATATTTGTCTTTGAAATAAACGGCTTCGCAGCTGAAACAAAACATTTCATTTGTATATTGATTTGACTATGTTATGTCTATTTATCCTTTAACCTTTAGAGCTCCTGTGTAGAGTGTCTAAGTGCTGTAAAAAGGCGTTTAAAACTTACATTAAAAATAACATGGCTTTTAAAGGGTTGGTATAAAGCAATTTGATATACGCAGTGATACGCATACATAAACATTCTTAGAACTGTGTGATGTTAGGTCTATTCCTGTAGATCAATGATGAATTTCCACTCATTAATCATTAGTTACGAATGAAAATGACGATCAAATGTAATAATAATCCCCGTTTTCTAAATGAATGTATTATGGTACACAAATTAAAATTAATCGTAGTCCTTTCCTTTTCCGTTTCCCCTTCCCCTCTCATGCCCGACGGACAAATTATGCAGAAATCTCGAGTAAGAGATAAAAAGAAATTGGGCCGGATAAAAAACATTTTAACTGAAACTGCACTAAGTAACATACAATATCGTTCTTCATAACGGTATGTTTACACTTCCCTTGGGACCTATCAAAAGTGTTTATATTATCAATGATACAAAGTTGCAATTGCCGGTCGAAACAGTAAAGTAAATGTCTTGGTTACGGGGCACACGTATGTAATGTATTAAGACTTTGTTGATGTTTTTGTTGTTTCTTAAACCTATTGTAAGGTTCTATAATCGATTATAATTAATTAAATATGAAAATAGCCAATGGCTACCCACCCACCCACCCACCCACCCTCTCTCTCTCTCTCTCTCTCTCTCTCTCTCTCTCTCTCTCTCGACCATCTTATGAAGATAAGGGCGAAAATCCATGAAAAGACGAGAACAGCGCATTTTCGCTTGTGTAATTCCATAACGTCTCTGGACCTATGAAGAATGATGGTAAATGTTAAGTCAAACAGAGAGAGAGAGAGAGAGAGAGAGAGAGAGAGAGAGAGAGATTTATGGTCAATAGTAATGTCAATTAAAGCAAATTAATGATTTAGATCAACTTTAACTATATTACAATATTTTAATTACCTCTTATTTTGCTTAGATTCTATTTCACGCTAATTTCCTTCCGCCTATATGTCAGTGCATGGATCAGCGTTCAATATTCAAGAGTATTATATGCTCATTTTTTCTCCGTTAACTTTACATTGGCAGAATCTTTCAGTATTTTACGATAACGCACTCGCGCTCAACTTCATATTGAACTCACGTGTGCCCAGTAGTGTATTAGGAACTACTTTGTAAACCAATCATGTGCACTCTCGTAGTAGACGCTTTAAGTTTTGGTTGACTCAATTTATTTCTGAATGAACTAAACGAGATGTTTCGTGGACTGCCACATACCAGCTGCTTTGGCACATTCTGCGTTTACATTTTTCATACAACGCCAGACAAGGTTCTTACAAATAACACGCAAATGACAAGGCATAACACTAGACCATAACGATTTAAAGAACTACCGCCCAGTTTCTAATCTTCCATTCATATCAAAATCTTAGAAAAGTTTGTTCTATCCCAGCTTGTATCTCATCTAAATTCAAACAGTCTTTTAAGCAATGTACAATCTGCATATCGCCCTTGCCACAGTACTGAAACTACTCTTCTAAAAGTAGTTAATGACATTCTATCTGCGTTGGATAGCGGAAAGATTACAGTCCTCACCCTCCTTGATTTGTCTGCAGCATTTGACACAATAGACCATGATATATTACTTCACCGTCTCCAGCATGTATTTGGCATTCATGATACAGCCTTACTGTGGTTCAAGTCCTACTTGGTCAACAGGACACAAATTGTATCTGCAAACGGAATACACTCCAGCCCAGTTGATCTATGTTGTGGTGTTCCACAGGGGTCTGTTCTTGGACCTGTTCTCTTCATTCTGTACACTCTGTTGCTCTCAAGTGTCATAGATCATCATCCAGTGTCTCACCAACTGTACGCTGATGACACTCAAATATACAAATCTAGCCACCCAACTGAAGTTGATGCTATCATCCAAGGTGTAGAGAGGTGCATTTCTGATGTGAAATCAAGGATGACATGTAACAAGCTGCAGATGAATGATGATAAAACCGAGGCCATTCTGATCACAACACAAAGACTTTCTCATTTACATCCTTTACCTCAAACCATAAATATCAACAACGACAACATTAAATTCACACAATCAGTACGAAACCTAGGTGTTACTCTGGACAGTACTCTCACATTGCACCAACACGTCATGAACATATACAAGGCTGCATATCTTGAGCTGAGACGCATCAGCTTAATTCGCAAATATCTTTCAGTTGATGCCACTAAAACACGTGTGTGTTCATTAATACTTTTAAGACTGGACTATTGTAACTCAATTCTGTCTGGTTCATCTCAATATCTACTCCAGAAACGTCAAAAAGTTCAAAACACAGCTGCTCGGATCATAATTAGAGTGCCACAATCAGAGCACACCTCCCCGCTGCTCTGTACCCTACACTAGCTATCCATTCGATCCAGAATCAAACACAAAATTTGTTCTCTGTGCTACGTTTCACTGTCGGACTCTAGTCCAACATCCGATTTCACCCATGTGTACACACCAGCAAGATACTTACGCTCCTCTTCTGACAATCGTATACTCATTATTCTCACTATTAATACAAAGGCATATGGACAGCGTTCTTTTGCATACCAGGGCCCAGCAACGTGGAATGAATTGCCCACTGAACTTAGACACAACGACACAGTGATCACATTCATGAGGGCTCTCAAAACTCACTTATTTCGACTGCAAGAACTAACTTAAAGACCTAATAATGTTTCCTACCTGTTTTTGTAATAATATTATTATATGTCTTTTTCTATCTTATGGGTGTTGTCTAATGTTGTAAAGCACTTAGATCTTCTAAAGATTAGGCGCTATACAAAGTCCTCATTATTATTATTATTATGATTATAAACTGTCTTCTTTAGCTGGTAATACGAATGGCAACAAATATACTTACAGTTTTGACATCCTGAATTACCTCAAAATGTACTTTCTTAGTTCTGCAAATCCGAATTACATGAGCCATGTCATGGGTTCTCAAGCTTGATTACACATTTCGAAATTGTAATGTGAATTTCGACTATATTCCAAGGGAAATTACATCCTCCTTACTGCTCACAAAATTAAATAAACATTAAATTCCATAGCGTCGTTTTGATAATTGTAATTGAAAGACTTCATATTTTCCCACCTTATTATTTCAAACATTCAGTGACAGAACAGAAAGACACTTGCAGATGTCAACACGCTTCTCCTTCGCTGCTGCTTTAATCAGACGTATTTCATGTAGAATTGACATAGATAAATCCAGTCCATAATCACAAAATTTCGTTGAATCGACAAAAACACCAAAATATATTCATTCCAGATCAAACGAAAGGTTGTTGCAGTACGTATTTATTCACAATATGACTCCAAATTTCAATATTAAGCAGATCAAAACGCCATTTTCTTTCGAAAGTTATGTCTAGCGCGCGACTAAGTTCACATGTATCTGGGCGAAGTTATGTGCGCATTAATAATGGTGTTGTTGCATAATGATGAATCTGCCGTTGTGTACCATTTCCATCCGAAAAACTCGTTCATATTTTCCCATACAAATGCCGTAACCTATAAATATATGTGTCTGTAGACCTAGTGCTCTACTTTCTTCATTAAAACCATGTTTCATGCATAAATTATAAATGTAACTTATATTCATTTAATGAATGTGAATAAAGATAGAAACTCGAAATGAAACCTAGCAACTTATCAATATGAAAAGGTGCATGTGAATAGGCACAAACAGACAGAACTATATTTTGTAGCGGACACACTCGCCGACGATGTGAGTTCATTCACCCACTCAATACACAGTTGACTATAGTAAATCCAACTCCGTTTAAATAGCAAATATATCTATTCGTATGTGATATAAATAAAATATATCCATAGTATGTACGCTGTATCAATGATATACCACTCGTATAAATTTTCATTAAAAGGAAACTTGGCAAGCCTCGTTTCCTTTAAATGAAAAATTTATACATCCCGTAGTATATCATTCATACAGTTGTTGTTTTAGGGTTTAACTCCATTTTTCAGCACACGATAGGCTATACATGGAGGGCAGTATTAATGGTGGAGGAAGAACCCGGGAAAACCCCAAAAAGAACCACCGACCCACGAGAAGCTACTGGAAAGCTTTCTCACATACGCACATTGGCCGAATCTGAGACTCGAACCCACGCAGACAGAGGTGAGATGGCAGTGATCCGTGACGGAAAGCTTTTTAGACCACTCGGCCACTCGATGCCCGATCATTCATACAGAGGACATACTATATATATAATAGAAAAGGGCCTGGTTCACTTTGCTTTCTAAATAAACTTAACTCTGGTTAAATATATACTTTTTCATGTATAGATTGATGTCTTGTCATGAAATACTATTATAATGATATGTCTTCTTCTTGGCACCCCTGGCCCCCCTGTACGGCATATGCACATACTGATACAAATATAACCTTTTGGACAATATTTCACACTGAGGATATGCATCACTCTTAGCCAAATTTTGTCAAGTGGTAGTGACGTCTAATGATAACCTAATGTGAAAGAACCAAGCTGTACTGTAAATGCGCTACATATTAAAACTAATTAGTCGGGTGATCAGTATATATATATATATATATATATATATATATATATATATATATATATATATATATATATATATATATATATATATATATATATATATATATATATATATACAAAACATTACTTTCAAAATTTCCTAAACAAAATTGGTTAACCCTATGACTATGCAACCATGATATGTTCAGAAATACTAATAAAATACGTGTTTCGTGCTATTTTCATTCTAAAAATGCTTGAAGTACGAAACTGAGAACAAACTTAAGAGTTGTATGAAAGTGTTAATGATTAGTGACTACAACATATGGTAGCAAGGACTTCATTTTCTTATGAAGACACGGAGACAAGTAAGAAATATTACAAATACTAAGTCTGCATCCTTTACAAAGATTTCTTAACATGTCTACTATACAAAAACCATGATGATGGCGTTTAATCGAACGGATACGAAACTCATCGTTTCCTGAGATCTCCACGTTCGGTTTACAACTTTAAATTCTAGAAATAAAAGTCATTGACTGATATGCACAACTTTAATAAATGTAACTACTAGCTAATTTCAGGTGAAAGACTAGAAGAACATACAGTCTATACAAAAATCTGATGCAACATTCGTATGTCAAAATGAATTTGCAATTTCACCAGACAATATATATTCATTTGACTTATATATATATATATATATATATATATATATATATATATATATATATATATATATATATATATATATATATATATATATATATATATATATATATATATATATATATATATATATATATATCTTCGTGTCGATACATGTTGCATGCACGGATGAAAGGAAAGGACGATACAATATTTAATATATCACTTATAAAATGTTTAGAAGCTGTCAGCTTTTAGTGAGAATATTTCTCTTCACATAAAATAATGAATCATTTATACCGACTTTCGAGGAGGCCAGAGTTTATTCAGAAATGTATTTTCCTTTGCCTATGAAACTATTTAAATCTTTCGCTTGAGCTCACAAAGCATGATCTAATAGCTATGATACAAACACCCATTCAAATATGTTGAATCAACTTTCAAATTATTTTATATAATGGACCACTAAGTTGCGTTTATAATCTAAATACGTAATACAGACTGCAGAATAAATTAGGAATATTTTAAAAGAAGGAGATGAACAAACTGTATACCCATTAGACTGATATATTTATATTCTTTTTATGAAAAAGCTACGTGCCTGTTTCAGTAGGCCTTTCATACTTGTATTAAAAAAATATACAGGTTTATGGGCTGGGTTTCATTGAATCCAATCTTCTTTGCCTGGATTGTCTGACAAACATTGACATTATATATAATTATATATATATATATATATATATATATATATATATATATATATATATATATATATATATATATATATATATATATATATATATATATATATATATATATATATATATATATATATATATATATAGTTATAGTTATAGTTATATATATATAGTTATATATATATATAGTTCCGTACAACGACGCAGGTTTCCAATTAAAAAGGGAAGGTGGCGGAATTGGTATATATCTGCAAAGAAAAGTGTGAATTAGATTCAGAAGAATATATAGGCGATGACTTCTTTCGAATATAAATATTCTGCCGAAACTTGAATACAAGAGATAAGTTAGCAGTATTTTAAAAATGAAAACATACAGACATTTAGCGAGTTTTTAAATATTGCAAATGTTACTATACGAGTAAGATTAGATAAATTTTAAGATCAGATAATTAAAAAAAAATTCCATATCAGCTCAGAATGGATATGTTTATTATCGTTTTCCCTGTTTTGTGATGTATGTATAAAATATTTATCATCATTTATCTCAATCTCCATTAGTAGTTTGTATATGTATTAAATTTTGTATCTGTATATTGTTTGACCTCAAGAGCAATCAAATTCAGTATATGTTCAAAACTATTGTTAACTCGTCCACACGTTTTTCTTTCCCTTTTCCGTTGAATCGGACCATTTATTTGACATGCATTTGCTTGTCCGTTATGTACATCCATATGCCTGCATGGTCTTGTATTTTCGTCTATAAATTTGTCTGCATACTAGTTCCAGTAACCATCCCTTCGCCAACTGCCCATCTATCTATTCACTCTTTGGTGATTCTTCCGATTGCCTTTTCATCTTTTCATGCGTCCCCTCGTTCGTCCTGACTTATCCCTCTATTGGCGTGTTTTTCTGCCAATGCTGTCCTTGTCAAAAAGTTGACAGTTTACATCGTCGACAACTTTATGTTGTTGAAACAGGAGATACAGTAGACTTGTAATACTTTGTAATTATTTGCTTAGTTTTACTGCCCCTTATTGCACTTTAAAGGAGGATTTTAAAACTGTTATTCGGATGAAATGACGAACCGATGTTGAAAAGGAGAATTGTCATTTTTTCACCACGTGCATATCTTGTTACCTACATATATACACTGCATATACAAACAATTGCATATTTAGAAATAACTGTGAATGCATATCATTCGGAAAATAACACTTCAAACACACTTGCGTAACTTTGCCTAGATTGCTTTACATTTGTCGAAATCCAAGCACAGTCCTAAAAGGAAATACAAGAAAAGAATATAACAGTATTGCGTTCGTTAAATTCTTAGGTCAAAGTTTTTAAAAAAAGTCTTCATACATATTAACTATTGAGAAACAATTAAATCAGATTGAGTCATAATGCCAACAAGTAAAATCAGATTCAGATTTCATGAATTATATGATGGTTTTTTAAGATTGTTCATGTCATATATCAATTTTTCTGTGTGTGTGTGTGTGTGTGTGTGTGTGTGATTTGGATTTTGGACGTAGCTTTAACAATATTTCGGTCATATCGCTACGATGTCTGCAGTGTGGCAGTTTATAGTGGTGTCTAGCACTGGGGCACCATGCCGCAGACATGTAGCTTGATGTCCCACCCATTCACATTATCCTAACACCAGGCCGATCAGTCCTAACACTAACCTCTTAAAGCTCAAAACTTAGCGAGACAGGTGTTAGTACCATTTGTATATGTCTCTGGTATGACTCGGCCGGGATTGCAACCCGCGACCTGCCGCATCCGAGGCAGACACTCTTAATACTAAGCTCCATGAGATAAAATGCATTCAGTTTTTTGTGGATTTTTATTTTTTGTCGTGTCGTAGTGCCAGTACGGTCTTGGTTTTTGAAAGGTGTTAATTTTGCTCTGACGGAGATGTCTGACAGGTGTTTCTATCTCCTCTATGCTATTCTGACTTGTTATGACATGATTAACTGTATTGTGCCACCCGATTCTTGTGTTATTGTTTGTCTTTGTTTTGTAATTTTAACTTTAACAAAGACTGATTTAGAGTCGAAAGGTCTTAGGCTGTTGAGAAACTAATTTTGCACTGTTCGTTGTCCGTTAAAAGAAACATACATTGAATGACGTTAATACAATCAGACAGGTATATTACACTAAACGTATAAATCAAACTGTATGAATGGCCAGTAAAAGTAATTATCAACACCCCCATCGCAGTGGTTGCCGAACGCGAACAATCACTTGCCATACCATACAAATACACAATATTTATTCCGCTGCGGTCACCGTGTCACAGATAATTATTAGAGAAGCTTGTGTATAAATAATATAAATGAATTGTAGTTCTTTTTCGTATAGATAATATTATTTTAAGTACAAACCTGTTGAAAAGAAAATCATGTTCGGTGCACGAAGTGTATAAAGTAACTATTAAAACCATACATTAAAACAAATCAATCGGACCATATGACACTGACACATAGACTACTCCTAAATGACCTTCTATATTTATGGTGTTTATTTTCTTCTTCGGACAAGCCCCCAACCTTTGTATCGTTGTGCAATTTAATTAGTGACATTGATAGGTATATTATAATATAGATCTTGACTCCAACACATAGATAACTTAATGTGCCAACTTGTCAGACAGACAAATTAAAATTGACAAACGGTGGTTAATTCAGGGGTTACCCCGGGTTCTTCCTCCACTATTAATGCTGTCCGTCATGTATCGCCTATCGTGTGCTGAAAAATGGCGTTAAACCCTACAACAACAACAACAACAACAATTGACCAAAGCCTCATGGCCACTGCTGGCGCTGGATACTACACCCATACAACTAATGTCTTCAGTGTTTCATGATCACACCTGGGCTGAAAGGATTGTAGCCAAGTCACCTTCATTATTGTCACTTTGTTACGCATTCAGAGCTGTTCGAGTTTCCTGAAATTGTCCGTGCATTCCAAGAAATGAATATCTTTTGAAGGGAATTTTTCTCATACTGTAGGAGGATTTGATTTTAAGAAGAATGGTTATGCTTATACGCCGGAAGAGCACACCATCAATTTTGTTCCGGAATTGTTAAATATGTTTCTTTGTTAATGAAATAGTTATCACACACACAAACATACACACACACACACACACACACACACACACACACATCAGTAGTGAATGGGGTCACCCTAGCATTAAAAACACCCTTGGGTCACTCTGGCGACAATGGAAATTTAACATTAACCACCCTGGGTCACTCTAGCGACAAGGGAAATTTAACATGGGCAAAAAACCCTGGGTCACTCTGGCGACAAGGGAATTTAACATTGGAGAAAGGAAATATTCATGCTAGGGACATTCTAGGGACAAAGGCATTCGAACAATGGAAATTTAACATAGGAGATATCGCTGGGTCACTCTAGGGACAATGGGAATTTAACATGGGGAATAGAGTTTGGGCTTGTCTAGGGACAAGGGGAATTGAACATGGGGAATAGAGTTTGGGCCTGTATAGGGACAAGGGGAATTGAACATGGGATTTTTTTTTTTTTAAAAAAAAAATTTTTTAAAAAGGGGTAGGCAATGGAAAGTCAATCTCTTTTCGAGAAATGTGGGTGGCCCTGAAAAGGGCCTTTGGTTTTATGTTAATATTAACATAGACGGCATCTGTCACATCTTCTTCTTCTTAAACTCCTTCTAACTGCAGGTCCATACACAAGTACCCTCTTGAGGCATCCTTGTCTTTCTATGTAAACTCTTCTCATCCATAGACTAGTATCTGTCCTATCGACAACAGTCCACTTGGACCGGACATGCATGGATATGTCCGTCCTGAACATCATTGTTGACACAAGGGTGGAAGATTGAACGTCGGTCCACATCTTGAGGCTCCGAGAACAGGTGAGTGATAGCGCTGAACTGCGCTTATTTATAGAGAGAGGAAGGATTGAAACGGATTGAGTTCATTGACCAATCCAAACACGCGTGACAAAATTCAGTCAGCCCGCATCCAATCCGAAGAGAGCAGTCTGTGACGTCACGTGGTCTATATAGATTCGCTAGCGCCTGTGTGCAGTCAATCTATGTGACAGTGATTCAACATGACGGAAACTCAGAAAACGATTCACTGGGGTGCACCAGCAGTGGAGACCGCCCAAGGGAACCCGGACTTACTTTCAGAAGAGGTACATTGGGATTTTGTGGATTTTCTTACCTCGCAAGAATTTGTTCCGGAACCTTCGTCTCATTCTTCATTACCGCAAGTGGAGAATTTTAGACAGAGACAGAAAGAAGAATTGGAGAAATTTATGCAACGACAAAAGGAAGCGGAACAAGCTTTTCTCCTACAGCAACAGCAACAAGAAGAGGTAAGAAAAAAACAACAACAACAAGAAGTAGCAGCAAAGAAACAAGAGGGTGAAAATCAAACGGCCACGGTACTGTTGGACATTTTAGCGGAGTTAAGAAGTCTGAAACAAATGTATCAGACTTCTTTATCACGACCGAAGAGAATACGACCTTCCCGAGCTAAACACGCCAACCCTGTGACTAAGCCTACCGTACCACCCTTAGTGATTTCAACCCAATCATCATCATCAGAAGTAGGCCTCGACAGTGGCAAAGGCTTAAGTCAGTTAAAGTTGATTGCTTAAACTCACCTCTACACCAAAAAAAAAGGCCCTTTTCAGGGCCACCCACTTCTCTCGAAAAGAGATAGCCTTTCAATTTGCCAATAACTCAAAAATCAACAAAAAAACCCATTTTACCCTTATAGTACGTGTCTGTGTATGAGTGCGTGAGTGTAGCTTCTTATTTAAAATCAAAACTCAAAGACACTTACCTTATATAATTAATGTATTCTTTTCTCCATAGTTACAATCCAATTCACAATTCACAACAGAACACTTTATAAATTACATTCACTTCTTCTGTTTCTTTTTTTTACTCTCTCTATTTTTTCAATTTCTTCACCGTCACAGTCTTTTCCTCCTCTTCCTCCTCACTTTCTTCCCTTCTTCTTTTCTTCTCCTGTTTCTTTTTCTTCACCTGGCTGCTTTCTTCCTCTGAAGAATCTCTCTTCTTCTGAAGAATCCCTCTTTTCTTCTGACTCCTCTTGTTTCTTTTTTGGGCAATCTGGAGACCAATGTCCTTTTTCTTTACAATAATAACAGGTATCTTGACTTTTGTCTTTTCTAGCCCCTGTTTTTTTTTCTTTTTTGACGGTCTGGACACTCTGAAGACCAATGCCCTTTCTTCTGACAGATATAGCAAGTATCTTGACTTTTATCTCGAAAGAAAGGAGAGTAGTCCGTCGGCTGGTCTGAAGAGAATTTTCTAATGACCCCTCTCAAAGCTCTGATGAAACGTTCGATTTGGCTAGTCTCTTCCATCGTTGTCCTCGGTTAGAGAGTGAAATGAATAGTGAAAGGACAAGACACACACCCTTTTATATACGCTGGTTTGCCATGACTATAAATTAGTCTATGGTGTTTAAACTTGAGTCATTTGACGTTTTGCACTCAAGATGAAACGATCCTATTCATTCGAGAAGAAAGAAGAAGACAGTAAGAGGCAGAAACGTGATCTATCGCCTCGTACCAGAGCTGAAGTCTTGGCACAAATTCATGCCAGTGATTTTGAAGAGGACATGAGTGAACCAGAATCTGAGCCCTCTAAACAAAGTTCACCACCCTTAGTCAACCCTGAAAAGAACTATTCCATTCGAGAGACGGAAAAGCGCTCTAGAAAATTTAGAACCACGGCTTACACCTACACAGTGAAGTTTAAAGATTTCAAGTCCGACGTACCATTGGAGAATGCAGAAGGGTTTATCACCGAGATGTGGCATTCTTTGCTCACCGCACTCAAGCGACAATGTCAACCCAAAGAAGACGATCGCTTGACACTATCCATAGATCACGACAGTTTGAAATCCCCTGTTTGGATCGAGTTTAGCAGACCCGCAGAACTAACCCCTTCCAAAGTCATGGACAAGATTCAACACGTACACCAATCTAATGACCAGTTTGACATCACCGATGGTAAAGCCACACTGAAAATGGCCCACGTCTCTCCTCCTCAAGGGACTGGACGCAAAAAGGTCTCATTGGTGGACGACCTTCGCAACACCAAAACAAGTCTCGTCCAAATTAACAACCCTCAAGACCAGATGTGTTTAGCCCGAGCCATCGTGGTGGGACGAACCTATGCCAACAAGAACGACACGACAGAATGGAAAAGAGCCTGGAAAACTATTCAACGAACCGACCGAGCCAAACAACGAAGCAGAACTCCTGTTTCAACAAGCTGGCCTGTCTAAAGACACACCCTGTGGCATTCCTGAGATGCAAAAATTGCAAGATGTCCTAGCTCCATTCTACACCTTGAAAGTGCACCCTCAAGAAATGCGCGGACCTCTGTTGTTTCGAGGGAAAGACTTTAAGGATGGAAAATACATTCATTCTATTATCACGATGACCATTTCGATACCATTACCAGTATCACTGGATTCCTGGGATATGTTTATTATTGTGAGAAATGTGACTATGGCTATAAAAATCGAGAACAACACAAACATTGTGGATGGAAATGCTCAGGATGTTTGGCCTCTCAACCCTGTCTGAGCGAAGGACAAGAAAGAGTACATTGTCCTGCTTGTCTGCGCACGTTTGTCAGCCCTGCCTGTTCCCAACAACATCTGAAGACGCAAGGTTCACAGCAGAAATGTGCTTGTCAACTGCAGAGATTGTGCCCTACGTGTGGACAAGGCCTACGTACCAACAGTACCAAGACACACGTATGTTCAGGAAAAAACAAATGTCACATTTGTCACCACATCGTGGACTTGGAACACGAATGCTACGTGCAAAAATACCAACCCCCACCAGAGAAAGAGGACGGTCACAAAAAGAAAGGCAATTTCATCTTTTTCGATTTCGAATGCATGCAAGAGACCGGCATTCACATTCCTAATTTCTGCGTGGCTCATCGAGCGTGCGAGAAGTGCATTCAAGAACCTATCTTCAGTCATTGCCCTCACTGCAGTAAGATTCCCGGAGGGCGTGAAAAAATCTTTCGAGGACCGAACACGTTAGCCGATTTTGCCCAATGGGTCTTAGACCCCATCGACAAGACGTGGAGCCAAGAGGACATCGAACGTTACGGAGATTGTCATCGTCATGCCACAGTGATGGCTCACAATTTCTCCGGATACGATGGACAGTTTCTTTTGAGATACTATACGGAACAAGGCACCGAACGTCCTAAAGTCACTTTGAACGGAGCCAAAATCATTTTCATGCAAGTGGGACAAGTGCAGTTTAAAGATTCGTTGAGCTATTTGGCCATGCCTTTGAGTCGAATGCCTAAAACGTTTGGAATGACAGAAATGGCTAAAGGGTACATTCCACACTTTTTCAATACGGAAGCCAATCAACACGCCGTTCTACCCCATTTACCTGAGGCTCACTATTATGACCCCGACAACATGCGTACCGAACAACGAGAAGCTTTCTACGCTTGGTACCAGGCTCACGCCTCCGACCCTTTCGACTTTCAGGAAGAAATGTTAAAGTATTGTCGTTCCGACGTGGACATTTTACGGCGATACTGTTCATGGAACACGGAGGGGTCGATCCTTTGAAAGAAGCTTGCACCATTGCCAAAGCGTGTTCCTTAGTGTATCGACAACGATTCACGCCTGAAAACACCGTGGCTGTCATCAGTCCTCAAACGACCCACTTTGTCAAACGTCAATACTCGCTCAAAGCCCTACGTTGGTTACATTACTTGTGCGACAAGGAAGACAAGTGGATTCAGCATGCCCGCGACGGAGGGGGTGAAAAGACCATCGGAACGTATTCGGTAGATGGCTGGGACTTAGAAAACCCCAAGATCGTGTACGAGTTTAACGGTTGCTTATTTCACGGATGTCCCGTCTGTTACCCTGATCGTAGCACTAAAAATCAGTTTTTACAACGAACCATGGAAGACTTGTACCAGGACACTTGTCAGGGACGCCTAAAGTTGGAACAGGAAGGATACCAAGTGGTGGAAATGTGGGAACACGAATACGATCACCGTTTGAAAACCGATCCCGAATTTAAACGCCTCGTGGAAAGTTACCAGTTCATGGACCCGCTGAACCCGAGGGATAGTTTGTACGGAGGAAGGACCAATGCCACCTGTTTGCTGTACCAAGCCGACGAAGAGAAAGGAGAAGAAATCAAATATTTGGACGTGTGTTCGCTGTATCCCTACGTGTGCAAATATTGTCACTTTCCTGCAGGCACCCGCAATTGATGACGGAACACATCGACCTGAAAAACATTCGACAATACGAAGGTTTGATCAAGTGTAAAGTTTTGCCTCCCACGGACTTGTACCATCCCGTCTTACCTCACCATTGCCAAGGCAAACTGATGTTTCCATTGTGCCGTACTTGTGCCGAAACGTGCAACCAAGACCAACCTTGTCAGCACACCCAGGAAGAACGGGCCTTGACGGGAACCTGGGTCAGCGTAGATTTGTTCAAAGCTCTGGACATGGGATACCAACTGTTAGAAGTGTACGAAATTTGTTACTTTCCCAAGACACAACAATACCACAAGGGTGACCCCACTCAGAAAGGCATTTTCGCAGACTACGTGGATGCCTTTTTGAAACTGAAACAAGAAGCCAGCGGCTATCCGTCCTGGTGTCACACTTCCGAAGACGAAAAGACATTCAAAAAGAGAAATACTATGAACAAGAAGGTATCTCTTTAGACCACATCGAGAAAAAACGAAGGCAGGCGATCGTTTGCCAAAGTGATGTTAAATTGCTTGTGGGGTAAAATGGCACAACGGCCGTGTTTACCCAAGACGGAATATTTGACAGAACCTTCCCGCTACTTTCAGATGATTCACGACAAAACCAAATACATGAAACACGTGGACGTCGTTCGCGAGGATTTGATCTTGGTCAATTACGAAGAAGATCTGGACTTTGTACAAGACGACCCTTTTGGAAATGTCATCATTGCGGCTTACGTGACAGCTCATGCCCGCTTAAAATTGTACGAAGCTTTAGAACTGTTAGGGGAACGCGTCCTGTACTTTGACACGGATAGTTGCATTTACATCCATCACCCGAGTCAACAGCACCCTGACATCGAAGGAGACCGTTTAGGAGCCTGGACAGACGAACATCCCGACGACAAGATTCTAAGTTTCGTCAGTGGCGGTCCCAAAAATTACGGCTACGAATACCGGGACCCACAAGGAGAAGTGCCCACGACGTGTAAAGTGAAAGGATTGACTCTGAATTATCGTACCAGTCGTGTGGTGAACTTTGGGGTATTGAAAGAAGCCTTGCAATCTGGAGAGGATGAACACTTTAAAGTGACCACCTATCAACCGAACAAGATTGTACGTTTACCCACTCACCACGTCGTCAGTCGACCCTTGGAAAAAGTCTATCAAATCGTGTACCAGAAGCGAGTGCGACTTTCCAATCATTTCACCTTACCATATGGACACGTCGGTATTGGTCTGTATATAGAAAGGAACCCTAGGCAAGATCAATAGTTCATTGTGACTACCAAGACCAAGTGAACAAGATGAATACTTTCAGAGAAACACAAAACAAGTTTAGAAAGGCACAATTCAAGTGTCGGGCTTCTGAAGTGGAATGCAATTGTGAGCCTTGCGACTTTTCAACCTGTGTTAGTGACAGTACCAGAAGAACCCGTCACCCAGGACAGGACTCTCGTGGACAGGCCTGAAAGACCCTTTCGGGAGGACACTTGTGTGACCTTACCCCCTATAGAACTGGTCAGAACTTTACACAAAACATGTTGTACAGACACTTGTGTTTATTCCACGTTAATGGTTATCATGTGCCTTTTATCCTTGTACTTAAGCCTTTGGCTTTTATGTATTTTTTTGTCTTTCGTATTCACGTTTAAAACATTCAATAAACGTGTTCTGAAAAAAGTATATAAACTCTCGTCTTGTTTGTTTTTGTGTCACAAGTGACATTCCAGACACTATGGCTACCTCTGCTGTATCTGCTCCTTCTTCCTCTACTGTCAAAGTCATCGACGAACACTTAGATCGTGCCAGTTGGGAGGCTTTGTATCTTCGCCATCCCTTTAACATGCTCATTGCAGGACCTAGCGGTTCAGGCAAAACCGAATTCGTCAAACGTTTGATCGAAGATAAACATCATTTGATCGATCGACCACCTCAGCGGATCGTGTGGTGTTACAAAGAGTGGCAATCGGCGTACAGCCTCTTGCGAGAAAGTCAAGGCGATTCCATCGTGTTTGTGGAAGGCATTCCTAAAGAAGACGACGGCATCGTCTCTGACTCCCGTCAAACCCATTTGGTCATTTTTGACGACATGTTAGGAGAAGACGAAGAAGAAATTAAACTGTGGTTCACGCGCAAAGGGCATCATCGTAATGCCAGTGTCGTTTACATCACCCAAAATTTGTTTCAACAAAGTAAAGCCCATCGCACCATCAGTCTCAATGCGCATTACGTGGTCTTGTTTAAAAGCCCTCGAGATAAATCGCAAGTGCAAGTCTGAGCCAAACAGTTAGGGACACCTTGGCTGACTCAGGCGTACGACGATGCCACTCAAACTCCACACGCCTATTTACTCGTCGATTTGAAACCTACGACCCCCGAGGATTTGCGATTTCGTACCCACTTGTTTCACCACTGGGGCCAAGACGGAGGGCCTGTCCTGTACACGTCTCCATCCTCGACTTAATTTCACTCCGCAAAAAAATCTATAAAAACTTCAGACCCTTTTCGTCTGTCTCACACACATTTTGAACACGGCGTCCTTTCAGTCGCATCTTCCCGTCAAATTGATTCGTGCCTTGTATGGCATCAGTCGAGAAAAAAATCCACAAACACGATCTCGTGTCTTAGAAGCTAGTCTCAAAGAAGTCTTACGATGGTTCACGGTGACGGCACGTCAATTACTCCAAGGAATCATTCAGATTCCTCATCAAACCAAACGCTTTTTTGATCGAAACAAAGTCGCTTTGACCCAACTGGCCGATCCCCGCATCGACACTCAAACCAAAAAACAAATCATTTTGAAACCTGGAGGAAGCGGTACTCTAGGAGGGGTCATCATTCGCTCTCTCTTAAGATGGGATCCTAATGCCCCCAAACTTCTCCCCAAGAAAAAAGTCAAACGAAGCTCCATGAAGAAGAAGAAAAAGTCCCCAAGGAGAACTTCTCCAGTGGCGGGACCCTCCTCTTACCAGACGCCACCCCGGAAAAAGAAAAGAAACCCCCAGAAAAATAAAAGTCCACAGAAGAAAACTAGTCGCAAGAGAGGCACTTCGGCCAGGACGCAACCTTACAGTCGCAAACCACGACCTGCCACGGCGGTGACCGCGTCTCCGGCAGCCTCACGTTCATCCACTTCCCCGTTGATCACACCAAGAACTGAAGAGTACTTAGAGACGTTGATCACACCAAGAACTTCTCCGTTGATGACCCCAAGAAGAACTTCCCCAGTGGCAGGACCCTCCAATTTAGTGGCAGTGGCTGCTGCTCACAAAGTACCTTCTCCCAAAATCAAAGTCCAACAGAGATCGGGCATGTTACAAAGTTTACTGGATTTGTCCAAGCAAGAACTGGCTCGATTTAGTCCGTTACGTACCCCTGCACGACGTGTCATGCCTGTCCTGAAGTTGATACGACGTAAAGACAATCAGTGTCGACGCGTTCCAGTATAAAAAAGGTGTGTGACCAAGTAGGGTATCAGTGTTTTGGTGCTCCTGAAGACTCAAAGATGTCACCCTCCAGAAAACATCCCTCTTCTAAACAACCCCAAGGAAAGAAAAGGAAAGGACTGCCTCCTCGTTTAGTCAAACATGGGGACATGTTATCTGTCCTGTCCAAAGCTTCTCCACCTCTACGAAAAAAACTCATTCAATCAGCCTCCAACGAGGTCATCGATACCGTGTGCGAATGCTGTTTGAACGTCTTGAAAGGCACGATCCCTTTGTTCAAACACCAGAAACAATGCTTAGGCAAACATCGTCACGTTCTTCGCCTAATGGTTCAAAAGAAAATTCCCATTCGTCAAAAGAAGAAGATGTTGGTCCAACGTGGAGGCATTTTACCCCTCTTGTTAGGTCCCTTACTGAAAGGTGTCTTGGGAACCATGTTGGGAGGACTGGTGGGAGCAAGATATAAAGGCCCTCGGAAGTCCCAAGATCTCAGAATCGACCCCTGACAACCCCATGGAAGGACGAAAACTAGCTTTAGTACCTTACAAACGATGGATGGAATACCATCGTTGGCAAGAACAACGCACCCCGCATTTACCTCCCAATCCCAATTTGAGCGAGATGTCCCAGTTACAACACGAATTGCAGTCCTTGATGGATCGCCAAGATTTGTCCGAAACAGAAAAATCGCAAAAGTACGGTCGACTCTTGCAACGACTGCAACTCTTTCACCAGAAAGCTTTAGACGAAACAGCTCTACCCACTCTGAAAGATTTTAAGACCTTGATGAAAAGTCCAGCACCATGATCACTACCACCACCACCGCCACCACTACTACCATCCCCAGGGGTCACCAGAGATGCTACCCCACGAAGACCTGAGGAAGAAGAGATGCGAGAAGTGTTTCAAACACCGTCAGCAGCTCCCATTCGAGTAAGATTGCAGCATCCTTGTTGACCCCGTCTCCCACACCCCAACGAGAAGAAATGAAAGCTTGGGTTAAAAAGATGATGTCCACTGCTCCTTCGACAGAAGTGAAAAAGAAAGAAGGGAAACCAGAAGTGAAAAAAGAAAAGAAGACCAAAGCCATTCCATTGCCACCTCCACCACCACTACCTTCGACTTCTGCTCCCGTAGCCCATCGGACACATAAATCCGTTTCTAAACCACCCTTTCGTCCCACCCAAAGTAGCATCACCGAAGAGTGGGTAACTTATTAACACACAAACAAACACAAAAATGGAAAAAGTCTTAGCCAGCATTTACTACGATCCGTCCCATCCTGCAGGTTACGCAGGAGTTCAAAAATTGTTTCGTGCTGCCAAAACTCGACTGAAAAGTCTCCGTTTACCTCAAGTGCAACGATGGTTGCAAGAACAAGCTACCTACACTTTACAGAAACCCATTCGACGCAAGTTTGCCAGAAGTCGCACACGAGTGGAAGGCATCGATCATCAATGGCAAGCCGATTTAGCCGATGGCTCTCATTTGGCCAGCTACAATCGTGGCTACAAATATTTGTTTTGTGTCATCGACGTCTTTTCCAAATTCGCCTGGGTCGTGCCCTTGACTTCCAAATCGAGCAGCGAGTTAGTGCCAGCCTTGCAACGGGTGTTGAAACAAATCGGTCGTCACCCTCTTCGATGGCAAAAGGACAAAGGTACCGAATTTCTGAACCAAGCTTTCCAAAAAGAATTAAAGAAACGTGACATTCATTTTTTTACCACCGAGAATCCCGAAACCAAAGCCAGCATCGTGGAACGTTTTCAACGCACTTTGAAAGAACGCATGTGGAAATATTTTACGCATCACCACACTCTAAAGTACATCGACATCTTACCGCACCTGGTGCAAGCGTACAACCAATCTTACCATCGAAGCATCGGACGTGCCCCGCAAGAAGTGACTCCCGAGAACGAAGTGTTGGTGTTTGAGCGCCTGTTTGGTACGTCCCCGACGAGGGCTGTCCCCAAGAAAAGTGGAGTGTTGGCCGTAGGAGATTGGGTACGCATTGGCAAAACCAAACGCACTTTCGACAAAGGTTACTTACCTAACTGGACGACCGAATTGTTTCGTGTCACTGGACGAGTGCATGGCCGTCATCCTGCCGTCTATAAATTGGAAGACATGAACGGAGAAGTGCTCAAAGGAACGTTTTACTTACCCGAGTTACAAAGTGTCACCAAAAAAGAAGACGACGTGTACGACATCGAAAGCATTCTCGAACGCAGAACCCGTAAAGTGGGCAAACGACGTGTCAAAGAAGTCAAAGTACGTTGGAAAGGATATCCACCCAGTTTTGATTCTTGGATCGACGCTTCGCAAGTCATCGACTATAAAAAGAAGTGACCATCATGCCCTTTCACACAGTCGCAGCTACGTCGACCACTCCTTCACCTAGTTCTTCTCTGCAAGATTTACAAAAACAACCTTTGTGGGTGTGATGCGGAGAACGTGTGCCTAAAACGCAAATCGTCTTTTTCTGCCAAATCTTCGTGGTATATTGTGTCATCGGGGCAGCCATCGCCAATTTGAGTTTGCAACAAGGAGACAAACAATTGTGGACCATTTTATTGAGCAGCTGCATCGGTTACCTGCTTCCCAATCCCTCCCTGAAATTCTCCTCGAACGGGAACCACGGGAACCTTGTGTCCAGTGCCAGTGTCAGTTACCACTCCAATAACAACCACAACCAGAACCCCATTGTGAGCGGAGACACGCCTCTAACGTCCAGTAACCCCTCGGACAGCCACAGAACTCTAGAATTATGAGTCACCAAAACCAATTTTACTTAACCTTACCTAGTGACAGTTCCATGGAGGTGTTTCCCAACAACAAGTTGTGCTGTTACACGGCCAAATTACCTCAGGTCATCCCATTAGATCACGAAGCCCATTGGGAAGTGGCTTTGGTAGAAATGATTCACCCGACCCAAGTCCTCAATGTCCTTCCCAATCAAAACTTTTTTGATGTGGAAGTTTATGACGAACAATTGCAACAGTACTTGGATACCCATGGCAAATATGACAAGAAAACCCCTGGCACAAAAAATCAAAAGTACACCACCTATCACTTGTTCATTCCCCCAGGCTATTATTTTAGTGGTGAACATTTGGTGAGCACAGTAGCCTCCAGGTTTAATGTCGTGTTTCTGAAAGCTTTGGAAAGTGTCAAAAAAAGTGTCACCCTGGAATACCACAAAGCAGCTCGTCGCATCTTGATGAAATTTGACGGGAGTAAAATCGTGTCCATTTTATTTTGTCCTGAATTGTTTGACATGTTGGGCGGAGACATGGACATGAGAATGGCCATGCTCAAGAAAAACGAATTGCCAGTCGTTTACGACAACGAGTCTTTTAGCAAGTTATTTCGTGCCCCGGTAGAACTGAACCAAGGACTGAATTTGATGTGGTGGAGTACAACGTGGTGGGACACACCTTCGTACCGTTACTGCGTGTCATTCCTTTCAAAGTGGATTCTGCCACGAGCGCTGACGAGGAAGGTGGAAACACTTATCACGTCCACCGCGAATTTGTACATCCTCACTATCTGCCTGTCGGTAAGTCTTATTTGGACACGGTCAACATTGCTATAAAAGGAGATTTGGGACAAAATATTCCATTCACCAAAGGAAAAGTCACGGTGAAACTCCATTTTCGAAAACGGTTCTCTCACGATTCGTAAGTCATGTATCCAGTGTACCGAGGGGTTGCTCGACAGCGAGGACACGGTTTAGGAGATATGTTGAAATCGGCCTTTCGTTCGGTGGCCCCAGTCTTGAAACCGATGGTGACACGCGGATTGCACGCTTTGAAAGATGCCGCACTGACACAAGGCAAAGAATTTCTCCAAAATGTCATCATCGACAAACAAAACCCTAAAGAAGCTTTCATGAGGGCAGGCAAAAATGTCTTGCTGCAAACGGGTAAAGACCTTTTGGGCCGACGAGAAACACCTATAAATGCCCTGCACGCTACCGAGTCAGGCATTCATACTTCCCTGACGCCACAGCAAGGACCAGGCAGAAAGAGACGACGAAGAAAACACCCTTTCACCAGACTTCACACGTCTAAAGCTAGAAAGACAAAGAAAAGAAGAACTCTTCGAGACTTAGACGTTTTCGATTATTAAAGTATTGAGACACAGAAAAATGATGCACCGAGAATCTTGCGCTTGTTCCAAGTCGGAACTGGATCTGTTTGCCATGTCCCCCACCATGATGACCATGCAAGAATCCCAGTGGGTGGAATTTCACCCCGTCTCCTCTTTGACAGCCTCAGCTCCCATCGAGTTTGAAATCAAAGGACAGCCCGAAGATTACATCGATCTGAATAGCAGTTACTTGTACCTGAAAGTCAAAGTTGTCGATGAGGACAATTCGCCCCTTGATGGCGATGAGGTAATAGCTCTCGTCAACAATTTCATGGATTCCTTGTTCAGTGGAGTGGACTTGTACTTGAATAACAAACTAGTCAGTAGCAGCATGGATACTTACCCTTATCGAGCGTACCTGGAAAATCTCTTGACGTACGGAATAGACGCCAAGAACACTCATCTCAATGCCTGTGTGGTATGGGAAGCTGACGATGCGGGCGAATTTGAAACATTCGAAACTGATACAAAGGATAAAACTAAACCAAAAAATGATGGATTTCTAGAACGAAGAGACAAAATCAAAGACGGACAGAGGTTAGAACTGATGGATCGTTTGCATTTGGACATGTGGTTGCAAGAGAAATATTTGCTGAACAGGGTGAATGTTCGCCTGAGACTGAATCGTAGTAGTGCCGCTTTCCATTTGATAGGTACTAGTGCTTGCAAAACTGTCATCGAGGAAGCCAGGCTCTACGTACGACGCGTGGAAGTGTTACCTAAAGTGGGAAACGACATCAGTCAGACGTTGAGCAGAACGACCGCCAAGTATCCGACACGACGCGTGGAAGTGAAAACCTTCACCATCCCCAAGGTGCAACGATCCATGATCGAAAATCATCTGTTCCAAGGACAGTTATCCAAACGTTTGATCGTTGGTATCGTCGAGAATACAGCCTTCAACGGAGCTGCCGATAAAAATCCTTTCTACTTTCAACACTTTGGCGTGTCCAAGATCGAAGTCAGTCGCGATGGCAAAACCTTGTGTACCCGAGCTTTCGAACCTGACTTTACCAAGAAGAATTACCGAGGTCGTACTTGTCCTTGCACGAAGCCACCGGTCAGTTAGGAACCAACACCAGTCACGGCATTACGTACGAGGATTATGCAGGAGGCTATGCTTTGTGGGCTTTTGATTTCACTCCAGACCAAGGCAGCGACGAGGGACATTTCCACCCTATAAAATCCGGTCAGATTCGTGTGGAAATTCAGTTTGCAAACCGAGTCCCTGATGAAACGGTCAACGTCATCCTGTATGCAGAATTCGATAATACGATAGAAATCAACAGCTTGAGAGAAGTCATTCTAGATTATTAGAAACCATGGAAGACTGTTAACCCTCTTTACCTAGTGGAGAAACTTTAGACATGGAATGTGCGGAGACTGTGAAAGAAGAAGTTATCATGATGAAGTCGAGATGGCCAGAACAAGAAGCCCATTTAGTCTCCTGTTTTGCCAAACACTTGGTCGAAAAAATGACGGAACTGATCAAGAAAAATTGCTATGGATGTCAAAACGATCATCCCAGTCAAATTCAACACGATAAATGCCTAATGCTGAGTCAAGAAGAAAAATTGGACGAGTATCTGGACGAAGCTTGGAGTCTCATCTCGGACGAAGTCGTGTTGCACCAGTGGTATAAAGACTTGTGTGAACATTCTTGTCCACCATTAACCACTCAAGAGATCGATCGTATCGAAGCTCTCTTGAATCAGAGTGAGGAGACGAAGCGAAGAAACGGTTATTTGTCAGACATTTTCAAGCAAAAAGTCAGGATCGAATTAATCACTTATTATTACCTGTGAAGAAGAAAACACACAAATCAATGGATACCTGGGAACTTTATTACCTTTTGAACCACAGTTCGTATACGGCTTCTTGGAATCCTGTCGTCTGTGCTAAAGATGAACTCCCTCATCGCAAACCTAAAGACCATCTAGCTTATGTGATCAACACAGACGACAGTAATCTCCCAGGAACCCACTGGGTAGCCGTCTACTTTCCTCAAGAAGGATGTGTGGAATATTTCGATTCGTACGGATTGCCCCCTTTGGAAGACAATATCATTGACTTTATGAGAAGAAATGCTCAGACCACCCGACTCAATAATGTGAAATTACAAGGCACAGATTCCTTGGTGTGTGGACAGTACTGTGTGTATTTTCTGCATCATCGCAGCCTGGGCTATTCCTTAGAACATTTAGTGACTCATTTTGATCCTCGTTCTTCTTCTAGAAACGATGTGAAAGTAGATCGATGGTTTTGTGACCATTATGCTTATCTTTTGTCTCAAGCTAGGAAACGTAGTGTCCATCAATGACCTAAAGACTTCCATTAGTGGAAATCACAATTTCATTCACAACGTTATCAACCCTGTTTAAAGTAGAGAGTTAATTGAAAAAAAAATGTTTGAGATTTGAAAAAATGTTTGATGTTATATGGTTCGATTATTGTTAAAAAAATGTTAGAGTTGTTTGTTAGTGTTAAGTGATTTTGAATAAAAAAATGTTGTGTTTTGAAAAAATGCCTTTGTCTTTTGTTTGGCTATAAGAATGTTGATTCATGCTCTTTGACTTCTTACTATCCCTCTCATGACACTCATTGAACGTTGCGGCTCGAAAACCGTGGAGGGATGTTATCCTTCGCGTCCGCGCTTTGACTTTAAGAACCGTGGTAGTTTCCAGTCTAACCATCCATTGTCGACTCATCCTCCTACGAAGATGTGCTCCAAACTAGCTAAGCTAAACGAAGCCTACGTGAATTTGCATAGAGTCAGACAGAGTCTGATACAGAAAGCTGAAGAGATAGAGAATGTGAGAATGTTAAAAGTCACTGAAGACCTGATAGAAGAGCTCTTCAGAGAAGAAGTGAACAGGGATAAAGAAGAATGGACATAGAAGTACAGGCTTCAGAAACAGCAGAGAGAGAGCAGCAGCAGCAACAACAGCAGCAGCAGCAACCTGAACCTGACAGAGGCTTTGTCGATTGTCGTATCGACACCAAAGAGTTCTTCTCTTTCCGAAGAAGCAGACCTATCGTCAGAAAGTCTATCCTCAGAGGACGTCGCATTCTTAGAAACTAAAAGATTGCCATAGCAAACAAAAAAAAAACAGCCCTTTTCAGGGCTACCTAATACTCTAGAAAAGAAATAACAATCGATTTGCCAATGTGTGTAGGTAGAGTAGTGTGAATATAAACACTGACTCTTTTTTTACAGTGTGAGGGTATGTGTTTGTGTATAGGATTGTGTGTTTGTAAGTGCTCACGTACGTTGGTGTGGATAGTAGATTAAGATCATGTTTTTGGCTGTTTGAGGTGTGGGGAGAGTAGATTTGGGGGTTTGATTGGATTGCTTTGCGTATGTGAATAGTATATTGAAGTGATTAATGAAATTTTTTTAGAATAGTAATGGGTAGTATAAAAAAAGTGAGTGAGTGTTTCTTTTAGGTCCGCGCGTTGTTTTGGTCATGATCTAGGTAAGATCAATTTTATGTTTTGGGGGATGTTTTCCTTCACGTCCGCGCTTTCAGTATAAATTGAAACTCGCTGGGCAGTCTAGCTACCCTTGTTGATTGATGAAGAGAATGAATACCAGAATTGTAAAGCTTCTAGAACTCCAGATGCACCTGGAATATGCCAGGCGCCTGTTGAATGAACTGGCCGCGGAGGCCATTGTCGAAGAGGGAAGGATGAGAGAGGAGGAGGAAAGAAGAAATAAAGAAGAGGAGGAAAAGGAGAGAAGAAATTTCAGAATCCCAGAGACAGAAAATTGGGATTCTGAAGCCACATATCCCGCCTCTGCTCTCCGCCAAAAAAGAGTGAAAAGAGACTGGGGAAGAAGATGTGTGTGTGGCGCCAGGCCAGGAAGGTGCCAGCATTAGATAGGTCATCTGGAGTTGAAAACCAACAGCCCTTTTCAGGGCTACCCAATACTCTAGAAAAGAAATAACAATAGATTTGCCAATGTGTGTAGGCAGAGTAGTGTGAATATAAACACTGACTCTTTTTTCATAGTGTGAGTGTATGTGTTTGTGTTTGTGTTTGTGTGTTTGTGTTTGTAAGCGCTCACTTAAGTTTGTGTGAATAGTAGATTATGGGTTTGTTTATTGTTTCTTAGCGTATGTGGAAAGTATAGTTAGGGTTTTGTAACCGTTCACGTACGATTGTGTGGATAGTAGATTATGGATTTGTTTATTGTTTCTTAGCGTATGTGGAGAGTATAGTTTGGGTTTTGTAACCGCTCACGTACGATTGTGTGGATAGTAGATTATGGGTTTGTTAAATGTTGCTTCACTTATGTGGATAGTATGTTATATGAAATGAGAAAGTAGGGGGATATTTTCCATCACGTCCGCGCTTTTCGGATAAGAACCCACAAGGTTTGATGTTCAAACCATTCTACAAAGAATAAAAAAGAAGATGGAAGCGTCCCAACTGTTCAATGATTTAAGGCATGTTTATATTTGGATGGTGGATGGTGAATATGGAGTTGAAAGGATTGAAAGAGATTGGAGGTTAAGAACCAGTCTGCACTATGTGAACGAACTAAAATTAGCCAGGGAGATGATAGAAGGATTAATTGAAGAAGAAGTGAAGAGACTGAGAGGGCTAATAAATCCCCCTTATGTCAGAGTGGGAACATTAAAAGAGGCCCTGGAGAAGGTAGAAGAAGTAAGAAGGTTTTTGGAAGAGATAGAAAAAAGGTCAGAGTGGCCCTTTGTCAAAAGGAGTGTTGAAAGATTGAAAAAAGGGGAAGAAAAGATGAGAAAGGTGATAGATGAAGAAGTGGAGAAAATAAAGGACAGGTGGGCAAAAGATAGAAAAGAAGAAGAAAATAGAAAGAAAAAGGAAGAACTAGAGAAACTGAACGATAACTGGATAAAAATCCAACAGAAGTTCCGAGCCATGTGTCACCCGGACTGGATACCGGAAACAGAAAAGAAGAAGAAAGGAATGATGGCAAAAGTTAGAAGATGGCTACAGAAGTGGAGGAAATAAAAGAAGAAGATGATGATGAAACCAAAGGCCCTTTTCAGGGCCACCCACATTTCTCGAAAAGAGATTGACTTTCCATTGCCTACCCCTTTTTAAAATTTTTTTCTTTTTAAAAAAAATCCCATGTTCAATTCCCCTTGTCCCTATACAGGCCCAAACTCTATTCCCCATGTTCAATTCCCCTTGTCCCTAGACAAGCCCAAACTCTATTCCCCATGTTAAATTCCCATTGTCCCTAGAGTGACCCAGCAATATCTCCCATGTTAAATTTTCATTGTTCGAATGCCTTTGTCCCTAGAATGTCCCTAGCATGGATATTTCCTTTCTCCAATGTTAAATTCCCTTGTCGCCAGAGTGACCCAGGGTTTTTTGCCCATGTTAAATTTCCCTTGTCGCTAGAGTGACCCAGGGTGGTTAATGTTAAATTTCCATTGTCGCCAGAGTGACCCAAGGGTGTTTTTAATGCTAATTCCCATTGTCGCTAGGGTGACCCCATTCACTACTCACATCCATCCATCCATCCATCGATACATACATACATACATACATACATACTCAGTCGACCATCAGTCATTGACATTACTTTCCAACTTGACCCAGAATTTCTTAAATACCAATATATGTCCCATTTGAAACAATGTAGCATTACCTATTTTATTTATTAAGGTTGAGAGTGTATAATAGGAGAATACAGATTTGGAGTAACAGTTGTTAGTTAAGTGAATGAGATGAAAAAAGAGGACATACCCGCCTTACTAGCAACGCTAACGCTATGGTCTAATTGAATGACCTTACTAGCAACGCTAACGCTGTGGTCTAATTGAATGACCTTACTAGCAACGCTAACGCCGTAGTCTAATTGAATGACCTTACCAGCAACGCTAACGCTGTGGTCTAATTGAATGACGATCCACCTGACTGACTGACTTACTAGCAGCCCTAACGCTGTGGTCTATTGGAATGCCCTTACTAGCAACAAAAACGCTGTGGGCTAATTGAATGACGATCCACTTCACTGACTTACTAGCAACTCTAACACTGTGGTCTAATGGAATAATTATCCGCTTGACTGACAACCTTACATGCAAAGCCAACGCTGTGGTCTAATGGATTGGCGATCCCCTTGACCACCTGCCTTTTAAAAGACTGATTTTGAATAAGATTGGTGAAATTAGTGCCCAAATTAAAACGTCGGAAATCGAATGAGTCGTAATAACGAGACTACATTTAGTACAAAGCAGGTTTGTTATGTTGCAATACGACTCTTGGATAAAAGTGAGTGACTTATATACAAATGCCGGATAATGACGATATAAATATCTCGAACGTGCAGGAAAGTATTTGTTGCATACATCTTTCTTTTTTTTTTTAAAGAGATCGTAATTTACTTCTGGTTGTGGCAAAATTAAGTTATATGTTCAAACATGGCTTAAATGTCACCTGTATCAGGCAACCGTCTTATACACGTTTGCCGTCATTCGAATTTTCAAGTTTCTTCTAATGGACTGGCCAAAATTAGAAAGAACACAAGAAGTCTACTAAATTCTCTCCAAATACACAATTGATTATAATTTTTAGCACTTTTACTTACAATCTGATAGAAAATTTTCATTTTTTGAGAAGTTGGCAGTAGTCGTTTTGAAGCTGAGAGGTCAAGATCACAGGAAATCAAGATGTAACTGCCATCTATTTCGCTCCAAGTGCTTCAACTGACGACGGTGTGTCTTCAACACACCCTGTTGCGTCAAGGTCAAGGTCACACTAAGGCAATCTGTAATAATTTCCTTGTCATGACTACATTTGAAACGCTAATGATTTTTTCTAAGAGACACCATTTTAAAAATATTTTGTTCTGTCTAAAATTATAATATTATATATCATACAAAAATATACGTTAATATCAAAACCTAAACTTTATACACTCAACCTTAGTATATCGGATTTCCAAGTTTATGATAATAAATTTAATTTCTAAAGCGAAATTAACTTTGCCTTTCAACATATCGACCGCTGTCCTACCACTACCCCTCTTTTCCCAGGCGTTATCAAATAAAAATGTGCATTAAAATCAATCTTTAGTGATAATTTCATTTTTTAACTTCCTATATGAGTTACAATTTTACCGCCAACCGTACAAATGTAGCGATCAATAAAGCGAGTTGAATATATTTCATAGTACCAACACCAAATATTGCATCTTTAAATTTGTTTGAGACCAAAAAACTATTAAGAGAGGAATGGATTTACGCTCTATCAAGTAAAATGACATTGGCTAATCCAGAATTAGAACCCTGATTTGGAGAAGGGGACGGAAGCTAATGGAAGTACCTGCATTTTATGCGTTCTACAGGGCATAACTATTATTTACATGAAAATAAAAGCTGCTCTGGGAAATATTTCAAAGCTTTCGCGCTTATGATGGTTTTGGGAATGGGAAAGGAGTGGTGGCTGCTTTGTATGAATGGATTGCAAGCAATCTTTGTCACCTATTTTCGTGAAACGTTTTATATATATATATATATATATATATATATATATATATATATATATATATATATATATATATATATATATATATATATATATATATTACTGTTGTGAAGTGTCGAAATTTGTATTACAGTGAACTTTAAAGTTGAATGCAATGAGCACTGAAATTGTGTCACATTTAAGCCAGAAAACACTTTGTGAAGAGTCACTTCGACCTTTCTTCGTTCATCGCACCATATGTCAGTGTAAACTTCAAAGGGACAGCATTCCAACTTAGTTAAATTGATCGGGGTATCTTAACACGGTCCTTAGAAAGTAAACACTTGAGCTACTAATCCTAACCGCTTGGTAGGAACCGATGTCATATTATCACTTTTTCAAAGGGAAATTGTTACGCACCGTCGTTCACATACTCTGAGCTTTCTAAATCTGATGTAAGGAATTATGTCTTTGGGAAATATTAGGGACCGCTGCCTACAATTGGGCAGAATAAATTATGGCGCACACTTTAACAGCAATCAGAATTTAAAGTGACGACCTTGGTAGAAATTCTTTATTTTGAACTTGCCTGAAAGAGGAAAGTAGTCTTCACTCCGAGGGAGGCCCAAAGAGAATAGCGCTTTCCTCGTTAAACAAGAAAGGGACCAGGACACCGTCTTGTAAAAAGAAAGACAGGGTTTGTGCCAGGACGCACAAGCTCTGAAAGAGAACGACAATAAGGTACGCAATTTTAGTTTCACGTAATATGCTATTATTCTATTATTTGATTGTTTGTTTTATGCAATTGTGTTTGCAATGACTAAGTTTCCATATTATGTATCGTTTATTCCATTTCATGGAAATGTGTTGATGCTAGAGTTGTTATGCAATTACCTTTTAATTTTACAGTTATTAGTTCATTAGTAGAATTGATTGCTTGCGATCCAAATGTTCATATGTGTAGGATTTCATAGGGTTATATGAAATAACTTCCTTTGTTTGTTAGGATGATACAGGTTATCGTGAGTTAACGATACTTACCTAATTATATCTGATTTTGTAATGTTTTAATAATCTTAGGTTAATGATTGCTGTGAGTTACAATTTGTGGATTTCATGCAATAGTAATCGAATATGTAGTAGTATATGTAAAAGAATACGGTAATATTCAATAGACGCTCGTGTGGTAATTAATTTAAAACCTGCCGCGGGAAGTGAGGTCAATGTCCTACCGCACTAAATCAGAAAATACGCAGTGTGTGGATAGCCAACATGCTCTGAGTAACGTGAGTGAATTTTATGTATGTCTAGAGAATGGGGTATACAGAAATTTAGGGGTAATTTTGTTCTTTAAGGAACAGCTTTCTGGGAGAGAGGCGGGATAGTCTGAAGAGAGAAGTCCGATCATAAAAAAGGACGAGGTCAGAATGAAAGGACCAGGAAGTCCATGAAGGGACAAAACATAGAGCATAGGTAGTAGATGAACTGGGCAGACGTTGATACACGGTCAGTGGATGAAGGTGATGCAAATCAGTCGTGGACATTGCACTTTTTTCACCTCTCGTTATGATGATCTAATAAATCCAAATTGGACACTTCTGTTAAATTCTATTGACATAATTTAACTTGAATTTGAATTGCCGTTATTAATTTGTTCTGATAAAATTTGTTATTTCTTGTCAAAGGTGGCTCGTATTGTTTTTTTCTTCAGTATTCTCGCTCAGTTCTCTGTTGAAATTCTATTCTTCTTTCACTTCCGCTGGGCGATAATATCGAGGGAGGTCATCCTCTAGATAACGCCAGCCAAATCAAATTATCCACCCCTCTTACTAAGAGGGCTACGTTACAACTGTGAAATGTTATTAACAAATGATATAAAGTTCATCTGATTCGAGATATTGTTTTGCTATTTTCATAAAGTTAGATCAGTATTTTTGTGTATTTTAACTGGACTTGCAGGTTTTTCACCCGTTCTTGACAAAAATATTTTGTCATTACAAAATCTGACCTCTAACATTTTCTGAGTAATTACTTATTACTATTTCACAATCAGGTTGACCAGTTTTGACATGAGATAGAAATAACCTCACCTAATAATCTGAGTTCAGATTTCAAAAAGATTCATCGCTTCAAACTCTAGCCGTTAATTGATTCTTCAGTCCATTCGTCACCGAATAGTAGAGTTTCTAAAATTAACGCCAGTCTCTTAATTGTTCCAAGTTATCACTGCATGGGTCAAGTTACCTTATTGAAAGTGTAAGTTCAAAAGCTAGATAGTTTAATAATGTGTTGATAAATGTGGGGCAATGAATTAGATTTAACATCGGTCCTAACCGTGCTATGTACAATCACGTATAGGATTTCATAACAATTGTATACAAAACCTTTCATTGCCAACTCTATCGACCTATCCTTTTTTTTTTGTCAATATAATACAAGCAATAGCAAAAATGAATTCGTATGTTTGTTATTAAAAAGACTGCTTACTAAACACACACACACACACACACACACACGCATGACCAAGTGTATCAAAATGTAAATTATCGCAGCATTTAAAAAATAATGCTCCACAAATTAAAAACGATCACTACAACTCTTGATAAGATGTTAACGACTCGTAAGTCCAATTATTTTCGAGAGGTAAATGTACTTCAATTTTAATTTTAAGTATGATGTGTAGATGTCAACAGCAAACGCGGAAATTAATGTACAAATCGACATTTTTCGCCCACCATTGTGGATAATATTATGCAATGCATAGTGGGAAAAACTGGTAAGCGCAGCATATTTTACCTGGCTCATCCCTTACTCCAATTAAATTTTCTGCCAACGATAATCTAATTCCAGTGACAACCGAAATACCTAGCAGGAACTAACCCTCAATGACTTGTATAAATGGCTACAATTTATACAGAAATTCCCTTTGCGTTGGTCGAGACCTGTTATAGACCGTACTTGCAACCGCTGTTTCAATCCATTCAACTGCTCAAACTAATTGCGAAATCGAACCACCAGGGTTAGTTATTATCATTTTGAAGATTGTCAATACGTTTCTTTTCACCTTCAGAAAATTATATGGATATATTTACTCAAGCATGCTGAGAAAATGATTCGCATAAGCATTAAAATGTGAAAGAAGCAGGCACTTCCAGACCGACCTTTGTAATAAGGGTGCTACTTTTGGGCATGTGCGCTGAATCGAGGTTATATATATATATATATATATATATATATATATATATATATATATATATATATATATATATATATATATATATAAGAAACTATTCAAAATAACTGCGAACAAAGGAGAGAAAATTGTTTAATTCAAACGCATAATTTTAATTAGCTCTCTGATTCAAATGCATAGCTCTAATTTTATCCCTACCGTTCAGGTGTTATAGTGGCTAGAGCGGACGGTCGTGGGTTCAATCTCCGGCTGAGTCATACCAAGGATATATGAAAATGGTACAAACAGCTGAAACGCTTGAGGCTCAGCATTAAAAAGTTAGTCTTAGGTCTGGTTGGACTGGTATCAGGATAATGTGACTGGGTGGGACATGACGCTACATCTCGATCGCATGATGACCCAGTGCTAGACATCACTATAAAGTGCCACACTGCAGACATCGTAGCGATATGACTGAAAACTTGTTAAAGCTATATTAAAAATCCAAATCACACGCACACTCTAAATATCTCCCTTCTATATTCTACTCAAACAGTACTAATGATGCAAAAGAGTCAATTACTATTCAAAAACTCACACTTACGGCTGACGCATTTCCATTACCACTACACAAAAACAAACAACGAAACCTCCACAAAGTAGTAAACGTTAGTACTTCCTCACTTTCCTCCTACTATTTCATAAATGATGCAGCAAATCTATATCGCTGTCAACAATCTTCAGAGTGGTGATAGAGATGTGCAGTTCGATTAATATCAACGGAGAAAGTACAGAATCAAAATATGTATTTGTTTGCAAGTTGAATGGAATTAAGGTGTGGTCAAAGTTTGTTCTGTTGTAAAACAATGTTCAAGATACTACAATTGTTGATTTGCCTAGTTCAAAGCAAAAGGTATTCTATAATATAATATAGTCTAATTAGTTTACAAAATTCACGTTTGCTGTTTTCACTTTGCTGTCTGAACATAAACCACCCTAACCCCTTAAATGCATCAAGATGTGTTAATAACATCATGGATTTGAAACAATATAATTTGATCTGCAGCTTTAAAATCCCAGCACATTAAGAATGGAGATACCTCAAGGCAAAAACAAATACTTCATGAAAAGTGATACAGAATAAATTGGACATGTACGCTAAGATTTTATGGAGCTCACATTATCTGTTATGTTAGCCTTTACAAACGTAAATAGAACTATGGCGCTGGTACCGTTGATTAGGCCTTTACAAACGTAATATAAATATGGCGCTGGTAAGATTGATTAGGCCTTTAGAAACGTAATATAACTATGAAGCTGGTACCGTTGATTAAGCCTTTACAAACGTAATATAACTATGGCTCTGGTACCGTTGATTAGACATTTACAAACGTAATATAACTACGGCGCTGGTACCGTTGATTAGGCATTTAGAAACGTAATATAACTATGAAGATGGTAACGTTGATTAGGCCTTTGCAAACGTAATATAACTATGGCGCAGGTACCGTGGTTAGGCCTTTACAAACGTAATATAACTATGGCGCTATAACTATACCGTTGATTAGGCCTTTACAAACGTAATATAACTATGAAGCTGGTACCGTTTATTAAAACCATTACAAACGTAAATATAACTATGGCGCTGGTAACGTTGGATGCTGAGGAACATTGCCAGCTGCAGAAATGAATTGTATGTGTTGGAGCTCTACGGGAAAAGTCTCGTCTCGCAAGGACATCGACAAAGAAGAACCCTGCAGGCTTGATATACTTCTGTCTATATGACAGTAATGACCTGACAGATTATGGTTTATATACATGTAATCAAAGTATCGGACCGTATCTAATCTGCATATAGCGTACACAGGTTAAAAGCAGAAAATATATTACACCTTTTGTTTCCACACACAATATTTAAAATGTTGATAAAGCTGGTTAGTTTTGGTCAGCAAGGTTATGACAGATAAAAAAAAATCACGATAAAATTACAAAAGCTCATGTTAGATTCAGTCGTGAAGTTGGACCATATGGATGGCTGTGACTCAGTGACATGGATATGAAACTTTGCAGGATCGCTGGATATAATAACAATTTGCAGAAATCCAGTGACACCTATCGGATGAAAATTATTTTACAGCCAGAGAAATAGTCTACTGATAGGAGAAATGAGAACAAATTTGAAGATGCACCCATTGGCAGTAAATGGATTTAATTTTCTTCAAGTATATATTTCATAAACTGAAATCAATGTAACATAGTTATAAAAAAATGTGTAATTTTATTTTGATATCCTGTATTTAATTGCCTACTGACAAAATAGCGTATGAACTCTTGGTGAGAGGCTATGTTATTAGCCAACGACCAGTGAGACATTCTTTAGGAGCACGAGGTTCAAGAAAGAAAATGCTGCAAAGTACCCGTATATCAATGTTTTATGAAATATCTCCAACTCTCGTGAATGGAAACATGTTTGGTTTGCAAGCAAACAAAATGAATAAAATAATTCTTAATATTAACATATTTACATTACGTTGTGGGGAATGCATTAGTGGCATAGTCCTTTAAATTTGGCTTGAACCCTACTACTAATTTGAAGGTAAGTAAAATAAGTATTCCAAAATCTATTAAACAGCCCGTAACAGGAAGACAAAATACTGCAGAGGACAGTCATGAACGAAAGTAAAGACACAAAAAATAGAACTATAATGTCCCTACATTTGTAATCCCTATAATGTAAACCTTTTCGCGCCCCTTTGACACTGAGCTGCAAGGTCGCAGTGCTGTACCGTGGCTGTACATTATGCGCAGACCTTGACGCAATGAGGCAACGCCATGTCTCGAACTCTCCAACCAAGATGAATCTGACACGTTAACAAACAGCTAGATCTTTATAAAGAATGCTGACCACAGAGTAAGCAAACGATAATTTCATACTTATGATTGCCTAAGCTGGTATTGTCTTGTTTTTAAAACATAGTTTCCAGATTTGTTTTGTTGCTTATTTACGCTTTTTGCCAAATTAAGCGGAACAAACCTATTTATGTAAAGATAAGTAACACAATGTACTCAGGAAGTGATGACAGAATACGTCCTGCTGTGTTGAATATACAGCTAACCTCACCAGCAATAATTCCAATCAATGCCTCTGCTGTTTCTATTGGCAACAGAAAAGAATAACAGTTTTCAATTTTCAGGGCATTTTGATATTGTCAAAGAAAATGTGCTCACATCAAGTCGGAGGAGTAGGTGGGGGTGGAGTAGTAAATAAGGTGGTCGAGTAGGTAACGTTGAAGAATGAATATATGGGGATCGTGGAGAAAGAGTACGTGACGGGAAAGAATGCTTTTAACCACATTTGCCACTGACAGCAACTTTTCTTTTATTGTGGACGTCACCATCGACAGAAGCATACGGTTTGCAGAACAGTTTACAACTCCCAGTCAAAAAACACGAACAGGAATACCGCTGAAGATTGCTCCCGTAAAGTGGACAATTTTCTGGTTCCCCGGGTCTCGAGATTTAGTATCCGCTTTACCTCATGAGCCCACATTCTGTGAATCTCCCAGAGCTTCAGTGAAATAGTCTGCCTGTGTAGTTACATCAGTGATATTTGTGAAGGATTTTTCTCTTACAAGCAAAAACAACTTCTCAACATAAATGATTAAGAACTGGTCTTTAAGGCCCTATGTAGGGTCGGTACGACCTTCGATTTTTTTTTCTAACCTATCAAAATTCAACCCACGATTGTAAATAATTTCCCATTCTGCTGACGAACTGGTGAACATCTTGCCTCTCTTAGGTTTACTATACTTGAACTCATGGCGGAACCCTTTCTCAGTTTACTCATATCTTCAGGAGCACCTGTCTCAACGCACAATAATTGATGGCGTCGTTCACTTTGACGCGAGAATACCTATTAGCAGTGCTCTGAGATGGAGAAACTAAAAATCTCTTCTCCATTTCTGGACCGTCACATATCTTTCAAACCTGTACAAGTAGTTATATATTTGGTTAATTTCATTTTCTTGTTTTTGTATGTCAAACTATTGCGCACCTTAAATCTCTCGAGAGGTTCCACTATTCCTAAAAGTTGAATTATTTCTGACGCTACGAGTCTTTTCGACGTATGGGCTGTAATGGGGCTTACATTTATCATATAACTGAAGTCACTCATAGACATCCAAGTTGATTTGACAAAAAAAAAAAAAAACAATGGTGACAACTCATAATAAGGCGTAAGAGAGGCTGAAGACGATGAATCCTGTCTCTTTGGGTTGGGTACACTCTGAGTTCGGGTATGGCTTCCTCTGATGATTGACAGAACAAAAAGGTGCAGATGGATTATGCAAATGTATGATACAAGTCTAAAGTTGAATAATTTCTGATACACTTGCAAATAGTGAATACTAAATTGGGCATATTTATACTTAAATAAATGAAATTAAAGACTGCTATAATCGATGAACCAAAAGAAAGTTAGAAAAACAACACTTTGAAACAACTTTAATACGTTTTCAACAAGAAAGGAATTCGGTAATATGAGTAACAAAATGTAAACAGAATTATCACTAAATGACGTAAACAGGCAATTAACAAAAATTTCAATGCAGATGTCGCTGATGTAATGTCAAGATTCGTTCGAATTTTTCATTGAAACTGCAGCATGTTTGAAGACTGTCATTACTGGAAAAAATAGATCATTTGTTTATGTGAAAGTTCGATTAGTCTGAACGATCAGTGTTCGAAATGATCCATACCGGTGGTGAGCTAGTTGAGTAAACCAGTTTTTATTACAATACAATATTGATCGATATATTAAACCGAGATAAAATAATAATGTCATTTATAGTCCATTCTACCTTTTACATAAGAATTTGGGGAGGGGGGGGGTTTACAGAACATAAGGTAAAGCACAAAGTGGATATTCCGCAAGATTTAATATTGCGCGTGGCATTTTTAAATATATATATCAACCCAATCAGGGTGAAGTCATACATATACTTGCTTGAATGCATTAAAACCAAACTTTCATACACGTACAAATTAAAGACGGAACACGTATTTTAGATGCGACAGAGAATGCATTAAATACACCAAGTGATCACGTAGACCATCAAACTACCATTTATATAGATAAATGCAGTCATTGGTTTGGAAAATGTTTGGGTGAAAGATTGAGAATTTAAAAATGTAAAACAAAACTGTAAATGAATTGTACACATCTGTATACGGAACATCGACAGAGCGAGACAGCGTCGTGGAGAGAAATCCCACCAGTCCTGTAAATATATATATATATATATATATATATATATATATATATATATATATATATATATATATATATATATATATATATATATATATATATATATATATATAATATAAAGACAAACATGTTAACGTTTTAATTTCATGTCTCTGCTGTTGTCCCAATGGCTACAAAAAACGGAAGGTATCATTATGTTAAAAAAAACTGTTCAAACTTTGCATCATTACAGCTGAACAGATATCACGAATATAAATATACGTGTTGCTATCAAGATAAGCAATATATATCCTGCATTAAGACGATTCTGTTGTCAGCTTTAAAAATCACACCATCATCATTCTAAAGTTTCATACTTTATTTATGATGATTTTGAAATTATAATTGCGCCAGGGTCAAGGTATAAATATGCCAGATGCAACTCATATTCTTTGTTACAGGGCAATGGAATGCATATTTGAATTCAATTTAGAACTCTATTCACGAATCGATTTGTTCCAATAAAAGCACTCAAACACATCCATCAGAGCTATTTTCGAATCTTAAATTAATGCAACTGCGATATATATATATATATATATATATATATATATATATATATATATATATATATATATATATATATATATATATAAACAATAGTTATGGAATTAAAGTATGATGCGTCGGGTAAAATCAAACAACTAGTATGAAAATAATTACAACTGAAAAATGAGAACTGTGCAACAGATGAAAATGGAAAACATTTTATTCCACAAACCGATGTTAATATGTAAGCAAAATAACTTAAGAAAAATGTAGACGTTCAGTTTATAATGAATGCTATTTCAGTTACAAATATCCCTAACGCATCTCACATTCAATAGTTAGCTGTTATGTCATGAAAGTCGTTTGCTTGTCAAGCCATTCATTATAAATTATTCAGTGGAAGAGGTGCAGTCATGCAGATCAACGACGAGAAATATAATTCACTCAGATATTTCACAGGTTCATACAAAAAAGTAAAGAAATACCAGCTAATTGAACAATTTGGTTTGCTTATCGCTTTTGTGTCATGGGGATTTCTATAAAAACAGCTGGCTATAAATATAAATACCGTACAAATAAAACCTATAGTAGATACTTGAGAAAAGACATTTACCCATAAAACTCAATTTTTTGTGTAAGAATGATTGGTGTAGTATAGGTTATGGATTATACAGCTTCGCCTTACTTCAGATGCACCCCTGGGAAACAAAATTCAATACCAGCTTGGTCATTTTCACTTCCTGCACTTCAAAGGACAATTGTGGAAAAGAAGCAATAACATCTTTTAAATTTTAATATTCGGTAATTCATTCATTGCACTTTCAGAAGCTGGTATTGTCTGGTCTGGAAAAATTCATTTTTCATATTTTGTATAAGTGCTAAAGGTAGTGTACTTTAGACGAATTCAGGATGAGTTTTTGAGCCCATGGGAGCTGTGATTTGGGTTAGCCGCGTGCTTAGATCACGTACAAGTTCCATAAGTACAATATCCAAAGAAATTTTAGAAAGAAACATAGAAGTATGCCAACATTCTCTCTGTTGTGTATGTTGTAAATGGAAACAACCCCAACTTAAACCTGTCATTCTCTTGTAAGTTCGTATTTGTAGAGCACGCCCCAAATGACTAGAAGGGTACAAGAATATAAGAACATAACCAAAGCTATAATGTACTTTGAAAAGCAAAGAAATATAATTATGATTTGCAAGACAGACACTGATGATGGCTTCTGACTGTCAGTCTCAAACACACACACACAATCATAATATCTACTCCGATTAACAGTCGATTCATTTTATTGGAGCTATCCAAGCTGATTAACGTTTGATTTATATTGTTAAATCTATCCAAACCTACTAAGAGTTTATTTACATTATTGGAACATTACAAACCAATTAACGGTTGATTTATATTATTGGAGCTATCAAAACTGACTAAAGACTGAATTATATTGAAGGAGCTATCTAAACTGGTAAACGGTTATATTGTTGAAACTATCCAAACTGAGTTAAGGTTCAATTATATTACTGGTGCATTCCAAACAGTTGATGTATAAATTCCCTTACAACGGGTTGAAAACTAAATACTGTAATAGAATTAAGCTGTTATTGATTGTTGCTGATATGCATTGTGAGTTTCAATAAATGATGCTGGCATGTATGTGTTGAGTTTAAAAAATGATGCTGATATGTATTCGTGTTGAGTTTTAAAAATGATGCTACGTATTCGTGTTGAGTTTAAAAAATGATGTTGGTATGTATTCGTGTTGAGTTTAAAAAATGACGTTGGTATGTATTCGTGTTGAGTTTAAAAAATGATGCTATGTATTCGTGTTGAGTTTAAAAAATGATGCCATGTATTCGTGTTGAGTTAAAACAATGATGCTGGTAGGCATTCGTGTTCAGTTAAAAAAGTGATCCTGATATGTATTCGTATTGAGTCAAAAAAAATGATGCTGGTATAAATTCGTATTGAGTTTTAAAAAAATGATGCTGATATGCATTGTGAGTTTTAAAAAATGATGCTGGTATGTATTCGTATTGACTTGAAATCATCACGCTGATATGCATTTATGCTGAGTTTTAAAAAAAATTATGCTGGTATGTATTCATGTAGAGTTAAACAAAATGATGCTGACATGCATTCGTGAGTTTAAAAAAATGATGCTGAATTGTATTTGTATTGAGTTTAAAAAATGATGCTGGTATGTATTCGTGTTGAGTTTTAAAAAAATGATGCTGACATGCATTCGTGAGTTTAAAAAAAAAGATGCTGGTATATATTCGTGTTGAGATATAAAAAGATGATGGCGATATGTATTCGTGTTGAGATAAATATAATACTGATAAGCATTAATGTTGAGAAACAAAAATATGCTGAAATGCATTCATGTTAAGATTTAAAAAAAACTTACTGAGATAAACAGAAAAGTTTACAATTAGATGAAGATGCTAACATGAAACTCTAACACTAGTGACATTCTGAATAATAACGTAATTTGCTTATCTCCTACAGAAGTGATAGTCCGAACAATAGCATATTGCAATGAGAAAAACCCATGGACTGTACTTTTCGTTTCGTATAAGATATGCTTCGTTCCGTTAAATTTTATATTTGATTTTAAATGTTAGCGGGCTTTGTAGTGCCGTCTAGCGTCTTAGTTTTGGTTTAAGTGATTCCGCCTGTTGGATGTGTGTGTGTATATATATATATATATATATATATATATATATATATATATATATATATATACGTGCCAAATATAGCTGCAATGGTGGTTTGTTATGTAACGGTATTGTGCGAAGACGTCCCCTTGCAAGTAAAAGCAGTATAACCACCCCGACGGAGCAAACATTTGGTTGTAGTTTGTCGAGAAAGAAATTGCCAGGCCGGGGAATCTAAAATGATTAGGGACAAGGTCTTTCGTCGACCAGAATAAAGGCGCTACAAGGCGAAAGTGCGAAAATCTTGAAGTCACGACCTTGCGACAATATACATTTTAAATGAAGATGATGACCCGACAAAGGCGAGCAAGACAAAGGTGCGCCGACATATGTGCGCAGGCAAAGGCGCGCAGCGACAAATTCTCGCAGGAGAAAAGCGCGCAGACATAAGCTCGTCTTAGAACGTGTGAACAAATGTTCTTACAATATAATGCGTTAAATAAATAACACATATAAATTTGCTTTACAAAAAAATGTTGGTTTATTTACTTATTATGTTTATTACTCTATACACGGCGAGCGCTCTATACACACTTGTTGTGAAATGCTAACAAACCTATAATTGATTTATTAAAATATTAAAAATAGATCGATCGATTCAGCGTGTAATAACGCGTGATCACGTACTTTTCGACGACACAGTCGGCGACCCGGAACTACGATCCTGTCGACGACGCTGCAACTAACTTGACGACCCAGTCGGCGACCCAGAAAGACGACTCAGTTGATGCTCAAGTCAGCGACCCAATCGACAACTCAGCGACCCAGAAGGACGACCCAGTTGGCGACTCAGAAGGAGGACCCAGTCGACGAATCCGCTATACAGTCGACGACACAGTCGGCGACAAAAACCAGGAGTAAGACGGTATCCCGCTCAGGTAAAACTTTGAAGCAATCTGGAGTGCCAGTCCTCAGACAGATTCAGCGGGGTATCACTCCAAATTTCAAACACCTATCCTAAAGAACCCTAGATAATGAGACTCAAAGTAGTATTTCCGACGATTTCCCGCTAAAGTATTTTGTCTATCTCTGGTTTGTCTCTAACAATAGTGATAGTCCGAATAATAGTGTATTTGGTTGACCTCATATGAATGAGAAAGTTCCCGGATTTTCAAGGCTGTATAGAATTGTATCCTATTTGGAGAGTTTTGTGGGTGAAGCTCAAAAAAGTTTCAATCATGACTGATAAAGACGAAAAGAAATTTAGTAAAGAAATAATAAAATGCGTAATTAAACAATATATAAAAATGTCATGATATAAAAAGTTCGCTTACTTAATGAGAAGGAAATTTATGAAGAGACGAATCGACTTAGATCGTAGAATCCCAAGGTACATAATATGAAACACAAACGGTTGAATTCACAGCGGGACTTTTTCTTTCTTGGTTGACAACATCAACACAATAGTATAAGGACACTTGAACAAATTGCATTGGAAAAAATAAAAAGTTTCCTAAAAAGTTCTTTTCTACATACATACATACATACATACGTACGTACGTACGCACGCACGCACGCACATACATACATACATACATACATACTCAGTCGACCATCAGTCATTGACATTACTCTCCACCTTGACCCAGAATTTCAAAATACCAATATATGTCCCATATTAAACAATGTAACATTACCTGTTTTGTTTATTAAGGTTGAGAGCGTGTATAGTAGGAGAATACAAATTTGGAGTAACCGTTGTTAGTTAAGCGAATGAGATGCAGAAGGAGGACATGCCCCCCTTACTAGCAACACTAACGCTGTGGTCTAATTGAATGACCTTACTAGCAACGCTAACGCTGTGGTCTAATTGAATGACGATCCACTTGACTGACTTACTAGCAACGCTAACGCTGTGGTCTAACGTGCAGGAAAGTATTTGTTGCATACATCTTTCTGTTTTTTTAAAAAAGAGATCGTAATTTACTTCTGGCTGTGGGCAAATTTAAGTTATATGTTCAAACATGGCTTAAATGTCACCTGTATCAGGCAACCGTCTTATACGCGTTTGCCCTCATTGGAAATTTAAAGTTTCTTCTAAGGGACTGGCCAAAATTAGAAAGAACACAAGAAGTCTGTTAAATTCTCTCCAAATACAAATTCTATTATATTTTCTAGCAAATTTACTTAGAATCTGATAGAAAATTTCCATTTTGAGAAGTTGTCAGTAGTCGTCCTGAAGCTGAGAGGTCAAGATCACAGGAAAGCAAAATGTAACTGCCATATATTTCGTTCCCAGTGCTTCAACTGACGACGGTGTGTCTTCAACCACAGGTATCCCTGTTGCGTCAAGGCCTAGGTCACAATAATGCAATCTGTAATAATTCCCTTGTCATGATTACAACATTGAAAACCCTAATGATATTTTCTATGAGACACCATTTTGAAAATATTTTGTTCTGTCTAAATTAGAATATTATATATCATAAAATACATGTTAATATCAAAACCTAAACTTTATATAGTCAACTTTATTATATCAAATTTTCAAGTTTATAATAATAAATTTAATATCTAATATCGACCGCTGTCCTACCCTTACCCCTCTTTTCTCAGTAGTTATCAAACAAAAATGTGCATTAAAATCAGTCTTTAGTGACAATTTCATTTCGTACCTTCTTGTATGAAATATACAACGATTTACAATTTTACCGCCAACAGTACAAATGTAAAGATCAATAAAGTGAGTTAAATCCCAATATATTTCATAGTACTAACACCAAATACTGTATCTTTATATGTGTTTGAGACCACAAAAAATATTAAGAGAGGAATGGATTTGCCCGCTATCAAGTAAAATGACAAGGTCTAATCCAGAATATGAAATTCTGATTGGAGAAGGGGGACGAAACTAAAGGAAGTACCTGCATTTTTTATCCATTTTATATGGCATAGTTATAATCTACGTGAAAAGTTTGTTGTTGTTGTTGTTGTGGGGTTTAACGCCATTTTTCAGCACGATAGGCTATACATGGCGGCCAGTATTAATGGTGGAGGAAGAACCCGGAAAACCCCGGAAAGAACCACCGACCCACGAGAAGCTACTGGCAGGCTTTCTCACATGCCCACATTGGCTGAATCTTAGACTCGAACCGCCGCAGACAGAGGTGAGATGGCAGTGATCCGTAACGAAGAGCGCTTTAGACCACTCGGCCACTCGGGGCCCCCTACGTGAAAAGAAAAGCTGCTCTGGGAAATATGTCACAGCTTTCGCGCTTATGATGCTTTTGGGGAGGGGAGGGGTAGGGGCTTTGGCTGCTTTGTATGAGTGGATTGCAAGCAATCTTAGTCACCTACTTTCGTGTAAAGTTTTTTTTATATTATTATTTTACTGTCAAATGTTATTTATAAATTATATAAAGTTTATCTTATTCGAGATATTGTTTTGCTATTTTCATGAAGTTAGATGATTATTTTTGTCTATTTCAATGCAACGTGACTTGCAGAGAAGTATTCAACCGTTGTTGACAAAAATATTTTATCGTTACAAAATCTGACCCCTCACATTCTGCCTAATTACTTTTTCACAATCACGTTGACCAGTTTTGACATGAGATAAAAGTCACCTCACCTAATAATCTGAGTTCAGATTTCACAAATATTCCTCGTTTCAAACTCAAACTCTGGCCGTTGATCGCTTCTTCAGTCCGTTGGTCACCGAATAGTATAGTTGGTCAAATTAACGCCAGTATCTTGATTGTTCCAACTGATCACTGTATGGCTCAAGTTACCTTATTGAAAGTGTAGGTTCAAAAGCTAGATAGTTTAATAATGGGTTGATGAATATAGGGCAATTAATTAGATTTAATATCGGTCCTAACCGGGCTATGTACAATCACGTATAGGATTCCATAACAATTGTATACAAAACCTTTCATTGCCAACTCTCTCGATCTATCCTTTAATTTGTCAATATAATTCAATCAATAGAAAAAATGAATTCCGATGTATGTTTTTAAAAATAATGTTTATTAAACACACACACACACACACACACACACACACACACATAACCCAGTGTATCAAAATGTTAATTAATGCCGTTTTGAAAATAATTAATACTCCACAAATTAAACACGATCACTACAACTCATAAAATCTTAACAACTCGTGAGTCCAATTATTATTGAGAAGTAAATGAACTTCAGTTTTAGTTATAAGTATAATTTGTAGATGTCAACAGCAAACGCGGAAATTAATGTACAAATCGACACTTATCGCCCACCATTGTGGATAATGTTCTGCAATGCATAGTGGGTAAAACTCGTAAGGAGGCGGGGATCAGTTTTTATGTACAAATGTAATGCCGCAATCAGCGACTAGTATAAACAATCATTAAAAATCAAATTCACAAGTGAGGTCAAAAAGGTCCATATTTTTAGATACCTATATTAAAGCAAAGCATAAGAATAGTATTCACTTGACCAGAGAAGTCACTGGCAATTCATAGCAGAAGAAGTATATGCACCCCAACCTCTATTTCATACATGCATTTTTCACATCTAGAGGCCATTTTTGGCAGCATGTGGTGCTCACAATGCAAACCCAAGCCCTTTCCCTGGATGAAAATTTTGAAAACCATTGTCTACTAAATAGTTTGATGCACTTCAGAATATTGTCATCCAAGCCGTTTTTGAGATACTCTACTTGCCTTGAACCCACGTGTCTACTACTATGGGAGGCTAGCTCTTCTTCCTAGCCGATTATTGGTATTTCACTATCAACATACTGCAAAGCAACTATGGAAGGTGTACATGCCTGGCATCAATTTCAAGAACAACACAAGCCCGAAACACATAGTTCACAGATATATCCATATCTATAAATGGTAAACAATACAAACTGAATAAGTCACACCATGGCATCAATTTAACGAATTTGCCAGGGGCCAATTTACGAAACTGGACCTTGCCACCTAAGCGCACCTAGCTCATCCCCTACTCCAATTAAATCTTCTGCCAACGATAATTTAATTCCAGTGACAACCGAAACTTAACCTCAATGAAGTGCATAAATGGCTGTAATTTATACATAAATTCCCTTTGCGTTGGCCAAGACCTGTTACATACCATACTTGTAACCGCAATTTAAATCCATTCAACTGCTCCAACTAATTGCGATATCGTATCACCGGGGTAAGTTATTATCATTTTGAAGGTTGTAGAACTTTTCTTTTCATCTTCAGAATCATATGAATGTATTTACTCAAGCAAGCTGAGAAAATGATTCGCATAAGTATTAAAATGTGAAAGAAGCAGGCACATCCAGACCGCTCTTTGTAATAAGGGTGATTCAAGGTACATGTATGTATGTATGTATGTATGTATGTAATTGTAATTACCTCCCTGCCGCTCCGGTGGCCTAGTGCTAGTGGTTAGACTCGCAGGGGTGGGCAAACTACGGCCCGCAAGCCGCATTCGGCGCGCCAAGGGTTTTCATGCGGCCTAGGAACAAGTTATCATTCGCACTGACTCTGTTTATGTTACTCTGTTTATCAAATAAATGTGCTTCTTTTGAAGTTTAAGTTTAAGTTTTCAAATATTAACAACATATTAACAACTGAAAATTAATTATGATGTTGTTTAGAAAAACCTTTTGTTTTTGCTATTTCAGATATCAATTATTTTACTTAATGAACTATGCGGCCCGCGACAAGGTGTAAATTTGTGTATTCGGCACTTGCACTGGAAAGTTTGCCCACCTCTGGGTTAGAGCATCCGCCTCGAATGCGGGATATCGTGGAAACCAAAGACTTATAAAAATGGTACTAACAGTTGCCTCGCTTGGCGCTCAGTATTAAGAGGTTTGTGTTAGAACTGGTCGGCCTGGTGTTAGAATTATGTGACTGGGTGGGACATCATGCAACATGTCTCCGGCATGATGCACCTGTACTAGATATCACTATAAACTACCACACTGCATACATCGTATCGATATGACTGAAAAACTGTTAAAGCAACGTTAAAAATCCAAATCACACACACACACCCACACACACACACACGAATTATCTCCTTTCTATATTCAACTTCAACAGTACTAATGGCGCAAAAGAGTCAATTACTACTTAAAAACTCACACTTACGGCTGACGCATTTTCCTTACCACTGCACAAAAAGAAACAGCGAAACCTTCACACGGAACTAGATGTTAGTGCTTCCTCACTTCCCTCCTAATGGTTCATAAATGATGCAGCAAACCTACATCGCTGTCAACAGTGTTCAGAGTGGTGATAGAGATATGCAGTTCGTTTAATAACAAAGGAGCAAGAACAGAATAAAAATATGTATTTGTTTGCAAGTTTGAATGTGGTCAAAGTTTGTTCTGTTGCAAAGCAATATTCAAGATACCACAATTGCTGATTTGCCTAGTTTCAAGCAAATGTATCCTATAATATAATATAGTCTAATTAGTTTACAAATTTCACGTTTGCTGTTTTCACGTTGCTGTCGGAACGTAAACCACCATAGCCCCTTAAATGCATCAAGATGGATTAATAACATCATGGATTTAAAAAATTATAATTTGATCTGCAGCTTTAAAATCCCACCACATTAAGATTGGAGATACCTCAAGGCAAAAACAAATACTTGATGAAAAAATGATACAGAATAAAATGGACATGTGCGCCAAGATTTTCGGGAGCCCACATTAGCTCTTATGTTAGCCTGTACAAACGTAATATAACTATGGCGCTGGTACCGTCGATTAGGCCTTTACAAACGTAATATAACTATGGCGCTGGTACCGTTGATTAGGCCTTTACAAAGGTAATATAACTATGGCGCTAGTACCGTTGATTAGGCCTTTACAAACATAATATAACTATGGCGCTAGTACCGTTTATTAAAACCATTACAAACGTAAATATAACTATGGCGCTGGTACCGTTGGATACTGAGGAACTTTTCCAGCTCCAGAAATGAATTGTATGTGTTGGAGCTCTACAGGAAAAGTCTCGTCCCGCAAGGACATCGACAAAGAAAAACCCTGCAGGCTTGATATACTTCTGTCTATATCACAGTAATGACCTGACAGATTATGGTTTATAAACATGTATCAAAGTATCGGACCGTGTCTAATCTGCATATAGCGTACACAGGTTAAAAGCAGAAAATATATTACACCTTTTGTTTCCACACACAATATTTAAAATGTTGATAAAGCTGGTTAGTTTTGGTCAGCAAGGTTATGACAGATGAACAAAAATCACGATAAAATTACAACAGCTCATGTTAGATTCAGTCGTGAAGTTGGACCATGTGGATGGCTGTGACTGAGTGACAAGGATATGAAACTTTGCAGGATCGCTGGATATAATAACAATTTGCAGAAATTCAGTGATACCTATCGGTTGAAAATTATTTTACAGCCAGAGAAATAGTCTACTGATAGGAGAAATAAGAACAAAATTGAAGATGCACCCATTGGCAGTAAATGGATTTAATTTTCTTCAAGTGTATATATTTCATAAACTGAAATCAATGTAACATAGTTATAAAAAAATGTGTAATTGTATTTTGATATCCTGTATTTAATTGCCTACTGACAAAATAGCGTATGGACTCTTGGTGAGAGGCTATGTTATTAGCCAACGACCAGTGAGACATTCTTTAGGAGCACGAGGTTCAAGAAAGAAAATGCTGCAAAGTACCTGTATATCAATGTTTTATGAAATATCTCCAACTCTCGTGAATGGAAACATGTTTGGTTTGCAAGCAAACAAAATGAATAAAATAATTCTTAATATTAACATATTTACATTACGTTGTGGGGAATGAATTAGTGGCATAGTCCTTTAAATTTGGCTTGAACCCTACTACTAATCTGAAGGTAAGTAAAATAAGCATTCCAAAAGCTATTAAACAGCATGTAACAGGAAGTCTAAATACTGCAGAGAACAGTCATGAACGAAAGTATAAACACAAAAAGATAGAACTATAATGTCCCTACATTTGTAATCCCTATGGTGTAAACCTTTTCCCGTCCCTTTGGCACTGAGCTACAAGGTCGCAGTGCTGCACCGTGGCTGCACATTATGTTGATGTTGTCCTAATGTTTTGAATTCAATTTAGAACTCTATACACGAATCGATTTGTTCCAATAAAAGCACCCAAACACATCCATCAGAGTTATTTTCGTATCTTAAATTAATGCACCTGCGATATATATATTTTAAAAAAAAAAACAATAGTTACGGAATTAAAGTATGATGCGTCGGGTAAAATCGCACAACTAGTATGAAAAGAATTACCATCGAAAAATGAGAACTGTGCAATAGATGAAAATGGAAAACATTTTACTCCACAAACCAATGTTAATATGTAAGCAAAATAACTTTGGACAAAGAGGGAGACCTGGACCTCCTTTGAGAAAAATATAGACGTTCAGTTTATAATGAATGCTATTTCAGTTACAAATATCCCAAATGCATCTCACATTCAATAGTTAACTGTTATGTCATGAAAGTCGTTTGCTTATCAAGACATTCATTATGAATTATTCAGTTGAAGAGGTGCAGTCATTCAGATCCACGACGAGAAATATAATTCACTCAGATATTTCACAGGTTCATACAAAAAAGTAAAGAAATAGCAGCTAATTGAACAATTAGGTTTGTATGTCGCTTTTGTGTCATGGGGATTTCTATAAAACAGCTGGCTATAAATTTAAATACCATTCAAATAAAACCTATCGTAGATAATTGAGAAAAGACATTTACCCATAAAAATCAATGTTTATGTACGAATGATTGGTGTAGTATAGGTTATAGATTATACATCTTGGTCCTACTTCAGATGTACTCCTGGGAAACAAAATTCAATACCCGCTTGGTCATTTTCACTTCCTGCACTTCAGAGGAAAATTGTGGAAAAAAGCGATACCATTTTTTAAATTTTAATATTTGGTAATTGATTCATTGCCCTTTCAGAAGCTGGTATTGTATGGTCTGGAAAAATTCATTTTTCATATTTTGTATAAGTGCTAAAGATAGTGTACTTTAGACGAATTCAGGATGAGTTTTGAACCCATGGGAGCTGTGGTTTGGGTTAGCTGTGTGCTTAGATCACGTACAATTTCCATAAGTACAATATCCAAAGAAATTTTAGAAAGAAGAATAAAAGTATATGTCTGTTGTGTATGATGTAAATGGAAACAACCCCAACTTAAACTTGTCATTCTTTTGGAAGTTCGCATTTGTAGAGCACGCCCCAACTTGAAAGGTAGAAGAAGACAAGAACATAACCAAGGCTATAATGTACATTGAAAAGCAAAGAAATATAATTATGATTTGCAAGACAGACACTGACGATGACTTCTGACTGTCAGTCTCAAACACACACACACAATTATAATATCTACTCCGATTAACAGTCGATTCATTTTATTGGAGCTATCCAAACTGATTAACGTTTGATTTATAGTGTTAAAAAGCAATCCAAACCTACTAAGAGTTTATTTACATTATTGGAACATTACAGATAGAGTAATGGTTGATTTATATTATTGGAGCTATCCAAACTGATTAAAGATTGATTTATATTGTTAATGCTATCCAAACCTACTAACAGTTTATTTACATTTTTGGAACATTACAAACGATTAACGGTTGATTTATATTAATGGAGCTAACCAGACTGATTAAAGATTGATTTATATTGTGTGAACTATCCAAACCGGTTAACTGTTATATTGTTGAAACTATCCAAACTGAGTAAAGGTTCAATTATATTACTGGACCAGTCCAAACAGTGGATGTATAAATTCTCTTACAACGGGTTGAAAACTAAATAATGTAATATAATTAAACTGTTATTGATTGTTACTGATATGCATTGTGAGTTTTAATAAATGATGATAGTATGTTTCGTGTTGAGTCTTAAAAATGATACTAATATGTATTCGTGTTGAGTTAAAACAATGATGTTGGTATACATTCGTATTCAGTTAAAAAAATTATGCTGGTATTTATTCGTGTTAAATTTTAAAAAATGATGTTGATATACATTGTGAGTTTTAAAAAATGATGCTAGTATGTATTCATATTGATTTAAAAACATCATACTGATATGCATTCATGTCGAGTTATTAAAAAAAGTGATACTGGTATGTATTCGTGTTGAGTGAAAAAAAAAATGATGCTGACATGCATTCGTAAGTCTAAAATAATTATGCTGATATGTATTCGTGTTGAGTTTTAAAAAAATGATGCTGACATGCATTGTGAGTTTAAAAAAATCATGCTGGTATATATTCGTGTTGAGAGATAAAAAGATGATGGTGATATGTATTCGTGTTGAGATAAAAATAATGACAAGCATTAATGCTGAGATACAAAATATGCTGAAATGCATTCATGTTAAGATTTTAAAAACTTACTGGGATAAAAAGAAAAGTTTACAATGAGATGAAGATGATAACATGAACCTCTAACACTAGTGATATTCTGAATAATAACGTATTTTGCTTATTTCTTACACAAGTGACAGCCCGAACAATAGCATATTGCAATGAGGAAAGGCTAATGGACTGTAATTTTCGTTTTGTATAGGATATGTTTCGTTTCGTTAAATTTGTTATTTGATTTTAAATGTGAGCGGGCTTTTAGTGCCGTCAAGAATTTTGGTTTAAGTGATTCCGCCTGTTGGGTATATATATATATATATATATATATATATATATATATATATATATATATATATATATATATATACGTGCCAGCTATAGCTGCAATCGTGGTTTGTTATGTAAAGGTATTGTAAGAAGACGTCCCCTTGCAAGTAAATAAAGCAGTATAACCACCCCGACGGAGCAAATATTTGGTTGTAATTTGCCGAGAAAGAAATTGCCAGGCCGGGGAATCTAAAATGATTAGTGACAAAGTCTTTCGTCGACTAGAATAAAGGCGCTACAAGGCTCGTCCACAAAGTGCAAACATCTTGAAGTCATGACCTTGCGGCTATACACATTTTGACTGAAGATGGTGACCAGACAAATGCGCGCCGACATAAGCGCGCAAGCAAAAGCGCGCAGCGACAAGTTCTCGCGCGCAGACATTAAGTACGTCTAAGAACGTGTGAACAAATGTTCTTTCAATATAATGCATTAAATAAATAACACATATAAATTTGCTTAAGAAAATGTTGGTTTATTTACTTATTATGTTTATTACTCTATACACGGCGAGCGCCCTATACACACTTGTTGTGAAATGCTAAAAAAATCTAAAATTGACTTATTAAAATATTAAAAAGAGAATATTGTGCAAATCTAGCCTGATTTATGTATAAATCATAAGTAGAAATGTTAGATGTTAATGTTATGAGCTATTCCTCGCAAGTAATCTTGTAATGGTATTGTTCCATATTTTGGGACCAAAGCCTGGAGACGGGGATTAAAACTAACGTACTTTGATTTAGATGCATCTGATTGTCTGATGCCCGAACGAACGAAATCTCTCAAATTTCAATTCGAGTGATCTTGTTCTTTCGATTAGCTTGATTACTGATGGATGATGGCAATCTACCGTCTGTTGAAATGAACGATGCCGGCTACAACTGAGCTGTTGGTGCGTGGAAGGTTGTCGATTATTCAATCTTTGTATTGTCTTCTCAGCTAACCCTTTTTACTGTCTTCTCAACCTTATCATTGTATTCATGCGCGCTTTTGTCACATGCGTATTTGTCGGGTTGTTTATCACTGCGCGCTGATATCTGTGCGCTTTTATCAGCGCGCTCATGTCGGCACGCTTTGTCTTGCGTGCTTTTGTTACGGCGCCCTGAATATATCTCTTCCCATATAATTTCTCTCTCTCTCTCTCTCTCTCTCTCTCTCTCTCTCTCTCTCTCTCTCTCTCTCGTTTGAATGAGTAACGACGCGTGACCACGTCCTTTTTGACGACAAAGTCGGAGAACCGAAACTATGATTCTGTCGACGATGCAGCAACTCACTTGACGACCCAGTCGGCGACCCAGAAAGACGACTCAGTTTATGTCCCAGTCAGCGACCGATGCGACAACTCAGCGACCCAGAAGGACGATCCAGTTGGCGACTCAGAAGGACGACACAGTCGACGACTCCGCGATACAGTCGACGACACAGTCGGCAACAAAAGCCAGGAATAAGACGCTATCCCGCTCAGGTAAAATTTTGTAGCAATCCGGAGTGCCAGTCCTCAGACAGATTCAGCGGGGTATCACTCCAAGTACAAAGACCTATCCTAAAGAACCCTAGCTAGTGAGACTCAGGGTAGTGTTGCTGACGGATTTCCCGCTAAAGTATTTTGTTTATATCTGACACTAGTGATAGTACAAATAATAGCGTGTTTGGGTTGTCTCTAACAATAGTGACAGTCCGAATAAAAGTGTATTTGGTTGGCCTCATAGGAATGAGAAAGTTCCCGGATTTTCAAGGTTATACAGAATCGTATCCTATTGGAGAGTGTTTTGGGTAAAGGTCAAAAAAGTTTCAATCATGACTGATAAAGACGAAAAGAAATTTAGTAAGGAAATAAAGAAACGTTTAATTAAAAAATATATAAAAAAATCATGATATACAAAGTTTGCTTACTTAATGAGAAGGAAAGTTATAAAGAGACGAATCGACTTAGATCGTAGAATCCACAGGTGCTTGCTATGAAATTGAAAAGGTCGAATTCACAGTGGGATTTTTTTCTTCTTGGTTGACAACATCAAAACAATAGTATAAGCACACTTGAACAACTTGTATTGGAAAATAATATAAAGTTTCCTAAAAGTTCCTTTTTACAATACATACATACATACATACATACATACATACATACATACATACATACATACATACATACATGCATGCTTGCATGCATGCATGCATACATACATACATACATGCATAGTCAGTCGATCATCAGTCATTGACATTACTTTCCACCTTGACCCAGAAGTAGTAAGGTGGGACGGTCTAGGGACTAGGGGACTTCAATGTTAAATAGGGGTATATCCACTCTGGGGACTATGTAAATTTAACATGGGAAAAAAAGGTATCCACTCTGGGTACTATGTAATTTAACATGGGAGGAAAAAAATATCCATTCTAGGGACAAAGGGAATTGAACATGGGATTTTTAAATAAAATAAAATAAATAAAAAAGAGGGTTGGCAACTGACAGTCAATCTCTTTTCGAGAGACGTGGGTGGCCCTGAAAAGGGCCTTTGGATTTATGTTAATATGCCCTTAACATACAGGGCATCTGCGGCATCTTCTTGTCCTCAAGCTTCGTCTTAGTGTAGGACCATAAATCAGAGTCCTCTTGAGGCAACCTTGTATTTCCACAACTGTCCACTTGGATTGGACATACATTAGCATGTCCGTCCTAAACATCATTGAAGACACAAGGGTGGATGATTCAACTGTGGTCCACATCTTGAGGCGACGAGAACAGGTGAATCAATGCAGTGAACTGCGCTTATTTATAGGTAGAGGAAGGATTGAAACGGATTGAGTTCATTGACCAATCCAAACACGCGTGACAAAATTCAGTCAGTCCGCATCCAATCCGAAGAGAACAGTCTGTGACGTCACGTGGTCTATATAGATTCGCTAGCGCCTGTGCGGTGTCAATCCATGCGACAGTGATTCAACATGACGCAAACTCAGAAAATGATCAACTGGGGTGCACCAGCAGTGGAGACCACCCAAGGGAACCCGGACTTACTTTCAGAAGAGGTAAATTGGGATTTTGTGGATTTTCTTACCTCGCAAGAATTTGTTCCGGAACCTTCGTCTCATTCTTCATTACCGCAAGTGGAGAATTTTAGACAGAGACAGAAAGAAGAACTGGAGAAATTTATACAACGACAAAAGGAAGCGGAACAAGCTTTTCTCCTACAGCAACAGCAGCAAGAAGAAGAGGTAAGAAAAAAACAACAAACAAGAAGAAGTAGCAGCAAAGAAACAAGAGGGTGAAAGTCAAACCGTCACGGTACTGTTGGACATTTTAGCGGAGTTAAGAAGTCTGAAACAAATGTATCAGACTTCTTTATCACGACCGAAGAGAATACGACCTTCCCGAGCTAAACACGCCAACCCTGTGACTAAGCCTACCGTACCACCCTTAGTGATTTCAACCCAATCATCATCATCAGAAGTAGGCCTCGGCCGTGGCAAAGGCTTAAGACAGTTAAAGTTGATTGCTTAAACTCACCCCTACACCAATAACCAAAGGCCCTTTTCAGGGCCACCCACTTCTCTCGAAAAGAGATACACTTTCAATTGCCAATAATTCAAAAAAAAAAAAAAACAAACAAAAAAAACCCATTTTACCCCTATAGCACGTGTATATGAGTGCGTGAGTGTACGTTCTTATTTTAAAATCAAAACCCAAAGACGCTTACCTTATATAATTAATGTATTCTTTTATCAATAGTTACAGTCCAATTCACAGTTCACAACAGAGCACTTTAAAAAGTTCATACAATTCTTCTGTCTCATTGTTTAGTCTCTCTGTGTTTTAAATTTCTTCACCGTCACAGCCTTTTCCTCCTCCTCTTCCTCCTCACTTTCTTCCCTTCTTCTTTTCTTCTCCTGTTTCTTTTTCTTTACCTGGCTGCTTCTTCCTCTGAAGAATCCCTCTCTTCTGCTGAAGAATCCCTCTTTTCTTCTGACTCCTCTTGTTTCTTTTTTGGGCAATCTGGAGACCAATGTCCTTTTTCTTTACAATAATAACAGGTATCTTGACTTTTGTCTTTTCTAGCCCCTTTCTTTCTTTTTTGACGGTCTGGACACTCTGAAGACCAATGCCCTTTCTTTTGACAGATATAGCAAGTATCTTGACTTTTATCTCGAAAGGAAGGAGAGTAGTCCGTCGGCTGGTCTGAAGAGAATTTTCTAATGACCCCTCGCAAAGCTCTGATGAAACGTTCGATTTGGATAGTCTCTTCCATCGTTGTTCTCGGTTAGAGAGTGAAATGAATAGTGAAAGGACAAGACACACACCCTTTTATATATGCTGGTCTGCCATGACTATAAATTAGCCCATGGTGTTTAAACTTGAGTCATTTGACGTTTTGCACTCAAGATGAAACGATCCAATTCATTCGAGAAGAAAGAAGAAGACAGTAAGAGACAGAAACGTGATCTATCGCCTCGTACCAGGGCTGAAGTCTTGGCACAAATTCATGCCAGTGATTTTGAAGAGGACATGAGTGAACCAGAATCCGAACCCTCTAAACAAAGTTCACCACCCTTAGTCAACCCTGAAAAGTACTATTCCATTCGAGAGACGGAAAAGCGCTCCTCTAGAAAATTTAGAACCACGGCTTACAAATACACAGTGAAGTTTAAAGATTTCAAGGCTGAAGTACCGTTAGAGAAAGCTTACAAATACACAGTGAAGTTTAAAGATTTCAAGGCTGAAGTACCGTTAGAGAAAGCAGAAGGGTTCATCACTGGGGTGTGGGATTCTTTGCTCACCGCACTCAAGCGACAATGTCAACCCAAAGAAGACGATCGCTTGAGACTTTCCATACAACACGACGGTTTGAAATCCCTGTTTGGATCGAGTTTAGCACCCCTGCAGAATTGACTGCTTCCAAAGTCATGGACAAGATTAAACACGTGCAACAATCTAATGACCAGTTTGACATCACCGATGGAAAAGCCACACTGGACATGACCCACGTCTCTCCTCCTCAAGAGACCGGACAACGCAATAAGGTGTTACTGGTGAACGACCTTCGCATCACCAAAACGAGCCTCGTCCAAATTCACAACCCTCAAGACCAGATGTGTTTAGCCAGGGCTATCGTGGTGGGACGAACATACGCCAACAAGAACGACACGGTAGAATGGAAAAGAGCCTGGGAGAATATTCGAAAATCGAACCGAGCCAAACAACGAAGTGAAGCAGAACTCCTGTTACAACAAGCTGGCCTGTCCAAAGACACACCCTGCGGTATTCCTGAAATGCAAACATTGCAAGATGTCCTAGCTCCATTCTACACCTTGAAAGTGCACCCTCAAGAAGTGCGCGGGCCTCTGTTGTTTCGAGGCCAAAACTTTAAGGATGGAAAATACATTCACCTTTATCATAACGATGACCATTTCGATACCATTACCACTATCACCGGATTCCTGGGATACAAATATTACTGTGAGAAATGTGACTATGTTTATAATAATCGAGAGCAACACAAACATTGCGGATTGAAATGCCCAGGATGTTTGGCCTCTCCACCCTGTCTGAGCGAAGGACAAGAAAGAGTACATTGTCCTGCTTGTCTGCGCACGTTTGTCAGCCCTGCCTGTTACCAACAACATCTGACGACGCAAGGTTCACAGCAGAAATGTGCTTGTCAACTGCTGAGATTGTGCCCTACGTGTGGACAAGGCCTACGTACCACTAATGCCAAGGCACACGTATGTTCACGAAAGAAAAAATGTCACATTTGTCACCACATCGTGGACTTGGAACACGAATGTTACGTGCAAAAATACCAACCCCAACCAGAGAAAGAGGATGGTCACAAGAAGAAAGGCAATTTCATCTTTTTCGATTTCGAATGCATGCAAGAGACTGGTATTCACATTCCTAATTTCTGCGTGGCTCATCGAGAAGTGCATTCAAGAACCTATCTTCAGTCATTGCCCTCACTGCAGCAAGATTCCTGGAGGGCGTGAAAAAATCTTTCGAGGACCGAACACGTTAGCCGATTTTGCCCAAAGGGTCTTAGACCCCATCGACAAGACGTGGAGCCAAGAGGACATCGAACGTTACGGAGATTGTCATCGTCATGCCACAGTGATGGCTCACAATTTTTCCGGATACGATGGACAGTTTCTTTTGAGATACTATACGGAACAAGGCACCGAACGTCCTAAAGTCACTCTGAACGGAGCCAAAATCATTTTCATGCAAGTGGGACAAGTGCAGTTTAAAAATTCGATGAGCTACTTGGCCATGCCTTTGAGTCGAATGCCTAAAACGTTTGGAATGACAGAAATGGCTAAAGGGTACTTTCCACACTTTTTCAATACGGAAGACAATCAACACGCCGTTCTACCCCATTTAACTGAGGCTCACTATTACGACCCCGACAACATGCGTACCGAACAACGAGAAGCTCTCTACGCTTGGTACCAGGCTCATGCCTCCGACCCCTTCGACTTTCAGGAAGAAATGTTAAAGTATCGTCGTTCCGACGTGGACATTTTACGGCGATGCTGTGGAAAATTTCGAGAACTGTTCATGGAACACGGAGGGGTCGATCCTTTGAAAGAAGCTTGCACCATTGCCAAAGCATGTTCCTTAGTGTATCGACAACGATTCATGCATGAAAACACCGTGGCTGTCATCAGTCCTCAAACGACCCACTAAGTCAAACGTCAATACTCGGTCAAAGCCCTACGTTGGTTACATTACTTGTGCGACAAGGAAGACAAATGGATTCAGCATGCCCGCAACGGAGGAGGCGAAAAGACCATCGGAACGCATTCGGTCGATGGCTGGGACTTAGAAAACCCCAAGATCGTGTACGAGTTTAACGGTTGCTTATTTCACGGATGTCCCGTCTGTTACCCTGACCGTGGCACTAAAAATCAGTTTTTACAGCGAACCATGGAAGACTTGTACCAGGACACTTGTCAGCGACGCCTAAAGTTAGAACAGCAAGGATACCAAGTGGTGGAAATGTGGGAACACGAGTACGATCACCGCTTGAAAACCGATCCCGAGTTTAAACGCCTCGTGGAAGGTTACCAGTTCATGGACCCGTTGAACCCGAGGGATAGTTTGTACGGAGGAAGGACCAATGCCACCTGTTTGCTGTACCAAGCTGACGAAGAGAAAGGAGAAGAAATGAAATACTTGGACGTGTGTTCGCTGTATCCCTACGTGTGCAAATATTGTCGCTTTCCTGTAGGGCACCCACAATTGTTGACGGAACACATCGACCTGAAAAACATTCGACAATACGAAGGTCTGATCAAGTGCAAAGTTTTGCCTCCCAAGGACTTTTACCATCCCGTGTTACCTCACCATTGCCAAGGCAAACTGATGTTTCCTTTGTGCTGTACTTGTGCCGAAACGTGCAACCAAGACCAACCTTGTCAGCACACCCAGGAAGAACGGGCCTTGACGGGAACCTGGGTCAGCGTAGAATTGTTCAAAGCTCTGGACATGGGATACCAACTGTTAGAAGTGTACGAAATTTGTCACTCTCCCAAGACACAACAATACCACAAGGGTGACCCCACTTTTCGCATTTTCGCCGACTACGTGGATGCCTTTTGGAAACAGAAACAAGAAGCCAGCGGCTATCCTTCCTGGTGTCACACTCCCGAAGACCAAATACAATTCAAAGAGAAATATTATGAACAAGAAGGCATCTCTTTAGACCACATCGAGAAAAACGAAGGCAGGCGATCGTTTGCCAAAGTGATGTTAAATTGCTTGTGGGGTAAAATGGCACAACGACCGTGTTTACCCAAGACGGAGTATTTGACAGAACCTTCCAGCTACTTCCAGATGATTCACGACAAAATCAAATACATGAAACACGTGGACGTCGTTCGCGAGGATTTGATCTTGGTCAATTACGAAGAAGATCTGGACTTTGTACAAGACGACCCTTTTGGAAATGTCATCATTGCGGCTTACGTGACAGCTCATGCTCGCTTAAAATTGTACGAAGCTTTAGAACTGTTAGGGGAACGCGTCCTGTACTTTGACCCGGACAGCTGCATTTACATCCATCACCCGAGTCAACAGCACCCTGACATCGAAGGAGACCGTTTAAGAGCCTGGACAGACGAGCATCCCGACGACAAGATTCTAAGTTTCGCCAGTGGTGGTCCTAAAAATTACGGTTACGAATACCGGGACAAACAAGGAGAAGTGCACACGCAGTGCAAAGTGAAAGGATTGACTCTGAATTATCGTACCAGTCGAGTGGTCAACTTTGGGGTACTGAAAGAAGCCTTGCAGTCTGGAAAAGATCAACACTTTAAAGTGACCACCTATCAACCGAACAAGATTGTACGTTTACCCACTCACCACATCGACAGTCGACCCTTGAAAAAAGTCTATCAAATCGTGTACCAGAAGCAACAGCGACTTCCCAATCATTTCACCTTACCGTATGGACACGTTGGTATTGGTCTGTATATAAAAAGGAACCCTAGGCAAGATCGATAGTTCATTGTGACTACCAAGACCAAGTGAACAAGATGAATACTTTCAGAGAAACACAAAACAAGTTTAGAAAGGCACAATTCAAGTGTGGGGCTTCGGAAGTGGAATGCGATTGTGAGCCTTGCGATGGGTACGATGCTGTACGTTGTGACCTTAGCGATGCCGTAAAGCATCATGGGAACTTTGTTCTCACTTCCCCTATCATGGAAAGTGATGCTGTGCGTGTCAAACCTGAGGGATGCGAAAGCGATGCCGCTCGTCCTCTTGGACATTTTACTGGGTTTCGTTTTAATGGTGGATGTTCACCTTCACGTCTACCCCCCTACGGATGTCATCCAGCCCTGAGTAAACTCCTGTCCATGTCACCCAACCCTCATCGAAACGAACCTGTGAAAGACGAATATTCGTTTCCTGTGCGTTTGTCGGAATACTGCGACTTTGAAAATCGTCTTCAATCGTTCAAAGGAAAATGGCCTAAGTATCTGGGAGGACCGACCCCCGAAGAATTAGCCAGAGCCGGATTTTTCTACTTGGGCGAAGGAGATAAAGTCAAGTGCTTCAGTTGCGGTGTCTCACTTCACCACTGGGAACCGCAAGATTCAGCCTACGTAGAACATGCTCGATGGTCACCGAATTGTCATTACTTACCCTTAGTGGGACCTAGACATTAAAGTAAGTTACCATGTCGTTGACGAAGAAGAAACCAGTTTGGCTAGGAGTCAAATATTGGACATCACCGAGACCAGTATTTAAACTTCATTTCAAAAACGATATTGAATCATTACCTAAAGAACTTCAAGACAAGATTTACAAGGAAGTTTGGCAGGGACTTGCCAGAGTGAAATCTCAATGGATAACTGTAGAACTTTTGTGCCGAGAAATTCACAAGAGGAAAGTGAAAAAAGTCAACCAGTGTGTTAGATTTCTCTGGGTCAAGTGTGCATTCATCCTATTATATCGCTTTAGACCGTTTACATCAAAAGAGTTCAGTGACATTCTTGGACGTTACCCTGAATGGCAGTGGTCAGAAATTACTCACTATGTGGATTACTTTTGCTCTAGGAGAAGATTGTGAATTGTACGGACTGACCTGTTCATGGATACTTTACAAGAGAACATTCGTGCCTTGCCTGTGGAGTTGAGAGAACGCATTTACCGAGAGCTGGTCAAAATACAAGTGAAACGTAAAGAACAGTTGCATCCGTTACGTCACCAGATCTTTAACCACTGGTACCTGAATGCTATACAAGGACTGATTGAGTTGAAAGTGTTCCATTGGACAGACATTGATCAACGACCCCCTGGTTTTAAAAAGGAATGGTTTGGTATGGATAATTCTATCTACTACATTGTAAACGTACTGGATCCAATTCCAGAGGAAGAGTTAACGAATTACCAACATCTTTTACGCAATGTCGACTTAGTGAAAGAGGAAACTTCTGAACGAATTGTAACGTGTAGATTAGTGTTTAAACGATTTAGATTCGACAATGAATTTAAACCATGTCTGTGCAAACAGTACATGTCTTGTGTCAGACAAAAGAGGATTTAGCATGACCTATTCATGGATACTTTACAAGAGAACATTCGTGCTTTGCCTGCGGAGTTGAGAGAACGCATTTCCCGAGAGCTGGTGAAAATACAAGTGAAACGTAAGGAACAGTTGCATCCGTTACGTCACCGGTGTTTGAACCACTGGTACCTGAATGGTATAAGAGGACTGATTCGTCAGAAATTGTTTCAGTGGTCAGACCTTGTTGAACACTTTCAGTTAGTGAATGAACTAAACGTTCGTAATTTTGGTTACTTCGAGATTCACCTACTGCAACGTATTGAGGAAGACGAGTTAAAGGATTACCAACATATGTTACGTGGAATCTGCTTAGAGGAAGACAAAGCATCTAGACAAACTCTGACGTTTCGGTTACAGTATGCAAGATTTAGATTCCCTACTGGAGAACGAAGATGTCTAGTTAGAAATTACCTTTATTGCTTCCGAAACAAAGAGACTATAAAATCAGGCTACCATGCCACGGATTATGTCACATGTTATTGAACAGATTCCGTGGAAGGAACTCAATGACCATATTCAAACCGTGGATCATTACCATCGATTATTACAAGAACTGTATCCATTCAATTTGGGACGACGCATAGTGTGTGTCTTAGTGACTTGTTTTCTGGGATTTCGTTTACCAGCCGATTCCTTGTGGACTCTTTACGAACAGTATTTACCACCCCATTCAACATGAAAGTGGTGCCTTTAAATATTCACGAGAGACTCATTTTGCTCAAAGCCTTACGTTTTCATCTGGATACGTCTCGACCTCTACGGGAAAAAAAGATTCGTCAACTTTTAGCTACCCAAGACGTGTATGACGATGTGTGTGTAGCTTGTGACTTACACCCCCACTGGACAGATGTCCGTGCCTGGAAAAAATGGGATTTTGAGGCTTGGACCCAAGAAGTGGCACAGTATGCTCGAGAGTTGTGATCCTTCCTTTCAACTTCAAAGAAAAAAGTTACTTTTCAACCTGTGTTAGTGACGGTGCCAGAAGAACCCGTCACCCAGGACAGGACTGTCGTGGACAGGCCTGAAAGACACTTTCGGGAGGACACTTGTGTGACCTTACCCCCTATAGAACTGGTCAGAACTTTACCCAAAACATGTTGTACAGACACTTGTGTTTATTCCACGTTAATGATTTTCATGTGCCTTTTATCGTTGTACTTAAGCTTTTGGCTTTTATGAATTTTTGTCTTTCGTATTCATGTTTAAAAACATTCAATAAACGTGTTCTGAAAAAAAGTATATAAACTCTCGTCTTGTTTGTTTTCGTGTCACAAGTGACATTCCTGACACTATGGCTACTTCTGCTGTCTCTGCTCCCTCTTCCTCCACTGTCAATGTCATTGACGAACACTTAGATCGTGCCAGTTGGGAGGCTTTGTATCTTCGCCATCCCTTTAACATGCTCATTGCTGGACCTAGCGGTTCAGACAAAACCGAATTCGTCAAACGTTTGATCGAACATAAACATCATTTGATCGATCGACCACCTCAGCGGATCGTGTGGTGTTACAAAGAGTGGCAATCGGCGTACAGCCTCTTGCGAGAAAGTCAAGGCGATTCCATCGTGTTTGTGGAAGGCATTCCTAAAGAAAACGACGGCATCGTCTCTGACTCCCGTCAAACCCATTTGGTCATTTTTGACGACATGTTAGGAGAAGACGAAGAAGAAATTAAACTGTGGTTCACGCGCAAAGGGCATCACCGTAATGCCAGTGTCGTTTACATCACCCAAAATTTGTTTCAACAAAGTAAAGCCCATCGCACCATCAGTCTCAATGCGCATTACGTGGTCTTGTTTAAAAGTCCTCGAGATAAATCGCAAGTGCAAGTCTTAGCCAAACAGTTAGGAACGCCTTGGCTGACTCAGGTGTACGACGATGCCACTCAAACTCCACACGCCTATTTACTCGTCGATTTAAAACCTACGACCCCCGAGGATTTGCGATTTCGTACCCACTTGTTTCACCACTGGTGCCAAGACGGAGGGCCTGTCCTATACACGTCTCCGTCCTCGAATTAATTTCACTCCACAAAAAAATCTATAAAAACCTCAGACCCTTTTCTCTTTCTCACGCACATTTTGAACATGACGTCCCGTCAGTTGCATCTTCCCGTCAAACTGATTCGTGCCTTGTATGGCATCAGTCGAGAAAAAAATCCACAAATACGAGCTCGTGTCTTAGAAGCTAGTCTCAAAGATGTCTTACGATGGTTCACGGTGACGGCACATCAATTACTCCAAGGAATCATTCAGATTCCTCATCAAACCAAACGCTTTTTTGATCGAAACAAAGTCGTTTTGACCCAACTGGCCGATCCCTGCATCGACACTCAAACCAAAAAACAAATCATTTTGAAACCTGGAGGGAGCAGTACTCTAGGAGGGGTCATCATTCGCTCTCTCTTAAGATGGGATCCTAATGCCCCCAAACTTCTCCCCAAGAAAAAGTCAAACGAAGCCCCAAGAAGAAGAAAAAGACCAGGTCCCCAAGGAGAACTTCTCCAGTGACGGGACCCTCCTCTTACCAGACACCACCCCGGAAAAAGGAAAGAAGCCGCCAGAAAAAGAAACAGAGAAAAAGTCCCCAGAAAAAGAAAAGTCCACAGAAGAAAACTAGTCGCAAGAGAGGCACTTCGGTCAGGACGCAACCTTACACTCGCAAACCACGACCTGCCACGGCGGTGACCGCGTCTCCGGCAGCCTCACGTTCATCCACTTCCCCGTTGATGACACCAAGAACTGAAGAGTACTTGGAGACGTTGATCACACCAAGAACTTCTCCGTTGATGACCCCAAGAACTTCCCCAGTGGCAGGACCCTCCAATTTAGTGACAGTGGCTGCTGCTCACAAAGTACCTGCTCCCAAAATCAAAGTTCAAGAAAGATCGGGCATGTTACAAAGTTTACTGGATTTGTCCAAGCAAGAACTGGCTCGATTTAGTCCGTTGCGTACCCCTGCACGACGTGTCATGCCTGTCCTCAAATTGATACGACGTAAAGAGAATCAGTGGCGACGCGTTCCAGTATAAAAAAGGCCTGTGACCAAGTCGGGGGTATCAGTGTTTTTGGTGCTGAAGACTCAAAGATGTCCCCCTCCAGAAAACATCCCTCTTCTAAACAACCCCAAGGAAAGAAAAGGAAAGGACTGCCTCCTCGTTTAGTCAAACATGGGGACATGTTATCTGTCCTGTCCAAAGCTTCTCCACCTCTACGAAAAAAACTCATTCAATCTGCCTCCAAAGAGGTCATCGATACCGTGTGCGAATGTTGTTTGAACGTCTTGAAAGGCACGATCCATTTGTCCAAACACCAGAAACAATGCTTAGGCAAATATCGTCACGTTCTTCGTCAAATGGTTCAAAGGAAAATTCCCATTCGTCAAAAGAAGAAGATGTTGGTCCAACGTGGAGGCATTTTACCCCTCTTGTTAGGCCCCTTACTGAAAGGAGTCTTGGGAACCATGTTGGGAGGACTGGTGGAAGCAAGATAAAAAGGCCCTCGGAAGTCCTAAGATCTCAGAATCGACCCCTGACAACCCCATGGAAGGACGAAAACTAGCTTTAGTGCCTTACAAACGATGGATGGAATACCATCGTTGGGAGAATCCCAATTTGAGCGAGATGTCCCAGTTACAACACGAATTGCAGTCCTTGATGGATCGCCAAGATTTGTCCGAAACAGAAAAATCGCAAAAGTATGGTCAACTCTTGCAACGACTGCAACTCTTTCACGAGAAAGCTTTAGACGAAACAGCTCTATCCACTCTGAAAGATTTTAAGGCCTTGATGAAAAGTCCAGCACCATCACCAGTACCACTACCACCACTACCAGTGACCAAGACAGAAAAAAGAGAGAAAGAGGAAGGGTTTCAAACTCCACCAGAAAAAGTACGCAAGTTAACAACACCATCTACCTCCAGAATTGGATGGATTAAAAAGATGATGACCACCCCTTCTTCATCATAAGAGAAAAAGAAAGTGAAGACAGAAGTGAAGACAGAAGTGAAACAAGAACCGATATCCCCTGTTCAGACATCCTCCTCTGCGACACCTATTGCCGGTCGCACACGCAAAGCATTGCAATCCAAGAAAGTACCCCAAGAGAAAAAGAGTAGCATCCTCCAAGAGTGGGTGCCTTATTAACACACAAACACAAAATGGAGAAGGTGTTAGCCAGCATTTGCTACGATCCGTCCCATCCTGCAGGTTACGCAGGAGTTCAAAAATTGTATCGTGCTGCCAAAACTCGACTGAAAAGTCTCCGTTTACCTCAAGTGCAACGATGGTTAGAAGAACAAGCTACCTACACTTTATACAAATCCATTCGACGCAAGTTTTCCAGAAGTCGCACCCGAGTGGAAGGCATCGATCATCAATGGCAAGCCGATTTAGCCGATGTCTCTCATTTGGCCAGCTACAATCGTGGCTACAAATATTTGTTTTGTGTTATCGACTTCTTTTCCAAATTTGCCTGGGTCGTGCCCTTGACTTCCAAATCGGGCAGCGAGTTAGTGCGAGCCCTGCAACGGGTGTTGAAACAAAGCGGTCGTCACCCTCCTCGATGGCAAGCGGACAAAGGCACCGAATTTCTGAACCAAGCTTTCCAAAAAGAATTAAAGAAACGTGACATTCATTTTTTTACCACCGAGAATCCCGAAACCAAAGCCAGCATTGTGGAACGTTTTCAACGCACTTTGAAAGAACGCATGTGGAAATATTTTACGCATCACCACCCTCTAAAGTACATCGACATCTTACCACAACTGGTGCAAGCGTACAACCAATCTTACCATCGACGCATTTCACGTGCCCCGCAAGAAGTCACTCCCGAGAACGAAGTGTTGGTGTTTGAGCGCCTGTTTGGTACGTCCCGACGCGGGCTGTCCCCAAGAAAAGTGGAGAGTTGGCCGCAGGAGATTGGGTGCGCATTGGCAAAACCAAACGCACTTTCGACAAAGGTTACTTACCTAACTGGACGACCGAATTGTTTCGTGTCACTGGACGAGTGCATGGCCGTCATCCTGCCGTCTATAAATTGGAAGACATGAACGGAGAAGTACTCAAAGGAACGTTTTATTTGCCCGAGTTATAACGTGTCACCAAAAAAGAAGACGACGTGTACGACATCGAAAGCATTCTTGAACGCAGAACCCGTAAAGAGGGCAAACGACGTGTCAAAGAAGTCAAAGTACGTTGGAAAGGATATTCACCCAGTTTTGATTCTTGGATCGACGCTTCGCAAGTCATCGACTATAAAACGAAGTGACCATCATGCCCTTTCACACAGACTCAGCTACTGCGACTACTCCTTCACCCAGTTCTTCTCTGCAAGATTTACAAAAACAACCCTTGTGGGTGTGGTGTGGAGAACGTGTGCCTAAAACGCAAATCGTCTTTTTTCTGCCAAATCTTCGTGGTGTATTGTGTCATCGGGGCAGCCATTGCCAATTTGAGTTTGCAACAAGGAGACAAACAATTGTGGACCATTTTGTTGATCAGTTGCATCGGTTACCTGCTTCCTAATCCCTCCCTGAAATTCTCCTCGAACGGGAACCACGGGAACCTAGTGTCCAGTGTCAGTGCCAGTCACCACTCCAACAACAACAACAACAACCCTATTTTGGGCGGAGACACGCCTCTGACGTCCAGTAACCCCTCGGACAGCCACAGAACTCTGGAATTATGAGTCACCAAAACCAGTTTTACTTAACCTTACCCAGTGACAGTTCCATGGAGGTGTTTTCCAAGAACACGTTGTGCTGTTACACGGCCAAATTACCTCAGGCCATCCCATTAGATCACGAAGCCCATTGGGAAGTGGCTTTAGTGGAAATCATTCAACCGACCCAAGTCCTCAATGTCCTTCCCAATCAAATTTTTTTGCGGTGGAAGTTCATGACGAGTCAATGCAAAAGTACTTGAATACCCATGTCAAATATGATCACAAAACCTATGATGACAAAACTCAAAAGTGGTCCTACCACTTGTTGATTCCCCTGGCACAAAAAAATCAAAAGTACACCACCTATCACTTGTTCATTCCCCCAGGCTATTATTTTAGTGGTCAACATTTGGTGAGCACCATAACCTCCAGGTTTAATGCCGTGTTTCTGAGAGCTTTGGAAAGTGTCAAAAAAAGTGTCACCCTGGAATACCACAGAGCAGCTCGTCGCTTCTTGATGAAATCTGACGGGAATAAAATCGTGTCCATTTTATTTTGTCCTGAATTGTTTGACATGTTGGGCGGAGACATGGACATGAGAATGACCATGATCAAGAAAAACGAATTACCAGTCATTTACGACAACGAGTCTTTTAGCAAGTTATTTCGTGCCCCGGTAGAACTGAACCAAGGACTGAATTTGTTGTTTGTGTACTCCGATGTGGTGGAGTATAACGTGGTGGGACACACCTCTGTACCGTTACTGCGTGTCATTCCTTTCAAAGTGGATTCTGCCACGGCCACTGACGAGGAGGGTAGAAACACTTACCACGTCCACCGCGAATTTGTACATCCTCACTATTTGCCTGTCAGCAAGTCTTATTTGGACACGGTCAACATTGCTATAAAAGGAGATCTGGGACAAAATATTCCATTCACCAAAGGAAAAGTCACGGTGAAACTCCATTTTCGAAAACGGTTCTCTCACGACTCGTAAGTCATGTATCCAGTGTACCGAGGGGTTGCTCGACAGCGAGGACACGGTTTAGGAGATATGTTAAAATCGGCCTTTCGTTCGGTGGCCCCAGTCTTGAAACCGATGGTGACACACGGATTGCACGCTTTGAAAGATGCGGCATTGACACAAGGCAAAGAATTTCTCCAAAATGTCATCATCGACAAACAAAACCCCAAAGAAGCTTTCATGAGGGCTGGCAAAAATGTCTTGCTGCAAACGGGCAAAGGCCTTTTGGGTCGACGATACACACCTATAAATGCCCTGCACGCTACCGAGTCAAGCATTCAGCAAGGACAAGGCAGAAAGAGACGACCAAGAAAATACCCTTTCACCAGACTTCACACATCTAAAACTAGAAAAGCAAAGAAAAGAAGAACCGTTCGAGACTTAGACGTTTTCGATTATTGAGAAAGAACAAAAAAAAATGATGCACCGAGAGTCTTGCGCTTGTTCCAAGTCGGAACTGGAACTGTTTGCCATGCCACCCACCATGATGACGATGCAAGAATCCCAGTGGGTGGAATTTCATCCCGTCTACTCTTTGACGGATTCTGCTCCCATCGAGTTTGACATCAAAGGTCAGCCCGAAGATTTCATAGATCTGAATAGCAGTTTTTTTCTGTATTTGAAAGTCAAAGTGATGAAAACGGACAACTCCAATCCTGGAGCCAATGATAGGGTAGCGCCCGTCAACAATTTCATGCATTCCTTGTTCAGCGAAGTGGACTTGTACTTGAATAACAAACTGGTCAACGGCAGCATGGATACTTACCCATATCGTGCCTACCTGGAAAATCTCTTGACGTACGGAAAAGAAGCGAAGAATACTCATCTGGATGCTTGCGTGGTATGGAAACCTGACACGGCAGGTGTAGCCACGTTTAGCGACACAGCCCTCACAGAAGATGACAATCTTCACAATGTGGAGTTTAACACACGTAGAAATAAAATTCTGCAAGGGCGAAGTTTAGAACTGATGGATCGTTTGCATTTGGACATGTGGTTACAAGAAAAGTATTTGCTGAACGGCGTGGATATCCGCCTGAGACTGAATCGTAGCAGTGCCGCTTTCTATTTGATGGCCCATGCCAATGAATACAAAACTGTCATCCAAGAAGCCAGGCTCTAGGTACGACGTGTGGAAGTGTTACCCAAAGTGGGAAACGACGTCAGTCAGACGTTGAGCAGAACTACTGCCAAGTATCCGATCCGACGAGTGGAAGTTAAAACGTTCACCATTCCTGTTGGACAGCGATCCATGAATGAAGATCATCTGTTCCAAGGACAGTTACCCAAACGTTTTTTCGTTGGTATCGTCAGGAATTCAGCTTTCAATGGACTTCACAGCGAAAAATCCTTTTGAGTTTCGACACTTTGGCGTGTCCAAGATCGAAGTCAGTCGCGACGGCAAGGCCTTGTGTACCCGACCCTTTCAGCCTAACTTTACTCAGAACAATTACTTGAGATCGTACTTGTCCCTGTACGAAGCCACGGGATAGTTACGAACCAACACCAGTCATGGCATTACGTACGAGGATTATGCAGGAGGCTATGCTTTGTGGGGTTTTGATTTCACTCCAGACCAAGGCAGCGACGAGGGACATTTCCACCCTATAAAATCCGGCCAGATTCGTGTGGAAATTCAGTTTGCTAACCGAGACCCTGCTGATCCAACGTTGAACGTCATCCTGTATGCAGAATTCGACAATAGGATAGAAATCAACAGTTTGAGAGAAGTCATTCTAGATTATTAGAAGCCATGGAAGACTGTTATCCCTCTTTACCTAGTGGAGAAACTTTGGACATGGAATGTGAGGAGACAGTGGAAAAAGAAGAAGTTATCATGATGAAGTCAAGATGGCCAGAACAAGAAGCTCATTTAGTCTCCTGTTTTGCCAAACACTTGGTCGAAAAAATGACGGAATTGATCAAGAAAGATTGCTATGGATGTCAAAACGATCATCCCAGTCAAATTCAACACGATAAATGCCTAATGCTGAGTCAAGAAGAAAAATTGAACGAGTATCTGGACGAAGCTTGGAGTCTCATCTCGGACGAAGTCGTGTTGCATCAGTGGTATAAAGGCTTGCGTGAACATTCTTGTCCACCATTAACCACTCAAGAGATCCATCGTATCGAAGCTCTCCTGAATCAGAGTGAGGAGACGAAGCGAAGAAACGGTTATTTGTCAGACATTTTCAAGCAAAAAGTCAGGATCGAATTGATGACTTATTATTATCTGTGACGAAGAAAAAACAAAACATGGATACCTGGGAACTTTATTACCTTTTGAACCACAGTTCGTATACGGCTTCTTGGAATCCTGTCGTCTGTGCTAAAGATGAACTCCCTCATCGCAAACCTCAAGACCATCTAGCTTATGTCATCAACACGGACGACAGTAATCTCCCAGGAACCCACTGGGTAGCCGTCTACTTTCCTGGAGAAGGATGTGTGGAATATTTCGATTCGTATGGATTGCCCCCTTTGGAAGACGATATCATCGACTTCATGAGAAGAAATGCTCAGACCACCCGATTCAATAATGTGAAATTACAAGGCACAGATTCCTTGGTGTGTGGACAATATTGTGTGTATTTTCTGCATCATCGCAGCCTGGGCTATTCCTTAGAACATTTAGTGACTCATTTTGATCCTCGTTCTTCTTCAAGAAACGATGTGAAAGTAGATCGATGGTTTTGTGACCATTATGCTTATCTTTTGTCTCAAGCTAGGAAACGTAGTGTCCATCAATGGCCTAATGACTTACAACAGTGGAAATCACAATTTCATTCACAACGTTGTCAGCCGTGTCCAAAATAATGTGTAAATTGAAAAAAAAAATGTTTGTGATTTGAAAAAAATGTTTGATGTTATATTGTTGGATTATTGTTAAAAATGTTAGAGTTGTTTGTTAGTGTTAAGTGATTTTGAATTAAAAAAATGTTGTGTTTTGAAGAAAAAAAATGCCTTTGTCTTTTTTTGGCGATAAGAATGTTGATTCATGCTCTTTGACTTCACTCTATCTCTATCATGACACTCATTGAACGTTGCGGCTCGAAAAGCGTAGAGGGATGTTTTCCTTCACGTCCGCGCTTTGACTTTAGGAACCGGGGTAGTTTCCAGTCTAACCATCCATTCTCGACTCATCCTCCTACGAAGATGTGCTCCAAACTAACTAAGCTAAACGAAGCCTATGTGAATTTGCATAGGGTCAGACACAGTCTGATACCGAAGCCAGAAGAGATAGAGAATGTGAGAATGTTAAAAGTCACTGAAGACCTGATAGAAGAGCTCTTCAGAGAAGAAGTGAACAGGGAGAAAGAAGAATGGACAGAGAAGTACAGACTTCAGAGACAGCAGCAACAGTAACAACAGCAGCAGCAGCAGCCTCAACCTGACAGAGGCTTTGTCGATTGTCGTATCGACACCAAAGAGTTCTTCTTCTCTTTCCGAAGAAGCAGACCTATCGTCAGAAAGTCTATCCTCAGAGGACGTCGCGTTCTTAGAAACTAAAAGATTGCCATAGCAAACAAAAAAACAGCCCTTTTCAGGGCTACCCAATACTCTAGAAAAGAAATAACAATCGATTTGCCAATGTGTGTATGTAGAGTAGTGTGAATATAAACACTGACTCTTTTTTATAGTGTGAGTGTATGTGTTTGTGTATAGGATTGTGTGTTTGTAAGTGCTCACGTACGTTTGTGTTGATAGTAGATTAAAATCATGTTTTTTTTGCTGTTTGAGGTGTGGGGAGAGTAGATTTGGGGTTTGATTGGATTTCTTTGCGTATGTGAATAGTATATTATTTGTTTAATAAAAGTTTTTAGAATAGTGATGGGCAGTATAAAAAAGTGAGTGAGTGTTTCTTTTAGGTCCGCGCGTTGTTTGGTCATGATCTAGGTAATATCAATTTTGTTTTAGGGGGATGTTTTCCATCACGTCCGCGCTTTCACTATAAATTAAAAATCACTCGGCAGTCTAGCTACCCTTGTTGATTGATCAACAATAAAAATGAGTAGCAGACTCGAAAACCTTTTTGAAGTCCAGATGCACCTGGAATATGCCAGATGCCTCCTGAACGAGCTGGCTGCGGAGGCCCTTGTGGAAGAAGCCAGGATAGAACAGGAGGAGGAAGAGAGAAAAATGAAAGAAGAGGAGGAAAGAAAGAGAGAGATCAGGTGTCACCCTATGATGAACCCTGTGTGCAAGGTGACACCTGAGGCAAGGACATCTCCCCAACCTGTAGCTGCACCACATTTACAACAGGAGGTAAGGATGCCGATTCATCCTAGAATAAGAAATAGAAGAAGAGAAAGGGAAGTCTTCACTATTCCAGAGACAAAAGATTGGAATAGTGAAGCCACTCAACCCACCTCTGCGCTTAGAGCAACAAGGGTGAATTGGCAAGGAGACTGGAGTCGAAGATGTGTGTGTGTGGTGCCAGACCAGGAAGGTGCCAGCATTAGATAGGTGCATCTGGAGTTAAAAAAACAGCCCTTTCCAGGGCTACCCCAATCTCTAGAAAAGATATAGTAATCGATTTGCCAATGTGTGTATGTAGAGTAGTGTGAATATAAACACTGACTCTTTTTTTCTTGTGTGTGTGTGTGTGTGTGTGTGTGTGTGTGTGTTTGTAAGCGTTCACGTATGTTTGTGTGGATAGTAGATTTGGGGTTTGTTTATTGCTGCTTCACTTATGTGAATAGCACATTATATGAAATGAGAAAAGTAGGGGGATGTTTTCCTTCACGTCCGCGCGTTGTTTGGTCATGATCTAGGTAAGATCAATTTTACGTTTTAGGGGGATGTTTTCCTTCACGTTCGCACTTTCACTATAAGAACCCACAAGGTTTGATGTTCGAACCATTCCATGGAATAACGAGAAAGAAGATGGTAGTTGTAACAGAGTTATTCAACAACTTGAGACACAGTTATTTTTGGATAGTAGATGGAGTATATGTGGTGGAAAGAGTAGAAAAGGAATGGAAATATCCAGTTACAAGGGATTTTGTGACTAGACAAGTGAGGAGTGTGAAACTAGCTATGGATCTCCTTGACGGTATGTTAGAAGAAGAAGTGAAGAAAATAAGAGGATTCATTGACCCTCTCTGTGTAAGAGTAGGTAGCTTGAAGGAAGCTCTGGATAATACAACATTAGTAAGATGCTTCCTACAAGATATCTTAGTATGGAGTGAGTGGTCTTTTGTGAAATGGGGTGTTGACCAACTCATAAAAGCCGAGGAACTTATGAAACGAGTGCTGACCCAAGAAGTAGAGAACATAAAGGAAAGGTGGACTAAAGAAAGAAAGGAAGAACAGAATAAGAAGAAGAAATTAGAATTCGACCAACTGAATAACAATTGGATGAAGATACAGGCCAAGTTCCGAGCCATGGGTCACCCGGACTGGATACCGGAAAATGAAAAGAAGAAGAAGAAAGGAATGATGGAAAAAATAAGGGGATAGATGAAGAAGTTGAGGAGTTAGAAGAAGAAGAAACCCAAAGGCCCTTTTCAGGGCCACCCACGTCTCTCGAAAAGAGATTGACTTTCAATTGCCAACCCTCTTTTTTATTTTATTTTATTTTATTTAAAAATCACATGTTCAATTCCCTTTGTCCCTAGAATGGATATTTTTTTCTCCCATGTTAAATTACATAGTCCCCAGAGTGGATACCTTTTTTTTCCCATGTTAAATTTACATAGTCCCCAGAGTGGAAATTGCTTCCCATGTTAAATTTACATAGTCCCCAGAGTGGATATACCCCTATTTAATATTAAAGTCCCCTAGTCCCTAGACCGTCCCACTTTACTACTTCCAGAATTTCTAAAATACCAATATATGTTATATATGAAACAATGTAACATTACCTATTTTATTTATTAAAGATGAGAGCGTTTATAGTAGGAGAATACAAATTTTGAGTAACCGTTGTTTGTTAAGTGAATGAGATGCAGAAAGAGGACATGCCCGCCTTAGTAGCAACGCTAACGCTGTGGTCTAATTAAATGACGTTACTAGCAACGCTAACGCTGTGGTCTAATTGAATGACGATCCACTTGACTGACTGACTTACTAGCAACGCTAACGCTGTGGTCTAATGGAATGATTATCCGCTTGACGGACTACCTTACTAGCAAAGCCAACGTTGTGTTCTAATGGATTGACGATCCCCTTGACATCCTACATGAAAAAAGACTGATTTTGAATTAGATTGGTGAAATTAGTGCCCAAATTAAAACGTCGGAAATCTAATGGGTCGTAATAACGAGACTACATTTAATACAAAGCAGGTGTGTTTTTGTTGCAATACGACTCTTGGATACCAACGAGTGACTTACATACAAATGCCGGGCAATGTCGATATAAAGCACTCGAACGTGCAGAAAAGTAATTGTTACATACACCTTTCTCTTTTTAAAAAAATATCATAGTTTGTATTTTGGTTGTGTGCAATTTTAAGTTTTATGTTCAAACATAGCTTAATGTCACCTGCATCAGGCAACCGTCTTATATACGTGAGACCTTATTCTAATTTCCAAGTTTCTTCTAAGGGACTAGCCAACATTAGAAAGAACATGAGAAGTCTACTAAATTCTCTCCTAATACAAATTATATTTTAGCATATTTACTAAGAATCTGATAGAAAATTTTCATTTGAGAAGTTGGCAGTAGTCGTCCTGAAGCTGAGAGGTCAAGATCACAGGAAAGCAAAATGTAACTGCCATCATTTTCGTTCCCAGTTCTTCAACTTACGACGGTGTCTTCAACCACAGGTATCCTGTAGCGTCAAGGCCAAGGTCACAATAAGGCAATCTGTAATAATTCCCTTGTCATGACTACAACATTGGAAACGCTAATGATATTTACTATGAGACACCATTTTGAAAATATTTTGTTCTGTCTAAATTAGAATATTATATATCATAAAATATATGTTAATATAAAAACCTAAACTTTATATAGTCAACTTTATTATACCAAATTTTCAAGTTTATTCTAATAAATGTAATATCTAATATCAACAGCTGTCCTACCCCTACCCCTCTTTTCTCAGTAGTTATCAAACAAAAATGTGCATTAAAATCAATCTTTAGTGATAATTTCATTTCGTACCTTCTTGTATGAAATATACAACGATTTACAATTTTACCGCCAACCGTACAAATGTAGAGATCAATAAAGTGATTTAAATCCCAATATATTTCATAGTACCAACACCAAATACTGTATCTTTAGATTTGTTTGAGACCAAAACACTATTAAGAGAGGAATGGATTTGCGCGCTATCAAGTAAAATGACAAGGGCTAATCCATAATTAGAACCCCTGATTTGGAGAAGGGGGCCGAACCTAAAGGAAGTACCTGCATTTGATGAGTTTCACAGGGCATACTTATAATCTGCATGAAAAGAAAAGCTACTCTGGGAAATATTTCAAAGTTGTCGCGCTTCTGATGCTTTTGGGGAGGGGGAGGGTTAGGGCCGGTGACTGCTTTGTATGAGTGGATTGCCAGCAATCTTAGTCACCTATTTTCGTGTAACGTTTTTTTAAAATTATTTTACTGTCAAATATTATTTACAAATTATATACATTTTATCTGATTCAAGACATTCTTTTGCTATTTTCATAAAGTTAGATGAAAATTTTTGTGCATTTCAATGCAACTTGACTTGCAGAGAAATATTCACCCGTTGTTGACAAAAATATTTTGTCGTTACAAAATCTGACCTCTCACATATTCTGCCTAATTACTTTTTCACAATCACGTTGACCAGTTTTGACATGAGATAGAAGTCACCTCACCTAATAATCTGAGTTCAGATTTTACAAAGATTCACCGCTTCAAACTCAAACTCTGGCCGTTGATTGCTTCTTCAGTCCGTTGGTCACCGAATAGTAGTGTTTGTCAAATTAACGCCAGTATCTTAATTGTTCCAACTGATCACTGTATGGCTCAAGTTACCTTATTGAAAGTGTAGGTTCAAAAGCTAGATAGTTTAATAATGGGTTGATGAATATAGGGCAATTAATTAGATTTAATATCGGTCCTAACCGGGCTATGTACAATGACGTATACGATTTCATAACAATTGTATACAAAACCTTTCATTGCCAACTCTCTCGACCTATCCTTTATTCTGACAATAGAAAAAATGAATTCGTATGTTTGTTATTAAAAATAATGTTTATTAAACACGCACACAAACACACACACATGACCTAGTGTATCAAAATGTAAATTAATGCAGTTTTTAAAAAAAAGTTATACTCCACAAATTAAAAATCATCACTACAACTCATAAAATCTTAACAACTCGTGAGTCCAATTATTTTCGAGAGATAAATGAACTTCAGTTTTAGTTATAAATATAATTTGTACACGTCAACAGCAAACGCGGAAATTAATGTACAAATCGACACTTTTCCCCCACCATTGTTGATATTTTCTGCAATGCATAGTGGGTAAAACTCAGAAGAGCAGCATATTTTACCTAGCTCATCCCTTACTCCAATTAAATTGTCTGCCAACGATAATCTAATTCCACTGACAACCGAAATACCTAGCGGAAACGTACCCTCAATTACGTGCACAAATGGCTATAATTTAGACAGAAATTCCCTTTGCGTTGGTCGAGACCTGTTACATAGCATACTTGTAACCGCAATTTAAATCCATTCAACTGCTCAAACTAAATGCAATATTGTATCACCGGGTTAAGTTATTATCATTTTGAAGGTTGTACAAACTTTTCTTGTCATCTTCAGAAAATGATTTGGATTTATTTATTCAAGCATGTTGAGAATATAATTCGCATAAGTATTAAGATGTAAAAGAAGCAGGCACATCCAGACCGCCCGGTGTAATATGGGTGATTTCGAGATTATATATATATATAGAGAGAGAGAGAGAGAGAGAGAGAGAGAGAGAGAGAGAATTCAAAATACCTTCGTGGGTTGTGACCAATAACAGCGAATAAAGCACTGAACCCGACCGAGTCATACCAAAGACTTAAAAAATGGCACTAACAGCTACCTCGCTTGGCGCTCAGTAATTAAGAGGTTAGTGTTAGGACTGGTCGGCCTGGTGTCAGGATAATGTGACTTGGTGGGACATCATGTTCCATGTCTGCGGCATGATGTCCCCGTGCCAGACATCAATATAAACTGCCACACTGCAGACATCGTAGCGATATGACTGTAAAATTGTTAAAACTCCGTTAAAAATCCATATCACACACACACACACACACACTTATTATCTCCCTTCTGTATTCTACTTAAACAGTACTAATGACGCAAAAGAGTCAATTACTACTTAAAAACTCACACTTACGGCTGACACATTTTCCTTACCACTGCACAAAAACGAAGGTACAAATATGCCAGATGCATAGCTGAATTCAATTTAGAACTCTATACATGGCTCGATTCGTTGCAACACATCCATCACATCTATTTTCACATATAAAACACATCCATCACATCTATTTTCACATATAAAACACATTCATCACATCTATTTTCACATATAAAACACATCCATCACATCTATTTTCACATATAAAATACATTCATCACATCTATTTTCGTATCTTAAATTAATGCAACCGCGATATAAAAAAAAAAAAATAGGTTAAAGCGCTATGGAATTTAAGTATGATGCGTCGGGTAAAATCGCAAAACTAGAATCAAAGGACAAATCAATTACGACCGAAAAATGAGAATTTTACAACAGATGAAACTGGAAAACATTTTGCTCCACAAACCGATGTTAATATGTAAGGAAAATAATTTTAGACAAAGAGGGAGACCTCGACCTCTTTTGATACAAATATAGACGTTCAGTTTATAATGAATGCTATTTCAGTTACAAATATCCCAAATGCATCTCACATTCAATAGTTAACTGTTATGTCATGAAAGTCGTTTGCTTATCAAGACATTGATTATGAATTATTCAGTTGAAGAGGTGCAGTCATGCAGATCAACAACGATAAATATAATTCACTCAGATATTTCACAGGTTCATACAAGAAAGTAAAGAAATGGCAGCTAATTGAACAATTAGTTTTGTATGTCGCTTTTGTGTCATGAGGATTTCTATAAAACAGCTGGCTGAAAGTTGAAATACCATTTAAATAAAACCTATCGTAGATATTTGAGAAAAGACATTTACCCATAAAAATCAATGTTTATGTACGAATGATTGGTGTAGTATAGGTTATAGATTATACAGCTTGGCCTTACTTCAGATGCACCCCTGGGAAACAAAATTCAATACCCGCTTGGTCATTTTCACTTCCTGCACTTCAGAGGAAAATTGTGGAAAAGAAGCGGTAACATTGTTTAAATTTTAAATATTCGGTAATTCATTCATTGCCCTTTCAGAAGCTGGTATTGTCTGGTCTGGAAAAATTCACTTTTCTTATTTTTATAACTGCTAAAGATAGCGTACTTTAGACGAATTCAGGCTGAGTTTTTGAGCACAAGGGAGCGGTGATTTGGGTTAGTTGTTTGCTTAGATCATGTACAATTTCCACAAGTACGATATCAAAAGAAATTTTAGCCACAGTGCATGCAAAAACAGAGGTATGCCAACACTCTATCTGTTGTGTGTGTTGTAAATGGAAACAGTCTCAATTTACTTCTGTCAAAGTTCGTATTTGTCGAGCGCGCCCCAAATGACTAGAAGGGTACAAGAAGACAACAATATAACCAAAGCTATAATGTACATTGAGAAACAAAGAAATATAATTATCATTTTCAAGACAGACACTGATGACGACTTCTGACTGTCAGTCTGAAACACACAAAAAATTGTTGGAGCTATAAGAACTTTTTAACCTTTTATTTATATTGTTAAATCTATCCAAACCTACTAACAGTTTATTTACATTGTTGGAACATAACAAACCGATTAACGGTTGATTTATATTATTGGAGCTAACCAGACTGACTAAAGATGGATTTATATTGTATGAGATATCCAAATCGGTTAACTGTTATATTGTTGAAACTATCCAAACTGAGTAAAGGTTCAACTATATTACTGGACTAATCCAAACAGTGGATGTATAAATTCTCTTACAACAGGTTGAAAACTAATTCCTGTAATAGGATTAAACTGTTATTGATTGATGCTGATATGCATTGTGAGTTTTAAAAAAATTATAAAGGTATGTATTCGTGTTGAGTTAAAAAATGATGCTGATATGTATTTGTGTTGAGTTAAACGAATTATGCTGATATGTATTCGTGATGAGTTTAAAAAATGATGCTGATATGTATTCGTGTTGAGTTTTTTAAAAAAAAGATGCTGATATGTATTCGTTTTGAGTTAAAAATAGTACCGATATGTATTCGTGTTGAGTTAAAAATAATACTGATATGCATTCGTGTTGAGTTAAAAATATTACTGATATTTATTCATGCTGAGATATAAAAAGATGATGCTGATATGCATTCTAGTTCAGCTATAAAAAAATACTTATAAGCATTCATGTTGGGATACAAAAATATGCTAAAATGCATTCACGTTGAGATTTTACAAACTTACTGAGATAAAAAGAAAAGTTTACAATTAGATGAAGATGATAACATGAAACTCTAACACTAGTAATATTCTGAATAATAACCTATTTTGCTTATCTCTGACACTATTGACAGTCCAATGCGTATTGCAATGAGAAAAACTCATTAACAGTAATATTCGTTTCGTATAAGATAAGTTTCGTTTCGTTAAATTTTATGTTTGATTTTAAATGTTAGCGGGATTTGTAGTGCCGTCTAGTGTGATTCCGCCTGTTGGATATATATATATATATATATATATATATATATATATATATATATATATATATATATATATATATATATATATATATATATATGTCAACTATAGCTGCAATGGTGGTTGGTTATGTGACGGTATTGTGCGACGATGTCTACATGCAAGTATAGCAGTATAACCACACAGCCGAAGCAAACATTTGCTTGTAGTTAGCCAAGCAAGAAATTTCCAGGCCGGGGAATCTAAAAAGTTTAGGGACAAGGTCTTTCGTCGACTAGAATACAGGCGCTACGAGTCACGACCTTGCAACAATACACATTTTGACTGAAGATTTCTCATTATTTCGTACTGTTTGTCTTCTCCCCCCCCCCCAAAAAAAAAAAAAAAACTCGCGACCAGGACCTTGTCGACGACACAGACGGAACGACGACCCTGTCGATGACGCAGCAACTCACTTGACGACCCGAGTGGAGGAATCCAAGCAGTTGATGTATAAATTAGCTTACAACGGGTTGAAAACTAAATACTGCAATATAATTAAACTTATAGATTGATGCTGATATGCATTGTGAGTTTTTAAAAAATGATGCTGATATGACGGCGACCCAGAGGATGAACCAGTCAGCGACCCAGTCAATGACTCGGCGACCCAGAAATACGACTCAGTTGATGACCCAGTCGACAACTCAGCGACCCCGTCGGCAAGCCAGAAGGACGACCTAGTCGATGATTCAGCAATACAGTCGACGACACAGTCGGTGACAGAATCAAGGAATAAGACGGTATCCTGCTGAGGTAAAAGTCTGTAGCACTCTGGAGCACCAGTCCTCAGAGAGATTCAGCTGGGTATCACTCCAAATACAAAGACCTATCTTAAAGAACCCTAGATAGCGAGAGTCAGGGTAGTGTTTTCTAGAGATTTTCCGTTGAAGTATTTTGTTTATCTTTGACACTAGTGACAGTCCGAATAGTAGCGTGTTTGGTTTGTCTCTAACATTAGTGACAGTACGAATAATAGTGTATTTGGTTCCCCTCATACTAAGGAGAAAGTTCCTAGATTTTCAAAGCTGTTCAGAATTGTAACCTATTTGGAGAGTTTTGTGGGTTAAGAAAAAAGTTTCACTCATGACTGACAAAGACAAAAGAAATTAAGCAAGGAAATAATGAAATGTGTAATTAAACAATATATTTTTTTAAAAAAATCATGATATACAAAGTTTGCTTACTGAATGAGAAGGAAAGTTATGAAGAGATGAATCGACTTAGATCGTAGAATCCCAAGATGATTGCTATGAAACAGAAAAGGTAGAATTCACAGTGTATGACGATAAGAGTTTTATTGTTCTTTCTTGGTTGACAACATCAACACAATAGTGTGTAAGGACACTTGAGCAAACTGTATTGGAAAATAATATAGTTACCTAAACATTTCTTTTTTTACAATTTCTATTTTTATTTTGTCTGGAATAACCTGGCTGATATCAAACACAGTTTTCATTCCTTGTGCCTTGTTGTCAGGCAACCAAAACAAAATGTGTACTACCTGAAAGTTTTGATTACTAAGTTGTACATTTTCAGGATCACTGAAATTGATATTTCTAAATGTCCACCACACGTGTTTTAGGCTAGTTGTTTTCTGTTTTACGTCATCTAAATTTCCACAACCATCAAAAATAAAGAAAGATTTGTTTCCTTTCAAGTCTTCATCAGGTACCTTTATTACCTTATCCAATTTATTTTTAGGATTATCACTGTCATGTTGTATCCTTCAAAAAAACATTTTCGGTCGTAATTCTTGATGAATAGAAAAACTGAGTTGTGGAGAGAATGACGATATTGTGAAAAGCAATTGCTGCATTCGGTCTCAATCAGATTTATTTAGATACTCTACAGATACTGACTATATGCAAAACATGACGTTGTGGGGCTCATTTAAATACAGCTCCTCCACTAAGTCACCATGGCGGAAAATCTGTCTCGTAGTATAGAGATGCCATTTTCCCACGCTTACAACGTATTTAATTTTGCTGATTGAATTGAAAATTACATATTTATTTTACATGTTTTGCAGCCGATTGTAAAATAAATGCATCAGATAATTTAAGATGACGACTAAGCAATCTAGTATCGTGTCTGCTTCTGAAATTAAAAACCAGATACAATGCATATTTGCAAAAGATTTAACGTTAATTTCTGTGTAGTTTTATTGCTCCTAAAAATATTGGCTTCTGTCAATTTTTGCATCTTCTACATTTTTACTTTGTATCAAAACAGTTTTCCTACCTTTTTACATTGTATCATAACACATTTTCTGACTTTTTACATTGTATCAAAACAACATTTCTACCTTGTTACATTGTATCAAAACACTTTAGCTACCTTTTTACATTGTATCAAAACACCTTGTCTACCGTTTTACATTAAATCAAAACACTTTTCCTACCTTTTTACATTGTATCAAAACACCTTTTCTTTTTACATCGTATCAAAACATCTTTACCATTTTACATTGTATCAAAACAACATTTCTGCCTTGTTACATTGTATCAAAACAACTTGTATACATTTTTACAATGTATGAAAAGCCCTTTAAGCTCATTTTGGAGAATCGAGATCCTGAAACTCAACGGTGTTGTTAGCATCGTCATTAAGGAAGAAGAACAAGAATTTTTTTTTTCATAACAGAAAATAATAGTGGAGAAGAAAATATGATACTTATATGAGAGATGTATTATTTATGATGATGATGATGATGATGAAAATGATTGAGAGAAGAAGGGGAAAAAAACAATAGGAAAGGAGAATATATTACCGATAAGATAAGCTGATTTCATGTCGGAGATTTACCGTACTTTATTGATAAAACGTCAGACTCCTGTGGTACGTGTCACGTACATGTGTAAACGACAATATACGCCAATTAGTGTCAAGGCAGTTTGAAGGCTGTTTGTTATATAGTTTGTGTATTGTACACTTTTCATTTATAAAATGAATATAAATGCAAGGTTCATAAGATCAGTTGGCCATTCTTGCAATGTCTTCGTTTACAAAGAGACATTGGATAGCGATGCTAATGCACGATATTTACATAAACTTAAAAGTTGTGGAAATTAATGATTTTAAATTTTCAGCAAATATTTGGGTAAATTACCCAACAAAATGGCCTGAAGTGACTTGGCCTGATATTTGCAACTATCTTACAGATACACCTGGTGAGTTTGTTTTCTAACAAATATTCTGTTGAAGTAAATTGAACACTTTTTCTCAAACCTATTTTTCTTTAATTAAACTATATCAAAATCTGAAATTTTCAGTCGGTATTACTTGTGATCCTAATTATTTTTGAAAGTTCTCATTAATTTATATTTTTCCATAATTATTATTCTTTATTTGTCCTATTAAATCTTAGGCATATTTTAAAATGTTGTACAAATGTCACCCACACGTTCCTAAAGTCCCTATAACAATGGCGGTCGTTTTCACCTCGGCGTTCGTAACTATGCACTGAAAATGCCCGGATGTGAAAAAGTGCCCGGATTCCCGACCCAACTTATGGTAAGCAATTCGATGATGTAACTATGCCCATATCTTTCCCGATTCCCACTCACAACCTATGAAGGAAGTCATTCAACGGTTGTTGTGTTGTTGTTGTGGGGTTTAAAGCCATTTTTCAGCACGATAGGCTATACATGGCGGCCAGTATTAATGGTGGAGGAAGAAACCGGAAAACCCCGGAAAGAACAACCGACCCACGAGAAGCTACTGGCAAGCTTTCTCACATGCCCACATTGGCTGAATCTTAGACTCGAACCGCCGCAGACAGAGGTGAGATGGCAGTGATCCGTAACGAAGAGCGCTTTAGACCACTCGGCCACTCGGGGCCCCCATTCAACGGTAAAACAAAATATAAGGCATACCTCTTGTGGATATATTGCGAGTACAAGCATTGGTCAAATGCTCACCTTTTGACGATTACCATAAATATGCATTAGGTTTCACGCAATCCACTTAAAACTGCAAGAGTAGTTAGTGTCACAAAATTTTACGTCATGCATTGGGTTTAGCTGTGAGTCAAAAAGGGCAATAACTCTAATAAATACAGAGGAATACGACTTCCATCACTGCTTCCTTATATGATGACCATGATATATACCATGTTTCACAGGAATCCATCAAAATTACAGCCCCAAGAGTCAATTATACATTGCATTCAGCTGCACGACAAAGACGATCCACTCATTTCTGTGACACAAGTTGTGTACACAAGGTCCTATAACATATCAGGCTCCAACTTAAAAAAAAATACAATAACTTTATTAAAAAAAATTCGGAAGCTTAATGCTTTGTCGATCTCCTTAAGATGACAAACGTCACAGTTAATTCAAGAAGGTCAGGGCCAGCATGTCGGGCCCACGACCAAACAATTGATACAAAACATGCGACCTTGACCCGAAGATCAAAGGGGCAAGATAAGCTTCAAAAGAGTTGAAAAAAGAACATGCCTAATCTTTATAAACGATCTACCACTATGTTTTAAATACTGTAATTCCGATATATTTGCTGATGGCACAACTGCTCACCATTTTGCAAGCTTTATATTATCAACTATCATACTTCAAGTCGATATTCAATCTGTTCAGAAGTGGTGTACACAAGAAAAACTGCACACAAATTACAACCTGACGTGAAAAATGGCTCCAATAAGAAAATATCCACAATGCTGACATTCGAACTTCTCCTCAGTGACTTTGAACTATGACTCTGCAAACTCTAAAATCTGCTAGGTATCTTTCTTGATATAATCTTAATTGGGATATCCAAATTAATCAAATTTGTCTTTTTCTGTGTAAATGAATTAAATTTATTAATTTTTTCAAATTACGTTACTGACGATATTCTTGACTTATATAGAGTTTTGATGCATTTTATAATGCTTTTATAATATACATTTCAATATGTTGCAAAGAGAACATCAAAGCCAAACATTCCTTCACGGTTGTAGAAAGCTTTCTCTGGTGCATGTTTATTTATTTTCTTGAAAGCACACTGGATGATCCATTTTCTTCTTCTGGAATCAATACTCCACTAACCGCTAAATTACTTACATGAACATACATGTTAAAAAAATTCGCTGACATCTGGATCTGAAAGAACTGGTGCACTTTTAAGTATGACCTTTTAATTTGACAGAAGATTCCTGACACTTCTCAAGCCAATGAAACATGGATTTCTTACATAATAAATTTGTCAGAGGTTCGGCAGTTATGGAAATATTGGAGAACAGTTTCCAATGATATCCAGCCATACCAAGAATTCGCATCAGTTTATTGTTACTAATAGGTACTGACAACTCTGAGATAGCCTCGACCATAATACTCTACAGGTTTATCTTGACCTTGCCCAACAATATCATTAAAATGTATCTCTCAGTATTTAATTTCATACAGTGTTACTAGTCCATTTAAAGAATTACAACAGGGTATTATAAAAAGGTTAAATATTAGCATTAAAGATAAAGAAGAAGAAAGTAAGAAGATTTTGACAGATTGAATAAAACTTATTGTTTACTCTTAGATCATGAAGTATTAAAATCATTAATTTTTAAATAAACGACAACTGTTCTTAAGAGCTTCAAGTGACATTATTTTTAAATCCTACCAAGGATCAGATCCTTTGCTAAGTCAGTCACCAACAACGATTTGAACTTGAACAGCTATATCACAAATTTAGCAGATCTGATAGCAAAATCTGATATAGCGAGAAAATTTTGTTAAAAACATGTGTTGATGATGAAATATATAAGACTGTTGAGAATAATAAATTGAAAGATGTAGAAACATTCAGAGAACAAGGTGATAATGCTTGAATAAATATGAATCAGAGCATATCAGACAGGACCACTATATTTTAAGAGATACAAAAAATATTGTGGAAAACAAGATATAGATTTTAGATGCACATGAATTGTTTTAACAACAACTTCATGCTATGTCTAATGCCAAACAGGTTCTGCAAACTTAATAGAGGAAAAAGAGACAGTGATATTCAATGATACTTGGAGCCTAATGAACAAAGGATAAACTCTGAGATAGATGTATTTGAGGCTGACATGGAAACCATACAAAATCACCAAAAACGACCATTTTACTTTACAATCAGAGTTAGATCAATTAAAGGCATAACTACTAACTAATGAATACAACAAAACAAAGCTTTGCAAACAATATTAAAATGATGTAGTAAAATAAGAAAAGATAATTGCTAACACGGATACCTGATCACATTTGCATAAAAATAACATGAATAAACAAAAAGATGGATGAAAATAAATACAAGATAAATATCAGTAAAAGTATGATTGAATCTATAAAACCATATATCATTTATCATTATTAGCTGAAGCAGGAAAATAAAACAAATCTAACATCATGATTTAGCTACTATAAAAATTGAACTATCAGTTGAAATAGAAAAGACGTGCAAAACAAGTAAAGAAAGAGTTGAACAAGTTAATATGCAGTAAAGACAGACATGAATAAGTTAATAGACAGTAAAGACAGAGTTGAACAAGTCAATAGACAGTAAAGACTTAGCTGAACAAGTTATGTCACAGAATTATATAATCGTTTTATTCAATACATGTTACTTTTTGTGTACAGTGTTACCCGAGTGTGATTTTTGTATATCGCATATTGTTTTGACACAGTCAGTTCAGTTTATCCTATGCTGCATGAACGAAGTGCTTGCATTGGGAAAACCGATATTCCTCAAGCACACTAATGATGTAGGGCTACATAGTCAGTGTATAAATTACCTCACCATAGAGCAAAATGTCACATTACGAGAAATCTTGTCAGTGAGCAGTCTACTTTAATGACTCATGATGTCCATCTGTAGAGCTGATTAAGTGATTGATCGACCAGCTGTGGAGCTGATTGATTGACTGGTTGATTGACTGGTGGAATGTTTGACCATTGATTGACTGGTGGGTTGACTGACCATTGATTGGCTGATGGTTGATTGACTGGTTGCCAAATGTTGTGCTGGGAGAGTGACGGAGTGATATGCTGCATCTCCATATATACACAGGATTGTTGGTGTTGTTTAGCCGTAGGTTAACATGGGTTCTGTTATACCCAGTGAACTGCCGTCGGGGAGGACATTGGCCATTATAAGACTAAGATTGTCAATTGGTGAGGAACCAAGGCTCCTGAACCAATGGGTTTTCAGAGAACAAAAGATTGTACAAGTCTTTAGGCAGACTATGAGGGGTGGACCACTGGTGGTGGCTCTTCAACCTTTGCAGAGAACAAAAGATTGTATGAATCTTTAGGCAGACTAGGAGGGGCGGTGGTGGTGGCCCCTGAACCTCCCCAAAATAGCGTTGGGGCTGACTAGATATTTTTGCATTTCATTATTTGAATGAAAACTTATTCTTTGAGTCAAATGCAACATTTTACTATTTGAGTAAAGCATATCATATTTCATTGAACCATATCATTTGCTATTGTCTGAAAATTGTCAACTCAATTTGAATCGCAAATCTCAGTACTATTTAAAGTTCTTTTCTTACGTATAAATTCACATTTCATTTACATTGCATTATATTATCAGGTTCGTACATGTTAATTGTTCATTATTTGGATCTTGTATGTGCACGAATTGAGCATAATCTTTTCAATTGAATCATTCATAAATAAACATTGTATTTTTGTTACCATCATTAGTGCTCTTCATTATAATCCGACTCCAACCCAGTTATCTTGTTACAAGATAACTGACAGCAAAGACAGATTTGAACAAGTTAACAGACGTTAAAGACTGAGTTGAATAAGTTAATAGTAAAGACAGTTGAACAAGTTAATAGACAATAAAGACAGTTGAACAAGTTAATAGACAATAAAGACAGTTGAACAAGTTAATAGACAATAAAGACAGAGTTGAACAAGTTAATAGACAGTAAAGACAGAGTTGAACAAGTTAATAGACAGTAAAGACAGTTGAACAAGTTAATAGACAATAAAGACAGAGTTGAACAAGTTAATAGACAGTAAAGACTGAGTTGAACAAGTTAATAGTAAAGACAGTTGAACAAGTTAATAGACAGTAAAGACAGAGTTGAACAAGTTAACAGAGAGTAAATAATGAGTTGAACAAGTTAATAGTAAAGTCAGTTGAACAAGTTAATAGACAGTAAAGACTGAGTTGAACAATAGTAAAGACAGTTGAACAAGTTAATAGACAGTAAAGACAGTTGAGCAAGTTAATAGTAAAGACAAAGTTGAACAAGTTAATAGACAGTAAAGACTGAGTTGAAGAAGTTAATAGTAAAGACAGTTGAGCAAGTTAATAGTAAAGACAAAGTTTAACAAGTTAATAGACATTAAAGACAGTTGAGCAAGTTAATAGCAAAGACTGAGTTGAACAAGTTAATAGACAGTAAAGCATATACAGATGGAAAACATTCAAATGCATGTACTATTGTTATACAAGAAAACATTGATGGAAAAGAAAAAAGTTACAAATATTAAGAGAAGATTTTAATTATATAAAGGAAGCAAAAGTGCAATAATTGACAGTTTGATCAGAAATGGGGGGCATTCAAAAATGAAGATAATGCATAAATGGGACTAAAAAATACCGCAAGACCTACATAAAGGGTGATGAAAAATTTACAAGATTGAGCTGTGACCTTGACTTTGACCTTGAAGGTAGAAGTCCTACTGCGGTATCTGACAGATCTAGTGAAGACATTTAATTATACCACATTTCATCCCTAATCTCAAATGGCTGAAATTATAGAGTGGAAGGGAGATAGTGATATGAAACAAAAGAGCTGTGAACTTGAAGAAATCACACCCTAAGTGGCAGCCTAAAAAGTTTTAAAATTTCGTAGCAGAAGTGAAAATGTTATGGAAAATATGATCCCCAATATGAATCAATACACCTAACAATAATTTGCAAATGTGGATGGATGGATGGATGGAAATGAGGATACTATGCTGTGCACTTTTCTTGGAAGAGTAGGAGTGAATGAACAGTAAATGCGGCATCTATACCAAGCAGTTTTCTTAAAAAGTCAGCTCATTTGTTGCCCTGCATAAGAAATAAGCATGTGGTATTGACAATATCCATATGGATTCAATTTATAAGCTAGTATGGTAAAAATACAGTGCCACACCCCCACCCCAAATTAAATCCCTCCTTTAAAGACCATCTTACCCAAAAAACAAAATATTGCATTTTGGAAGGACCACTGTTGCACTGCAGAAGGGTTGGTCTGACAAGAGTGGCAACCACTGTACTATCATGTTTTGGGGACAGGGCCATTTTATTGAAAACAAGATACAATTCTACAAGAAAATTTTTATTTTGAAAATGCAGAACAAGTGCTAAGAGCAAATAACAACAAAGCATGATAAAATGTATCAAAAATATAATTTTCTGATCTAACCTATTCAAACAATGCAAAATATTATATAACATACAATGAAAACTAATATGCAAAGTAACAAATCATTATCAAAATAGTAAAACATAAAAATACTTGTAGAAGTTATCACAGAAACAACAGAGATAACGCTTACTGAGTAATGGCGTTTAAAAATATAGAAATAAATGAGCAGTTCTCTGGAAAAGAAATCAATCCAAGAGCAACAAAACTACTATTTTCTAAATATCTAAGATTATTTTCTCCCAAACAGCATAAAAATCTCCTAATTTTCATAAACAGTCATAAGGAAAGATGGTCTGAAATGGATACAATTTTCCTCCAAAAATAGTCAAAGATGCAAACAATACAGTAGTTACTAAATAGTAGCAGATGCAATCAACACCAGTAGTTGCTAAATAGTAATGACAAAATTGGTTTATAGGTAATTTACAGCATGGTGGCAATACGGACATACAACAAATACCTAGATTTGTATCTGAAAATTACACACATCCCAAAAGATTCAAGAGATTAAAAACAGCTGCAATAACGGAATGAAAATCAAATAATTAAAATAAGTACACAAATATGCATATAAAATTTATCTGTCTGCCTCATTGCTGATTTTGGTTAACTAGGTTTTTGCTGTACTGATCTGAAAATCAAACGAGGTCAACATTTTGTCTACCTCAAATGGTTTTTATTAATGATGCTAACAAAACATTTGTCCAAAAAGTCTTAATCCCAAAATTAAAACAACTGTGTACAAAAAAGAAAAACTGTGGTCATGGTCCGAAATCTAATCAGGTAATTTGCATATGAATATAAATATGCAGAACATGTTTCATTTGTCTACTTCATGTAGCTCTTGCCTAATGAGGTTTTTGTCCCGACCCCCACAAATGTCTTGCCCCGACCCCCACAAATGTCTTGCTCACAAAATCTAAAGACATGTCAAAGAAAAAAACATAGAGCAGTGCTGCTACAATGTTTGTAAATAACTGTATTGTAACCTTTGATCAACTATTAAGATGTTTACTATTCTAAAAACAACAATAGTGAGAACAATATATTAGTATCCATTTGGAATAATGATATACATATTAGTATCCATTTGGAATAATGATAAACATATTAGTATCCATTTGGAATAATGATAGACATTTTAGTTTCCATTTGGAATAATGATATGCAAATTAGTATCTATTTGGAATAATGATATACATATTAGTGTCCATCTGGAATAATGATATACAGTGTGACTCTGCTATAACAATGTAGTTGGGAGCCATAGAAACCGACCTTGTTATGGACCGAACCATCTTATAAGCAACCAGGTCAGTTAGCTGAAGAAAATCATGCATGTACCCAAAAACAATTGCAGGGGGGAAGGTAATAAATGCAGGTGGTAAAATATGTGCTTTATCGGCACGGTTACCATCTTAAATTGATGCATATTAAATGAGAAATACACCTGTAGTGAAAACAGAGAAGGCATATATAATAGTTTACTCTATTTAGAAAACCACGAATTGGTACATATACTTGAAAACTGTTTATATATACATGTCTAATGTATAGCATGAATAGAGTATCAACACCATGTACTCACCCGCAGATCTCATCACATACATTGAATCCACAATACAAGTGATTCCATCGAAAATATGCACACAAACAGATTTAAAATATTCAATAATGCTGTCATGGGTCAAATTGGTCTGAACTCAGTGGAAAAACAAACTTTTTCCCTACATAAAAGGAAATTTTCACGGCACAGTTAACATGTTCCAGTCATGTTGGAAAAATTCAAAAATCCATCAGATTCCATTACTTTTATTTCAGTTTGGTACTGACTTCCTCTGAAGAAAAGTTCTTTGTTTTTAGTGAAGACTGTAGTCAGCTTTCTTTGATGAAGGGTGCATGTGTTACTGAAGTGACCACTAAAGGACAGCTTTGGAGAACCAAACAAATGTCCATTTCTTATTGTGGCAGCAACATCAAATAACTGCATTGCATGATTGAAACCGATTTTTTTTTCTTCCATTTGCTGAGTAAATTTTCATAACAATCGGTGTTTCAAAGGTAATCTGTTTCCTTTGAAATTTCAGCAAACTATTTAATCTGGGTACATTTTTAAAAAGGTACTGACTGTCGTTTGGTCAATTCTAGTTACTGTTCCTCCCTGCCTATTGAATAAACCAATCAGTAAGATGTGGGATTTTGTTTTACATGTGTGGTAGCAGCGTGATGCTGCCTTCCACACATGCATCAGAAATTTAACAAATGGTCAACGGATGATAGAGATGCAGGTGTTCTGGTCTGATGACAGGGATTATTACAGAAAATGTGAGTGTTCTGAAGGATATAATTCTGAGTGAGAAGAAGAGGAATTTACTTACCATCCACATATAAATATCAGTCTTTGTAAATATATTAATTACTAGCGAGTGGTCGAAAATCTGACAACAGATAGATTATGAGACAATGCCTCATCTGGTTGATCTCTGTTACCAGAAATGTCAACAACAAAAAAAGAAGATATCTCACAACAAGCAGTACTCTGCTAGATGTCAGCATAAGCAGATTATGATATAACAATGTACTGTTTAGATGGTTTGTCAATATGGACAAAAAGTTTGTTTATGTAATAACAGATAAATTTCAGTGCATTTTATATCCAGTTTGTGGCTTCCTTTCATGGGGCCTCTGAATTTCTCCACTCCAAACCAATGGTTGTATATACAAGTTTAAACACCAACAATGTCGCCAATAAATAAATAAATTGCCAGATGGTATATTTTGCTGCCGAAAAGGATAAAGATCCAAGTTTGTGACATTGGTGAAGCCCTAGACAACCTCAGAATAAACTTTTTACATTTTTATCGTACTTTTAAGAAAGATTTTTTCGTGTACGAGAAAAATACATGTATATGAAATTTCGGGAGCTACACCATGACCATGTTATATTCGAATTTGTGTTATAATGGAGTGTGCTATAGTGAGGTCACTCTGTACATATTAGTGTCTATTTGGAATAATGATATACATATTAGTGTCTATTTGGAATAATGATATAAATTTTAGTGTCCATTTGAAATAACGATATACATAGTAGTATCTATTTAGAATAACGATATTGATAAAACTTCACCTATTAAAGCAAGTTGGAAAAAATTGTTTTAAAGCTGAGAAGGTATTTTCAAAAAAATCTTTAAGAAGTTTTTATTTTTAGGTGTTTTTTATAAATGTATTTTTATTAAATACTTGAATATCTAAAAAAGTATTTTATCTATCGACCAATTAATATCAAATGAACAATTATCTTAACCAATTGCCCTGTCCAAAAATTAGTAATTGTAATAAATAATTTTAAAAGTTAACTGTATTTATTAACTGATTACATTTGAAAGTAATAATTCAAAGCTTGACTGCACAAGAATGGTATCCCACCTCTGTTATGAGGGACATGGCTCAATTTTATGCTCAGCAGACACCAACATCTAATGCCTGTGGTGAAGTATTATGCAGTAAAAAAATATCCAAACTTGATCATGAAAAAAGAAACTATGACAATACAAAACCAACCTTAAGTCATAATAACATTCTTCTAAGCATTTACATCTTGTGTAATGACATAACTCCCTTTAAACATTGACATATTTTGATGCTGTTGAATACAGGCCAGCACTGTTCACTGCACGGACAATTCCATACATAAGCGTGGCCGTGATTTCTGTATCAGCATATGTGAAGCTGTACTGTGTCATGGTTGTGCTGATCCACTGTCCAATTTCTGCTGTGTTGAAACCAGCTGAGACCTCATAGTAGAATGGAATATTAGAGCTGAAAAGGCCAGGCCAGGACAGCGTAATGGTTCTAGCATTTTTGTCCCATTGAATGTTGATATCAATGCCGGCAGCTGAAATCAGAAAAAAATCACATGAGTACCATGACTGGCAAAGTCCAATGTCACCCACAAAGATTGGGCCAAGTCTGTGATGCTGAACTACTGTTAATGTGCAGACACTATTATTGTTCTTTCAATGACCTTGACCTGTGACATTTTGACCCTAAAATCAACAGCCTTCTTATTTACCCCAAGCACAAGCTAGCAACAAAATTTGGTTCAAGCAAGTCACATAGAACTAATTTTATTGCTCAGAAAATGTTTCTTTTTATTGTCAGTCATGGTGACCTTGAACTTTAAGTTTCTGACTTCAAAATCATTAGGTTTCTTCATTACATCAACTGCAAGCATCCACAAAGTTTGGCAACTGAAAATGATGTAGAACTCAAGTTATCTTGTGGAAACCATTTTTCTTCACCTCAATCTGTGATCTTGACCTTTAACCTTTTAAACTCAGTTTCTTCATCACCACGGATGCATAAATGTGATTCTACTGGCAGAAGACCGAAAATATCATTTTAAAGATCATCTACATACTATTTTGAAGATCAAATATATAAGTTTTGAAAAAAAATCTGAATAAAAATATACACAAACCTGCCAGAACCAGTCTACTGGTGAATGAAAATGCTCCAACAGTGCAACAACCTTTATGTAAATACATAGCTGAGTAACTGGATTAAAATTGTTAAAGAAAAGCTAATGTGTACACAACAAGCTGTTAGCTGATTACCTTATTGTTGTAATTATAGAGTTTAAGTCCAAATACAGGAAGTTTTTTGAGGTGTTATAAGTAACAAAGAGATCAAAGGTGGTCAATGAGAGCTTCTGAGTTTTTGATGAAACATGCTTGACCATTGAGGGAAGGGAAATTAAATGGAGAGACAAATCTTTCCCCAAATAAAAATTGACTAAGCATTTTGATTTTTTTCTTGTTTAATTGGTATTGTATTGTCTAAGATATTTACAGAGTAATATTTCAGAACAAGTCTTATATTTTTTGCTCAGTTCACATCAAAATCCCCAAAATGTACACTTTCTGCCAATGCTGAGAACACCAACTACAAAATATTATTAAGTTCAACAATGCTGAGATAGGAACAAGAATGGATAAGTGGCACTTAAACAGATTTTTCTTGCAAATTTTGTGGCAGAGTACAATTTGCCAATTATCACAGAACACCATTTTACTAAACTGATTAAAGCTATTCTTCCAGACTCTGAGAAGGCACAGAAATCTTCATGCTAGTGTACAGAGACACCACTAATTGCCCCTTATGCCCAAGCCCCATAATGCTAGTGTACAGAGACACCATTAATTGCCCCTTAGGCCCAAGCCCCATAATGCTAGTGAACAGAGACACCATTAATTGCCCCTTAGGTCCAAGCCCCATAATGCTAGTGTACAGAGACACCATTAATTGCCCCATAGGCCCAAACCCCATAATGTTAGTGTACAGAGACACCATTAATTGCCACCAGGCCCAAACCACATAATGCTAGTGTACAGAGACACCATTAATTGCCCCCTAGGCCCAAGCCCCATAATGCTAGTGTACAGAGACACCATTAATTGACCCTTAGGCCCAAGCCCCATAATGCTAGTGTACAGAGACACCATTAATTGCCCCTTAGGCCCAAGCACCATAATATGACAGAACAAGTGAAAGCATGCTTAGGAGTCAGAAGTTCAGTTTGCATGATTGATGAATCAAAAGGACAAGAGAATAATAAAATGTGGAGTGCTCTAGTCTGTTTGCATGATCAAACAGTTCAGTATATATTTCTACCAGATTTCTTTGTATTACAGCATTGTCCATAGGCACAAGTAAAATGATCTTCGGACCCTTGGACATGATTTTTAAGTAATCTTTCTAAACTTTACTTTTTTTTTTTATATATGTAGGGACAAATTGGGAACAGAAAACTGTTCAATTTGAAGCTTGATAATTACAATGAATGTCAACAGTGATCACTATAAAGAGATCTTAATAATCACAATGTCATAAATGATGACTAGACAGTGATCCTAATAATCAGAATCAATGTCAACAGTGATCACTAGAGTGATCTTAATAATCACAATGAATGTCAACAGTGATCACTACAGAGTGATCTTAATCACAATGTATAACAACAGTGATCACTTGAGAATGATCTTAATAATCACACTGAATGTCATAAATGATGACTAGACAGTGATCCTAATAATCAGAATCAATGTCAACAGTGATCAATAGAGAGTGATCTTAATAACCATAATGAATGTCATTAGTGACCACTAGAGAGTGACTTTAATAACTACAATGAATGTCTTCAATGATCACTAGAAAGTGATCTTAATAATCACAATGAATGTCATCATTGATCAATAGACAGTGATCCTAATAATAACAATGAATGTCAACTGTGATTACTAGACAATGATCTTAATAATCAAGTAATGTAATTAGTGATCACAAGAGTGATCTTGATAATCACAATGAATGTCATCAATGATCACTAGACAGTAATCCCGAGAATCACAATGAATGTCATCATTGATCACTAGACAGTGATCTTAATAATCACAGTGAATGTCATCAGTAATCACTAGACAGTGATCTTAAATAATCACAATGAATGTCATCAATGACCACTAGACAGTAAGCTTCATTTTCTAGGAAAGCAGCCTTCAGCAATGTAATGTTGACTGTCCTATGCAAACTCAGAGATGTAAGACTCATGGCTGACCAACAAAGCAGATGGGATTCAGTGCTTTGCTGACATAAATGACATGAAGAACTGTGACAATCCTTTGAAAACAAAAGACAATATAATGACATAAAAAGCTTCGACAATACTTTGAAGACAAAAGACAATGTAATGACATAAAGAACTGTGACAATACTTTGAAGACAAAATACAATGTAATGACATAAAGAACTGTGACAATACTTTGAAGACAAAAGACAATATAATGACATAAAGAACTGTGACAATACTTTGAAGACAAAAGACAATATAATGACATAAAGAACTGTGAAAATACTTTGAAGACAAAAGACAATATAATGACATAAAGAGCTTTGACAATACTTTGAAGACAATTTATGGGCCGGTCATCAGAAAGATCTTTACTACTGAGTACAGACAATGCCATATTTCTCACTAATAAAGGAAAGATACTTCATAGATGGGAAGAATACTTCAACAATGTCCTCATTCAGCAGTCATCTGTCAGTGAGTAGGCAAGTAAATGACTAGCCAAATGGAAAGCATCATGCTGATCTTCCAATGCTGACTGGAACTAAGAAAGCACACACTACTGACAAATGACAAAACTACCTGGAGCAAATGCTGTACCAGCAGAAGAAAACAAAGATGGAGCTTGCACATGGCACAAGAAATGACTTGACTCTACAAGTCAGTGCCTTTTTTTATTATAATTTATAGTTTAGCATTTACATTTTGCATTCTGTTATGGTAATGCAAAGCACTTTGTGTTTGTTCTGTGTTCATTGATAGTTAATTTAGCAGTATTTTTACCATTCATTTCTGTTATTCCCAATTTTGCTTGCATATGAAAGTGGTACATAACTGTTTCAGGCTGTGTACATTATATAAGTATGATGACCTCTTTCAAGCGACCACCCGCCATTAGAGATCATTTTTGTTGAGTGCTGGTTGTCTTTTAAGGCATGATTCTACCGGTACCTAAAATTGGAAGTTCTGTTCTGTCATTACCTTTTCTCGGAGGATATGTTGCCACCGTAAATGTGGTGTTCACTCCACTGCTTTGACTATTGACAAGATTGATCCCAGTCACAATGGCTGTGTATTTTCCCTCAAGAAGGTTTAGCTCTTGCAATTCCATGTATGTGTAGGACCCCTGGGGCTGACCAATAATAACGTGGGAAAACTCCACACCCTCTCCTTTTAATTTCACCTATAAAAGAAAAGCACGTAATGACATTAAAATTAAATAATGTTTTCATTTGGAAAATGTAGACTAAATGATCAAAATATTTTTCTTTTTAATTTCCTCATTTTAGGCAGATAATGGAGGCAGGAACAATAATGACAAGTGTTAAGCATGCTGGAATCCTGACTCGAAGGATACAGGTTTGAATTCTAATCAGACAGGATTGGTTCCTAAGGTGTGTACCATTAATTTCTAAATAGAAATCCAATGGATCTTTTCATTCCACCAAGTCAATTTTCCCTTGATACACGAGTTCATTCCCTAAATTTGGACCCTTCCTTTGGAGCCAGTGTTCCACCATTTATTTTGGGGGTAAGCACTTGGATGATTGGAGCAGAGCATGGCAATGGATACCATCACTTAGGAAGCCAATTCATTTTCTGTTTAGAATAAATTTCATTCAACCTTTTGTATCCTAAGGAGCCTCATGAGATGATGCATAGGCTATGTGACTTGTTGTCAGAATGCAATTCCAAAGTGATGGTAAGTACGTGGTTTCAGCTACTAACAAAGATTTTGTAGTTTTTCCATTAGTTCATGGTGTTTCCTAGTTTTTCCATTAGTTCATGGTGTTTCCTTGCATTTCAAGACCCCTGTAAATGACAACTGGACTTGATTAATAATATCTCCTTTATATTGCACAAAGTTTACAGTGATTCTTTCCTAGAGCAATTTTAATGTGCACTGGTGAGCACTGCTACCATAATGGTGGATGAGACATTTTTACCAACAGTGTACAGTAACAGATGAACAAAAAGGATTTCATTCCTGTAGGAAACACTGCAATTATATCATTGATAAGGTTCATGATAATGTGAGGAAACTCATTGGGCCAGCTGAGAAATCATTTCCATTAGCATGGCTAGTTTTTCCATCTTCACCTTGAATGATATCACAAGACATAACAAATGGTTTTGTTCTTGTTGGAAACCCACAGAAACTATATATAGTATCGATTTAATTCAAGAAGTTTAGGATCATGGTGCTTAAGCTCACAGAGTTGCAAAGAAGTCATTTCAATTAGCAAGGCTAGTCCTGCCCTCTTCATTAGCAAGACTAGTCCTGCCCTCTTCATTAGCAAGGCTAGTCCTGCCCTCTTCATTAGCAAGGCTAGTCCTGTCCTCTTCATTAGCAAGGCTAGTCCTGCCCTCTTCATTAGCAAGGCTAGTCCTGCCCTCTTCATTAGCAAGGCTAGTCCTGCCCTCTTCATTAGCATGGCTAGTCCTGTCCTCTCCATTAGCAAGGCTAGTCCTGCCCTCTTCATTAGCAAGGCTAGTCCTGCCCTCTTCATCTTGAGCAATATCACATGAGTCACAAGACACAAACGATGTCGCCTATGGACCAGAAAAAAGTGTGCTGCAAATGGTAACAACAAGATGATCTCCTATAAAAGTTCTGTTACAAAGTAATGTTAGCATCCTTTAAAAAGAACACACAGAAGCATAGGTTCCAAACATCCCAAGTTGATGATTGCAAAGAGTAATCTCTCCTTGACAATTACAATCACTGACTCATTTGGGCATCATTGGGGATAAGGTTCTTCAGTGCATATCGTGGCCGAGATGTTACAGTTCAATAAACTCAAGGATTGTACAGGGCCTGCCATTTCTGTCAAATTGGATACTGTTGTGAATTTTGCCATGCACAGTTCATGTGGCCAAAGAAATATACAAATTTATAAGTGCCAAGGTAAAGGCTGGAATTTCGGTTCAAAATTTTTAGACCATAATAGGTTTCCTGACATCCATCTGCAAAAAATGCATTATCAACACAATCATTCACTTGCATACCAATATCATAATAATTCCCCCCATAATGGACCTTAGTCTTCCACCTGACCTCAGGTCACAACTAACACTTTCTAAAAAATAAATTACCTAATGAAAAATAACCTTCAAGAAAGTTTTTAATGTTTACAAAATCAAATGTTAGCTATTATCAGAAAGTATGTTACTAAAATTTTAATATATAACTTGGACTAGAGGTACACCGGGTAAAATTGTAGTGGAATTCCAATAACCTATAACCAGGTCCAAATAAACATGTTTACTTCTATTAATAATGATCACACTTTTCTGGTGGCCTAGTGGTTAGAGCATCCACCTTGAATGTGAGAGGTTGCAGGTTTGAACCCTGGCCAAGTCATACCAAAGACTTATAAAAATGCTACTAGCAGCTGCCTTGCTTAGCAATCAGCATTAAGTGGTAAGTGTTACGACTGGTCAGCCTGGTGTCAGTATATCGTGACTGGGTGGGGCATGATGCTAAATGTCTATGGCATAATGCCCCAGTGCTAGACATCACAATGAACTGCCACACTGCAGATATTGTAGCAATAGGACTGAAAAGTTGTTAAATATACGTTAAAGATCTAAATCACACAAACACATTAATAATGATCTTAATATTTAACCTAGAGAATACTTTAACTATGTATTAGTTGTTTACAGAATAAAAAAAATCAATTCAGGTCAAGTAAAAACTTGATCTTGGACAAGGTTAGTCCAACATACAATCTTATATTACAATAGGATATAATGAAGTAAAAAAAAACCAAAAAAACCTAACAAACAAACAATGCAAATTATATATATATATATATATATATATATATATATATATATATATATATATATATATATATATATATATATATATATATATACACATGTATATATATACATATATATATACATATATATATATATATATATATATATATATATATATATATATATATATATATATATATATATATATATATATATATATATATATATATATATATATATATATATATATATATATATAATTCCAGTGCATATAAGTTTTGTACCTCATATCTGTTAATGGGAATTATATCCTCAAATCCAGTCCACTTCAACCTAATATTTGTGTTGTTACTCTGATAGCGGTCCATTGCTGTGTACTCTGTGATGGACTGTGGAACCAAAGCCAGGACCACAGATTCTGTATTTGGTGGTGTTGTGATAATCAGCAACCCATCCGAGGACTTGATGGAATGGAGTCCGGCATGATTATAGCAACGAATGGTTGAGTAAAGAGTTTTTCGATTTATAAGAGCATATGGTAACTGCACTTTTCCAGATGTTTTATCTTCAGTTGTAATGTAAGCCTGGATGTCTATGCCACCTGGACTGGTTCCTGAAATTAATCACAACCTAAGCTGAATAACCAAGTGGAAGTGGGCAGAAGCAGTAATCCAAGATGCCAACATAAATGGCACACAGGGAAGGCAAGCTTAAAATATGTCTCCTAGGATTCTCGAATTACTCTTGAGTTGAAATAAAAATCATACAAAATCCTGAACAATATCTATGGGTGATTGACTTCTAACATTTTAAAGGAACTGCTCCTGAGGTCCTAGTATATTTTACTGGAACAGTTATGAAATTCAAGATCGACATAATTTATCACAGATTTGCCATATCAGACAATATATTTAAGAACAATATTTGATTTCCTGAAAGAGCTGGTTTGCCAAGATGACTACGCAAGTAGCAGAAACAGGGGACATAACTCTAAATATCTGACTAGTTCTTTTTTTAATTTTTCTTATTATGTGACTCAGTACAGTTCTTTCCCACATTATTCTAATTGCCTCATGGGCACTTAATAATCTACTGGTATGTGCTGTCTCATAAAAAAACAACAATGCAAAACCTATTTTCTGAAAAAAGGGAATAGAGGAGGACCAAATTATTATCATTCAATAAGTGAGGAAACAGACAGCCCACCTTAAATTCAGCAACATTGAGAAAAAACTTTGAGACTTTTTTTTATGAAATTGTGAACTTTGAAGCTTTAATATAAAACTGTAAGCTTTGAAACTTTCATATGAAATTGTTAGTTTTGAAACTTTAATATAAAATTGTAAGCTTGGATGATTTCCTTTCACCTCCTTAAGAAAATATAGTGATTCTCCTTTATGAGTTTTTTTTTTTTAAAAGAATGCAGAACAAGTGAATAAGATGCAAAACCCAACAAGGCTCCCTAAAAATCAACATTGTAGCCATGGGCTCCTTGAATTCAACATATGGTAGCCCTGGGCTTCTTGAATTCAACATATGGTAGCTCAGACCTCCCTGAATTCAATGGTAGCCCTGACCTAACATTATGGTAGCCCCTGGATTTTGGGCCCATGCAATATATGTCAAACCCTGACTTACCTATGGCCCATTCACAAAAATCTAGACCTGACTCTTTATCATCCACATTCCAAACAACACGAATGACATTCTCTGACTGCACGTCCTTGTCCTCATCTGAAAAACAGACAGAGAAGAGTTTGATTCAAAGTCTTTAAGTATTAATATCTACAACTATGACCTAGGGATCATCCAAGGGTCATTACATACCAACTAGAACTTCTGAATATTTAGGTAAACTTACACATAAATTATACATTATCTTGTTTTGTCAGAGTTATTGAGATGACTGGAAAAAACATTGGGCAGATTGTTAGAGAGACAAAAAAAAATGGAACAAATGAGGGGCAGACTGACAGCCACTGCTGCAAATAGTGGACATATTGATAGACTAATGGATAACTGGAAAAACACACTGAAACCTGAGAATTAAGCACACCCTTAAGGCTTCACCAGTGTCCTCAATCTTTAGTGTCCTTTCTTATCAGAGACTGACCTGTGCACCTCAGATTTCCTCTCAGGCTTGGGATTTCCCAATAAATTGTTCTGCAAAAGATCTCTGCTTGTTCACTCTATCTGATATGACTCCTGATTTTCAAGGAATCAGGAATTTTGGTGTGCAAGTGAGCAGCCCATGCATACAGTCCTCTTAGTGAATTAACTTAGGTATCTTAAAATAAATATCTGATATTGTATGTGGTACACATGACTGACACTAGGAATTGTTTTTATTTATAACTAATAATATCTGTGACAGTAGCTTTTCATTCTGGTTGATATGGAAGCCAGACACTGTTGCTTGGTAAACCACGTCCACATGCATGTATATACAAACACTGAAGTAACCAAGAGTAGATTTAGACAGTTCATGCACTGTGACAGCTAGGTTAATTCCAATAAACATTACAACTATACCATGTACTCACACACACTTGAACCATCATGAACAAAGCTGAAAACTGGTGGTGTGAGGTCAATTATGATGGGATCAGAGGTCACTTTGGAGGTCAATTCCACAGCATTGGTTGCTATGACACTGACATAAATGTAGGTGTTATGCACCAGATTGACATCTTTACTGCTGCTGTGTGTTTTTATGCCAACTGATGTGTAGTCCTGGAGATGTGTACCATAGGGGGAGTAACCTGAAAGGTACAGAACATTGCAAGTAGCAGAAGCAAACATTATCCTAGTGCTAAGAAAATTTTGGTTTTAATAGGAATTCTCATAACAGTGCAGATGCCATTAATGTTATTTACACTTAAAAGCTTAAAAATGACCTTTCTGGTCAAAGATCATTCTATGTGCTCAGACAAAAACATCTCAATATGCAACTAGAAATGTGTCTATACAACAACTGACCCAATAGTATGGTACAAATGTGTCTATACAACATATGCCCCAATATTATGGTACAAATGTGTCTATACAACATATGCCCCAATATTATGGTACAAATGTGTCTATACAACAATTGACCCAATAGTATGGTACAAATGTGTCTATAAAACATATGTCCCAATAGCATGGTACAAATGTGTCTATACAACATATGCCCCAATAGTATGGTACAAATGTGTCTATACAACAATTGACCCAATATTATGGTACAAATGTGTCTATACAACAATTGACCCAATAGTATGGTACAAATGTGTCTATACAACATATGCCCCAATAGTATGGTACAAATGTGTCTATACAACATATGCCCCAATAGTATGGTACAAATGTGTCTATACAACAATTGACCCAATAGTATGGTACAAATGTGTTTATACAACAATTGACCCAACAGTATGGTACAAATGTGTCTATACAACAATTGACCCAATAGTATGGTACAAATGTGTCTATACAACATATGCCCCAATATTATGGTACAAATGTGTCTATACAACATACAGCATGGTACAAATGTGTCTATACAACATATGCCCCAATAGTATGGTACAAATGTGTCTATACAACATTTGCCCCATTATTATGGTACAAATGTGTCTATACAACATACAGCATGGTAAAAATGTGTCTATACAACATATGCCCCAATAGTATTGTACAAATGTATCTATACAACATAAGGTCCAGTAAAGTGTAATTTGGTGTTGTTCATCACAAGGGTCAGTGAAGAGTTACATTATGGAAATAATTCATGATCTCTCCATGAAACTTATTTAAGCCATTCTCTTAAAGATCACACTCAGATTTCAACCTGGCTTGATTCAACATAGGGATATTTTCTGCACCTCTGTTCCACAATAATGATCAAAACAGGAGTATTAATATTTCAACTTTTGAGGAAAACTATATGTTTTCAGTGGGCAAATGTTTCCTGGGTTATTCCAAGGAACAACAATTCTGTATTTCCAAATAAAAGTGTGCCATAATCTGACCCAGTCCCATGCCAATCAAAATGCCAATTAAAAATTACCAAACTCTTTTATGATTTTAAGTTGCTAATCAACAATAAGCCATCCCACTGCTGATACAACAATTAAAATAAACATTTACTTATGTACAGCCTAAGAATAATCCACATTTACCTACTTACAGCCCAAGAATAATCCACATTTACCTACCTACAGCCCAAGAATAATCCACATTTACCTACCTACAGCCCAAGAATAATCTACATTAGCCTAACCTACAGCCCAAGAATAATCCACATTTACCTACCTACAGCCCAAGAATAATCCACAATTGGACTCTCAAGATCCACAAAACTCCAATAAGCATGAACTGAAGCCCAGTCATGAATAAACACAGTCTGTACTTTTACTGCATTTGCTGTTGAGCTCACATCAAGTTGGGACAAATAGTTCTGTTGGACTTTAACTTGGTCCAAGGCAAATCCTGTCATTTCATCATAGCTGCCAAACTGAAGCATGATTGTATTTGATTTGGCCATAAAATAATACACATAGTACTGCCAGTACAAATCAGAGTTGTCAGAACTTGATGACTTTACATCTTTTCTACTTGGCTTTGTGTACAACAGAAAAACATAAGCAGCATCACCAAATTTTACAAACCCTTCCCTGTTGGAAACAAAAGTGGTGTCCAAAGGTAAATGACTGGCATAGAATGACACTCTATATTTTTCTCCAACATGTAACCCAGTCAAATTCTGGATAATTCCACTTCCACGGATTTGTACAAAAGAGTGTCCCTGTTGTGCCATGCTGTTGTTGGAGGCATAAACAATTCCACAACTTGATTTTATGTGTGGATCAGCAATATTCCAGTCCTGTAGTACTTGTGTTCCACACTGTCTCTGTAAAGAGCTATTGTAACTGACTTTATCCTCATCACGACCCAATTCAAAAGATGGATTTCTGACAAGATTGTCTCCAAAGCTGTGTTTATTTTCAGGATCGGGAGGTGCTGTGTCGACAAGAACACCATCAGACTGAACTATGGCTGAAGAATATCCACTGAAATCCACAGCATACACAAGGAACTTCACTTTTGCACCTGAAATAATATAAAAACTAGAAATGTGGTCATAGAACATGAATACCCTAACACAATATCTTAAAAGTGATGTAAATGCAAAAATTAAGATTTGACGGTTGAATGAATGTACAGAATTAACAGTTGAATGAATGTACAAAATGTACAGTTGAATGAATGTACAGAATATACAGTTGAATGAATGAACAGAATGTACAGTTGAATGAATGTACAATTGAATGAATGTACAGAATGTACAGTTGAATGAATGTACAGAATATACAGTTGAATGAATGAACAGAATGTACAGTTGAATGAATGTACAATTGAATGAATGTACAGAATGTACAGTTGAATGAATGTACAGAATGTACAGTTGAATGAATGTACAGAATATACAGTTGAATGAATTAACAGAATGTACAGTTGAATGAATGGACAGAATGTACAGTTGAATGAATGTACAGAATATACAGTTGAATGAATGTACAGAATATACAGTTGAATGAATGAAGAGAATGTACAGTTGAATGAATGAACAAAATGTACCGTTGAATGAATGTACAGAATATACAGTTGAATGAATGTACAGAATATACAGTTGAATGAATGAACAGAATGTACAGTTGAATGAATGTACAATTGAATGAATGTACAGAATGTACAGTTGAATGACTGTACAGAATGTACAGTTGAATGAATGTACAGAATGCGCAGAGGGGATGGCAAGACAGAGGGACAAGGGTTAGCACAAGACTACAAGGTCAAGGCCATCTATGCTTTACTAGTGGTGACTTTGCACATGAACACATTTTCCCCACCAGACCTCCCTCTCAAACAATAGCCAACACACTCAAAGTGGACAAATATTTTCCACACAATCACACATCACCAGTGCTACTACTTCCTGAAAGTTATTCACAACACCAAATGCAGCAGGAAAGAAGTGAAATATAGCTATTGCTGAGGATCAAATAAAGTACCTCCTGCACACAAAGCACATACTTACCACTAGACTTAAAGGTAAGAATGAGATAGGCTGTAAGTGACATATCTTGTAATCTCCTGGACTGCTTCACTACTTTCCGTGTCCGGAATCTTCAATCTATACTACAATCCAGTCTCTTTTATCTAATGCATTGAACTATTACTATTAATTTGATTTGCATTTGTAAATATGTATGCCTCAAATTGCAGTTGAAAATGTCTGAATGTAAAAGTAAAGAAAAATATGACTGAGTACCAGCCTGCCCCATGTTTAATAGCCCTCTGTGTAGACCCCAGTAGGGTACGACTGAAAATTATTAATCAATGTGTATAAATGACCTTGACCTTGATCTTATGTCAAGATATGCATTGTTAAACTAATCTTGCTGCTCAGAAACCATTATTTTATCATCAGATTGCCCTTGACTTTAACCTTTGATTTTAGATCCCAAAATATATTTTTCTTTTTTAGCCTAAGTGGAAGCCACCCATAATGTTTTATTAGGGACTTAAAACTATAAATTTATTGTACCAAAGCCATTTTTGGGGGGCTCAGAGGGAGCTGTGGTAAAGGATCTGGTGTACAAAGAAATACTGACTGTAATGGAATGAAAGGCCATGGTGTGACTACTTCACCTCACCTGTGTTAGTGTACAAAGAAATACTGTCTGTAATGGAATGAAAGGCCATGGTGTGACTACTTCACCTCACCTGTGTTAGTGTACAAAGAAATACTGTCTGTAATGGAATGAAAGGCCATGGTGTGACTACTTCACCTCACCTGTGTTAGTGTACAAAGAAATACTGTCTGTAATGGAATGAAAGGCCATGTTCTGACTACTTCACCTCACCTGTGTTAGTGTGCAAAGAAATACTGACTGTCTTGGAATGAAAGGCCATATTGTGACTACTTCACCACACATGTGTTAGTGCACGAAGAAATACTGACTGTAATGGAATGAAAGGCCATGTTGTGACTACTTCACCTCACCTGTGTTAGTGCACGAAGAAATACTGACTGTAATGGAATGAAAGGCCATGTTGTGACTACTTCAACTTACCTGTGTTTGTGTACAACATGAGTCACATCCCTTTGAACAATATAATGCTACTGTACAAATGTATAAATTCATTATGTTATTGCATTATGTATTAAAATATTGAATCTTCGATCACTAGTATATTAATACTTTGCTTCTTGTGTTTCACTATACATGTATGTTATAAACACACTATCAAACTACAATACATACCATTTTCCAATGATTCTGACAAGTCAAATGTTGCTTGAGTTTTCATTCCATTATTCCTCCAAGGTGTGAGGGTGCAGTTTCCTCCATTATCGGGGTCGGTATCAATGTCAGTGGCACACACGTAGTAACAGGCAATACCAGATCCTTTGTCTGTGAAGCCATGCCAAGTAGCTGATATAATCCGACTGTTATTCTGAAATTCTAGATCATGTAGACCTGGTAAAAACAAAAAAGTGTTACATTTATTTGTTTCAAAATGTAAACAAGAAACAGAGTGCATTACATAAAATGGTGGTGAAGTTATGAAGAGCACAAGAGAAAAGCAATCCTGCTGATCTCAACCCAGCATTCAAGGAAGTAACCTGGCCAGAGTCCTAGATCATATTTACTTAGCATGTGACTCTGTTTTTGGCATTTTGAGACCATAGTTTAAATAAGAATGAAATGTTTATACAAAGGTGTTAAATATCAACGGTTAAATGAAATTAACATCAAACTTCAACTTGGTAAGCATCGACGAATTTTCCAATTTTATGAATCTAACCCCACATGATGTTTAGAATGCATACTGTGGCATAGCAGGGTAAAACTACAAATCACTGTGCATTATAAATCAAGAGAATTTATAGTGCAAATTTAAATGAATATGGTACATGCATGTAATAAATTTAATACAAGTAGGTTAGAGCAGAGTTTTTCGCTGAATGTCAAGTCAAATGTGATAGGTTTCTGATAATATTTCAGGAACATAAGAGTCTTTACTCCATCCAGCTGTTTTTAATGTTGTAGCCATAGGTACCTAAGTGTCTTAAAAAGTAGCACCAGTGAATTCTATTATTGTATTATAATGTGAAATATTGATGTCGATGGCAGCAGCTTGCAAGGTGCATTTTACTCATCCTGAAACAGTGTCATGGTTCATTGCCCCAAAACGGGCCTGGAAAATAAATATTTTTGTTTGTTCTACCTAAATATCTACAACAATGACTGTATACAGATGTCTGTCTGGCACATAAACTGCAAATTTCATCCAAAATGTTTCCTGCACATGGGTACATAATATTCCTTATTACAAAGTTAACTCTGTTCTTAAATACATCTCAATTTCTAAGATCTAAGAACTGAAGTGTTGGCCACTCTTTTGCCAAAAAGCAATGCCTGAAGCAAAACCAATGTGTATGATGGAAATTTCATTGGAAGATTATAAACTTGTGTAAGCAACTGTAAGTATCATGGCATATCAACATTCTATATGATTACATCCCATATGACTACATTCTTGGGTATATTAGGTCTCCTGTACAAACACTCATCTGCTAAAACATTTGACCAATGGGTGTTGAGAATAACTGGAACCATGTGACAAAACAAGAACTGTGCTAATAGCAGATTTGGTTGTACTTATAGCATTACAGCCTAATCCATTATGAAAAAGCATAGTTAAGGATTCTAAAACAAAACATACAGATGAGCAAAATAGATATAGTTTTGTCATAAAAGCACAGCAATTGCTGGAGATATGTCTGATGTTGGACCTAATGTTGACTGTTTCCAAGTAAAGCATAAAATGTCATAAACTGACTGCTCTAAAGTTCTATTTTCCATAGTTTTCCTTGTAACCAAAACACTTCCAATCTGAGCTTTTTCAATGGATGTATTATTGTGGGGTCTTGTGGATGAAACAGAATTGTTGGTATTCGGAGCAGTATGAATAACCAAATGACACAAAAAACAGTAGTTTGGAGAACCATTACTGAGTAATAAAGATTCATGCTTCCATCACCAGCTCCCCTTTCCTCCAACTTCTGCAGAATTCTAAGACTCCAAGATGCGGAAAAAGCATCAAAAGTGAAATTCAAGGGTCTGGTTTGCATGAAGCATATCTAGACTGCTGACAATTTGGTCTTAAGATAAAAAGGTCAGTATCACATTTACCAAATTATGTTCAATTGCCTGGGAAATTTCAGGCCTCAGTACGCATTTAGAATCATGATTTAACTTGCACAACAGAACAATATGACGCTGGGATACTTAGACTGGGCGAATGGTGAAATGCCTATTTTGACTATAATCAGTCAACAAGTTTGTGACCTTTGTCACTCAAAACCATGGGACTGTCAAATTCATCCCTATGCTATTTCAAATTATAATCCTTTTCTGTGTCTTAAAAGAAAATGGAATGAATTCATATTTCAAACAATAATATGGGCTGGAAAAAATCTTAACATTTTTAACATACCCAGATTTAAAACGTTCATGAAACTGCCATAAAATCTACCATATTATTTTAAATTCTAAACATAATTCTGGCAGGTGATAGTAAATTGTTTTGCTCAGCAGACATTTCAACTCATCCTGGACTGTTAAACAAAGGATTTTTCTACTAAGCAAGTGATTTTTTCAGCCAGTGAATATTAACTCACCAATCCCATCATACACCACTCCCGGGATGGGTGGCTCTGTATCCAGCAGAAATCCATCTGAGGATTCTGACCTGTGCCGTCCAGCATAGCTGTATGCAATGACGTTGGTATAATATTTTGTGTATGGCTTCCAGTTCGTGTAACTAATGAGGAAGTTGGTTGTAGATGGAGGAAGATTTTCATCAACATAATGAACATCATGACCTAAATGGAGGAAAGAAAACCAGTCACTGATTAGAAAAGAAAACCAGTCACTTAGGAATTTTCATGTCAGCTTCTAAGTCTATGAGCAAAATATGTTAATGCAATGATGTTAATACATTTCCAGACAAATAAAACTCAGTGAAAGTGTGTAAAGCAAACAATTCACTGCAGTAGATGAAACAATTGACACATAAGCAGCAAAATGGTGATGTTCTTGCTTTGTAACTATGGACTCCCAGGTTTAAGTCTCATTTTGGATTCATGTGTGTGTAAACTGTGGCCCATTTAAAATTGGTGGATTTATCAGAAATATCTTCTTTGGTCCAAGTCAAATATATTTCTATACCAACTTATGAACCAAAAAGAAAACTTAATATTAATTCTTACTACATGTACTTGCAAAACTTATATTTTTTCTTTAAATTTATGACATTAACTTTCTATTAAGAATTACTTAACAATTTATTCATGTTCCATTATAAACCAAAGTTTGCTAACAATTATTAAAAGCAGTTCATATTCATGTGTAATGAGACTCTGATATAGATCTGTGGAAATATCATAAACTGCCTCTTTGATCACTGTTACAAAAAGGTCAAACTTTGTGTCAGCAAAACACATGGTCATATTTCCCTATCTCAAAATTTAACTGGACCTACTTTGTGTAGGAATCAAAAACTCTACTGTAACCTCAATAGAATATCATGAAATATCACTCTGTAAACACATCCTGATGAGGAAGTTATGTGTCATTTAGTCACTGAAATAGTCCGTTTATATTAGTGAAATGTGACATCGCCTCATTACAATGTATAACAAGTACACCATATCATTTCATCTGTTAATTATGTTAATTTCTTTAATTTCTTTATTTATTTTATATTTTAATTCAACTTCATTCTGGTGCTACATGAAAAATTCAGTCCTTTATCTGACATTTGTTTCTTTGAGATTGCACAGATACACGCAAAAGTCTGGTTAAAGAGATCAGACCAATGATTCAGTTCTCACAGAATGTAATGTTAATATATTAATTTTTTTTATATTTTCTTCATTAGATTGTCATAGAAACTACATATACTTCCCTTAACTAGAGCTGGAGACTTTCTTTTGCCTTGGAAGAAAACAGTCATCTTGCAGCATTTTCTTGAGTGACGTACTACTAAAGAGGAGACTTTATAATCTATACCTAATGTAGCCTCACACCTATGTGCTATTTTGTCAGTAGAAAATTGAATACACGATACCAACATAAAAGTCAATATTTTATTGTCAACTTAGTAGTTAAACTGAAGTTTACAAAAATGTGTAATGGAAGAAAATTACATTAATTTGCTAGCCAAAGGATGCATTACAAAATATTTAATAGCCCACTTTTTATTTCCCTACTGGTTCTCTGGCTGTAAAATAATTAGTGTTCTAATAAATATGCCAGACATAAATTTGTACATTTCTGTTTATTGACAACCTTAGAAAACAAGTATGCACTACACTAATGTGGATGGTATTGGAAGCGCATGCAATGATAATAACTGACGCTTATGTGATGTTGACAGATGATAAGAATGAATGTTGCATTGCAAGAAATGTTTACCACATTCACACATTATGTGTACATGCAGTAATATTATTGTTTTCCTTCATTTCCTGTGTGTCTGCCATATTCATACACATGTATGAAATATGCATCTGTAGGCATTATATAATACAAGATATGAAATAACACAACCTTGTTTTCATCAATTTTTGGTTCAAACATGTTAGTTTGGATGCTAAAGTGTTCTTAGTAATTTTTGTTTCTTGAATCATATAAAACAAGTTTTTATGGCCGCTAAGAGGTTCAGTTTGCTTTGCATCACTGGTCACATGAAACATTTATGAATGTTGCGATCTACAACCATAGTGGCCAGACTGTCAGCTGATAGTAATGCAAATAAATAGTATAAACAATGCAAACTAATTCTGACAGTACATATCACTCACACTTTGAAACTCATATCATAAACTACAGACATATTACAATGTCAAAAATGGCAAAACAATTAGGAAAAGCAATTTTAAAAGGAAACCTTCATTTCAAACCAGCTATTATTTCCCATAACAAAGGTGCACTGAGTCAGACAAAGGTACAGCAACATGTCACAAAAACACAATATAAATAACTTTTTCAGCTAAAGTACAATCTTGTTAAAAAAAAACCAATAAAAAAAACAAGTTCAGACACTGCTGAAGTATTGTTGCATTATAAGTTCTTAAGGCTGACTAAACACCAAAAGATTTATAAGTTATTCTGCATGTAGGCAACTTGGAATAAAAGGACGAAATTAGAAATTTCTCATTATTCATTCTTACAAAAAAGTGCTAGCATTCATGAATGAAGTAATGTAAGTGCAGACTTAAAAAATATAAAAATGACCCCCCCTAAAAAAAACAATAGAAACCAAAAACTAAGAATAATAAGAAAAATTCATCCAACATACAGCTAACATCCAGCAAACAACTGATATCCAACATACAGCTGAGACCCAACATACAGTTGACATCCAACATACAGTTGACATCCAACATACAGCTGACATACAAAATACAGTGACCATCCAACATACAGCTGACATCCAACATACAGTTGACATCCAACATACAGTTGACATCCAACATACAGCTGACATACAAAATACAGTGACCATCCAACATACAGCTGACATCCAACATACAGTTGACATCCAACACACAGCTGACATACAACATACAACTACCAACAACCCGCAACCTTCTGCATCTGAGGCGGACACTCTAATCACTAGGCCACAAGAACAGAGTTGTAAATTAGATAAGAAATTAAGCCATTTAAGAAAGATCTGAGATGAAATAAAAGTAAATCTGTTGCAAGATGATAAACAAATATGGGTGAAATTCAGTGACGATATATAAATGTATAATAAAAGAAATTTAAATTTGTTTACTAGCCAATGGGTGTATCTAAATTACCAAATATTCCATTTTTTTTCTTTCCACACCAGTGGACTGATTTTCAGGCTGTAAATTAATTAGTGGTCTGATACCTGAATGAGGCTACTATCTTTGGGAACATGAAATACACAAAAAAAGTGAAGGCATGCAGATGGTACATATTTAAGGTAGGTGATCCACACACAAAAAACTGAAGGCATGCAGATGGTACATATTTAAGGTAGGTGATCCACACACAAAAAAAAATTGAAGGCATGCAGATGGTACATATTTAAGGTAGGTGATCCACACAACAAAAACTGAAGGCATGCAGATGGTACATATTTAAGGTAGGTGATCCACACAACAAAAACTGAAGGCATGCAGATGGTACATATTTAAGGTAGGTGATCCACACAACAAAAAACTGAAGGCATGCAGATGGTACATATTTAAGGTAGGTGATCCACACAACAAAAACTGAAGGCATGCAGATGGTACATATTTAAGGTAGGTGATCCACACACAAAAAACTGAAGGCATGCAGATGGTACATATTTAAGGTAGGTGATCCACACACAAAAAACTGAAGGCATGCAGATGGTACATATTTAAGGTAGGTGATCCACACAACAAAAAACTGAAGGCATGCAGATGGTACATATTTAAGGTAGATGATCCACACAACAAAAACTGAAGGCATGCAGATGGTACATATTTAAGGTAGGTGATCCACACACAAAAAACTGAAGGCATGCAGATGGTACATATTTAAGGTAGGTGATCCACACAACAAAAAACTGAAGGCATGCAGATGGTACATATTTAAGGTAGATGATCCACATAACAAAAACTGAAGGCATGCAGATGGTACATATTTAAGGTAGGTGATCCACACACAAAAAAAAATTGAAGGCATGCAGATGGTACATATTTAAGGTAGGTGATCCACACAACAAAAAACTGAAGGCATGCAGATGGTACATATTTAAGGTAGGTGATCCACACAACAAAAACTGAAGGCATGCAGATGGTACATATTTAAGGTATGTGATCCACACAACAAAAACTGAAGGCATGCAGATGGTACATATTTAAGGTAGGTGATCCACACACAAAAAAATTGAAGGCATGCAGATGGTACATATTTAAGGTAGGTGATCCACAACCAATCACCTTAAGCCAATATCTGAGCATCAAGCTTTTAAAACTTGCTGTACAACCAAGGTTGTTGCTGTTGTTGTTGGGTTTAACGCCATTTTTTAGCACAAGATAGACTATACATGGCAGCCAGTATTATTGGTGGAGGAAGAACCTGGGAAACCCTGGAAAGAATCACCAACCCACGAGAAGCTACTGGCAAGCTTTCTCACATACCCACATAGACTGAACCCGAGATCAAACCCACGCAGACAGGTGAGATGGCAGTGATCTGTAACAGTGAGCGCTTTAGACCACTTGGCCACTTGGGGTACCCTACAACCAAGGTAAAATAAACACCATAAATTGATTAACTGGAATCATACAGCCATTGTTGTGCTGATGTGTCATTAAACACTAGTACTGACCAACAAAACAGTAATTGAGTCAAATATAAGTTGTTTTTTGCACGATCCTAAACCCTACCTGTACCCATAACCAGAAAGTAGGTCACTGTGTCATAAATGTGTTCCTACTGGCTGTGAGAAGTATTCCAAAAGATGAATGACACAAATAAACTTCAGAACTGAACATGCAACAGTTTCTGAGAAATTCAGCAAAATGCTAAAACATAACACTGGCACCTACAGCAACTATACCATTCTGGGGTCTTGGGCAGCCGAGTGGTCTAACATGCATGCCTTTACCAATCACTGCCATCTCACCTTTTGTCTGTATTGGTTTGGATCTCGGTCTTGGCGACTGGGTACTGTAGTATCATTGATTTTCATGGGGGACCAATTTTTGTGGTTTTTGTTGGTGTTCCAAACCATGAATTTAAATCCCTAATGAAAAATGAGCCACGTACGATGATGACACCACCCCTTTTTTTTATACAGTGTTTCATTCCTAGAGATTCACACAGCTACTAGTATTTGATAAATCAAGTTAAATACTGTAATCTGGTAATTAAATATTAGCTTTTACATGTGTTTGTTTTATTTTTATTTGAACCTTTTGAAACAAAAGTTATAAATCATTTTATATTGTTTCAATGTAACAGTTCAGTAAGGTATCAGATAGGTGTAATTTTACACTCAGTGCCTTAAATCACTATGTGAGGTAAGTAAGGATAAAGACAAAATAGAGAAAAAGCATAAGGTATTCAAACAATAGTAATACTGAAAATGAAAGAAAAAAATAATACAAAATAACAGTATATGAAAATTAAATTTAATACTTATTCAAATCGATCTTTCATTCAAGTACAACTGTTGTTGAAATATTTAAAACCTTCTAAATGCACATTTCATTTTATCCATGCATTTTTAATCCAAAAGAACAACAATCCTGTAAAATACTATAACTATTTCTTGAAACACTATTATTAATTAAACACTATGTATATACACTAATTACAGCAGAGTATTAAAGCTCACACTTCACAGATTTTTGGACAAAGCCACTGTATCAACATTGTGTCAATCAAGTCTCATGGTACTCACAAATCCTTCTCAGGTAAATAATCCCAAAATTGCTGAATTAAACAAGTCCAGCTTTCTCAATACCACTGATAATTAGGTCCGATCTTTCGCTCATTGTCGCGTGGGCTGAAATTATCCATTCAGCATGAATTGGCTTGATTAATGAGGTTGCAAGGTTTACTAATACTGTGCAATGATCATCACCAGTAACATCTTTTTCCATAATGGCATCAATGACCTGTTTAACATACCACTCGTGGAAGTGTGACTTTAATTCTTCTTTGTACTCTTTATTTACTGTCAAGTCTAGTGGTTGAACATTAGCTGCCTGGTAAGCAAGCACCTGCGCCATGTTCACAGCTTCTGATGGGTTAGGAAGTCCAGGAACTGAGGGGGGTGTCTAAGTTAAATTTTGCCACTATTAAGCCACTGTGTTTAAACACCATGATCATCAGAAAGTACTGATGGTGTGCAACTTGATGGACAGTGGTTTAAGTAAGAGATCATTCATATGTACTTTAATAACCGATTGACCTAGTGTTGTTGACTGCGTCAGCTTCCTTTAATGTGTTAACACTCAAATGAAAACATGGTGAAAGTGATTAATCTTGACAGGTGTTTTGTTTGTGCTCAAAGAGATGGAAGTATTGATTTAGTGTTGTTGGCTGTGTCGGCTTTGATTGATGTTATTCACTTGGTCGAAAACACATATAAGTATTGAACTTGCCAGGACATTGATTTGTGCTCATACAGGTGGTAATATTGTTTGAAACATTAAAGTGACTGCCATTTGCATCAGCATAATTTTATTCTTTCATATTCTTTATTTTGGGTAATTGTAGAGGTTAAACCATGAAATTAAATATCTACTAATATGCAAAACCATGAATTTAAGTACCCATGAAAATGCTATTTTTTTGTACAAAACCACAGAAATTGAGCCCAATGAAAATAAATGATAATACAGTATGTGAGAAAGTTTGCCGGTAGCTTCCCACGGGTTGTTGCTTCTTCCTTGGATTTTCCCACGTTCTTCTTCTACCAGTTACCCTGGCCACAATGTAGCCTAATGTACGCTGAAATACGGTGTTAAACCCCCAAAAACAATAACAATTATTGCATTTCAAACAGCATTTCACCCATGACAAAACTGGGGTGTAAGACTAATATAGTTATCAATACAGCTGGGGTGGGGTTGTTATTATGAAAGAGATTTTAATTAGATATTTGCCAAAATTTGGTAACCATGGATGGTGGACTTCATGAAGCACAAGTTTATTATCAGATAAATACTGTACCAGCTGTTTCCTACCTTAGCCTGTGTGCATATGACAAATAATAAGTCAACTGCATCTCATCTTTTGTAACATACCATTAATGGTTGTAAGTACTGAACAGTCTTTGAGTTCAAGGAGACTTACCTCCAGGGGAGGTGCTGACATAGATCTTGAAGTAACTGACTTTATCTGTTGTGTACAAAAACTTGTTCTCCCATTCTGCATACAGTGTCATCTTCTTCCTGATGAAATCAATGTCCTTTGTCTGATTCAGTGTTAATTTGTCTCTCACCTGTAAAAGTGTGAATCATTTAATATGAGATTTGTTTAGCTAATAGATATAGAATGATTCTGTGTTAATTTGTCTCTCACCTGTAAATTTGTGTCAATCAGGCATTTGTATAGTTATACAGTATGATTCTATGTTGATTTGTCTCTCACCTGTAAATGTGTGAATATAAGGATCAGGCACAGTTTGCCAATTTTTATAGAATCTCTCACCTGTAAGTGTGTAAATGTAATGCCCTGAAGCATAGTTTGCTTAATCATTTTTGTAGGGGTGAAAGATTAATCAATAAGTCAATGCATCAATACTTTTTCCATATCAATAAAAGAGATGAAAATAAAGACAAAATGATACTTACCATACAAGTTACATTTATCTTCTGAAGTCATGAATAGTATTAAGCTGTTTGCCTTTTTAATCTTAAATTTGAGAATTTATCCAAGACGCAGGCATATGTACTCATTTATGTCCAATTAAAAAAGAATAATGACAACACCCACTTGTCTTTTATAAATTAATACAAGATGATATGCTTTGAAATCTGCCCTACCCATCCCTCTGCCAATTCCATGCTTATTATTTTGTCCTGTCAGCATATTCAGTCACTGATTATATGAACATAATGAAGACATTCCAAATTTAAATACTTTACTGATCATTTAATAACCTGTTGCTTTGTATCTTGTCTACTTTGACACACTAAAAGCATTGCATCAAACCTCGATCCATATAGATAACAAACAAAAAGCAAATCTTGTCCAAATGTGGATTTTAACATTGTGGCTATTTATATTTTACCAACTGCAGATATAGGAGGTTATAATAAGCAAGGTGACATTTTTATGGGATTTCATATTTCATGATCTCACATTTAAATTTTAACAAATGTTCCACTGCTACAAAAATTCCCATAATACAGTATTGCAATGACTTACTGCTGCCCCTTGTACTGATGTTGTTTTTGGAGGTGCTGTGTCAATGATTACTCCAGGACTTTTAAATATGGCATAGACCCCATCAGCATACCAGGCCCTCACAAACACTGAATACTTCATCCCATATGAAAGTTTTTTGCCTGCAATTGAATAAAAGAAAAATGCAAACTGTTGACCCATTTTCAAACAATAAAATGTATTCATAAGTTTGGTACTGGTAAACAAATTCTTAATACTGATGATTTGGGACACGTTTGACTTTACAATTTATATTTCAAAAACTTAAGGCAAAATGAGGATCTCTCATAAATATTGTATAATTTATTTAGCATAAAAGACATTTTTCTTCATTTACACATATAATGACACATTGAATTCATATTTAACACAATACACTCTGTGTGTGTGTGTGTGTGTGTGTGTGTGCATTATTTCATTCAAATTAACAAAAAAATCTCATTTACTTTTTAAAAAAAGCATAAGTAGTAATATTATCCTAAATTTTTTTAAGTCCTGAAAGATTATAAAGTAAATAAATCTGTGTTAAATAAAGGCATATGACATTTATGCCCTTCCAATCAATTTGATTAACATATCATGGCCTACTTATAATTAGTAGATCTGACAAACACTTAAAGGTCCATGTTCTGGAATTCTAGATCCATCTAATAGGTATGACAGACTAAAAGGTCCATGTTCTGGAATTCTAGATCCATCTAATAGGTATGACAGACTAAAACATCCATGTTCTGGAATTCTAGATCCATCTAATAGGTATGACAGACTAAAACATCCATGTTCTGGAATTCTAGATCCATCTAATAGGTATGACAGACTTAAAGGTCCATGTTCTGGAATTCTAGATCCATCTAATAGGTATGACAGACTTAGAGGCCCAGGTTCTGGAATTCTAGATCCATCTAATAGGTATGACAGACTTAGAGATCCATGTTCTGGAATTCTAGATCCATCTAATAGGTATGACAGACTTAAAAGTCCATGTTCTGGAATTCTAGATCCATCTAATAGGTATGACAGACTAAAAGGTTCATGTTCTGGAATTCTAGATCCATCTAATAAGTATGACAGACTAAATGGCCCATGTTATGGAATTATAGATCCATCTAATAGGTATGACAGACTAAATGGTCCATGTTATGGAATTATAGATCCATCTAATAGGTATGACAGACTAAAAGGTCCATGTTATGGAATTATAGATCCATCTAATAGATGTGACAGACACTGTAAAAGGTCAATGTTCTGGAACTCCAGATCCATCTAGTAAATGTGACAGACACTGTTAATGGTCCATGTTCTGGAATTCTAGATCCATCTAATAGGTATGACAGACTTAGAGGCCCATGTTCTGGAATTCTAGATCCATCTAATAGGTATGACAGACTTAGAGATCCATGTTCTGGAATTCTAGATCCATCTAATAGGTATGACAGACTTAAAAGTCCATGTTCTGGAATTCTAGATCCATCTAATAGGTATGACAGACTAAAACGTCCATGTTCTGGAATTCTAGATCCATCTAATAAGTATGACAGACTAAATGGCCCATGTTATGGAATTCTAGATCCATCTAATAGGTATGACAGACTTAAAAGGTCCATGTTCTGGAATTCCAGATCCATCTAATAGGTATGACAGACTAAATGGTCCATGTTCTGGAATTCTTGATCCATTTGTCTTCACTAATCTAAGAGAATAAGCACCACATTTCATGTCTGAGATAGTTATCATTACAAACAATATTCCAAAAATGTTTTTTCACTTTCATAACTGTAAAGCTATCATTTTATTGCTAAATCAAAGGTCAACACAATATGACCTTGTATTGGTGTCTGTCAGAGAAATGTCATGTAAAAATTTTAGATTTTTTTAAAAAGCAAAGTGTCCTTCCACTATAAAGTAACTGATGAGCAAACTCAAGAGTCTAAGTCCATTAAATTTTGGTGAAAGCTGAATTTGGTCTTCAAGTTGGTCTTTTAATTTCAAGCTTTACACCAAATTTGGATCAAATCCTTGAAGCTATGAAAAAGTTGCCGATAAAAGCCAAGATCCATGATGGACACAAACATATGGTATACTTTGTTTCCTTACATATATAATAATAATAATAATAATAATAATAATAATAATAATAATAATAATAATAATAATAATGAGGACTTGGTATAGCGCCTAATCTTTAGAAGCTCTAAGTGCTTTACAACATTTAGATAACACCTATAAGATAAAAAAACATATAATAATATTATTACAAAAACGAACACCATGAAATTAGAAAAACATTAACAAATAAAAAAACATGCTGAGAATATTTCAGGTAGGAAACATTATTAGGTCGTTAAGTTTATTCTTGAATATACTAGAGATAATTTATTGTGTGGAAAAAAAAAAATGTGAAATTTTAATGAATGGTGAAGCCAGGAGTTGTATATATCATCTTTGATACCATAAGATGAAATATAGTTGGTATTTTCATAGGAAAAGAAATTTTTCTTTTTTATTATATGCCAGAAATGCTCCAAATGGAAGCAAGAAATATTAAAATCACTGCAATGTAGCCCATATTTAACTTTTTATGGCTGTGTATTCATGCACTTTATCTTGGATAAGTCTGAACTCATCCTTGGAGATGGCATTGTTGCATAAATATGTGGTCTGTGATTGTGCTGAGCTTGGATTCACTGTAGATGTTGTCAACACCAGCCACAGAATTTATTGACCTGGTAACTTGTACTTTTTTGTACAGAGCACGCCAGTGTTCGATCTTTTGCAGAAAATGTCAGCTTTACTGATCCTTCTCTGGTGAAAATCATGCTGTAAGTCTTGGACATAACAAATTCCTCTATAAGCAACTTGATATGTAATGTTTAATTGGTTTGGAGGGGTGGGTGGGCACAATGGCAATGATGTCAAACAACAGGTCACTTTCCTTGGTATATTTAAACACTATTGTGTTCAACATTCCTGCCACCAACACATTAAAAGTTGGCCATCATGCCATCTATCTGCAGCATTTTCATTGACTCTTTCTCGGGCTGACCGCTGCTATGTGATATGGTGCTTATTTATATAACTCTGTTTTTTGTTGGTGAGACACGTTATTGAGGCCCTACAATTTTTACTCCTGAGCAAAGATTATTGCTGAAAGCATTTCATCAAACACATTAACACTGTAGAAGCTATTGAGCAAGTGACAGTACCTCAAAGGAAGTACATTGTACTGTTGTTCCGACAAAGAAATCACAACTAACCCTAGTTGTTCATGGGCTGGCTTAGTATGCTCTAGATAACAACAAATGCTTTCTGTCCATCTGCTTTGTACTCTTATCCCTAAAATAGTATGTGTCAGTCGCGAGGAGACACAGATACTCTCACACCAGTAGTTTGTGTTCCTTGTTGAATTCATGCCTGTGAACTGTACCAATACAACACTGTTTTCATCAATTTCAGGATTTATAAGGACTGAAAGCAATGCCCATTTTCTGGTACCGTAATTACCATGGAGGATAAGGAAGTAAAAACCGCTGCCCGGGTTGATTATTATAAGTGTTATTGTTATTGACGATTAAACAACCAATGTATTGAAACTTTTGTGCTTGATTCATTAATAGTAATGACCAATGTGATAATACCCTTGAGTACATGACTATTTACATTTAAGTGGACTTGCACTGGTTTTGCTAGCACTGCCTGCCTTGTGTCCAAGAGTTTCAACATCTGAGATGACATTAAATAGGGGTGATGATCCTAAGGTGCTTGTTAGTAAAAAAGCCAGGACCAAATCATGTTAGTACTTTCTTGCATACTTTTCTTTCACTTAAAAGGTGATGGTGAACTCCAACATAATAACCAGCAAATGTTTTTCATCTAACATGTACATTGAGAATTCCTGGTAAACACATATGTGGCATTCCTTAGGAGACTTTATATGACTCCCCATAGGAATCACCTGTAGCACAAATAACTTGTAGCAGGGTGCTATTTTTCCCCAACTGAGTTTATATGTTTGAGTAGGACATAAAGCTACAGGGTGTTGAGAAATGCTCTGGCATCAGTTGCCCTATGTGTGCCATCCAAGTAATGCCCTGGCACTGAGTGCCCTATGTGTGCCAACTCTGTAATGCCAGGGCATTGGGTGCCCTATGTGCATCAGCTCAATTCTGCCCTGGCATTGGGTGCATTATGTGTGCCAGCTCTGTAATGCCATGGCACTGTGTGCCCTACATGTGCCAGCTTCACAATGCCAAGGCATTGGATACCCTATGTGTACCAGCTCAATAATGCCCTGGCACTGGGTGCCCTATGTGTGCCAGCTCCATAATGCCATGGCATTAGGTGACCAGTGTGTGTCTGCTCTGTAATGCCCAGGCAATGGAAGCCCTATGTGTGCCAGCTCTTTAATGCCCTGGCATTGGGTGCCCTATATGTGCTAGATCCATAATACCAGGCCATTGGGTGCCCTATGTGTACCAGCTCCATAATGCTAGGGCATTGGTTGCCCTATGCATGCCAGCTCTGTAATGCCCTGGCAATGGGAGCCCTATGTGTGCCAGCTCCATAATGTCCTGACAATCTAAATCCAAATATAGGTAAGATCAAACAGAGAAAGAGCTGATCAGGATACTAACCCACCCAGTTGTAATTTGAAGTTAATACATTAGTGGAAGCCAGCATTACTGTTTTTTGGAGTATTTATCTTAACACCCACTGGGAATGGTGGTGGTTACCATTCTGATGAAGGTGGGCTCAAAGCATATCTGTTGTTACCAAATGCAACTAAAACACTATCCTGTGCTGAATTAAATTTCTCTGACCCCATAAAAGGACAAGTATTCATCACCTGGTCTAGAGCAACTGATCCTGCTAGAATATTAGTCAATACAACATTCACTGTCAGAATCAGCACTCACACAGAATATATTATTACAACAAAAACTTTGTTTATATTGTGACACAAAATAAAGTGCCAGTGGCATCTTTAACTATAGCGATGCAGATGAAGCACAGACCCACAAACTGTTGCATAACCTTGATGTGTTTTTATGCAGTGGTGTTTTGTTTCAGACTAAGTTTATTTTATGTAGTCAATCTGATTGTGTGTGTGCTTTGGATTTTTAACGTAGCAACAATTTTTCAGTCATATCACTACGATGTCTGCAGTGTGACAGTTTATAGTGATGTCTAGCACTGGGGCATCAAGCCACAGGCATGTAGCATGATGTCCCACCCAGTCACATTATCCTGACACAAGGCCAACCAGTCCTAACACTAACCTCTTAATGCTCAGCGCCAAGTGAGGCAGCTGTAACGTAGAACCATTTTTGTAAGTCTTTGGTATGACTCTGCCGTGGATTGAACCCACGACCTCTTGCATCCAAGGTGGACGCTCTAACCACTAGGCCACCAGAGTGGTTGTAGTCAATCTGAAAGACTGGCTGTTAAAACAAGGTCTTGCCAAAATCAAGTAGACTTTGCTGTTTGGTTTGCATCCACTGACTGTGGTGTTAGCATCTGTGACCACCTGTTCACTGTTCAAACAGCAGTATTAGGGTTGCCAGAGATGCTGAACTGCTTTTATCAGCTCCATATTTACTACCAAATAAAAATGATTCTCACTCTGATGCAGTTTCCCCTTCCTGGCATAACAAAGTTCAATGTGGATAATAAACAGATCAATGACAGAAGCAACTGATGACTGATGACAGAAGCATGGAAAAACAAAAGGACCGAAAACAGAAGCATAGCAACAACAAAAAAATGGACTGATGAGAGAAACAATGACCGACCTGCATATGAGATATATTTATCTCAGCAATATGGGTTACTTAGTGTACCATATATACTCACTTAAGCAGAACAACAAAGATCCTGATCTGCCACAGCATATTGTACCTGCAGATCAGAGTCTATGTTATTTGTTTGGGAGAGTTCATGTTTGTCTTATTTTGGAGCAGAGACACCTAAGAGACAATACCTATGAGCTGTGGAAAACTATATATATCAGCCATAATAGTTAACCAGTTTACAACACACATATGGTAACTGTTTTGCAGTCTTCACATTGGCTATGAGGTGCAGACTGGTTCCTAATCTCTACTATACTGTTTTCACAGTCAGTAAACTTTGCCTATAGTGTGTTCAGTTTAAAATTTTTGACATTATAACATGCAAACATATCACTTTATGTGATTCTGATTGGTCCAAGTAAGCCCATGAAATTATTGTGCAGTATTCTCTTTACTGATTGGCTGTGATCATGGGAAAACTTTTTTAACCCTGCCTTCTGAAATTTTTTGTTTTCATTGAATATTTTTGGCCGCCTTTTTTTTTTATTCGACTTATGAAAGGGAATTGGAGAAAAATGGTCTCACCTGTTTCAATATTGCCTATTTACCCCCACAGGGATTTGTTATGTGATGTATATCATATCATTGCATGAAAAATGGCAAAACCCTCAAGACAAGAACAATAACAACAATTAAAGCTATGGGTATTGCTCAGATGATAGTGGGGGTGGGGATGAAGGGGCGGTATATATATAGCATGGAATCCACCCTCTATACAAGCTTGATTTAAATGTGAGCTTACTGAAGTAAATAAACTCACCTTTGATCATATCAGAATGTAGACAGAACTTTATCCAACAACATCATATTTATGCCGTAAATATGTGATGCAAGTTTGACTCAAAAAGATATTTGTTTACGTCTTCTGTACAGTCTAATATTCCAAATCAAATGCTGCAAATATCCGGTCACAAATACATTACAATAAGTATGTGTATTTCTGCATCCAGTAATCTTCTTTTCACAAACATATCGCAACAATGTAATGCTTAGTTGTGCCGTGGAATTTCAATGTAAACACTGGCACTGTGTTGACTAGCCAACTCAAACTGGTACTGTGCACTGTATCAAACAATGTGACATCACACACATTTGATATTTTGTGTTGACAAATGTTTTGTCATTTGTAAAATGTTCTATTTATTTGGATCGAAGCTTATTCTTTGATTTATAGTTAGCAAAAATGTATAACATACTTTTACTATTTCAACTTTGTTTGGGACTATTTTTTACGCACAACAAATTAAAGGTACAGCTTCTGTCAGAATGAACAAAATTATTCATTATTCTTTCTATCTAAATAATTTCTACTGAAATAAAACTATCTGATAAAATGAATCTCAAAAGGGTAATGATTTAATATTAAATTTATGCAACTCATTAAATAATATCCAGCCTTTGCTGGCCAAGGCTCGCAAAAGCTGGACATTATTCAACTTGTTTCATAAATTCAATATTAAATCATTACCCATTTGAGATCCTCTATATGTTTTCAATGCCCAGCACAGATCCAGAAAGATAAGTGGCATACAGGATTCCTGTTTTCAAATTAATGGCGACAATGCCATTCCTTAAGTTCATTTTGTTACCGAAATATAAGACTAGCTTCACTGTGAGGAAAAAAGAATACGATTTTATAATACTTTGAGTAGCTAAATAACTTACTTTGAATAGCTAAATAACTTACTTTGAATAGCTAAATAACTTACTTTGAGTAGTTAAATAACTTACTACTGAATCTGTCTGTAGATTAACATTACTCTTTTAAAGTACTAAATGCAAACAAGTTCTGACAATTTAATTCATCTGCTGGTTTATTTCAATATTATTTAGTGTCATGATAAGGTTTTATCTTCATCACAATGCCAAATATTTGTTGTAATCCCATTTTAGCAACCAATGAGATATAAAAGCACTAAATGCAGGAAAAAAATGGAAACACTGCCCACATTTAAAGTTTGATCAAAGTCAGACCAGAGTGATAAAAAGTATATGTTGACAGATACCTAATTGATGACACACAACGCATGCAAGACAGAAGTAGGGTCATACCACAAGACCACTAAACTTTAAGACCTAGTGATCTTAAGACCAAAATATGATGCCTGGAATTCCAGTGAAAAATTGATACTTATGAAATATGTTTTGAGAATTATAAGTAATTTGAGAAACAATATAGGGAAATAAAGTTGCCATACTCACCCCTGGTTATGGAAAACACCACACTTGTCCTTTGACCAATATCGTGCCAAACACGATCAGATAATACATTAAAGATACCCTGGGGGTCACTTGCATATTCATAGCCAATGCTCCACTCGTACCTGATGATTTTTAAAACATAAATAAAATAAAATAAGTGGAAAAGTTTTCTACTAATAAAAAACCAAATGACTGAGTTATTAAGGTAAATTCTGAAATCGTGGATCAGATTTAGTTGTACTTCCTGTAAAAAATATTTGATGAAAATTTACTATGACAAGAAAAGCTACCATCAAGCTGGAGAATACTATAAAATAATTAGAACACGCTGCCCTATCTAACTGAAAACAGCATTGAGACTGATGTACCAATATACAGTATGATGCAACTGCAAAATCTTATCCTGTTTAGTCAGCTTGTGATTTTAAGCAAGCAGTTTAGACCCTGATCTGCCCATTAAGTAATAACAGATCTTGTTCTATGCAGTTCACAGCTATGTAGATACCAAACATGGACAAATATGGTACAGTAGTCCTTTACTACAACACTATCCCAGGGAGCCATAAAAATACAGACCCTGATCTGCCCATTAAGCAATAACAAATCTTATTCTATGCAGTTCACAGCTATGTAGATAACAAACATGGATAAATATGGTACAGTAGTGCTTTATTACAACACTATCCCAGGGAGCCATAAAAATACAGACCCTGATCTGCCCATTAAGCAATAACAGATCTGGTTCTATGCAGTTCATAAAAAGAGTAGTGACATAGGAATATGAGGAAAAGTCCAATTCGACCAGCATAATGTGATCTATGACCATACATGCTTTATTCGGGATGGTGTCATAATGGGGGCTTTATGGTGAGTAATTACTATAAATAGATACAGGTTGCAATGAGGTACTTTACTGTGAGGGAATACTGTCTATAGATACAGGTTGTAATGAGGTACTTCATAGTGAGGGAATAATGTATAGAGATACATTTTGTAAGGAGGTACTTTGTAGTCATGGAATAATATACTATGTAGATACAGGTTGACCACAATGATGACTTTACTGCAATTAGCAGTGCTTGGTGCTAATCAGGGTCTAAACTGTTCAACTTATGATTTCATGCAAAGCATATACCCAACTTGTTAGGTCAGTATGCCATGGCAGATTTGGTCTTTGTATCAGATCAGTATGCCATGCAGATATGGGTCTTTGTGTCAGATCAGAATGTCACGTAGATTTGGGTCTTTGTGTCAGAGCAGTATGCCTTGGCAGGTTTGGGTCTTTATGTCACATCAGTATGCCATGCAGATTTGAGTCTCTGTGTCAGATCGGTAGGCCATAGCAGATTTGGGCCTTTGTGTCAGATCAGTATGCTATGCAGATTTGAGTCTCTGTGTCAGATCAGTATGCTATGGCAGATTTGGGTCTTTGTGTCAGATCAGTATGCCATGACAGATTTGCCATGACAGATTTGGGTCTTTGTGAGACCAGTATGCCATGCAGATTTGGGTCTTTGTGTCAGATCTGTAAGCCATAGCAGATTTGGGTCTTTGTGTCAGATCAGTATACCATGCAGATTTGAGACTTTGCATCAGATCAGTATGCCATGGCAGATTTGCATCTTTGTGTACAACATGCATTCATAAACACAGTATATTACAACATGTTGAGGACAACTGTGGATTATTTTGCAGTCTGTAGAATCATGCATACTTTATCACTCAACCAATGATTGTGTAAGACTATAGGAACACAGACCTTATGCAATCTCTGCCATGAGCAACAGCCTGTCATTTACAACCACAATCACTGTACACAGATTGTTTGGCACACTGCATAATGTGACCAATGACCATGGTGTTTTTGAAAAGTATGCAGTTCAAGATGACTATAAGCAACCAATAAGCAAAAAAATATAAACACTGATGAACTGTATTTAATCCTGTAAACCACAGCCACTAATGACAGTCTGCAGGTGACATTCAGATAGTTCTAAAAAAAAGACTGCTATGAATGACCACATTGCAAAAACAGAGATAAACACAAGTTTATTTAATCCTTTGAAACCATAACTGTTACAGAGAGCGTGTTCTTAACAAACAAAAACAAACATACACAGAAAAAAGCTGTGTTATGCTGCCAGTGTCCTAAAATCTACACATCATGAAGGTAGTCTCATACTAAAGACCATAAACCAGACCAAAGCACATATCAATGACCATTATTTTAGTGCTAAATTCATGTAAATCTCCATTATGACTGAACAATGGGATCAGTCAAGGATGTACATAATCAATTTAAAGGTTTGTATTATTTCTTGTTCATTAGTTAAAAGCAACACAATGCTGATAATGTTACAATAAGAAATATTCTTAAAGGGCTTTACTGTAGCATCTCAGTGCAATATTTGTGGGGAATAAAGTCTTTGCCTATAATAAGTTATACTCTTGTCTCTATTAATGCTTCAATATTCTTGTCTTGATTAATGATTGAATATTCTTGTCTTGATTTATGATTGAATATACTTTTCTTTATTACTAAATAATTACTCTTGTCTTGATTAATGATTGAATACTCTTGATTAATAATTGAATATTCTTGTCTATATTAATAAATGAATACTCTTGTCTTGATTAATAAATGAATACTCTTGTCTTGATTAATAAATGAATACTCTTGTCTTTATTAACAAGTGAATATTCTTGTTTTGGTTTCTAAGTTCATCCTCTTGCCTTGATTAATAAATGATTACTCTTGTCCTGATTACTAAATAATTACTCTTGTCTTGATTAATGCTTGATTAATGCTTGAATACTCTTGTCTTGATTAATGACTGAATACTCTTGTCTTGATTAATGATTGAATACTCTTGTCTTGATTAATGATTGAATATTCTTGCCTTGATTAATGACTGAATATTTTTGTCTTGATTATTGATTGAATATTCTTGTCTTGATTAATGATTCAATACTCTTGTCTTGATTAATGATTGAATACTCTTGTCTTGATTACTAAATAATTACTCTTGTCTTGATTAATGATTGAATATTCTTGTCTTGATTAATGACTGAATATTTTTCTCTTGTCTTGATTACTAAATAATTACTCTTGTCTTGATTAATGATTGAATATTCTTGTCTTGATTAATGATTGAATATTCTTGTCTTGATTAGTGACTGAATATTTTTGTCTTGATTATTGATTGAATATTCTTGTCTTGATTAATGATTCAATACTCTTGTCTTGATTAATGATTCAATACTCTTGTCTTGATTACTAAATAATTACTCTTGTCTTGATTAATGATTGAATATTCTTGTCTTGATTAGTGACTGAATATTTTTGTCTTGATTATTGATTGAATATTCTTGTCTTGATTAATGATTCAATACTCTTGTCTTGATTAATGATTCAATACTCTTGTCTTGATTACTAAATAATTACTCTTGTCTTGATTAATGACTGAATATTCTTGTCTTGATTAATGACTGAATATTTTTGTCTTGATTATTGATTGAATATTCTTGTCTTGATTAATGATTCAATATTCTTGTCTTGATTAATAATTGAATACTCTTGTCTTGATTGATTGTCTTGTAGAAGGTTTTATTTGCTGGTTGCTATTATAATGTTACAGTTTTTACATAAAGCCATCATCTATCCATCATAATGCAGCTGGGTACACACTTTGTTTATCTATGTAATCTCCTGATGTCATTGGTAAATTAAGTGGACTGCTTTCTTTCTAAATAAATATAATTAATTTCTGGAAGGGATGATTGTCTTTTGACTTCATTTATTGGTACATGTATATTCCATATTTACCCAATGACCTCTGCATCATGATATAGTTGCCAATACAGAGCTCTGTTGATCACCCTTTAAACACACAACTTACTCAAAGCATGGTGCAATCTTAACATGAATGTAGTAAAATATGTGTGATATCACTGCCAATACATAGCTGTTTTTCAAATTGCAGAAGCACATGACTTATCCGAACTGTGGTGGCCATCTTGAAATGCATATCATAAAGACCTCGTTACTGCGATATTACTATCAATACAATGGTCTGTTAATTACCCTGTAGGCATATGACTTATCCAAATCAGTGACCATCTTGACATTTACATCAAGACCTCTATATTGTGTTCTCAGTGCTAATACATAGTCCTGTTCATCACCTTGTAGGCATTGTGACTTATCGAAATCAGTAGCCACCTTGATATGTGTGATATCAGAATCTCTGTGTATCGTGATATCAGTGCCAATAAGTAGCTCTGTTGATTACCAAAATCATGGTGGGTATTTTGATATGTGTGATATCAGGGCCTCTATATTGGTGTCATTTGTTAAAACTACTGATCACCCCGAAGACACACATGACTTACCAAAACCACAGTCATCTCCTTGGAATGAATGGTATCGTGATTTTAGCTCTACTGAGACACATGTGACTACCCAAAACCATGCTGGCCATCTTGATAGGTATGATATCAAGACCTCAATATTGTGTTATCAGTGTCATCGAATAGCTCATGCACATCCCCCTGTATACATGTGACTTACCAAATAGGCTTCTCTATATTTGTTCCATTCAGGCTCCACATAGCTGCTAGGGCAGTATCTGAAGCAATGTGGGTCACATTCTCATTATTTTCAAATCGAAGATTTCTCACATCCATCACTTTGATCTCTGTCTTCTTGACTGATATGAAACAAATCATTACAGATTAAAATATGTATCATTATATAGATTTATTTCTAAATCTGTGTCTGAAAGATAGGTCAACTATGTCCAGATCAGGAGATTTGCAAAATTTGGAGTTCTGCACTCTAGAAATAAAAATGTTTGGTGTTCATTACAGTGCCTGGCTAGGGGCAGGAGACTTTCTTCTGTTATTTGATTAAGTCTTTACAGAAGCAGTTTGGGGAAGCTTGGATTTCAGTAACATACTTTATATTCTTGATGTGAGTCCAGCTACTGTACACTTTGACAATGGAAAACTGAAAACTTAAGTCCTGTGAAGAAATAAATGTAATATCTTTATCCTTTCTACTGATTAAAAGCACATGTATCTCACTGAATCTGAGCAAGTGACTGAAATTTTGCGACAAGTGAAAAAGCAGGTGGATAAAAGTAAATTTTCTGAGAGTACTTGTTCTGAACAAGTGGATGAAAAGATAATTTATCATTTCCATCTGGTCCATGAGTATGAACAGCCAATCAGAATGAACCTGTTTATACACCTGTTGTCCTACACTACACTGCCTCATTAATATGCATGGATGTCACTCATAATTGAACTTTTCAGAAGTTCTGACAAAATAAGCTACATATAAAATCTAATCAGAAATAAAGCCTTCAGAATGTTTGTAAGCAAGTGTTCACACATAGATGAATGCCACACATGATGAATGATACACATTACACAGAGAACAATGGATACAAAAGTCATACCATAAGCTCAATTAACCTTTGGCCAGGTGAGCAAAAACATTTGCATTGACAAGATTCTGTCCTACACTGGGGCCCCAAGTGGCCAAGTGGTCTAAAGTGCTCTCTGTTACGGATCACTACCATCTCACTTCTGTCTGCATGGGTTTGAGTCTCAGATTCGGCCAATGTGGGTATGTGAGTTAGCTTGCCAGTAGCTTCTTGAGGGTTGGTGGTTCTTTCTGGGGGATATCCCGGGTTCTTCTTCCACCATTAATACTGGCTGCCATGCATAGCCTATTGTGTGCTGAAAAATGGCACTAAACCCTACAACAACAACAAAAATCCTCCACCATTAATACTGGCCACCATGTATAGCTGAAAAATGGCGTTAAACCACACAACAACAACAACTGTCCTACATTGCATTCAACTACAGGACAAAAAGGACCATCATAATTACAATAGCACATTGATTTTCTTGATACGCATATCTTTAGATGACAGCCATAACTTGCATGAAGTTTAATGGTGATCCAGTGAAAACTGAGACAAGTTTTGTTTGCAAATTTTTTTCCTACATCAAGTCAAAATCACTGGGTCACCAATGTATCACAGGACCAACTGCATTCTGCTTTGAATTAAATAGTTCGCTACTATTACAAAAACAAGGGCATATTCGATAATGACCTTAACATGTACCAAGTCTCAAAGCATTGCATTAAGAACAATACTGTATATACTGCATTAAGCAACATACGGCAATGACTCTTACAAAAACTGAGGGGACACTGTAATTGGATGATACATGCTTTTTCACGTCATGGGCATAATATTTACTATGTCTCATGGCAATCAATCAAGAACTGCAGGATTAGTTGAGTTAATGAGATTGCATCATACACTGCATTAAACTACCAGATAAAAAAGGCAATAATATAATCAAAGTGATTTGTTGATATGTGCATTTTCAGGTGATGACCAAAACAGAGTGAAACTCAATTATAATATGCTTCATTATCATAAGAAATCAGATACAGTATGATCAAGTCATTGTTCCCAATTTACTATAATGTCCCCAATTTCCAGAAGTACTACTGAGCTTCAATATCAAAATAAAGAATTTAATTTAAATAATCTGGAAAAATGCATTTTATTCTTGAAGAAAAAACCCAATCTAATTAGTGCATGACGCTCAAGTCGACATTGTTAGGGACACCCGGGTGAGTCAGGCTAGAAATTAGAAATTGATGAATGAAATGTCTAAGTTTAGTGTATTTTATATATCCTTGATGCCTCTTACTTTTTAAATCAGTCGGTGTGACAAACAAATGGGAAGGTGTATAAATACTATATATAACCCACCACTAGCACGATATGAATTTAAATACTGTATAAGGATGGTAACTTGCTGATATGCACAAGATCATCACAACACTGCCCAAGTTTCATGGAGATCCTCAAAAATCTATGAGACTACTTTATTTGCAAGAGTCATTCATACACTCCATTTAGCTAGAACAAAAGATTCTGTCAATCACTCCATTCAGCTATAATACAAGATTCTGTCATACACTCCATTCAGCTATAATACAAGATTCTGTCAATCACTCCATTTAGCTAGAACATAAGATTCTATCATACACTCCATTTAGCTAAAACATAACATTCTGTCATACACTCCATTCAGCTAGAACACAAGAGTCTGTCAATCACTCCATTGAGTTAGAAGACAGAAGTCTGTCATATACTTCATTCAGCTATAATACAAGATTCTGTCATTCACTTCATTAAGCAAGAACACAAAAGTCTGCCATACACTCCGTTCAGCTAGAATACAAAAGCCTGCCATACACTCCGTTCAGCTAGAATACAAGAGCCTGCTATGCACTCCATTCAGCAAGAACACAAGAGTCTGTCATACACTCCATTCAGTTAGAATACAAGAGCCTGCCATAGACTCCATTCAGCAAGAACACAAGATTCTATCATTCACTCCATTCAGCTAGAACACAAGAGTCATGCCATACACTCCATTCAGCTAGAACACAAGATTCTGTCATTCACTCCATTCAGCTAGGACACAAGAACCTGCCATACATTCCATTCAGCTAGAACACAAGAGTCATGCATACACTCCATTCAGCAAGAACACAAGGGCCTGCCATACACTCCATTCAGTTAGAACACAAGATTCTGTCATACATTCCATTCAGCTAGAACACAAGATTCTGTCATACACTCCATTCAGCTAGAACACAAGAGTAATGCATTATCACTCCATTTAGCTAGAACACAAGAGTCATGCATTAATTCCATTCTGCTAGAAAACAAGATTCTGAAATTCACTCACTTCAGCTTGAATATAAGATTTTGTCATACACTCCATTCAGCTAGAACACAAGATTCTGCCCTACACTCCATTCAGCTAGAACATAAGATTCTGTCATACACTCCATTCAGCTAGAACATAAAAAGGACAATAACTCTAACAAACATTACTGGAGCAAATTAATTACTCAATATGCTACCTTCAAATGAATGCCATGACAATTAGCTAGCTTCATGGCAATGCACTGAAAAAGGCGAGACTACTTGCAGTGAATGTTTTTATCATAGGACAAATTCAGTTTCAAGTAAAAAGGACAATACGAAAACTTGTGTGACCACAGTGTTTTGTTGATATGTGCATCTTATGATTTCCATTTACCACATTTCAATGAAACCCATCAAAAACTGCAACCAATTACACCAACATTGATATGTTCTTGATGAAAGGATGAATGGACAGGAGGATGAATGGATGTACACAAAGATTCCAGTCTATCCAATGCAGAGGTATAACAAGTTAAAAAAATAACAAAATGGAAAAATTGCTGTAATATCATGGAAATCTAATAAATTCACCTATATATAAATGTAAACAGGCCAACCCAAAATTTAATTTGCCTACATGAAGTGATTTTTGTGCAGTCATGCTAATGAACTTCACGGAATGACATAAGGACAGACAGATGTTAACAAATATGATTATTAATATGTGTATGCTTTCATTGCACTGTACAAATTTGTAAATCCTATATTAGAGGAAGAAACTAAATATGAGCTCATTTGAAGAATTAGTAACAATTCTTTCAAAGGGAGATAACCTACTTGCTGACTTATCAGTGCAAGGCCGAGGGTTACTACAAACTTCATCCTCTGGTGCACAAACACAATGGCCAACACAAGAGAAAGATGAACATCTCCGTACAAGTTCCATAACCCCACCAAACACCAGGCGGAAGGCTTGATGAAGAACTGGGCTGGACATTCCCACCTATTGAAGAATAAAAAAATATATATAAGAAACTAAAGAAAATACTATGAGATAAAGTCTTAGACTAGTACTTTTAATCAGTCACCTTTTCCATCTATTCCTGTGTGTGTGTCCAAACTGCAAACAATTCCATGATTCAGCTGTGTTTCTAATCAATGAACATTTTATTTTTAGAAAACTCAAGCTTTTCTGCTTCAGGAATAGCCTCTAGTTTGACACAACTAACAATCTGGTTTTTAACCTTTTAACTGTCTTTGGTTAAAGTCATATGTACAAATCAAATGTTTTATAACAAATGAAATGCATTCAATGTTGGCTGAAAAAGGGGAAAAATACATCATAAAATATACAACATTTCAACTAAAATTGGCACTTTACAATGTACAAAAATTTAGCTAATTAAAAATTAGGTTTGGTATATACAGGCCTCACTATAGATGAAACAATATGATTTGAATGGTCTGATACTACAAAAGATACCAAAAAAAATATGAATTTAGATAATGATATATCAATTGATACAACCTTACTGAAAGCCCACACTGCTACATTTGTTAGTTCAAAAGACTAATTGACAAACCTAATTCACAGCCCATACTGCCATGTTCAAAAGACTAATTGACAAACTTAATTCAAAACCCACACTGCTATGTATGTTAGTTCCATAGACTAGACACAAGCCTTATTCACAGTTCACACTGCTATGAGTATCAGTTCATGAGATTAATTGAAACCTAATTCACAGTGTCTCCTCAAAGCCATTGTTGGCTTTAACATCAACACAACTTAGCAGGCATTTCAAACAACTCAAGTTGATGATAGCAAGAAGGAATCTCCCTTCAACAACAATGATTACTCATGTACTTAACACATTAACCCCTGGTGATGAGTTTAAGTGGCAGGAGGTAGTAGCCTACTGCTGAGCTCTGTAGCGTCAAGGTCATGTATGATACACTAATGTGGGAAGTATTATAGAAAGGTAGACTGATGTAGCTCTACAAAGATACCAAATAATCTGGAATTTCTAGTTGCACTACAAAATACAGAGGGAAAAACCTCATTTTTTGGACCCGATTTTTTTCTACCCAAAATTTGCCCGTGTTCAGAATCCAATTTTGTGTCTGGATTTTAGACTTTCTGGTCTCAGATCTAAGGCAAACCAGTATGAACTACACACAGACAGATGAACCTTTGCAAAAAGTAGGATAAGATAGGCATTTGGAATAAAGAGTGGTCTTGATACGAAAATAATAGGTCCGTTAAGCAAAAAAAACAACAACAAAAACAGAACTCCAACTTTTATCTTTCTGCTCATGTGCGAGCAAAATAGCCAAAGAAAAACAATGTTTCTAATACAACTAGGCAGTGTGTTATTGGAAGATCACCTGGAAGTTTGTGTTTTTGGATGTATTCAGAAATAGCTTTCAAAATGTGCTTCCTACTTGAATTTCAGACAAAAACAACAAAAACCTCCAGAGGTTAATGTGTTAATGAATTTGTTGAAGGTTCTTCAGTGGATTTTATGGCAGAAATGTTACAGTTCTATCAACTTCAGGATATAAAGGACCTGCAGTTTCTGAAAAACTGGCCGCTGTTGAATATTTGGCAATGAGCACTCAAATCAAGCAGTTATCAGAAATTTAATGCTGCCAAGGTAGGAAATCGGATAATTGTTTGAAATCATCAGACATTAATAAGCTTCCTGAAATCAAATTCAAAATGTTCAGGGGTATATAATCAATGCCACCTTTCCCATTGTATCCCCTCTAGCGCACCCTTCTTTCACAAATAAAGACAGCGATAGGTCTCTTGAGGTGTCCTAATGTGGTGCCTAGGCAAGTGACATATTTTGCCTTCTCAACAACAGTTGATGAACAAACCTTTATTTTAGGATTGACTCAGTTCATTCTCTAATAATCAAATCTACATTGTGGCAACAAAAATAACAGTTCCATGGTCAAAGAAGAATCAGACTAATAAAGGACAGGGCTGATCTAGGTAGTGGAGGAAGCCACCAATGGTTCCCTTTCTGTAAGTGTTTGTATGGATACGTATGTCCTCCCAGCTCAATAGGGACTTTCTTTCCATTGCTATTAACACTTGCCAATTTCATTGCTGGCAAAACAGTGTCATATTCCCAGAATGGAAAAAAGAAATCCCAACACTTGGAGTTTAAGGAATTTACTGGAATATAAAACTGAATGTGAAGTTTCAAATGAAAACTTTCCACCCCTAAATAAATTTAGTGCCACTAAGGAAGTGCTAGAGATTGAAATTGTTGTCAACTTTGTCAATTGTTTTTTTCAACTTTGGCATATTTCAAAGACCCAAGAAGGATGATATGCACAGATTGATTCTTAACCATAAGCATGCCACTTTTGACATGGAGACTTTACATTCTGCCAATATAATACCCCCCCCCAAAATGTTTGTCTAGTTTGCCTACATTTACGTAAAAGATGCATATTATTCTATTTCCATTCCTCCTTTCAACGGACTTCATGAATTCACTTGCCTGCCAAACAGGTTGTCCTCTACTCTTCATAAATTCACTTGCCTTCTAAACAGGTTGTCCTCTACTCTTCATAAATTCACTTGCCTTCTAAACAGGTTGTCCTCTACTCTTCATGAATTAACTTGCCTTCCAAACAGGTTGTCCTCTACTCTTCATGAATTCACTTGCCTGCTAAACAGGTTGTCCTCTACTCTTCATGAATTCACTTGCCTTCCAAACAGGTTGTCCTCTACTCTTCATGAATTCACTTGCCTGCCAAACAGGTTGTCCTCTCCTCTTCATGAATTCACTTGCCTTCCAAACAGGTTGTCCTCTACTTTTCATGAATGCATGAGGCTATTAATGTCTATTTTTTTAGACCGGCACAAAGGTGGCCATTGTAATTAATGTAGTGTACAGTGATCATGAGTTCACTTCAGACAGATACATTCATTGACTGTTTAAGATATATGCAAGATATCATATATGTGAACCTCCCATATGAGAGTTTTTCTCGCAAGTTTAGGCGTGTCACCTGTCCATCCTATCACTCATTAAAAACTCCAGCATTTGCTAAATCATTAGAGAATTTTTTATTTTTTCCATTTTGTTTCACATTATGGGTCCAGTGTAGCATATTCATGGCAATAATTCCTGTGATCACATCACTGAACTAGTTTAAGCTGGTTTAAGACAATGTGGCTGCTAATTTCTTCCACTGATCTTGAGGGAATGGTCAGTGACTTCATTGTTTTATTTTTGTCAAGGTGGATTATACTATGTGGGGATTGAATTAATTTGGACAGGATTAAGGATTTTAATTAATTATGGCTGAATTTCTCTAAAGCTTAAGTGGCATAAAACTGGGTTGATTTGACTTCTGTGTTTAAAATTTGTTGAGATGTCTAAGTGTATAATACCAAAACATCAAAAGATTCCCCCAAGCAACCAAAATTTCACATGAAATTCAACGATGGTTGGAAATGGAAATTTCAGCAAACAACCACAATTTTTATGCAAAATATGCATTCAACACTGCTGTGAATGACCGCATTACAAAAACTGACATAAACACCGCTGACCTTGATTTAATCCTTTGTAAACATGAATGTAAACGAGACTAAAGTGCATGTTACTAACTGCCATTACAAAGTAGTCAATAATGCTTGGTATGAATGGGGGGGGGGGGTTGTCTTCTTCTGTAATAATAGTAAGTGACAATCATTTTCCAGATTCGATCTTCATTATTCAAGTGCAATGATGGTGATGATAAGGATGACAACAAAAGGTATCTAGTGTTCCATACACTACCCTGTACTAAAGAGCCCTTGACTACAGTTCAAAATTGTATTGGGGTGAATTTGACAGTCCCATGGTTTTGAGTGACAAAGGTCGCAAACATTTTCTCTGGTAGATTCAAAATGTGCATTCCACCATTCACCCTGTCTCTGTATATTACCAGCCTCACCAGATTCTTCATAGTACTATTTGCATAATATGGGTTCTGGTAGATTTAACTATAACTGAGTTATCAACGGCAGGCAGCTGGTCATCTGAATAAAGACTGTGTCACACTAATTTCCTTGAACTAAAAATGGTTTCTTCATTTTACAATGATTCTGCTCATGAATTAAGAGTCAATGTGTAAGACTGCTCATGAATTAAGGGTACATGTGTAAGACTACTCATGAATTAAGAGTCAATATGTAAGACTGCTCATGAATTAAGGGTAGATGTGTAAGACTACTCATGAATTAAGGCTCTATTTATAAGACTGCTCCTGAATTAAGGGTCAATGTGTAAGACTGCTCCTGAATTAAGGGTCAATTTGTAAGACTGCTCCTGAATTAAGGGTCAGTGTGTAAGACTGCTCATGGACAATCATGTTGCCCTTTGACACATTAATAAAATGTTTAGGGTGGTCAACAATTTAGCTTTATGAATTATGGGAATAGTGTAGTAATAGATATTAGGCTCAGTGCTAGTCATCCGCCAGGCAATTCAAACATAGATAATGTTTTTCAATTGTGCAAACTAATCCATGACTCTCAATGCATGTTGAGACCTAAAAATTTCCAGAAGTTTGAACATAATTTGGTAAATATATTTTTTACCTTTTTGCCTCAAGACCAAATTGTCAGCTGCCAAGATATACTTCATACAAAACAATTATCATCACTTGCTTTAATTGCAGCAATTTCACTCTACCATATGTTCCTCTCTGTTTCATTATTTTACACAAATTGGAGGAGGGAAGGGGAGGGGAGGGGGGTGATCTTTACACAACTCTTAAGTACTAAGCCATGGACAAAATTTCCCCAAACTATTGTCTTTTGTGTCAGATTGGATATACATACTGCTCACAAACTCCAAGATTCTGTTTCTTCCACAGGACGCCACCATAATACATCCATTAAAAAGAATTCTGCCTGAAACTGTTGTTGATCAGGAAGGCTATGGAACACAGTAACCTACCACAGTCAGTTTCTTTTATGTTCCACTTGGACAAAGTCAACACAGCTACAATATCAGACATATTTCCGTGATGGATGTGCTATTACGATTAAAAACAAATCAATCCATTTTGCTTGTCTGTACATTTTAAATTCCTAGTGAAAATGGATTCAGATTTAGTAGTATCAGTACAGCCAAGTCTGCTATTAGCACAGTTCTTGTTTTGTCACATGGTTCCAGTTATTCTCAACACCAATTGGTCAAATCTTCTAGCAGATGAGTGTTTAACGAGAGAACTAATTTACCCAGGAATGTATTCACATGGCATGTTGATACTGTACTAAGATACTTAAAACTGCTTGTAAACTTCCCTGAAAGTTCTCTCATACACATTGGTTATGTTTTTAATGTTGTTTTTGAGGCAAAATGGGCAAACCCTTCATTTCTTAGATCTTTGAAATTTAGATGGAAATAAGAATAGCGATGCTGATACAAAGCAGGTGATCTTTGTGCAGGTATCAATTAGGTGAGCAAGTCCAAAACAAAATAACTTTGAGCAGGACAAACAATATTTGAAAAAAATAAAACCAAACTATTTGTTAGTATCCAAGACACCTTTTTGGGCATTGAACCATGACACTATTTCAAGCTGGCTAAAATCCCCCTTGCATGCTGCTGTGCTCAAAACCAGTATTTCACACTGCATAGTACAATAACAGAATTCACTAGTGCTACTTTTAGACAATTTACCTAAACATTAAAAACAGATGATCATAGCTTTAAAGACTCTATCATTCCTGAAATATTATCAGAAACCCGGTATCACATCTACCTGACATTCAGTCAACTGCTTGATTCAGCTTCAACCCATTGCTAGCAAAATTCATTACAAACATTTACCTTGTTCATGTGAATTTGTCTGCATAATAAATTCTCATGATTCATGATGTGCAGTGATTTGTCTTTTTACCGTACTATAATTCTGTAACAGTATACACTCTAAGCATCTCATGGGGGCCCTTAGGTTAGGGAAAGTTCAATGAAATTGGAAAATTAAACAATATTGACCCAAACAATATTATCTGATGATAATTGCAATGAACCTGTAGCATTCTTAGGAATCATAGGCCACTCGACCTCCTTGTCTCTCGTTTTGTATCCTGGAACCTCCCTATAGACTAACCAGTTATGTGACATATGAACCATTCAGTGTGATCCCTATCATCATACTTAATTAACACACCTTATTCATAACTCACACTGCATGTATATCAGTTCATGAGACTAATTAACACACCTTATTCACAGCCCACAATGCAATGTACCAGTTCATGAGACTAATTAACAAACCTTATTCATGACTCACATGACTCATGACTCAGTCCATAAAACTAATTAACACACCTTAGTCATGACTCACACTGCTATGTATATCAGTTCATGAGACTAATTTACAAACCTTATTCACATCCCACATTATGCAATGTATCAGTCCATGAGACTAATTAACACACCTTATTCATGACTCACACTGATATGTATATCAGTCCATAAGACTAATTAACACACCTTAGTCATGACTATCACTGCTGTGTATATCAGTCCATGAGACTAATTAATACACCTTAGTTGTGACTCACACTGCAACATATATCAGTCCATGAGACTAATTACCAAACCTTATTCATGACTCATATTCCTATGTATATCAGTTCATGAGACTAATTAACACACCTTATTCAGGACTCACACTGCTATGTTCATGAAACTAATTAAACCACCTTTTTTCATGACTCACACTGATATGTACATCAGTCCATATGACTAATTAACACACCTTAGTCATGACTATCACTGCTATGTATATCAGTCCATGAGACTAATTAAACCACCTTTATTCATGACTCACACTGATATGTACATCAGTTCATAATACTAATTAACACACCTTATTCAGGATTCACACTGCTTTGTATATCAGTACATGAGACTAATTAACAAACCTTATTCACAGCCCACAATGCTATGTATATCTGTTCATGCGACACAACTGGTGCAATTTCAAAGGAAAATGTCTGGACAACACCTTCATCCTTGACAATGGAGCTTTTATTATCATGATACAGTGTAGTTGCTTCTCCTGGAACCTAGAAATAAAACAATGACATGTTAATTCCTTCCAGAAAACTGTATAAAGTATTTTCTAAAAACATTTTTCTTGGTAAATAATAGGAAGGGTTTCACATAACACCAGTTCCTCAAACCCTCTGAACACCATTATGATAAATATCACACAGGGTTGAAAACTTTCTCTAAGTTGATGAATGTGACTTCAGTTATGATAAATATCACAGAGAGTTTAAATCTTTCTTTAAGCTGATGAGTACGACTTAAGTCATAAGAAATATTACACAGGGGTTGAAATCTTTCCCTAAGTTGATGAGTATGACTTCAGTCATGATAAATATTACACAGGGGTTGAAATCTTTCTCTAAGTTGAAGAGTATGACTTCAGTCATAATAAATATTACACAGGTGTTGAAATCTTTCTCTAAGTTGATGAGTATGACTTCAGTCATGATAAATATCACACAGGGGTTGAAATCTTTCTCTAAGCTGATGAGTATGACTTAAGTCATAAGAAATATTACACAGGGGTTGAAATCTTTCCCTAAGTTGAAGAGTATGACTTCAGTCATAATAAATATTACATAGGTGTTGAAATCTTTCCCTAAGTTGATGAGTATGACTTCAGTCATGATAAATATCACAGAGAGTTGAAATCTTTCCCTAAGTTGAAGAGTATGACTTCAGTCATAATAAATATTACACAGGTGTTGAAATCTGTCTCTAAGTTGAAGAGTATGACTTCAGTCATAATAAATATTACACAGGTGTTGAAATCTTTCCCTAAGTTGATGAGTATGACTTCAGTCATGATAAATATTACACAGGGGTTGAAATCTTTCTCTAAGTTGATGAACATGACTTCAGTCATGATAAATATTACACAGGGGTTGAAATCTTTCCCTAAGTTGATGAGTATGACTTCAGTCATAATAAATATTATACAGGTGTTGAAATCTTTCCCTAAGTTGATGAGTATGACTTCAGTCATAATAAATATCACACAGGGGTTGAAATCTTTCTCTAAGTTGAAGAGTATGACTTCAGTCATGATAAATATCACACAGGGGTTGAAATCTTTCTCTCTAAGCTGATGAGTATGACTTAAGTCATAAGAAATATTACACAGGGGTTGAAATCTTTCTCTAAGTTGGTGAGTATGACTTCAGTCATGATAAATATCACACAGGGGTTGAAATCTTTCTCTAAGTTGAAGAGTATGACTTCAGTCATAATAAATATTACACAGGTGTTGAAATCTTTCCCTAAGTTGATGAGTATGACTTCAGTCGTGATAAATATCACACAGGGGTTGAAATCTTTCTCTAAGTTGAAGAGTATGACTTCAGTGATGATAAATATTACACAGGGGTTGAAATCTTTCTCTAAGTTGATGAGCATGACTTCAGTCATGATAAATATTACACAAGGGTTGAAATCTTTCTCTAAATTGATGAGTATTGCTTCAGTCATAACAAATATCACACAGGGGTTGAAATCTTTCTCTAAGTTGAAGAGTATGACTTCAGTCACAATAAATATTACACAGGTGTTGAAATCTTTCCCTAAGTTGATGAGTATGACTTCAGTCATGATAAATATTACACAGGGGTTGAAATCTTTCTCTAAGTTGGTGAGCATGACTTCAGTCATTATAAATATTACACAGGGGTTGAAATCTTTCCCTAAGTTGATGAGCATGACTTCAGTCATAATAAATATTACACAGGTGTTGAAATCTTTCCCTAAGTTGATGAGTATGACTTCAGTCATAATAAATATTACACAGGTGTTGAAATCTTTCCCTAAGTTGATGAGCATGACTTCAGTCATAATAAATATTACACAGGTGTTGAAATCTTTCCCTAAGTTGATGAGTATGACTTCAGTCATAATAAATATTACACAGGTGTTGAAATCTTTCCCTAAGTTGATGAGTATGACTTCAGTCATGATAAATATCACACAGGGGTTGAAATCATTCTCTAAGTTGAAGAGTATGACTTCAGTCATAATAAATATTACACAGGTGTTGAAATCTTTCCCTAAGTTGATGAGTATGACTTCAGTCGTGATAAATATCACACAGTGGTTGAAATCTTTCTCTAAGCTGATGAGTATGACTTAAGTCATAAGAAATATTACACAGGGGTTGAAATCTTTCTCTAAGTTGGTGAGTATGACTTCAGTCGTGATAAATATCACACAGGGGTTGAAATTTTTCTCTAAGTTGAAGAGTATGACTTCAGTGATGATAAATATTACACAGGGGTTGAAATCTTTCTCTAAGTTGAAGAGTATGGCTTCAGTCATGATAAATATTACACAGGGGTTGAAATCTTTCTCTAAGTTGATGAATGTGACATAAGTCATGAAATTAAAAATGGATAGATACCAATGCTAATAATAATACTACTGTCACGGAATGGTGTAAATGTTATTCATTAAATACATGTACTCGGGTTTTGTTTTTTTTCTGTACAACGATACCCGAGGGTGATTATGTATATGGTCTATTGTATTTCGAAATCGTGAGTACAATTCGTCATATGCCACACGTGCAAGGTGCTTTCGATACGGCAAAATGAAAAGCCTAAACGTATAAATACTTTACTGTATGTAAAGGGTCTTTACAATACTAATGGTTTTGTCAGCAAGTGACCTGCATAAAGGATTCGCACAACTCCAGCTGTAGGGGTAGGTAATTTTTCAGTCTTAAGTGATAACTAGTGTATTACCATATTTACCTTTGCATGTTTGTTATATGGTTTTCTTTATACAGCATAATGCGTGCATTTTTTTTATTCTTGTTGCAATGTAGTACAGGATTTATATTGGTAATGTAAAGCTACATTTTTTTAAAGAATTTTTTACTATAGTCTTATCGAGCAGGGATAGGTTTAGTATTGAACCTGTCATTTTGTAATTGCCATAATAATATAATCTTTATAACTTACCATGTATGACGCCCTTACGTTATTATGTTTGTATCAAGTTTAGTACACTGTATCAGGTATATTTTCAGCTGTCCAAGGGTAGGAATATCCAGGGTGCCCGGTGTTTGTCTGAGGGTACGAATATCCGGGGTGTCTGGTGTTGTCTGAAGGTAGGAATATCCAGGGTGTCCGGTGTTGTCTGAGGGTAGGAATATCCAGGGTGTCCGGTGTTGTCTGAGTGTAGAAACGTCCATTTGTCCGGAGCGTTTAAGGTGCCGGAGTGTCTAATGTCTAGTGTCCAGAGTGTCTAATGTCAAGAGTGACTAAGGTGACCCAGCTGTAGAGCCGTCAAAAGAGCAGGGTGTCCGGAGGGTCTAATATTTGGAGTGTCAGAAGGGTCTAATGTTCCGAGTGATCATAGTATTCCGAGAGTCCGGAGTCTGTGGCAGTTGTGAAATTGATTCGTAGGAGCTGTGGAGCGGATATGGTGCACGGGTAATGGAGTGTATCTCCATACATGTATTTTATTAGGTGTAGACTAATTTTGGGTTAGTAAGACCTAGTGTATCATTCAGGACTGGACAGATAGATGGTATATCTGTTCTTGTGTTTAGCAACATAATTTTGCTACTTGAGCGAATACATTTTTACTGTGAGTAAAAAGCTTACATCGTTTGCTATTTGAGTGAACTATATTCATCTTTCCATTATTGAATCATTTGTGAATCATTTATCCTGTGGTTTTTTTTGTGTTACTGAACTAATTTATTCGTATTTTTATTTCCATCTTTGAATCTGTGCGTTTTATGTTAAATAAAATCCAATATTTGGATTATAAATACGCACACATCTTCATAATCTACTGCTCATATAAATCACCACATTAAACCATATATATATGTGTCATCAAAACGTGTTCTGTTGTCAATCCGAAATATCCCACCCGGTTATCTTGTTACAACTACATGTACTACTACTACTGTTATTATTATTATATTACTATTGTTGTCATTATTATCAAAATGCATTATTATGTTACCTTCAAAATGTTTGCTTTATTATTAGTCAATGAAACTGATAAAAAGACAATATATTTTTATATGAGTTTATAACTAATACGTGAGGATTATTTAATTCTGAAATTTTTCCCTGGTCTTATTTCACTTTGAAAATTTTCCCTGGTCTTATTCCACTTTGAAATTTTTCCATGGATTTTACCTTTCAACACTCTAGTCAAAAGTATGAAATAAGGAGACAGCATTTTCACATTGGTCAATAAGTAATAAATTGTATTTATCAATGATAAAGGTTGACTTCTTTTCTAAAATGGACTTTGCAATTTCTACATCATCATGCTATTTCTTTATTGGAACAGTTGCCTGCGAAGAACCTGAAACTGAGTGAAGATGATGGCAATTTTTATTGGTCTTTTGGACCTTGGACCTCTTTTCAACCCTTGGTTATGACTATGTTACTTTCAAAAGGTTTAACAATGCATGATAACATGGAATTTGCAAGAATGTTTGACAAATGCCTGTTTTTATTAAAGAAAATCTGCATTTACAGTTGTTACTGCAATTTTTACAATGCAAATGGTTGAGTTTATTTAACTGTCTCTAAGCATTTATAAAATTGGTAACCATGTAAATGAATATGCATATGGCTGTTGGTAATGTAGGAAATTAAATGATATCTTTCCACATATCTGCTTAGGAGAACTGTTTAGGTGTATTTATTTTGTTAATATGTTTCTTCAAGAATGGATTTTCAATTCAAATGTGGCATTGCTATAAAAAAGCTAATGTGGTTGAGAATTTGTTGGACTCCACATCACTTGGCATTTGATGGACTGCACATTACTTGGCATGACTAGCCCACTGATCAGACTGGAAATTCTGACCACTCATTTAGCTGAAGTTCCAGCTAAAGACATGTGCTGCATCAGAATGGCAAATATCAGCCTTTGCTTTTCTCAGCTATGAGAATCCTCTTCTACAACAATACAGGACACAAACCAAAGTAGTTTGCTGAATCAGAGTGGCAACCACCTACTTCTTCAATACTCAACTGGGATACAACAGAGAGCACACATCCACTAAGTTGCCTGTTATAACACAAAGTGATGACACACTATTATATGAGCCTGAGCCCGCAGGGGTTGCTGTGGCAAGCAAAGAAATGGTCCAAGTAAGTGGTATATTAACTACTGAATGTTTGATGCATCACTGTTATTGCTGGGCATTGATTATTATGAATACCTTATTTAAGTCTCGTCCCATGTATGTGCTCCCCACAGTGACATTGTAATAATCTATTCCTGAGTGAACATCAGCAAAGCCAAGCCATGCAAGGTTCAACTTGAATACCTCCCATGTCATCCAGCCAGGACTCTGTCTTCTTTGGTCTGCAGCATGGTCTGTGTTTATTGCAAACATGCCTAGAATGGACAAAACCGATGATAAGTGTTATAATTTAAGGGTCAGTTATTATTTACAAAAAATATATTACACTTGTCTTATAGAGAGGAATAGGGGCAAGCTACCAGAGTTGCACTTGTCTTATAGACAGGAATCAGGGCAAGCAACCAGAATTCCACTTGTCTTATAGAGAGGAATCAGGGCAAACTACCAGAGTTGCACTTGTCTTATAGAGAGGAACTGGGGCAAGCTACCAGAGTTACAATTGTCTTATAGAGAGGAATCAGGGCAAGCTACCAGAGTTGCCCTTGTCTTATAGTGAGGAATCAGGGCAAGCTACCAGTGTTACCTCTGCTTTATAGAGAGGCATTTTATTTCTTTTGGGAAGTACTTCTTTCACATAAGCGACTAAGAATTTGTCTACACTTTTAGTATTACTTAGTAACCAATGATTTTGAACTCTGTATTTATTAAAGATTAATGACATTCATATTTCATATGATAGAGTTGTTGTTCTTTGAATTTTAAAACATCCAATGTAAATTAAGCTTGGAACATTATTCATCATAATCGACTCTTCACATATGATAAGGGCAGGGCAGGGCAGGGCAGGGCAGGGCAGGACAGGACAGGGGACTCAGCATAGTTACATCCTGTAAAGAGTGTATCAGTAAAAAGGAGGAAAATTATTGACAATAACACAAGCTTCTTTCCAAGCTGTTCCTGATTACCAGGACTATAAAGATTAAGAAAAGGATTACTACTATGAAAAGGATTACTACTAAGAAAAGGATTACTACTATGAAAAGGATTACTACTAAGAAAAGGATTACTACTATGAAAAGGATTACTACTATGAAAAGGATTACTACTATGAAACAAGCAGTACTTTAGCTCAGATTAAACTCACCTTGGACTCTATTGTAAAGACAGTATGATGGAATAAAGACTGTAATTCCCACTAAATGTTATCATAAACCTGTATTTGATGGGTTAGACAAAATGCTACCAAAATCTGTATCTGATGGGTTAAACAAAATGTTACCATAAACCCTGATCTGATGGGTTAGACAAAATGTTACCAAAATCTGTATTTGATGGGTTAGACAAAATGTTACCATAAACCTGATCTGATGGGTTAGACAAAATGTTACCAAAATCTGTATCTGATGGGTTAGACAAAATGTTACCATAAACCTGATCTGATGGGTTAGACAAAATGTTACCATAAACCCTGATCTGATGGGTTAGACAAAATGTTACCAAAATCTGTATTTGATGGGTTAGACAAAATGTTACCATAAACCTGATCTGATGGGTTAGACAAAATGTTACCAAAATCTGTATCTGATGGGTTAGACAAAATGTTACCATAAACCTGATCTGATGGGTTAGACAAAATGTTACCATAAACCTGATCTGATGGGTTAGACAAAATGTTACCATAAACATGTGTCTGATGAGTTAGACAAAATTTTACCAAAAACCTGTAGCTGATGGGTTAGCCAAATTTTACCATAAACATGTATTTGATGGGTTAGACAAAATTTTACCATAAACCTGTATTTGATGGGTTAGACAAAATGTTACCCAAAACCTGTACCTGATAGGTTAGACAAAATGTACCATAAACCTGTATTTAATGGGTTAAACAAAATTTTACCATAAACCTGTGTCTGATGAGTTAGACAAAATTTTACCAAAAACCTGTAGCTGATGAATTAATCTCCTGTTATCCCAAGGCACTTAAAGGGGAAATAAAATCAGTGAAACAAGACTTATAAAATCACATTTAGAAAGGGATTTTATAAACTTGTGGATCACATACCTCCATTAAAATTAGCTTGATGCAAATCTCTCTCTGCTGATTTTCTTTGAATCCTCCATACTAATCATGCTCTTAAAGTTGACTCAACATGTTAACAATTCCATCTCACATGATCCGTCACGCACTTACAAGTTCATAAAATAAAATCCCTATCCAACTGTGATTTGGTCCTGTTTAATTGTGAAATTTTGCTGTGTCCAGGGTTAAAAGTGAAACTGAATTTTAAAATTTTAGGTTATTTTTTTCTCTCAAGGTTTTAACATATTTGTTGAGGTTTAAGACACATAACTGTCAAGGTTTTAACATATTTGTTGAGGTTTAAGACACATAACTGTCAAGGTTTTCACATATTTGTTGAGGTTTAAGGCACATAACTGTCAAGGTTTTCACATATTTGTTGAAGTTTAAGAGACATAACTGTCAAGGTTCTAACATATTTGTTGAGGTTTAAGACACATAACTGTCAAGATTTTAACATATTTGTTGAGGTTTAAGACACATAACTGTCAAGGTTTTAACATTTTTTGAGGTTCAAGACATAACTGTCAAGGTTTTAATATATTTTTTGAGGTTTAAGATGCATAACTGTCAAGGTTTTAACATATATTTTGAGGTTTAAGACACATAACTGTCAAGGTTTTAATATATTTTTGAGGTTTAAGACACATAACTGTCAAGGTTTTAACATATTTGTTGAGGTTTAAGACACATAACTGTCAAGGTTTTAGCATATTTGTTGAGGTTTAAGACACATAACTGTCAAGGTTTTAACATATTTGTTGAGGTTTAAGACACATAACTGTCAAGGTTTTCACATATTTGTTGAGGTTTAAGGCACATAACTGTCAAGGTTTTCACATATTTGTTGAGGTTTAAGAGACATAACTGTCAAGGTTCTAACATATTTGTTGAGGTTTAAGACACATAACTGTCAAGGTTTTAACATTTTTTGAGGTTTAAGACATAACTGTCAAGGTTTTAATATATTTTTTGAGGTTTAAGACACATAACTGTCAAGGTTTTAACATATTTGTTGAGGTTTAAGACACATAACTGTCAAGGTTTTAATATATTTTTTGAGGTTTAAGACACATAACGGTCATATGATTATCTCCATGGTGAACAATGACAAATCTGACAAAGTATGCTTTGTGTTCATTCCCAATATAATTAAAATAAAGATAAAGCAAAAATTAATAAATATAATTAAAATGACCAGATGTCTTTAATTTTCATAGTTGCTAGCTAACCTAACAAGACACTGTGTGCAAAAAAAGCACAATTTTGTGGGGTCAGGGTAGTGCCATTCACCATTATTAAAAATTTTAATTTTTTTTACAAACATATTTATTGAGGTTTTCTTCAGGTTTTTAAGGCTTTTCTATGTTTCTAAGGTCAAAATGAAAATTTAGCTTTTTCAAGGTTTTGAGGTCCACTTCTAATCCTGTGTGTCAATTTATAAACATAAGGCTCATACTTAAACATGAAACTGCCCAATGAGAACTAAAAACCTAATGATATTAAAGCAAGGAAGAAATGTAATTTTAATTTAATGGTTAAAAAAAAATCAAGGAAATTATGATATAATGATTTTTTATCCTATGATCCAGTTGCTCAGAATATATCATAGTCAAAACAAACTTATCTATCTATTTATCTATCTGACATCCTAAAATTCCCCCAAACATGCACACACAAGTCTGTTGCATATTTGAGCTGGACGAAACGGTGCTACCACCTATATGACCCCAATCCCACTCATGGAAGAAACACCACACACTATTTCTTTTTTAAATGTATTGTTAGGCATGAGAATAATAGGTATTTTAATGAAGAGAAAAAGTACATTTTTAAAAGTAAAAAACACACAAATAGAATCTGGTATGCAATGCACTACCCTATTCCCTCACTGGCTTGGCACTTGAAGCATTCACCCATATCACTCACCCCTTATGACAGCCCTCAACACATAATTATATCCAATCATCAAATCTTTTATTATTCTTTCCATACCACAGTTCTGTATGTTCATGGTCATCAAATGCCCATATTTGGTGGACATGAGGGACAAATGAGCTAAAATGATTGTTAACTGGACATGTCGGACATACAGGTACCCAATCAACTGTTATGTCGTTATTTTTTACCAGTTGAAAAAACACTCTATATCCAGAATGTATAAGAAAAAAAAGAGATGTGAAAGTTTATTCTCTGGACTTTTCAAGAGCCGATAATAAAATAATTGCCCAAGGGTCTGTACTATATACATCACATCATATGATTTTTAACTATATTGTAACGACAACTTACCTTTATGATCATTCTTCAACATTAGCTTAAGGACCTGATCAAAACGAACTTGACCATTGGACTTGAATGGAATGCCCATCATTTAAGTTTTAATGTATTTTTGAATCAGTTGAGTCTGATTTATTGTCAATTAATAATAAATTTTAAAATATCTTTTTTTTGTTTAAATAAAATTTATATGTGAAAGAAAACTCAAAATGCAATGAAGGATAATCCTAATGCTAAAGAAACAAGAAATACTGATTCAGCAAAAATTACAGTTTCCATTAATAATTAAATTAGAAGGACTTTTTCATTTGTTACAGTTTCTACATCTCTTTGAATGTTTTGCTACATCTGAGATATCAAGCCACCACATCAATTTTTTTGGGAAAAATATCTAGGAAGAGCCTTTAGAATTTATGATCCCTGATAACAACGTAAACTGGATAGAAATATACACTGTTGGAGGTGTGGAATGCACAGAACACATATAAATATAATGAACATACCCATGGTTGGAGGTGTGGAATCCATTAGAATACTTGGAGTTGTGCTCTTCGTACACAGTCCTGCCCCATTACAACACCAAACAGTGACATAGTATCTACTACCATCATTCAGATCCAGGTCTGTAAATATGTAATCTCTCACAATTCCATTCAGCTGTCATTGAAAAATAAAAGTGAATTTTTATTTTGCAAATTATGTTTCTCCAAGAATACTTAATCACATTTAAGTTAAGAAATTAACTCAGATACTACTTGAATCTCACCTTACCAGACAGACCACACACACACACACACACACACACACAGAAGAAATTCTAACCTCTTACATCCCCTTATCACCCTAGATGGCCATGCACCAAATTGATGTTTACTAGTTTAAGCTGAGTGATAGATCAGCAAGGATGGTTTCTTTTTACGATGGTGTGGGAAGGTTTAATGGTAATATAACTTAATACATATTTACAAAGAACCACAACTTACTTAAATATTTAGCTTTCTTAATTCAATACATGTTCATGATTATGTGATGGCAAGATAACGAGAAGCCTGTCTCAGCAAGGATAAAGCAAATAAGACTGTGGCTGTCTGAACAGAGAGGGGTTATCAACATTATCACTGTGTAATTATGTCACCTAATTTTTTCTTCTTCTTGGAACCAGAACAGTTGGGAAAATGCATAGCCCCAAAGCCCCTCCATCATGACTCACAGAACGTCCACAGCCCAGGGTTCTTGCTCTGCAGTAGAGCAGTGATGGTGGGCAGTTTGTGATTTCATCTTGCCACAAAAATGGCTATCATGGGACACCCCCAATTATACAAATCTGTTGAAAGACCTATTGATGATGGGACCACTTCATATGAAGGGTCTTCACCCTTCTTGATAGTCAGTCAGCTAGATCATTAAACCTAGTGGGAATATGTCTGTTCTGAAGCATAATCATCACCTGCAATTTGGGAACATCAGGGCAGAAAGTCAAAGACCAAAATGCATTGATCGGTTGATTTAATCCCCTACTGTCTGAGGAGAGATGTCACCAACAAAGAGTTGTCCAACATGATGAGAACTAAAATTCCACTGAGCTGATCATTCCAGAAAATAAATGCATTACTATAACCTTCATTTTCAGAAGATTGGAATGAAGTGGTATTTCCTTCTGCTGCTACTTACACTGACTATGGTAAAGCATGACTACAGGTAATCCCTCCAACTGACAGGTACAAAATCACAGGCATGTTTTCAGAAGATTAATGTGAACTGACATCAACTTCAGCCAACACTTGCCACTGACTGGGGTGTGGCATGGCAACAAGTGACCTCCCCAACTGTACAAACTGGTGTCAGTATTGACTGCAACTTCCAGCTGGTTCTTCTCCAGATGAAATCATTCTAAGAGTCATCGTACATCGTGCCACTGAAGCAGAAATGTTTTTCTTTACTTCTGCCAAAATTATACATCAGATAATCAACCAAAACAGGAGTGCCATTAGGCCAGTAGAGCCATCTGCAAATGGGTGGGTGAAAAGGTGGCCAAAAAGAAAAATTTGATGCCACAATCAGCAGCTGAGGTGTTACAAAACTCCTTTGTTGAAATCCACTCCATATTGGACATGGGTTTTGTGAGCTGTTTTAGATGCTACATGAATGAAAGGGAAGATGACAAAATGTTGACACTGGTGAAAATAGATTGTAATCAATGATTACATAGCTCACCATTTTTTTTTACTATTCTCCATTCACCACTGTAAACATTATTATATGCAAAATACATTTGGACTCAAGTGATCTTTGCCCAAATTTCAGACTTCCCAGTAAGGCAATTTTTGCAATTTTCTATCTTTACATCTGACTTTTTAATTATTTTAAAATATGGAATGCAGATTTTTAAATGGTACTATATGGCTGGACAGTATTGTTCTGACATTTGCATAATGACCTACTTCACCACCCACCCACCCTATTGTGACAGGGCATAAAATGCCTAAACAAATAAAAATGAACATTCCTTTTTCTATCATATGAAAGTAGCGATAATAAATTGATAATGGGGACTTTTGGTGGCTGAGTGGTCTAAGGTGCACTCCCTTAAAGATCACTCATACATCTCACCTCTGTCTTCATGGGTACGAGTCTCAGTTTGGCCAATAAGCATATGTGAGAGAGCTTGTCAGTAGCTTCCTGTGGTTTGGTCGTTTTTCCCAGTTTCTTCCTCCACCAAATATATTGGCCACCATGTATAGCTTATTTTGTACTGAGAAATGTTGTTAAACCCACAAAAAGAAAAGAAACAAAATAAGCTGATCATACACACATTGAAGTTATTTATTCAATGTAAGGCCAAAAATTACTGGACCTTTCAAAGGGAAATTATTCTGATAGTTTGCTGGAGTGAAAGACCAGACATGTTTTGAAAGATGAATTTATAACATTATGACCAAGAAATCTTAGCGATTTTTTTAGAGACTTGAATGGTCTAGTGGCAAGTATGGCTACCTTGCATGTAGATGAAGCAAGTTCAAATCCATAATGTGCATTTACTTTTTCTACAATTTTATTTTTTAAAATGTTTTGCCTTGAATTGGGAAGAAGACTGATGTTACTGATATTGTCTGAGCAAATAGACACAAAATGCAGCTGATGTCACAATACTGAGTGGGATACTGTTAAAAATTTGCCACTTCAATCTGTTGTACATATTGCTATTGATCACAATTGAGCATAAAATAAAAAGAAAATTGGCTTGCCCCAACTGAATAACGGATAATTTTTATTTTATCTCATAGGTGAAAAATATATTTTTCTCTCTCATAAACTCATTGTCGAATATAAAGGTATCTGCCAACGTATGTGACCTGACTTTTGTGAATTTCATGTTAATGTGATTTCATATTAATTTTGTAAAATTATTTTTGTGAAGAATAAATGGACTTAAATTATTTGTCTAAATTAAAAAAATAGAATTCATAAACAGCTAAAATGAAGTTTATTGAATTGCATATTTTTCTATGAAAGTGAAAAGCATATAAACCAAAGATTTTGAGTTATATATTTATAGTTAGGTGACCACTCTTGGGAATGTATCTATCATGCAAGTCAGAGGTTAGCTGTATTAAGATTAAAATACTTTTTGTACAATTTATATTAAATAACGTTTTAAATTTTCTTTACACTGATTATCCGTGTTAAGATAGTGAAAACAAGGATAATATAAATAAGTTTGTGAATTTTAAGAGAAGAACTCACGGGAATAGAAGACAGATTAAAGTCCCCTCCCACATGGGATTCTATGGACACATATTGTCGATCGATAAATGATTCATCATCATAGACTCCCCATTCCACCATCAGCGTTGTCCGTGTCATCAGCGTGTTGAGCAGTATGCTGCCAAATGGACCCAGAGTTGCTTCCTTAGAGAAGACTGGAGGAGTATTGTCAACCATAAAACCATTTGATGTTGCTTCTGCATAGAGCCCTGTAAAAGTAGATATCAAACCAGTTTATAATGATCATAGACTTGATGAAAATGGTCTTCTCTGACAGCCAGTTGTTAAACAGTGAGCATCATAAAGTCTGATAGAATGAGAGACTGCTTTTTTGTAGAAAAAACATAACCACCACAGCTAAAGGAAATCTAATATAAAGTCTCAGAGAAACCATTAGTTCTTGCAAAAGTTTGCTTGAGTGACAAAAATCCAACTGAAAAGGTCAATCTACTGAAAAACTGCTAAAAAAAAGGTTTTCGCTAGACCAGAAAAGTGATAAAACACAAATAAACTGCTTTAATGGCATCTAAATTTAATTAGGTCATGTTCATATGCATATCACTGCAAATGAATACATTTCAAATGCATAGCTTAGGACAGCATGTCAAGTAACTGCAAATTAATAAATTTCATATGCATAGATTAGAACAGTGTGTCAAGTAAGTGCAAATTAATACATTTCATGTGCATACCTTAGGACAGTGTGTCAAGCAACTGCAAATTAATACATTGCATAGATTTGGACAGTGAGTCAAGTAATTGCAAATTATTAAATTGCATATGCATAGCTTTGGACAGTGTGTCAAGTAACTGCAAATTAATACATTTCATATGCATAGCTTTGGATAGTGTGTCAAGTAACTGCCAATTAATACATTTCATATGCATAGCTTTGGATAGTGTGTCAAGTAACTGCAAATTAATACATTTCATATGCATAGCTCTGGACAGTGAGTCAAGTAACTGCAAATTAATACATTTCATATGCATAGCTTTGGATAGTGTGTCAAGTAACTGCAAATTAATACATTTCATATGCATAGCTCTGGACAGTGAGTCAAGTAAGTGCAAATTAATACATTTCATATGCATAGCTCTGGACAGTGAGTCAAGTAACTGCAAATTAATACATTTCATATGCATAGCATTGGACAGTGAGTCAAGTAAGTGCAAATTAATACATTTCATATGTATAGCTTTGGACAGTGTGTCAAGTAAGTGCCAATTAATACATTTCATATGCATAGATTTGGACAGTTTGTCAAGTAAGTGCCAATTAATACATTTCATATGCATAGATTTGGACAGTTTGTCAAGTAAGTGCTAAGAGCATTAGCATTAAAATAAATCTAAGTACAAATAATGAAATAAATGTACATGTATTAGTGACGAAAATGGTGATATTCAGCAAGAACCACTTGAAATTGCAAATGCACTTAATGATTACTTTGTGAATATAAAAAAGGTTGTGGATCTCACAGCTCATAAAAGGTTCCTCTGAGTAATGAATTAAATGAGTTATTTCCTCAAAAGTTAGCAAAGAGTGCTTCTTCAATCTAAGTATTTCCATAGGTATTTTTCCCAACAGGTAAAACTGGCAAAAGTAACTCCAATACATAAGAAGGGAGAACTTTTTGAAATAAATAACTATACACCTATATCAATCTTATCATCACTTTCAAAGCTATTAGAAAGATATGTTTGTAATGAATTTAAATACTGCCTAGAATAATTTAATTTACTATATTCACAATAATCAGGATTATGTGGAGGACATTCATGCCAGACTACACTAACTAGATTGGTGGCTGATCGGTTAACAACAATGAATTAAAGTAACCTTTTAAGGCACAATGTTTCTTGACCTTACAAAGGCTTTTGAACTTGTAAATCACAAAATCCTGTTGGAAAAATCTCAGAATATCACGTTTTATTAAAGCTTAACTTTGTTTCAATCCTATCTTGAAGGCAGTCAACAAAAAGTTTCAATTTTAAATAAACTTTCAGATAAGAAACTGATAAAGTCAGGTGTTCCACAAGGATCAGTTCTTGGACCATTACTTTTTCTGCTGTACATCAATGACTGACCATATCACATTGAGCTATCCACAACCATCATGTTTGCAGATGGCATGACAAAATACAACACTGGATCATCAGGCCATGAAATTAGTACTAAATCAAAAAAGATTTCGGAAAAATAAATAACTGGTATGAGCACAATGGTATGAAGATAAATGCAGCCAAATCAAAAGCCATCATCACATGTAGATGAGCAAGAGTAAAAGCTAAGAAAAATGATTTCAAAGTAATGATAAAAGGAATGGATATAAAACAGTCTGAAAATGAAAACTACTTGGCATTGTGATAGACAATATATTATGCTGGAAAATACAAGTTGATAAGGTCATTAAAAAAGTTAACTTACTTCATCATCTCATCAACAGAATAAAATTTCCCTCAAGAACAGAGAAAGATATTCTACAATGCGTATATTATGCCACACCTAGAATAGTGTTGTTCTGTCTGGGGTAATAGTGGTAAAGAAAATCAGGATTGATTACTGAAACTTCAATAAGAGCAGCTAGAGTTATTCCTGATGCTGAAACACCATGAACAAATCTTTTTAAAAACCTAATGTGGCTTCCATTTCAGCAGAGATCTCAGTTTCAAAAGGGTTTTCTAGTCAATAAATCCTTACATGGGTTGGTTCCTGATTATCTTTAATGTAACTTCAAATTTGATGAAAATATACATATGTATGAACTAAGATCCATCTCAAACAATAAGTTACATTTACCTAAACAAATTCAGAGTTTTATAAGAAGAGTTTTGCTTTTTCTGGAGCCAAACTATGGAATTCCATACCACCTTATATAAAGTCAGCTGACTCATGCCAAGCTTTCAAAAAGCTTCTCACTCGACATCAACAGAAACAATAATTTGTATGATTTTGGTTAATTCAGTGCTACTATTACAGCATTGTTATCATGTACTCTCCTATGTTTTACACATGTTCACTAGTACTATTTGTATGAATCCTGTGTTCTCATCCTTAAATTCTTGTGTATATTATAGTTAAGCAGTAGATCAATTGCCAAGTTTTTAATAGCATTCGTTGTCTAAAGACACCTCATCTTATAAACATTGTGTATTATATATATATATATATATATATATATATATATATATATATATATATATATATATATATATATATATATATATATATATATATTTGTACAAATACCATTGTAGAAGGCCTCATGGAAGATTTGTCAGTTGATCAAATGAGTTTCTTCTTTAAATAAAGTTATTATTATTATTATTAAGTAAACTTTGTTTAAAAAGCTGTGATTTTACAGAAATAAGTACCTAAGTCTGGAAATGGATCTGTTGAGTATAATGGTCATGAACAGTTTATACCACATGCAAATATTTGTAGGAGCAAGATGAAAGAGTTTGAATCCAAGGCTTTCCCATCACACACATCATACCCTGTATTACTGTTATTCTTAAATGAATGAAACGCTCTGGTTTGAAATTATTTTGCACCTTCTGTCATGTGACGTACCTGCTTTATTGTAAATTCTTATTGTTGTGTAGATCATTATTTGTACTGGAAGCTTAGAAATGTTGCGTCGTTGAACATCTGCGATGATGACCTCCTCTGCAAGGTGTAGATTTGTTTCAGGAATGATATTACTACCTCCTGGACTGGTACCCACTCGATATGTGTATCTATCTAATCCAGACTGAGAGTCAGAATATCCAAACCATTCTGCAGCCAAGTATATACTGAAATTAATAGAGACTGAATGAATCTGTTGTGCTGAAAATTGTTTCCCAGTAGAAATAAAGAGAGATATCCCAAAACTAAAAAACTCCTAAATAAATAAAAAGAGAATATTAATATGGTAATCTGACATCTCCCTGCAAAAAGGTTATCGACAACCTATATTGTAGCACTGTTCAGGGAAGCCATACTAGTGTAACATATTAGTGGTCACCTATTATGAGGGTATATTAATCACCTTCTGTATATGTATGGTCCCTTATTAAAACAATGACCAGAGGAACCATAAAAATGTACACTGTTATGTGTGTGGTCACCTTATAATGAGGTACAATAAATTTCCCCTGTAGAAGTACCTCAATCCCTCATTATAACACAGCTTAGGAGCACCAAACTAGTGTACCATGAATAACTGTTAACTCTTACACCAGGATAAAAATAACTCCCAATAGTTCAGATCATTCCATGCCTTAAACCTCCTACTCTCATAATAACTCCCAAGTATTATGCTCTCAATTTTCATTTCTCCTAAAATAAATCCATAAAAATAGATATATTGTATGCAATTCACTGAAGCCATGTTCTATTTTTATCTCCTGTGAATATTCTTGTGATGAAATAATTATTATCACACTATAAAGAATTCTTTTCTTCAGTATATAGAACGTTATGTTTATACATTATTCACATAAAATGTATGACTTCTTTAACCCCAAACAACAACACTGCAATAAAAATAAAAATAAACCAGAACAATACAATTGTCATCAATTAGTTTCCCAACAGTCATCACTGTGAATCCCAACAGTAATCCCAAAAGTGATCACTGTGAATCCCAACAGTAATCCCAACAGTGATCACTGTGAATGCTGTGTAATTTTATCTACAACCAAAATAGCATCTACATTTGCACCAAAGAAACTTTCATGAGTAAACACCTGGCATTACTCTACCGTATATGTAAAACTTAATTACCATCATTAAATTAATAGAAGGAATGCAAAAACACATGTAGCAGGAGCATATATTTTATAATTTCATATATTCATGTTTTGATTAGGCAGAAGTAGATATTTAATTATTTTATGTAGTTGACGTTTATTAATGAGTGAAATAAAGTCATCAGTTGCAGTTATTGTGTTATTCTCATTTTGCACATATTTAGCCATTTAGGTAACCTTGAAACAGGATTACCTGTTGAGTTTTTTTCACTGAGCAATGAAGCTACCCTGATTACTGTTCATGCTGGATTATACTATTGTATGACAAGTGGTATTAGGTAACTTTCTGATTGGTTAATTTGCTACTTGTCTGTATAAACAACATAGTATGAACAGCATATTAGTGGTGGTCATTCCATTGGAGCTTCTGAAGGGTGCTGGTCATGGCATTGCATTAAGAAAAGTGCCTGATGATTCTTTTGCTTCAAGGAAAATGTGACTTGGCCCATATGTTAAGGTAAATAGATTTATAATATAGTTAATGTAACAGTTTATTTTATATGTACTCTGTATATTTCTCTGGAATCTATGTTGATGTATTTTAGTACATTTTAATAGGTTATCAACCTGCATATTCTTTTATGAGCCTATCATTCCATCCATATGCCTGTCTGTCTGTCTGTCTGCTATCTACTTTTGCTCTACACACTCATTGTTGTGTTTAGGTTTATTTGATCCACTATTTCTCTAGATGGATAATCAATAAATATATGGTATAGTAAGTTATTCGTACTGAATGTACTGTAAACAGAATTGATGAATTTTAACATACAGACCAATAATGCACTGATGACTGTATTATTTATTGTTGTAGTAAATGTATTTTTATTGCATTTGTAGGGTGTAACAAAGCAGGAGAAATGTATCAATCTTCACTTGTGAAAATATCAGATTTACCATCATGCCTTACAATGCCTGATTGTGTGATCCCATAAATGTTGTACCTACTGTTAAAATGAGTACTTTGTGAACAAGAACAAATAATCAGAAACTGCATTACATTTCAGACATGGAAATTAATCTTTGATAAGAAATTTGACCAGATACCATTTGCATCTCTGAGGCTATTTTCTCTTACTTCCTTGACCTCAACAACAAAGCCACTGTGTTGCACTGCTAAATCAGACTTGCACTGCTTTCAGATAGTCAAAAAGATTACAAAATGACAATAAGGTAATTAACTGCAACAGATTAGATTGACCCAATCCTACCACTGTCTTAAGTCATGTAAATTTATATCATCATGCTATGAAAAAGGTGAGAATGTTGTGCAGAAGAGTGTTGTTGTTGTTGGGTTTAATGCCATTTTTCAGCACACGATAGGCTATACATGGCGGCCTGTATTAATGGTGGAGGAAGAACATGGGAAAACCCCAGAAAGAACCACCGACCCACGAGAAGCTACTGGCAAGCTTTCTCACATACCCACACTGGCTGAATCCGAGACTCGAACTGGCACAGACAGAGGTGTGATGGCAGTGATCCGTAACAGAGAGCGCTTTAGAACACTTGGCCACTCGGGGCCCTGATGCAGAAGAGTGAGATTAATCTTCTAAACTTTAATTCTGGAGCAAGTTTGGGATATAATAAAAAGAAAAGAATTTCTTTTTCTATGTTAATACTGGATATATTTCATCTTGTGGTACCAAAAACAATATATTTTAACTTGTGGCCTTCCCACTCATTAAAATGTGTTTCTGGTACCAGATGATGAAACATATCCAGTATGAACATAATGAAAAGAAAATATTCTCTTTATACTGGAATCACTCAAACACAGATTCTACTTGATTTGGGATCGACCTGAAATACTCTCATGGTTGGATCAGCCTGGCAATCCAATACAGTCATATGCAGCGGCAGATTCTGATTAATCTGAGATCGACCTAAAATACTCTTATCCTGGGATCAGCCTGGTAATCAAATAGTCATATGCAATATCAGATTCTACTTAATTTGGGATTGACCTAAATACTCTTATCCTGGGATCAGCCTGGTAATCAAATAGTCATATGCAGTGGCAGATCCTACCTCAAGAGTAAAGACAGCAACAGTTTCCTTTGTTTAAGTGATGAAATTGTTATTACTGTAATAAATTGACATGGAATATTTGTGAAATGCAGTGTTAACTGAGACAGTGTCTAACTCGTACTCATGTCTTTTATTCCTTACAAGGCATGTCTAAAACATTCCTTATTGCAAGGTGTATATTTTGTTGTGTATATACAAGAAACGCCTAAAACATTCCTTATTGCAAGGTGTTGTCTTTATATAATGCATTTCTAAAACATTCCTTATTGCAATGTGTACATTTTTTTGTGTATATACAAGACATGTCTAAAACATTCCTTATTGCAATGTATATATTTTGTTGTGTATATACAATGTATGTCTAAAACATTCCTTATTGCAATGTGTATATTTTGTTGTGTGTATACAATGTATGTCTAAAACATTTCTTATTGCAATGTGTATATTATGTTGTGTATATACAATGTATGTCTAAAACATTCCTTATTGCAATGTGTATATTTTGATGTGTATATACAATGTATGTCTAAAACATACCTTATTGTAGCGTGTATATTATGTTGTGTATATACAATGTATGTCTAAAACATTCCTTATTGCAATGTGTATATTTTTTTGTGCATATACAATCTATGTTTAAAACATTCTTTATTGCAATGTGTATATTTTGTTGTGTATATACATGGCATGTCTAAAATATTCCTTATTGTAATGTGTATATTATCTTGTGTATATACAATGTATGTCTAAAACATTCCTTATTGCAATGTGTATATTTTGATGTGTATATACAATGTATGTCTAAAACATACCTTATTGTAGCGTGTATATTATGTTGTGTATATACAATGTATGTCTAAAACATTCCTTATTGCAATGTGTATATTTTTTTGTGAATATACAATCTATGTCTAAAACATTCCTTATTGCAATGTGTATATTTTGTTGTGTATATACATGGCATGTCTAAAATATTCCTTATTGCAATGTGTATATTATCTTGTGTATATACAATGTATGTCTAAAACATTCCTTATTGCAATGTGTATAATTTGTTGTGTACATACATGGCATGTCTAAAATATTCCTTATTGCAACATGTATATTATCTTGTGTATATACAATGTATGTCTAAAACATTCCTTATCGCAACATGTACATTTTGTTGAATATAAAGAGAAGAAAACATATTTACTTAATCAGAATAAAATATAAAAACCTTTACAATTCAATGTAAATTTATAATTAGTTTCTCTCAATACCTTGCTGTAGAGACTCCAGTCACACCATTCTACAACAGCATCAGCTAGAGCAAACAATGTGATAATTTACATCATGAAATTACTAAATCAAATAACATTACTCACTCCAAGGCCTGGTATTAAATATCAGTCCCTCTAAGTCCTTCTAGCACTGACTAAATCAATAACCTTTACTCACTCAGAGGCCTGGTAATAAATATCAGTTCCTCTAACTCCATCTAGCACTGTTCCTGGGATAGGGGGCGAGTTATCAAGGGTGATTCCATCAGACGTCACTGTTGTACACATGTCAGCACCATTACATGCAGTGATACTTGCATAGTAGGTCAGGCCTGACACTAGTGGAAGGTGAAGAATTGTAACCTCTGCAAAAAATGTTCAATATTCAATGTTTTTCCATAAGAGCAGAGCAGTGTTCCATGAAAAACCACGTCTCAATTAACTGTCATTCATATTATGATGTAGGTTTTTTTATGTAGCTGAGACAGGAACTCTTTGCATATATGGATAAAAGTTTTATTTTACCAAACATTTAATTGAATACAGAAACTGATGTTGAATATGCATGACTGTCAAAACATGAATACAGCAACTGATGAAGATATATGACTGTCAAAAAAATGAATACAGTAACAAATGTTGAAGATATATGACTGTCAAAACATAAATACAGCAACTGATGTTAAAAATATATGACTGTCAAAACATGAATACAGCAACTGATGTTGAAGATATATGACTGTCAAAACATGAATACAGCAACAACTAAACCTTGCCAATTATCATGATCTCATAGCCACTACTGCTGCAGGAAATGTATCTATTCAGAGATACAACAAAAAAGAACCTGTCATTATGAAACTAAAAATAAAATAGGAGTTTCCATTTTTTTATACTTTTGCCTCTTCTTTCCTGTTTTCAGTTCTTGTCAAACCAAAAGCTTGTTCGTTGAAAAGCTTCATTCTCTTCCATAACCAAATTTTAAACTGATATATGGCTGCATTCCATTCTAAAACCAATTATAAACTGAAATAAGATAGATATATATCAACCAATTATTATAGTCCAGTCTGCCATTAGTCCAGTCTGCCCCAAAACTAAAATAAGATAGATATATATCAACCAATTATTATAGTCCAGTCTGCCCAAAAACTGAAATAAGATAGATATATATCAACCAATTATTATAGTCCAGTCTGCCCAAAAACTGAAATAAGATAATATATCAACCAATTGTTATAGACAAGTCTGCCCAAAAACTGAAATATGATGGATAATTATCAACCAATTCTTATAGACCAGTCTACCCAAAAACTGAAATAAGATAGATATATATCAACCAATTATTTTAGTCCAGTCTGCCCAAAAACTGCACCCAGATGGTTAGTTTGGCATCTTTACTTTTTGGAAAAGAACAGTGCAGTGGACCAAAAAGAACATAAATTACACTCAGTAAACTGTTGTATTAAAATCAAGGATCCCTTTTGGACACCGGTACCAGAGTGTAAACATGGACTATGTTTATATGACTTTTATTTTTGATTGGGTTTGCCAAACATAATAGGTCTGACATTACAATAAATGTACATCTTTATTGTTCTATTTTCATCAGCAAAAGAACATAAAATGAAATACAATTTAATGGCGTTTTCAATCAACTGTAATTTGTAGCAATACCAATAGTTCCTAAATGCATAAAATACAACTTATTGTTTTTTTATGTAGTGATACCTAACACTCTTGATGCCAATATTTTAAAAATTTTATGGTTTTTTGTTAACCCTTTGCCTCATGCAAGTGTCTTTGCATGCCTCTACTCCATACACATGGAAGCGCCTTTTGATGCCTCTACTCCATTCACATGGAAGAGCCTTTTGATTCCTGCTGTAAACATCAGCCATTTTGAGATGGTTTTTGTAGCGCCACCTTCGAGTAAAACCCCCCTATTAGATACTACATTCATTTCTGCGAATGACAATTACCTCAGATCACGTGGTCACTGTTTATGCACTGGTCGATATCTGCTGTTTAAAGTAACTGGGTCATAATCTCCACTCTCCAAAATGGCGGTCACGGATTTCATTCAGTATTTACAAAGTTTTCACGATTAGAATCACAACTATGAAAGATTCAATAACTTAGGTAAAGGATCTGATATTGATGTAGGCAGCAATTAGTTTTTATAAATGTTCAAATTCAGATGACTTAGTGATGTAGACGCAGACGAAAAACATGTAAATTTCGAGTATGGGAAACGGCAGCTACGGTTGGTCATGCAGCCTCACTGACGTGACGGTGAATGAGTTCTCTCAAGATTTTAAAGCACATAAAAAATTCTTCTGTGAAAAATAATTACACAGCTATAACAATTGGACTTTACTCTTAAATTTTTCCACAAAAAATAGATGTGTACCAAAAATGTAAAATGGTTAAAATTGCTGTTAAACATAACATACACTACACTGCTTAACAGTTCACAGGCATGCCTATGCATATGCGGTTGTCTAGGTAACAGGTGTTCTATTTATAGCATGCTGCACTTTGTCACTATGCTCTATGAGGTAAAAGATTAATGTAGTGATACCTACCACTCTTGATTCCAATATTCTATATTTTAATGGGAGCTTTTAATGTAGTGATACCTACCACTCTTAATTCAAACATTCTACATTTTAATGGGAGCTTTTAATGTAGTGATACCTACCACTCTTGATTCCAATATTCTACATTTTAATGGGAGCTTTTAATGTAGTGATATCTACCACTCTTGATTCCAATATTCTACATTTTAATGGGAGATTGTAATGTAGTGATACCTACCACTCTTGATTCCAATATTCTGCATTTTAATGGGAGCTTTTAAAGTAGTGATACCTACCACTCTTGATTCCAATATTCTACATTTTAATGGGAGCTTTTAAAGTAGTGATACCTACCACTCTTGATTCCAATATTCTACATTTTAATGGGAGATTGTAATGTAGTGATACCTACCACTCTTGATTCCAATATTCTGCATTTTAATGGGAGCTTTTAAAGTAGTGATACCTACCACTCTTGATTCCAATATTCTACATTTTAATGGGAGCTTTTAAAGTAGTGATACCTACCACTCTTGATTCCAATATTCTACATTTTAATGGGAGATTGTAATGTAGTGATACCTACCACTCTTGATTCCAATATTCTGCATTTTAATGGGAGCTTTTAAAGTAGTGATACCTACCACTCTTGATTCCAATATTCTACATTTTAATGGGAGCTTTTAAAGTAGTGATACCTACCACTCTTGATTCCAATATTCTACATTTTAATGGGAGCTTTTAAAGTAGTGATACCTACCACCCTTGATTCCAATATTCTACATTTTAATGGGAGATTTTAATGTAGTGATATCTACCACTCTTGATTCCAATATTCTGCATTTTAATGGGAGCTTTTAAAGTAGTGATACCTACCACTCTTGATTCCAATATTCTGCTTTGAGGTTTGGCTTTATATTACTTTTGAAAATAATTTAGAGTGTCCCAAGACTTATAGTGTCTCAAGACTTACAGTCATTATGAGTAATTTTTAAAAAAAGTATTTATAATACTATACTTGATGTACATATTCTACAATTTAATGGGCCTTTTATGTAGTGATACCTACCACTCTTGATACCAATATTCTGCTCTCTCAGAATATCTTCACACTGTGGACATCTGCCAACACTGATGTAGTATGACATAATTGCAGAGTGTGGGTCATAAAATCCCTCCCAGCGAACAGTCAAATTTTTCAAGTCTGTCTGAAAGTCCAGGTCCTTGATACCCAACTGGTCTGCCAAGGAAGAATTCCCATCATAAACATGCCCCACAATAGGTGGTGAGGCCTCCACTATGTAGGCCCAGGATGTGGCAAGGGATGACAGACCTAAATTGTTGAAGGCCTGTAACATAAACATTAGATTTATAATGTTACTTGGTATGTCCAATTATATATATATTGTTTCAAGACAAATGCGATTTCCAACTATTTTCAATATGGCATAACTTTTATAAAAGAAATTGAAAAATTACCATCACAATATTAAACTGAGTTAGAAATCAAAGTTGTTTTTAATATTTTACTTGCAATATTACAGTAAATTTAATGCAATGCCAAATATTCATTTTCTGATGCATTAGTTCAAGTCTCTGGCGACATCCCACTGGCAGCAGACTTGCATTTCCTCAGGGAGGGGCTTGTATTGCAGTGCCTGACAATATTTATTTCATTATGTTTTGGTCATTCTCAAATATATGTTCCAAAATGTATGACTGTAACAATAATTAGATTTGTGAATAGCAGTTTTCATAGCTGTCATTCAAGAGCGCTGTAAGTATTGGCTGCTCTATTTCGCTACAGCATTTGATTTCTACCTTTCAAGCACCACCTTGGATTCTTTTGTAACTGACAATCAGCTAAACTGATACCTTGTAAATTAGAACTGAAGGCAAAAGCCTCCCATTAAATAAAGTTGGGTGTGCACAGGAAACAGAGGCCAAGTCTGGTGTGCATAGGAAGCAGAGGCCAAGTCGGGTGTGCATAGGAAGCAGAGGCCAAGTCGGGTGTGCATAGGAAGCAGAGGCCAAGTCGGGTGTGCATATGAAGCATAGGCCAAGTCAGGTGTGCATATGAAGCAGAGGCCAAGTCGGGTGTGCATATGAAGTAATGGACTAGTCAGATGTGTAATGAAGCAGAGGAAAAGTCTGGTGTGCAAAGGAAGCAGAGGCCAAGTCTGGTGTGCAAAGGAAGCAGAGGCTAAGTCAGATGTGCATATGAAGTAATGGACTAGTCAGATGTGTAATGAAGCAGAGGAAAAGTCTGGTGTGCAAAGGAAGCAGAGGCCAAGTCGGGTGTGCATAGGAAGCAGAGGCTAAGTCAGATGTGCATATGAAGTAATGGACTAGTCAGATGTGTAATGAAGCAGAGGAAAAGTTGAGTGTGCATATGAAGCAGAGGCCAAGTCAGGTGTGCATATGAGGCAGAGGCCAAGTCAGGTGTGCATAGGAAGCAGAGGCCAAGTCAGGTGTGCATAGGAAGCAGAGGCCAAGTCAGGTGTGCATAGGAAGCAGAGGCCAAGTCAGGTGTGCATAGGAAGCAGAGGCCAAGTCAGGTGTGCATAGGAAGCAGAGGCCAAGTCAGGTGTGCATATGAAGTAATGGACTAGTCAGATGTGTAATGAAGCAGAGGAAAGGTTGGGTGTGCATAGGAAGCAGAGGCCATGTCGGGTGTGCATATGAAGCAGAGGCCAAGTCGGGTGTGCATAGGAAGCAGAACTAGGGTGCATATGTCGTACAGGGCAACTAGTGTGCACATCTGTAGCAGAGGACACATTGAGAGTGCATCTGTTTTACAGGGCACATCAGGTGCGCATCTGTTGCACAGGACATGTCAGGTGCACATCTGTTGTATTTAAAATTGCATAAAATAAATTACATTCACAGATTTACAACTGAATTGACCAGTATGTAATAGAGAGATTTCACTGAAAATTGTTAACGAACCCAACTTGTTTCATTGAAACACTCAAGATACCAATGTCATTCACAATAGTATGAGACTACTGTATTTAAATCTTGCAATTTTAAATGAAGTTAATGCTGAATGAAAACCAATTCTAACATATTTAAAATTGGGACATCATTGTCCCAAACTTCTGTCCAGTAAGCTCAAGGAAAACTAACCCTGACAGATATAAAGTATGGATATCCTTCTCTCAGAGACACTGGATTATTGGTGTCAGAGTCAGCACAGGTGTCTCTGGTTAAAGTGTATGTCATGGCATCATCCAGACCTGGCTCTGATCCAACAGCCCACAGGTAGTAATCTATTTCACTCTCCACTTCAAAGAATACGCCATTCCAGCTGGAAAAGACAAATGAATGATTGTCACTCTCCAATAGTATATGTATTCATAAGCTGAAAGCAAAATATGGTATCTTGAATGTGGTTTTGTGATCATTAAAGTATGGTGTCTTTATCATTAAAGTATGATGTCTTGAATGTGGTTCTGTGATCATTAAAGTATGGTATTTTTATCATTAAAGTATGGTGTATTGAATGTGGTTCTCTGATCATTAAAGTATGGTGTCTTGAATGTGGTGCTGTGATCATTAAAGTATGGTGTATTGAATGTGTTGCTGTGGTCATTAAAGTATCATGTCTTGAATGTGGTGCTGTGATCATTAAAGTATCGTGTCTTGAACGTGGTGCTGTGATCATTAAAGTATGGTGTATTGAATGTGTTCCTGTGGTCATTAAAGTATCATGTCTTGAATGTGGTGCTGTGATCATTAAAGTATGGTGTTTTTATCATTAAAGTATGGTGTCTTGAATGTGGTGCTGTGATCATTAAAGTATGGTGTATTGAATGTATTGCTGTGATCATTAAAGTATGGTGTATTGAATGTGGTGCTGTGATCATTAAAGTATGGTGTTTTTATCATTAAAGTATGGTGTCTTGAATGTGGTGCTGTGATCATTAAAGTATGGTGTATTGAATGTGTTGCTGTGGTCATTAAAGTATCGTGTCTTGAATGTAGTGCTGTGATCATTAAAGTATGGTGTCTTGAATGTGGTGCTGTGATCATTAAAGTATGGTGTACTGAATGTGGTGCCATGATCATTAACTCATTAACCCCTGTTGCCATAATAATGCATCATACTTTACCCCCCTCATCTCCCAAGTGTCACGATAACTTGGCACAATTTACCTTGTTTGACTCCTGGATGCTGCTCTTGAATGACAATATTAGTCTAGGCCTGTATTCTGAACTATGAGTTCAAGCAGTACAAAACATTGTTTCATTTCAAACCATTTCCTCATTATGCAGGCAGTTAATCATAACATTTTAGCCTACACGGAGGAAACACTACAGCATGAAGGAAACAAATTGGACTTCAATAGCACTAGAAATAGTGTAAATTATTTAGATCTGAAAATGATGCAAAATGACAAGAATCAACCACAGCTGGGAACAGAAAGTTGCCTGACAGACTCTGATGGAGAATTTTCAATTTTCATCAGGCCAGATTGATAGTGATATCAAAATACCCACTGAAGACATCAGCTGGAGTTATGAAAATGACAATGTTGAAGACAATAAAGAAGAAGAAAATGAAATAAGAGGTAATCAATGGATCACAACTGATAAAACACATGTTAGCATCAGGCGATTTGCAGGACCAACAACAAATTTAAACCTGGGCGTAAATGAATTTGAGTTTTGTATCTTTTTTGCAGAATTTCTGACCAAGCTGAATGAAACTGACACCAGCAGGAGGAAAAAGACCCAAACTGGAGATATGTTACAGAGACAGCATTGAAAAGCATGGTTGGGAATTAGAGTTTTGACGAGTCAGCCATGTACTGGTCAACAGATGTCCTATTTGGAAACCTTGGTGTCTGAGGAGGATAATGATAGGTTTGATAATATATCACAGTATTTTCATGTAAATGAGAGCCATCATAAGCCCCCAAGACTTCAACCAGGTGACGACAATTTGCATCATGTGAGGCATGATGCCATTCAAAACAGCTGCTTACAAAATCACAACCCCTAAAATCAGAATTCATTCAAAGTGTTTTGTAAGTTGTTTAATGTTCACTGTAGAATTTTAGGGAAGAAAGGTAAGTAAAGGGCAAGGAAAATATACCCATCTGTACGCAGTTAATTTTCACATAAGGTTAAAGGTTGCCAGAGAGATAAGTGGAGTTTCTGTCTACATACAATAGAATTATTCCATGTGTTCAAGGTTTTAATTACTCAGTGTGAATTCATAATGGATTTTATGGATTATTTATGGACAACAGAAGAAAATTTATAAATCATTTTTGATACCTTTATGATGAGTTTTACTTCTGCATGTTGCATGAAATTTGTGAACTTATTTACATAATTTTATGGAGTAGAGATGTGCCAAATTTAAGTTTAATAAAAGGAATATAAATAAAAATAACAAATTTATTACAAATAGCCTGAATCAGCAAGTCAGGTGTTGTCAGGGATACAGGCATTGCTAACACTGCAAGTATGCTGTAGGGGAATGCCTAGCTGTTTGCCACAGGGATTATAGAGTTAAAATACATACCAGCCTCCAAAAAAAATAAAAATAATAATAATAATAATGACTTATTTAAAGAAGTTCATTTGGTCAACTGTCCAATCTTCCATGAGGCCTTCTACAAATACATCTGTGTGTGTGTGTGTGTGTATATATATATATATATATATATATATATATATATATATATATATATATATATATATATAGTGTAACCCCAGCATGAATTCAGATATAAGACAATTGTGTTGTGGTTCCCAAAAGTTTGTGTATTTGTTAATTCATAATAAAACAATTGTTCTTTTTTTTAAGTATGAAAACTAATGCGTAAAAATTAATTACCATTTTGGGGAAGAGATCATGTATGAATTTGGATATAACATGATCATAGCATAGCTCACATGATTTAAGAATATTTTCATCAATTTCTTGAAGAAGTGCACATTTTGTGCTTAAATAAACAAGAGTTTGATTAAATAATTATGAAAGATGTGACATGTTCTAAGAAAAAATTGTCTCATGATTGCATCTTTCATGATACGAAAAAATTATTTCAAAGTTTCAATAATTTGTTAATATTGATTTCAAATGTGTCATTAGTCAATCACCGCCCTTTCATCTTAACTCAGCTTTGAATTAAGCTGATTAGCGATAATCTTATCATTATTGAACTTTGAACAATAAATGCCATTAAGCCTTTTCCATTTTCTTCAATATGTTCTGTGAGCAATTTTTGCACACATGGAAGAAAATTTTCTCATCCAAATATATAATCAATTAATTTCAGTAATTGCTAATGATCAATGATAATATAACTACTAAGTATTGTTACAATTATGTGGCAATGCAATGTTATATAAAATGAAACACCCCAAACACCCCCTTGCAAAAAAAACAACAAGAAAACAACCAACATGCATATGTGGCTTTGTGGTGTTATCAATCATTATGCAGTCGGTTAAACAGTGAATAATATTCTGCATCTCCTATAAAAATGATCGTTTTGTTCCATTGCTTTTTTAAACAATATTCTTGCTGTAGTTGTTCAAACAAACTGGGGTAAAGATGTTAATTAGTGTGTATTTACAGTGGATAACAGGATACAGAAACAAGAAGCTTGAAGCCCAGGGCAGGATTAAGTCCAGAGTTAAACAAATGCAATTAATCTCGAGATTTAGTCAAAGCAAGCAAACAATGTGCTTGTTGAAAAAAAAATTATTGACCAAATTTATAAATAAATTTACCTACTATTTTACAGCAAAACAATAGATTATTGATGCCTGTTTATGTCATAAATACCCACTGAAACTAATTTATGGACTGAATTACCATCAGTTTTGGTGATTGCCACACACAAGCAAAACAATTCCCACCCATTATCATCTTACCCCTTTTACTTTTTGACTTCAAATTATTCACATTTATACATAAAACTGTCTTTCCAGTGTCAACACTGATTGGAACATAACCATTTAAGTTATAGGGGTAAAGAGATTGGCTAATATAATCAACATTCTACTCCCTGTTGCTATTCAGTGAAGCAAAGTCATAGTTACAAAACAAATGTATCAATGAATACTGGATTCATTTTATTTTTTCCCCCCTTGTCCTTTAGAGAATGACTCAAGATTTTTTTTAGGAACTTGCTCTGACTCCACAGATTTTAATGGTTTACTCCCAAACTGGTTACAGGCAGTTTACATGTACACACACCTGTTGAATTATCCATGCAAGAGCATTAATAGGTCAATCATCACCTTTGACCTTTCTCAGCTAAAGTACATGTAATATTCAAACTAAATATATGTGTTTTGTTTACAAACTCTATCTCAATTATGCATTTTATTGGTGGTCAGAAATCAGACCCTTTGGACATGTCCAACAAATATGAATGTTGTGAAGAAAAAAAACACCTGTTTCATAAATTTTGTGTGAATGTATTAGCAAGAAATTAAATGGATTTAAATTGACCTAGCAAATGTTTTTTTTCTGTATAGGAACTATGCCTCTTTATTCACATTTTTGATGGAATTACTATTATGGATAAAAACATATTTGACTGGTGGTACACAATGATTTACACTTATGCTGTAGATTTCGTTTACATAAAAATAAATATTAAACATGTAACAACTGTTTCAAGTACTTGTTTAATATGGAACAATATGATATTTAATATGGAACAATATGATATATAATATGCATTAGATTTAAGATGGGAACTGTGCAAATGAAGCACATATTTTTGCAACCGCTTTTATTAACCCTGCCTTTGTTTTTGTGCATGCATCATTTTGTTCAGCAGACGGTAGATAATAGCATGGTTCAGTACATAACATGTCTCATTAAATGGAGCCAAACCATCGCGTTATAGTGGGGGCACACTATATACTGCACAATTTTTACAAGATGAGGTGTCTTTAGACAACAAATGCTATTAAAAACTAGACAGTGATCTACTGCTACAATAAAATATGTACAAGGCTTCAAGGACGAGTACATACAGCATTCATACACATAGTAGTAGCAAACATGTGCAAAACATTATATGTGAGTACATGATAATAATGTTGTAATAAGTTGTAGTACTCAATTAAACAAAATCATAAAAAAAGAAGCTTGGCATGAGTCAGCTGACTTTATATAAGGTGGTATAGAATTCCATTGTTTGGCTCTACAAAAAGCAAAACTCTTCTTATGAAACTCTAACTTGGTTTCAGTAAATACAACATGTTGTTTGAGATCTTACTTAATACATTTTCAACAACTTTAAAATTACATTTAAGATAATAAGGAGCCAATCCATGTAAGGATTTATTAAAACTAATAAATGCTTTTTAAACTGAGTTCTCTGCTGAAATGGAAACCACTTTAGGGTTTTAAAATGATTTGTTCATGGTGTATCTAAATCAGCATCAAGAATAACTCTAGCTAGTCTTTTTGTAATTTCAGTAATATTTCTTAACTTCTGAAGTAGACATGATGAACTTGCCTAATGTCATGCCATGACCATTAAAATACCTACCAGGCTCCGACTTCTGAAGTAGAAGTGATAAACTTGCCACCCACAGTAATAGGCAGATTAGTTTTTTCTGGAACTGTGACATCAATTTTTACACCTCTAGATGTCACTGTCATTGTTCTTTTGACAAAATCAGTGGCTGAAAGACATGATAAAATTGTAGCAGTTTTTATAAAAGAACAAAACCATCCCAGTCAACTTGTGTATAACATGTTTATGTTTACAAATAAGTAATAGTCATCTTTGGAAAGATACAATGTAGCCACTTTAAAAATAAGTAATACATCTTTGGAAAGATACAATGTAGCCACTTTAAAAATAAGTAATACATCTGTGGAAAGATACAATGTAGCCACTTTAAAAATAAGTAATACATCTGTGGAAAGATACAATGTAGCCACTTTAAAAATAAATAATACATCTGCAGAATGATACAATATAGCCACTTTAAAAATAAGTAATACATTTGTGGAAAGATACAATGTAGCCACTTTAAAAATAAATAATACATCTGCAGAATGATACAATGTAGCCACTTAAAAAATAAGTAATACATCTGTGGAAAGATATAATGTAGCCACTTTAAAAATAAGTAATACATCTGTGGAAAGATACAATGTAGCCACTTTAAAAATAAGTAATACATCTGTGGAAAGATACAATGTAGCCACTTTAAAAATAAGTAATACATCTGTGGAAAGATGCAATGTAGCCACTTTAAAAATAAGTAATACATCTGTGGAAAGATACAATGTAGCCACTTTAAAAATAAATAATACATCTGCAGAATGATACAATATAGCCACTTTAAAAATAAGTAATACATTTGTGGAAAGATACAATGTAGCCACTTTAAAAATAAATAATACATCTGCAGAATGATACAATGTAGCCACTTAAAAAATAAGTAATACATCTGTGGAAAGATACAATGTAGCCACTTTAAAAATAAGTAATACATCTGTGAAATGATGCAATGTAGTGACTTTAAAAAACTGTAGTTAATGTGCAGCAGTTAAAATTTGTACTGCTTAAAATATTTTCAATTTCCCAAATACTGTGTGACCCCATTAAAGCGAGCTCTGTTATAACACCAATTCAGATATAACACAGTTGTGGTGTAGCTCCCAAAAGTTCATATACATGTACTTTTCTCATAATTTTTTTTTTCTTTCTTAAAAAGTATGAAAAGCAACATGTAAAAAGTTTGTTATCATTTCTAGGGAAGAGATCTTGTATGAATTCCAATACAAGATGATCATGGCATGGCTCCTGCTATTTTATATACATGTATTTTTCTCATAACTGAAAAAAAAGTTTTTCTCGTCTTAAAAGTATGAAAAATAACATGTAAAAAGTTTATTCAGGGATTATACTCGGTTTTACCAATGTCACAAATTGTGATTTATATTCCTAGCTGGTGAAAAATTATACCATCTGGCGATTTTTTACCAAAATTATTGACTGTTTAAACTTGTACATACAATTTTGGGTTTGGACTGAAGAAATTCAGAGGCATTATGAAAGGAAGCCACAAACTTTATATGAAAGGCACTGGAGTTTATCTATTGTTAAATAAACAAATTCTTTGTTGCTGTTGACAAGCATTGTTAACAGTGCATTTTTACATCATAATCTGCTTGTTCTGACATCTGGCCTGAGTACTGTATGCTGTGAGATCTCAGCATTTTTTATTTTTTATTTTATAAGATTTCTGGTAGTAGAAATCAACTAGACAAGTCACTATGTCATAATGGATCTTTTGGATGAAACAGTGTCAGATTATCAGCTGCTCACTAGTAATTAATATATTTTAACTGACCTCTGTACGAGGATGGTAAGTAAAATTCCTCTTCTATTCATTCACAGAATTAAATTCTTCAGAACACTCATATTTTCTGTAGTAATCTTGTCAGAACAGAACAGAACACCTGTGTATTCATCATTGGTTGGCCATTTTTTAAATAAAATTTCTGACGCATGCATGGAAGACAGCATCACTCTGCCACAAAAATCCTCCCAAAACCCCAAGATCTACTTCTTAGTTTCCTTATGTTACCAGGACCAGCTGCAATCAATCACCTTCTGAAGGCACGAAAAGTAACTGCTACAATTGACCAAACGATCACTAATTCCTTTTGTTTTTAAAATGTACCCAGAAAAAAATAGCTTTGCTGTAACTTCAAAGGAAATTGATCACCTTTAAAGCACTGATCATTCTGCATAAATACTAAGCAAATGAGAAAAAAATTAAGCATCAGTCAATTTTTATAATTATGTGATGTTGCCAACACAGTAAGAAACAGTCATCTGTTTGGTCCTCCAAAGGTGTCATTTAGCAGTAACTTCAATAACACATGCAACCCTCATCAAAGGAAGCTGACTACAATCTTCAATAAAAACAAATAACCTTTCATCAAAGGAAGTCAACACCAAGCTTAAATAAAAGCATTGGAATCTAATAGACTGTTGCATTTTCCAAAGTGACTGCAACATGTTTATTGTGCCATGAAGGTTTCATTTTTGCAGGGGAATAAAAAATATGCTTATGGTTGCTACCAATGGCAGCATAAAATGCAAATAAATTTCCAATCTTTTCAAACCATAGATATATGGCCATCAAGTTAACTGAAGATGGGGTATATAGCAAAGATGTTTCTTAAATTTTTTAATTTGTTCCAGTTTTCATTTCCCTATCAATAGCCTCATCCCTTGGGCATCCTCGTAAAGATGTGTCTCCAACCGATCCAACTCCAATCAGATACAGATCAAAACGGGGACTTCCATTTTTTTTTAATAAATAGGCGTCATTTGTCTTTTCAAATGGGATGTGAGTCATACATGAAGTTTACAACATGTGATCTATACTCGAATTCATGGATTTCTTATATATAAGTATAGTACTTAACAGATTATGGATTGCGCTACACAAATGTAAGTTGTCAATATACAAGTGTTTTTCAGACTAGTTTATCTTCACTTAATCAAAAGTACATATTTTTGCTCCTGCTTTTATCATCCACCCACCCTCAGCCCACCATATTTTAGGTAAATGCATAATTTTCATCAGCTAACTGACTTGGTTGGTTATAACATGGTTCAGTCTAAAACATGGTTGGTTCTATGAACCCCAGCTACCATGTTATAGTGGGGTCACACTGTATGCTGCTGGTAGCGTGTTTTTGAAATCTGAAGAATAGGAGATATAGCCTCATTCAAAATATTAAAACAAATGATTCTCCCAAGATGTTAATGTTATGTAGACTTGGGGAAAGAGAGGCAAACTAATTTAAAGGATGTAATATTTACCTGGAGTGGAGTGGGCTTGATCCAGAGCCCTGTCATTAATAGGGATGACAAAGTGGAGTGGGCTAGATCCAGAGCCCTGTCATGAACAGGGATGACAAAGTGGAGTGGGCTAGATCCAGAGCCCTGTCATGAACAAGGATGACAAAGTGGAGTGGGCTAGATCCAAAGCCCCTCTAAAATGACTTGGATGACCCAAAATTTTTTCTCTCTCTCCTCCTGCATGAGGAATGGTTTGGGGCATATAGCCATCTATAACTTGCCTGGCAATGAAAAGGCTGCCCCTACAGAATTACCACTGCAGTCTTTCTCTCAGTGATCTTTGCTTCTCTGGTATACCCTCTGGTGGGGTCACAGAAAGATTTGGCTTTGCACAGAGATGTAAAGTGATCAATTTCATGCTGCTTGTTTTCTCACCTCCTCAATTCAACCCACAAGCAGAAGAATGGGAACTAAAGAGGAGAGAGTACAGTTACAAAAGGCCATTAGGATTTGGCCAGCAGCCCTATTGACCACTTCTGCAATACAACATAATGAGTTCCAATCATGGTCATTTGGCCAGCTGCCCTATTGATCACTTCTGCACTACAGTATAATGAGTCCCAGTCATGGTCGTTTGGCCTGCAGCCCTATTGACCACTTCTGCATGATGAGTTCCAGACATGGTCACTTCCAGCCTTGTCGGCTAGAAGAAAGATCATAAGAGATGGGAGGAAGTCAGCATGTTCCTGTCCAACCTAGACATGGTGCTAAATAATTGCATGTTCACTTCATAACAGAGTAAAGAAGCAGACGCAATGTTGACATCAGTAATATTTTTGTCCAGGCTAGGGACATCCGAATGATAAACTTTGGAATGTGATTTGTACCATTGTCAAAAAGAAGGCTCTCAAATCACCAGATTGGTTAATTTTAGTAGAGAGATGCTAAGTAATTTTTGCGATTTCCGACAACTGTGGTAAAAATTCCAAAGACTGGATGTTTATCATCTTCATCAATGTCTAATGAAACCTGGACAGCAGGACTTGCACCACCAGATCCAATGCTATTATAAACTTTGTATTTATATGCCTAGACATAAAAAACTTTTCTCCATTTTACTGCACCCCGCAACATATTTTTTGTTTCAAAAAGACATTTTATGGAATTATATATCTTGTCTGTTTCCAGGCCTGATACAGATATTTTCATTGTTAAATAACCTTGACCTTGTGTGTGGGTCAGAAGGAAGGTAGAGTACAAGGATATTGATTAGTAAAAATTTCTGATTCTATAGCACAAATATAATTACAGGCTTTGGGACTTATGATAACTGGATTATACAAGTCCATACCTTTCACTGTGGCATAGTAAGTGTGACCAGAAAGAAAATTGTGACAGACAAATGGAAGGACTACATCACTGCATGATATGTTGCACCTTAAGGCAGATATAAGAAAATAAAGGAAGAATTGAAACATTTGCATACAAGTCCATACCTCTGACTGTGGCATAGTAAGTGTGGCCACTGATCAACTGGAGATCATGAAATGTAGCATGATTAGTTATTCCAACATTCTTGAAATCTACGATGTCAACTCCGCCATATGAGGAACCTGAAATCAGCAGTTACATTTTATTTCTTACAGTAGCAAAAGCACTTTAGTTAACAATAATAATATAATAATGATAATAATGATAATAATAAAGACTTTAATTTTAGAGGCTGACTCAATTAGCTACAAATAAGAAACTAATCTACCCTGAGGACCTCCGTTATTTACATATAAGATACAAGCTAATAACAACACACACAAGGAAGCAATTACACAGTAAATAGATGACTATTCACATAAATGCAGAAATGAAAATGAAGCACAGAAAGTGGGTGGTGCAGGTATAACAAGTACTTTAATAATTAAACCATTTATGATTTCATCCATTTAATACACCTATTATGGAAAGAAAAGAGATGCTTGGGGATGATCTGATATCATGTGGAATGTTATTCCAAACAAGCATACCTTAAAATTGAAAGCTATTTTTGAATAGCTCCTTTTTTGGCTTGGGTACATTGAAATTTAGCTCTTTTAATGACCTTAGATTTGGATACCAGTAGATTCCCTTTCCTGGAAAATGGTAAGTTAGGTATGTGGGGGCACCTTGTACATTATTTTGGCCTTTCTCAGAATTATTTTTTCATCTTTTGGTAATCCTCTTAATGTAAGCATTGCAGTTTCAACATTTTATGTTTGCTGATCAAGAGTTACTTTACATGCCCTTACCTGGAATCTGGAAATTTACATATTTATATCAGTTTTGTTCCCCCAAAGTAATTGTGTAATGAAATGGAATGAAGGCCTTGATTTTCTTTACGAGCCAAAGATAAGAGTTTATTTTCCTTGAAATATAATTTATATGATGAGAACATGGCAAGTTATTGTCACAAATACTCCAAGAATTCTGTCTAAACACCTCATTTTCAGATCAGTGTTATCATAGAGAACATGCAGCATATCAGTTTGCAATCTTGCTCTTATCTGCCATTTAGTTATCAGCAAGACTTTTGTCTTGTAAGTATTAAGGATCATACCATTTTCCTTGCACCAAATTTGAATTCTGCCGAGGGCAGTTTGAAGGTTGTTTTTTATTCAGCTTTAGCTGGTTGCTTTGAGCATCAAAGTAATGTCATCAGCATACATGTCAGTTCATGAGACTGCATCTCCTATTTTAAGAGGTAGGTCATTTATGAACAGAACAAATAACAAGTGTCCCAACACAGAACCTTGTGGTGATTCACAACTTATCATTTTGCTTTCAGATAGGTGTCCATTTAATTTACCTGTTCAGACCAATTGATCAAGAATTACTTGAGAGTATTTTCACTACATTGATAGATTTTTAACTTTTCAAGAATTTTATGATCCACTAGGTCAAAAGCCTTTAAAAAATCAATCATTACAGTACCAATTAACTTTCCTTTATCATAGACTTTCAGCCACTTGTCAGCCATAGAGATATGTGCAGTTTCACAAGAACGATCTTTTCGACAGCCAGATTGATTTTCATGAAGTAGATTGTGATCATTGAGATAGTTCATAAAAGATCAGTGTCAGATCATGCTTCTCTAGTAATATGGAAAGGGATGGGAGAATTGATAATGGTCTATAGTTATTTACACCCTCTTTTGATCCAGCTTTATTTAGCGGTGCTACTTTGCTAGTTTTCCAAGGCTGGGGAAATTGACTTGTTCTCAAACTGAGATTACACTGAAAGGTAATACTATCAACAACAGCAGATGCAGCTGCCTTAAAAAATGAGGAAATTCCAAATGAGATGGTAGTCAAATCATTTTAAAACTGTGGTATTTCTAATGCAAGAGATGGGACAGAGGATAATAAACTCTTCAGTGATTTCATTCAAGATAATCAGACGATGACCGAATCAGACAATGTTTACAAGGACTGGATGACAGTGGAATTACTCCAACAATGAAGACAGTTCATGGATGTTGAACCAGATGATATTCAATAAGTGTGAATTAAAAAAGTGTGGACTATATTATAATACTTTTGGAATTAATACATTACGTGATATTGCGAGTTGCGCCATTCTGGATTGCCATGTTTAAACCTGCATAGGATATGTAATTCAATGCATGGATTTATTATATCAATGGATTAAATTTTTTAAGAACTAAGAATTTCACTAAATGTAGATGGACATAAGTTGTCAATTTATTTGTATATATTCAACTCAATAATACAAATGTATTTATTCTAAATTGGTTTTCAAAACTTTTGTTGTATCTCTTTTACTATCCATTTGTCCAGTTTACTTGTTTATTTTTCCCCCAAGTGCAATTCTGACTCATTGACCACATGTCACCACTTACACATGGATCTGACTTGCAAAAATGTCTTACCTTACAGGAGGGTCATACAGAAATTTGCTTTTGCAGCCCTAAAATGATGGGGGGAGGTCAACTTATAGTCGAACTGACTTATGTGTGATTATATATGGTATAAAAATGGTTTGGGGGGGGGTAAACTTGTTTTACCAGCTTTTAATATTATTATATACAAATTCTCAAATACTGGCATCCATTTGAATTTTCAGGAGAAAAATATTGAGCAAAAATTGGGATCACTGTAATAAAACTTTATTAGGAAATCTGAAGTTTCTGCAGCACAGCTGCCTTTTTAAAATCAAGACTGACAACTCTAAAACACACTTGTACAACATCCTGGTAACATTATAAGATTTACACAGATGTTTAAAAACAGTCATAACACTAAATAATTGCTTTCCGTAATCATAACATCTTTTTTAGTGCATGCCTTCCCTGTTCCGATTGTCACAAGTTCCATATCTGGAAATGAATATTGACTCTCTTTCATGTCTAAGGAATACAGTTATTCTTTCTTTACTCTTTCAATGCCAAATATTTTAAAATCCTTCATGATATTTTATGCTTTTGAACAAAAATGCGTAAGTACCATTTTTTCAAAAGGATTTGTTCAGACGATAAATGAATTTGGATTCTATCTTTTAGTTTTTCTTCTGTATCGCCTACATAAATACTAACATCACACAAATTTCATAAATGCAAAAACTACACCGTGTTAATGATATTCACGTGTTCATAGTCTTTCTCAACTAGATGCCTGGCATGTATGCTATTGTTTTATTCAATTTTGCATCATTCTCCTTAAAGTGAAAAATGGTTTCAAATGAATAATACTAAAATATTACTAATCTTATTTTATTGTTTTTATACAAATATTCCAATGATTTGCAAGTGAAAAATCTGGTGCTGACATGGATATTGGTCGCTGTATTAGTCTGGCTTGTTTGCCTTTTCATACAGAATTTTAATGTTAAGATTCTGTAATCTTGTCCTGTTCTGCTTTGTGAACTAGAATTTCAAAGTTTTTAGCTATTTTTGGTCTGAGGATCTATAGTGAGAGACAGACCAAAGTACTACATTTGCTTGCATTTTGTCTGAAGATTTATTGTGAGAGACAGACCAAAGTACTGCATGTGCTTGCCATTTTGGTCTGAAGATCTATAGTGAGAGACAGACCAAAGTACTACATGTGCTTGCCATTTTGTCTGAAGATCTATAGTGAGAGACAGTGAGAGACAGACCAAAGTACTACATGTGCTTGCATTTTGTCTGAAGATCTAAAGTGAGAGGCAGTGAGAGACAGACCAAAGTACTACATGTGCTTGCATTTTGTCTGAAGATCTAAAGTGAGAGACAGTGAGAGACAGACCAAAGTACTACATGTGCTTGCATTTTGGTCTGAAGATCTATAATGAGAGACAGTGAGAGACAGACCAAAGTACTACATGTGCTTGCATTTTGTCTGAAGATCTAAAGTGAGAGACAGTGAGAGACAGACCAAAGTACTACATGTACTTGCATTTTGTCTGAAGATCTAAAGTGAGAGACAGTGAGAGACAGACCAAAGTACTACATGTGCTTGCATTTCGGTCTGAAGATCTAAAGTGAGAGACAGTGAGAGACAGACTAAAGTACTACATGTGCTTGCATTTTGTCTGAAGATCTATAGTGAGAGACAGTGAGAGACAGACTAAAGTACTACATGTGCTTGCATTTTGTCTGAAGATCTAAAGTGAGAGACAGTGAGAGACAGACCAAAGTACTACATGTGCTTGCATTTTGGTCTGAAGATCTATAGTGAAAGACAGACTAATGTACTACATGTGCTTTATCATGTGCCTGGTCGCAGAACACTTCTCCTCCCCTGGCCACAATTTCAGTGATATAACACTTATTGCAATTGCTCACAACCCCAACTGGAGTTCCCAAACCAGGAAAGAAAAGGAATCTTACTGGATACGCCACCATAGAACACTGAAACCAAGCAATTTAAACCAAGAAGACTAGAAAAAGACAGCCATGCACAAATAAAATTATCTTTAGCAGCTGATACATTTTCTTTTAAATAACTTTCTTAATTTCCTTAATAGCCTATGAAATATCCGGGATATAATTTGCGCTTACATAAATTTACATTAAATAACAGATGTCATATGATGGCTCATCAATTTCTAGGTCAATATAAAATATTTTCCAGCATCAACAAGTTGAAATAAACTAGTTGAAACATAATACATTTAAAAGTTTAATTCCTGTAGAAACAGCAATGTAAAGTTTCACAAACAGACTGTTTTTCTGTTTTATATGTTTGTCTTGTCTATGTTTTGTATTTGCCTTTGAAAAAGACTCATTTAAGAGTCAAAAGAGCTCATGCTAGTTAGATACAAGTTTTGCACTGTTCATTGTCAGTTTATTGCATTAATATATATATATATATATATATATATATATATATATATATATATATATATATATATATATATATATATATATATATATATATATATATATATATATGTATATATATAATTGGTATTCTATTTTATTACATATTCATTTAGTCTTGTTTGATAAGATGTCTGCCTTCAATATTTCCATATCTCACACAAATTAGAACTACTTTGGTGTCTTTTCTGATGTCTGCAAATCAATATTTTTAGAAGCAGTGAAAATTAAACTTTTACAAATCCAAATTAAATTTTATTCATACTGTATAACAATATTTTAAAAGTTTAAAAGATGCTGTTTTTAATTAATACAAATCACATGTTTGATAATGAGTCAGGGGAGAGAAATTATTTGATATGCCTTATTAATACTTATTAATTAATGACTCGACATATTCCTCTTTGATATCAAACTCATATTTCCTGATGACTAAGAACAATATTGACAATGTTTAGAGCAATGTATTTTATCCTTTGTCTATTGCCACATGATACTTTTGTATGGTTGTCAGTACAAACACGAATGTACTGCTGCCTTGTATTTCTGTACACTACTTTCTGTTGACACCTACCTATTTCCACCTCATACTTCTATACAGTTGTCAGTGCAAACAAAACTGTACCACTGTGTCATATTTCTGTTGACTACTTTCTGTTGACACCTACCTATTTCCACCTCATACTTCTATACAGTTGTCAGTGCAAACAAAACTGTACAACTGTCATATTTCTGTACACTACTTTCTTTTGACACCTACCTATTGCCACTTCATACTTCTGTACAGTTGTCAGTGCAAACAAAATTGTACCACTGTGTCATATTTCTGTACACTATTTTCTGTTGACACCTATTTCCACCTCATACTTCTATACAGTTGTCAGTGCAAACAAAATTGTACCACTGTGTTATATTTCTGTACACTAACACCTACCTACTGCCACTTCATACTTCTGTACAGTTGTTGGATGAATGTTGATACCGTACACCTCAAGGTCAACAAAAGACTCCCAGTGAACCATAATGTCGGACAAGGAGACCTGGAAAAATTTACAATGTGCAAATCTCACTGTTATAAAAATTTCATAAATATGGCATCTAAGATGTGAAGAATTCCATAGAAACTGGTGTCTCACTCACATCTTTACTATGATGGACTCCCCTATCTCTCACTTGTGAATACTGCCACCATAATCACCAATGCCATTACACCATGCATAGACAAGTATATGAGACCATGCATAGACATGTATATGAAACCGTGCATAGAAAAGTATATGAGACCGTGCATAGACAAGTATATGAGACCATGCATAGACAAGTATATGAGACCAAGAGAGTTATCTTTTATCTTTGATAGCAATCAACTTTTGTTATTTTAGTGATCTGTACCCTAATTTAAACATGTAAACAAAATTAAAGATATTATGATATCCTCTATAAGTTGAATCTTACAGTCTGTTTGTTTGTCTGTCTGTCTGTCACTTACTCTATCTCCTAAACCACTGGAGGAACATTTTTTAAACTTGGTTAACTTAACTCTCCTTGTCCATATGGCAACCATCAATTTCACCAGAGTAGGTTCATAGGCTTCTGTAACAAAGTTCATAGCTTTTCTGTATATATTATTTTTCAATATATCCAATCTCTGAAAGATTATTTAAAACATTACTTCATGCCATTTCACCACACATCACATGTAAGAGAAAAAATTATTTGTATGACATCACTGCTTTTTGGATACATTCTACTATTGCTGTAGATTCAAAATAAAACAATTATTTCAAAAATGAGTGTCAGTAATTGAGAGAAACAACAACACAAAAAGTTTTTTACATTTGATAAAATTCTGATGCAGTGATTTCATTGCAAATTATAGATTAATTTCTTCTGATCCTTCAACAAACCTAGGACCGCTCTGGTGGCCTAGTGGTTAGAGCATCCACCTCAGATGCGGGAGGTAGTGGGTTCAATCCCCAGCTGAGTCATACCAGAGACTTAAAAAATGGTACTAACAGCTGCCTCGCTTGGCATTTAGCATTAAGAGGTTAGTGTTAGGACTGGTCGGCCTGGTGTTAGGATAATGTGACTGGGTGGGACATCATGCTACATGTCTGCGGCATGATGCCCCAGTGCTAGACATCACTATAAACTGCCACACTGCAGACATTGTAGCAATATAACTGAAAAATTGTTAAAGCTACATTAAAAATAAAAATCATATCACATCACAAACCTAGGAGTGCCTCGTTGGGAATTTTAAGTTCACTATTAAAATTAGATATTAAATCCTTTCTGTGAAACAGATTTATGTGCACCTAGTACACCTTTTGCTTGGCTCTGTTGCTATCAATAATCGCATTTGCAAATAGTATGATAAACTACCGTTAATGTTAGATACTTTAACTATGTTACATATACATAGTGTTTTTCATATTCAATTGACAACATGACCATGAGCACTAAATCTGATAAGCCATTAAACACTACTGGTCTTGGACCAATGTTGGTAAAATCTTTAATGCTGAGCTTTATCTAAAATCGTTAACACTGACTTTAATTGATGGATGGTTGTACTGGTATGTTTTATTGATGCCAAAGTAACTGCCATCTTCCACCAAGGTACAGTATCTAATAATAACTAAATGCTGTCACATTAATAGAAAATAAGATAACTAACATATGTTTTACATATACGTAAGTTAAATGAATGGGTTAAAGTAGGAAGGCAATGGACTAGCATGGAAGCCTGGAAGAGCCTTGTAATAATAATGAATAACAATGGCTACCAGCCATCAAAACTAAATAAAGTTTGGCCTAATAAACAATATAAGGTTAACTTCATTAGTTAGAAATCCTAAATTTTTAAATCAACATCACCAAAGTTTCATGCAGAAAACTCTTTGTACCTGGTACATTTGTGTGTCCTCAGTTCCAATCCATACTTTGCCTGGTGTTGGAGGAGTAAGATCAACAGTGACACCATCACTACATGCACTGACAGCACTAAGATACTCTGTCCATCGTTCTTTTTTTATTGCTGTTATGTTGGCATGGATACAGATTACATAACGTCTCCCATCCACTAGGTAGTTGTTGTCATTCAAGTAGACATTAACATATTCTTTTTCTGAAGAAAAGTGAAAACTGACAGTAAACAATGACAAGCGGAATTCTTAACTAAAAAGGAGACATATTTCAGTCTTGCATCACAAACTAAATCTTTGTCAACATTTTTAACATCATTACATCTCAGGTAAGTCACAAAGGGATTAACTAGGGAAATTTATGTTACTTGGCTTGTGTGATTTGCTGCAAAAAGGTTTGCTCCCCCCATTTTTGTTGCAATTTTTGTATTCTTATAATTAACTCAAAAAACACTTAACTTGACAGTGTTTATCACAGGACAATCAGTACAAGAGGCACAGTACAGCTCACATAATTTTTTTTGAAACCCCATGCTTCAAAGTGGGGGGAGAGGACTACGAAAACTCAGTGTCTTGTGGAGAATAGCTCTGCAAACCATGCTTTCTTGTGGAGTGGCATCCAATGACCAGCTTGGAGTGGATGTAACCTCAATAATATGGATGTTGTTTTCTGTTTATGACTTCTGCAAACAATCATCTAATGAGGTTCAAGGAGGGGGAGGGAAAGGCATTGATTTATCTACATCAAAATCTCATATGGAGCAATTTGCTTACTTTCTGATACTGAAAAAATATGATCATTCAGTTAGTAATAAAAATTACCTAGTTCTAACTAAAATAATGTGTGATACCAAATGCCAAATCAAATTATAATTAACATAATTACCATAATGATTATGTCTTACAAAAACTATATTACCAGTAATACTACATTTTGTGAAATGAATCTAAATAAGTTTCTCAATACGATATTATTGAGGTCTACAGATGCATTCATGTCCGAATAATTTCATTGCAGTTCACACAATATACAGTATATTTGTGGCAAGACTGACTGTGATCATGCGACTGCAAGTCTAAGCCTTGAAAAGTACATATAACGAACTGCCTCTGTAGTGCTAAAATCATGTAAATACCCATAGGGATTTGTAAAAAATTCTTGAAAGGGAATAGGCATGGATATAAATAGTCACTTCAAAGATTTTTATTGCTGCTTTATCTTTTGTGAAAACCTGCACAACTTTGATAATGTCATACTGTGAAATCTTTTATAGGGCTTCAGTATAGGGGCCAAGTACATTGCATGACTTTACAGTGTGTATGGGCTTCAGTATAGGGGCCAAGTACATTGCATGCCTTTACAGTGTGTATGGGCTTCAGTATAGAGGCCATTGCATGCCTTTACAGTGTGTATGGGCTTCAGTATAGAGGCCATTGCATGCCTTTACAGTGGGTATGGGCTTCAGTAAAGGGGCCAAGTACATTGCATGCCTTTACAGTGTGTATGGGGTGAATGAAACATTTGTCTTTAATGTATAATATACAAATACTTTGAAGTCAGATTGTACTCCATAATTATATAAAATTCAAAACATTATTATGTCAGTAGTTGGAATAATGTGCAAGTGGGATTAGCTTTTAAGACAAAATGTTGAAATGCAGCTTTAATTCAGGGATGAAGCAAGCAAAGCCCAGCGAAACCAAATTTCCAAACTCCTACTTGATGAAGTTTGACTTTAATTTTGTGAAGCACAGCAGAATGAGTGAGTATTTAATCCTCAACATATATTGCAAACACAGTATCAACATTAGACAGTCTGGAGCCTTCAACATTGCAATGACACTCAGCATTGGGACAATGCACTAATGCAGAGCTCTTAATTGCATAGTAACAAACATGTCTAAACAATCACTGAATGACCATATCACAAGAGATGTTGCACTTTTTTGCAATTTCATTGCAGAGCACAATCTGTCATTTGCAGTTACAGATCGTATTTCAGACTGGAATGTTAGACACTCCCTCATAGCAATGCAGATGCATCAATATCATTTTCTCTCCAGGGAAAAATAATCAAGGTCTTTGAAAGTGTGAACAACAGTACCATCTGGTCTCTAATGAACAAGAGTATCAACCAGTCTCTAATGAACAACAGAAACATGAAAATATGCATTGGTCAGATTGAGACAGATGGCATACAACACCAGGTGGATGGGAACTTGAAAATATGAGTTTGGTCAGATTGAGACAGATGGCATACAACACCAGGTGGATGGGAACATGAAAATATGAGTTTGGTCAGATTGAGACAGATGGCATACAACACCAGGTGGATGGGAACATGAAAATATGAGTTTGGTCAGATTGAGACAGATGGCATACAACACCAGGTGGATGGGAACATGAAAATATGAGTTTGGTCAGATTGAGGCAGATGGCATACAACACCAGGTGGCAGATGGCATACAACACCAGGTGGATGGGAACATGAAAATATGAGTTTGGTCAGATTGAGACAGACTGCATACTTGTCTGGAGAGTTAAACTGATCTAACTACCTCCATCTCAAACTATGTCAGAATAATGTATTGGTTCTGGTAATTCAGTAATGATGCCCAGCCTCAACTTGCCATTGATTTTCTTGGATAAAAGCCCAGAGATTGTGGTTTTCTTACAATTGCCACCACCCTTTTGTCACCAAGTTACCATATCTCCTGTGTACAATATTGTCCTTCTCCTGATCTGATGGTATATCAGTTACAAGGCGAGAGGAAGGGAGTAGAGGAGGCTGGATAAATGAAATACAAACCTCTTATGAGATGATCTGGATCAACAACTGTTTTTTGAGGAAATAGGTTGACCCAATAAGATTGGAATTGCATTAGTGTGTGGTGCTCCCAGGTAGGCTGTCTGATGGCAGTGGGGTTAGTAGGTCAGCGTCAAGAAGAGGCTTAGAAGAAGAAAAACTTGGTTTCTTGCTGACCCCCCCCCATTAAGGTTGCCTAATAAAGTGATTAGGTTGTTGCCTCATGGCCTAATGCTTGGATTGGAAATGAGCCTGTGATGTTACAGTCTCTTTATCCTTGTTTGTCTTCCAGCCACTGTAGCACAGGCAGATTGGTCTTACAAGAATGTGCTGGAAGGGTAGTGAGTTGAAGGGATAGTCCCTAAGCTGCCTACCCCCAAACTTCTTCAATTTTGTCCCCAAAGAGTGAAAGAGCATCATCTGTAATGCCAGGGAATGATGTGACTTGAGCAATTTGGAATACAAACATGCATCATGTCATGTCAGGGTGATATTGACAGAGGCAGGCAGTGCATTTGTCATGGAATGGTGACACAAGCAACTCAGTCCATTGCCTCAAAGGCATGCTCATTGCCCACTTTGTCCAGGAAATCACCAATGAGGCCAAATCTAACACCAAAGATGTGATGACAGCATTTCAAACCATCTATTATGTGGCACGAAACACATTCTTGTCCACTTTACAGAGGTGGGGCAGACAAGTGGACAGCTGGTAAATTTTTATCCTGAGCCAAGACATTCAGTATAGAAGATGTTGGATGTGTGTGTGTGTGTTTTGTACCAGTACAATAAAAACATTACTGGTACTTGGCATTCAGAGAAGAAAGCCTTAGCATTCCATGGATCACAGACTCTTCCAGATAGATGGTCACTGATTTAATCTCTCCAGTCATAGGTTACTGGAGAAGCAGCTGCAAGGATGGAGTCTTTTTCTTATTGTCAATATCTACCCATAGTCTTAACCTGGTGGTAAGAGGTGGAGGGCATTCTGAATCCAACAACACCCAGTATACCTCTTTGACAGCAGCTTTAAATTTGAGCTCAATCCACTCCATGCTTGGATCCGAGTTAAAAGACTGTTGTGTAGGAGACTCCTCATACTCACCGTGTGTAGTGTTACTTTTTGGTTCTACCTCTATCTATGGATAAACCATACTGGGTGGTATAGATGAAGAAATAAAAAACATCATAATATGTGTTTGTAGTCATCTGTCCCGTGAGATGGCTAGATCTGTCACTAAGATCCCAATAATTCTAATTGTATGTAGAAGTAGGCATGGTGTGACTGACAGATCCATCATTAAGATCTCTGTAACTGTCGAGATATGAAGCTGTAGGCCTGACAAGATGGATGGATCTATCACTAAGATCCCCATAATTCTAATTGTATGTAGAAGTAGGCATGGTGTGACTGACAGATCCATCGTTAAGATCTCTGTAACTGTCGAGATATGAAGCTGTAGGCCTGACAAGATGGATGGATCTGTCATTAAGATCCCTGTAATTGGCTGTAGCTGAAGCATGGTAGGGCATACATATCTATCCTTAATATTTCTTTAATTTTAGATGGCATATAGGCCTGGTGAGATGACTAAATCTTTAGGTAAGATCCCCAGATTGAGATGGCTGGCTGGCCAGTTCAATTGGCTGGATAATCGTGGATGGCTCTGGATCTGTTATAAACCCCATGTGCCCTGAATTGCAGACCATAAGGCATGCATGCTCAGACATGCAGGTAAGACTAATGCCTCCTAAGCTGTCTGAATATCGGGGGAAAATTTGCCCGGTATTTAATAATTGCACCATATAATTCCTCTTTTCATTGCTTTCGTTTGATTACTTAAAAGTTGTAGTTCATATAGTCGCGAACCATATGGCACACACATAACATGGTACTGATGAGATACACTTCATACATGCAAACAACCAACTCAAATTGTCCTCTCTGGTCTTAAACTTGCTGCAACTATTACACTTCATTGACATGTTTCACTTCAAATAAAGCAAAAAAAAATGTATAAATTAAAAATACAGCATGTTAATAAGTTGATATCACAATACCTGTGACTAACTGGGTGAGCAAATGATAGGCCGGGTTTGAAAACGTGAACCACAACATTTATTAATGAGATGTTGTAATATGCACTCTGAATATACAAAGTCTGAGAATGTGACAAATTCACAAAAATACTAAAACATTTTCAGAAATCATATATGCAACTTGTAGAGGAATGATTAATACACAATGTAGTTTCCTAATTTCTAGATGGATGGTTAAAAGCAACATATCGATATTGCCATGGACTAACAGGAGGTTTTCATACAATGTTGACTGTATGACAATGAACCTGATAAACTAGTGAACCAGGTGGCAACAATGGGAGGTAATGGTAAGAATTATTGCTCTTTGTCTATATGATATAGACAGAAAAATGTATTTTCATCATTTTAGTAAGGCTGGATTAATGTGATCTGGGAACATATTTGGAGGAGAAAGTGTGGTATGGGCTAACAATAGACTACTGCTTTATAACTGGAAAATTATTATTAACTTAAAATTGATGATGATGCCCCTGCCACATCTGCTCCAAGAAAAATGCAACACATATCTCACCGCCAATGCAGACATAACAAAGAATTTATGCTTCATTTGATGACATAGACTGATTCAGTATTCCAAGTCTTATTTATAGAAAAATACATGTTGAGAAATAAATGGAAAAAGTCACCAGACTCAGTACCTGTTCTTCCACAGGCTATGGCATTTGGATGACCACAAGGGTTCTCTAATATGATCTCTGTGCGGGCAAAATGGGTGACTTGCTCATCAACATTCCACTCTATTATGGCCCAGTCGTAAATTCTGTGCCGAAGGGTTGGCCAAACTGCTGACAGGATGTTCTTGTAAGGTGTGTAGTCCTGGTCTTGTATAGTCCAGATCCCATTTTGTGGAATAAGATTGGCGTCAGCCTGTCCAAAACCATCCAACACAAGCCCATCTTTTGCAATAAAAGAATATAATAAAATAAGCTACAGCATAACAGTTTGTCAGTTAGTCATTATCCTCTCTAATCCTCCAAAACACCCCCACCCCCAACTTATGACTCCAGAGTGGGTTAAGATTCCCACCCCTATCTGAACAAAACCAATCGGAAACAGTGTATTAGTTGTATTACAAAATGCATGCATCAGCAACCAAAATTGCTTCGTAACCATGGTCTTTTATGCATCAAAACAGTTACTGTTATAATTGACCAGTTTTATCCTGATTTTAAAATAGTTTAACAATATTTCAAGTTTATTCTAAGGTACAAGTGACTGATTCATTAAAGATCTGAAATTCACAGTTGTCTAGATTCATACAGTCATGATGCTTGAAAATCAACATCAAACAGATTTGCAAGCTTCATAACTTGAAGAATTTAACAAATGAAGTTAATTCTTTTAATTATACACAATTATTTAAAAATCCAAAGAAATAAATAAACTATATTTTAATTATTGTTTTGAAATACTTGAACACAACAAGGATGCACAAATATACCAGAACATGTAAGCTAGACCAAAGCCCTCAGAATAGAAACCCACTGAAGGGGGAAATTCCTGTTTTCTTAAATAAAAGAAGATAAAGTTGTAGTTTATTATATATATCTTTGCTTCATATTTAGTGACAAGGACTGCAAGGGAATTCCATGTATGTCACCAGGTAGGGAAAACATCAAGGTGTGGAGTTGTTTCCAGGAATGGAAAATCATCTATGTCTGAGGACTGTCACAGACTTATTTCTGTTATTGTATTGAGAAAAAAATTAATTAAAAAAATGCAAGATAAAAAAACAAATGAGACCCAGGCCATATTTTAAAAGGTATTTGTTTTTGTAAAAAAAACATGTATATGCACTATAAATTGTTTTCACATGGATGTAGCTAGAACTTTTGGAAACACTGGTCAAAGAATAACAAATGCCAAATTACATGTAATGCTGCTGTGAAGCTTAGATTTAAAAGATTCTATATGTATTATCAAAGAGTTATTTCCCTTATTCAGTATCTCTAAATACCTTTCCATGTGATGCTTAAAAGCAATTATATTTTTTAAAAGCCTGGAATCATGATGTGCAATAGCACTAGTGATCTAACTCAGAGCCTAATGGAAGCAAAGGATAGGTTTTTACAACTCTGTTTATGACTTTCACTCTACAAAACATTCTAACAACACTTAAACCATAAGATAATGGCTTACAATGGTGGTTATTAACCCATGGGTCATGAACCAAAACTGGGTTACCATGCTATTTTGAAAGGGTCATGAGGATCAACCTTAATATTTTTTTTAATCAATCCCCTAATCATGTGGGTTTTATTAGACCGTTGATGGGCAGCAAGATAATACTACAAACCCAATCTGGGTTGCCACCCAAAAATGTTAAGAACCACTAGTTTACACGCTTGAAGAAATCCAAAAATCTGGGCAATTACTCCATAAATTGATGATAAGGTGGTGAGATAGTCAGTTGCTGTGAAGAAACCAGAAGACCTGGGGAAATCCACCATAAATTGATAAATGGCTTTGTACCTTTAAAAATGAAGAAACTGTTCACTGAACTCTGAACAACACTGAACTATAGACAACACTGAACTATAGACAACACTGAACTATAGACAGCTCTGAACTCTGGACAATACTGTACTATAGACAACACTCACCTCTGGACAACACTAAACTATAGACAGCTCTGAACTCTAGACAACACTGAACAGTAGACAATGCTGAATACTAGACAATGCTGAACTCTAGACAATGTTGAACTCTAGACAACATTGAACACTAGAACAATGCCAAACTCTAGACAATGCTGAACTCTAGACAACACTTAACTCTGTACAATGCTGAACTATAGACAGCTCTGAACTCTAGACAACACTGAGCTATAGACAGCTCTAAACTCTAGACAACACTGAACACTAGAACAACACTGAACTCTGTACAACACTGAACCCTGGACAACACTTAACTCTGGACAATATTAAACTCTAGACAATGCTCAAATCCATCAAGGCATTCAATTCATCCAGTGTTGATGCTGCACAAATCCTATTTTGAATTTCTGTAGCACATTTCTTATTGGTCTCAAGCGTTTTGTAATAATGTCATAAAAGTTTATAAAAAAGTATTTCCAAAGTTTTTCTACTTTTTAAAAATTTTGTTGACTATATTAAATGGACCAGCATCAATTATAAAAACTTGAAAAGAATTCATGTCAAAATACCTTCTATTAGATTTGTATTTAGTAGTTGTGTAGTTTTAGATGTATCAGTTAAAGTTTTTTTAAAAACTTTTACCAACAGTACTAATATTTGATGGAAGATATAAGCTTCATTTTATACAAACTTGAAACACTACAATGCCATGATGCATTCTATTTATATCTAATTTCATTCCATTCAGCAGTTTCAAAGAGTAACTCATTTCAAAAGTTTCAAATTTTTCAAAACAGAGGTCATATTTGACAGCATGTCAGTATCATCTCTATAAATTTGAAAGGTTTTTATACCCCCAAAACTTTCTGTCAAATCTAGTCAATTTGTAATAAGAGGTTGTGAGATTAAATTGAAGGTTTATCTATTTGTGGTAATGGCTGCCAAATCTGATGGAAGACAGGCATCATTTGCACAAAATGGAAGTTTTAATCCTACAATGCTTTTTGTAAAATCTGGATCAGTTGTTTATGAGAATGTATTTTAAAGGCTGTTCAGTTTTTTAGTAATGGTCACTACACTGACAACAGATCAACATCATATGTTAAAAAAAAGTTTAATGCAACAAAACTTTGTCCAGTTTGGTCTTATTCTGTTTAGAGGTTATTAGGAACAAGTTTTCTAAAGATTGTTCTATTTTTAGAAATGCTAGACACTTTCATGACAGCTCAGCATGACATTTTCATGACAGATCAGCATGACTTTCATGACAGCTCAGCATGACATTTTCATGACAGATCACACAACATTTTTCATGACAGATCAGCATGGCATTTTCATGACAGATCAGCATGACATTTTCATGACAGATTGCATGACATTTTCATGACAGATCAGCAACATCTGTGTAAATCAGATAGGCCATTTTGGAGGCAAAGTTGTTTAAAGACTTTTCTTCTATTTTTTGTAATTGTAATCAAATCTGGTGACAGACAGGAATAATTTTTAAGGAAACAGTAGCTTAATGTCAGAATGCTCTCTACTTTTTTCATGGAACCAAATCTAATTGTAGACTTACTTAATTTGTAAGAAAACAAAACACCGTAATGTCAGAATGCTCTCTACTTTTTGCAGTGGTAACCAAATCTAATTGTAGACTTACTTAATTTGTAAGAAAACAAAAGACCATACTATTAAAGGTCTGTTGAGTAGTTTATAAGAAAAAGTCATTGAAAGGTTTATCTATTTTTAGAAAGCAATGCCATACTTCATGATAAATCTGGATTATCTGCATTAAAGAAAAATGCCATTTATGTCCGGACACTTTCTATCAAATCTGGTAAATGCCATTTATGCCAAGATACTTTCTATCAAATCTGATTAAATTCTGCTTAGTGCAAGATAATGACAGGAAGTCATTTTAATCTTTTTCTTTTTTTTGATAAACTTGAAAGGTCTTTATATTTGAATGCTTCCTGTTCAATTTTGAATAAATTGGCCTAGTGGTTTTCCAGTAGCTAAAAATAGCAAATGTTCACAGATATTATGGCCAAGGGACAGGCTGATGATGGATGGCACATTTGGGATTCATAAGCTCACTTAGCTTTAGGGACAGCTGAGCTAAGAAAAAAATCTCATTTAATTTAATGATTTTACACCAAATGATGGGGCTTAGGTTTCAACATAAATCACCAAAGAAAAATAATGGCTAACAATCCCACTGTAATGTATACATACTCCCAGTTGTCATTGGGTTCTCTGGCACTACATCAATAACAATTCTAGGTTTGATCCAAAGTGGGTCGATCTGACTGCAGTCTTTAATATCCTTAGAAACAGCACTCCACATGCCAACCTTGTTGTACCCACGGATTGACAGTCGACGACATTCAGAGAAATCCAGAGGTTTGGCCAGATGAATGATGAAAGAGATCTGAAAAGGAGACAAAATTATAAAGACAATAATAATTTAAGAACTCTGAACACTTAGTCTCATTTGTGAACATGACTACAGTGGTCTCTCATTAAAAGGCAACTCTTTCTCCTTAAATGAGGTGGTCTTTTTAATGGGGGATCAACTCGGTGAGAACACTAATTATAAATTAGGAAAAAAAGGCATAAATAATTTCAAAATATAACTATCTTCATTAAGAAATCACACACATGATTGTGGACTCAATGTGATAAAACTTATACTAATTTTATTTAGAAACCACATCCTCAATAAATTCAGGGAACAAACATCTGGTCATAGCTATCATTCTCCTTCAATGAAGTATTCTTCCGTGTATCTGACTTCGATACAATCCTGACACATACAATCTTAACAATGATGCATGACTCGGATACAAACTCTTGACACACATAATCTAACACTGATTAGTCCTCAACTGTATTTGACTTTGACACATGCAATCTTAACATTGATGTATCATCGCCCTGTACTTGACTTTGACACAAATCTTGACACAAACAATCTAAACATTCATGTGTCATCCCCTGTATTTGACTTTGACACATACAATCTTAACAATGATGTAACATCCCTTGTGTTTGACTTTGACACAAACAATCTAAACATTCATGTGTCATCCCCTGTATTTGACTTTGACACATACAATCTTAACAATGATGTATCATCCCTTGTGTTTGACTTTGACACAAATCTTGACATTGATGCTATCATCCCCTGTATTTGACTTTGACACATACAATTTTAACATTGATGTATCATCCCCTGTATTTGACTTTGACACAAATCTTGACATTGATGCTATCATCCCCTGTATTTGACTTTGACACACACAATCTTAACAATGATGTATCATCCCCTGTATTTGACTTTGACACATACAATCTTAACATTGATGTATCATCCCCTGTATTTGACTTTGATAAATACAAACTTAATAGTGATGTATCATCCTTCTGTATTTGACTTTGACACAAATCTTGGCACAAACAATCTTAACATTGATGTATCATCCCCTGTGTCTGACTTTGACACATACAATTTTAACATTGATGTATCATCTCCTGTATTTGACTTTGACACATACAATTTTAGCATTGATGTATCATCCCCTGTATTTGACTTTGACACATACAATTTTAACATTGATGTATCATCCCCTGTATTTGACTTTGACACATACAATCTTAACATTGATGTATCATCCCCTGTATTTGACTTTGACACAAATCTTGACATTGATGCTATCATCCCCTGTATTTGACTTTGACACATACAATTTTAACATTGATGTATCATCTCCTGTATTTGACTTTGACACATACAATTTTAGCATTGATGTATCATCCCCTGTATTTGACTTTGACACATACAATCTTAACAATGATGTATCATCCCCTGTATTTGACTTTGACACATACAATTTTAACATTGATGTATCATCCCCTGTATTTGACTTTGACACATACAATCTTAACATTGATGTATCATCCCCTGTATTTGACTTTGACACATACAATCTTAACATTGATGCTATCATCCCCTGTATTTGACTTTGACACATACAATTTTAACATTGATGTATCATCCCCTGTATTTGACTTTGACACATACAATCTTAACATTGATGTATCATCCCCTGTATTTGACTTTGACACATACAATCTTAACATTGATGCTATCATCCCCTGTATTTGACTTTGACACATACAATTTTAACATTGATGTATCATCCCCTGTATTTGACTTTGACACATACAATCTTAACATTGATGTATCATCCCCTGTATTTGACTTTGACACATACAATCTTAACATTGATGCTATCATCCCCTGTATTTGACTTTGACACATACAATTTTAACATTGATGTATCATCCCCTGTATTTGACTTTGATAAATACAAACTTAATAGTGATGTATCATCCTCCTGTATTTGACTTTGACACAAATCTTGGCACAAACAATCTTAACATTGATGTATCATCCCCTGTGTCTGACTTTGACACATACAATTTTAACATTGATGTATCATCTCCTGTATTTGACTTTGACACATACAATTTTAGCATTGATGTATCATCCCCTGTATTTGACTTTGACACATACAATTTTAACATTGATGTATCATCTCCTGTATTTGACTTGGACACAAATCTTGACACATAGAATTTTAACACCAATATATCCTCACTTGTAACAGAGTCTTAAAAAGCCTCTTGATATACAGAATGTTGATATTGATGAAGCTATAACCACTTTTGCCAAAATAATTAGAACCCTGTTTCACCATGCTTATACAGGTGAAATAAAATCAGTCAAATTCTACTGAAATGACAAATTGTACTAAAATGACAAATTCTACTGAAACAATGTTCTGGAATAAAAATATGACATACACTCTATTGTCCAATTTTTACCCAACATAGTTGTTCTCAGTGTGTACAACTGTCCTACTGTAGCAACATATCCTACATTGTTGCATTCAACCCGGTTGGAATCCTAATCAATGCTGCTTGGAGAAAGGACACTACTTCCAATTGCTGGAATTGTTGTTGTTGTCAAATATCCTGGAGCTCATGCAGACAATGGTAAGGAAGAAGGTATTCCTAATGCTTGTAGCTGCATAATACTTGACTGGTTCTCAACTATGGACATATAGCTGTATTTGGGGGACCAGCCATAGAGGTTACCCATGATGTCTGAGTAGCAGAAATACTAAGCTTAACATCATCTCAGCTCAGGTAAAGATGAAATTCCCAGCTAATGGCAACCCTCCCTGGAGCTGGAACTGGTTCTGCTGTAGTCTGATGAAATGGGGATCTTGTGAATACCATGTAGGGCCCAAATCCTAAGGGCCTAGTTACATGTGTCTGGCAGTCATTGTGTATTTGCTTCCGATTTTCCTTGTAAATTTGAATAAACTGCATTTTGCTGAGAAGCAGGCACAATATTATTAATCTCATGTATTTTTTCAAACAATTTTCTCAGTGACGCATTTTTAGAAGGGAAGGGGCCACTAAGCATGCCATTTATGTCTGGTTCTGGCCAAACTATGACCACTGTTTTTAACCCACAAAGAGAAGGAAGCTGTTATGCTTTGTCCATTGAAATAAGAAGTTAGCTTCGAGTCAATGATTCATTAGCAGAACATTTTAGTATGTGAAGTAGATAAAGTAACACCACGTGATAGAGTCAGGACAATTCATCCTGTCAAAGTTTAGCAATCTAAATGGAGAAAGTTCTTTTAATAGTGGCATGGGATTTCATAAGCATATCAACATGTTAGAAGTCTGCCAAAATAACTGTCAAGTTCCCAGAAGAAAGAAATCTAGAAGAAAGGATGGAAAGATAATAAGCAAACATATCATTTCACCTTTCAAGGGGGAACACATATAACTGAATGACTGATAACTAGGCTAATGCAGTCACTGATTGTTTGTTAGTTGATACCAACCCTGTAGGCATGTCTAAGGAATTGACCTTGACCTGGCTATGGCTTGAGTTCATTCTTAATTACATTAAATACCCAACAATGTTTCAAAATAAAAATATATAATACACTTTTTTATCCAGTATTAAGACCCCGTATAAACATCCCATCCCAAAATATTGTAGTAAATCTATTTTACTAAAATACCACTCTATTATAAAATACAGAGAAGTAACCTCTAAAAACCAGCAACCCTTGGAATTTTTTCTTCAGTTTTGAGAGATTTCTGCATTACTGAGGGTATCAAAGAAACAATGTATCTATTTATAAGCATGTGTATAAATACCAGCCTTAATTTGTAATACTAATAAACCCATACCAAACCAAAGAAAAATATTTATTTTTTTTCTTGTATTTCAGAGAGCAGAGTGACTGTGCATGTGTGTGTCTGTGTGTGTGTGTCTGTGTGAAATAGAGAAATGTTAATGTGCTGAGAGACAATGTACTCATAAGAGTACATCTGGGTCTGTGAGTGTAGGAGTGCACAGTTTTAAAAAGGGTTTGCTTTTTTAAAATGTAACAAACAAAAGTGCCTCCAAGGTAGTAAAGCTCTACTAGCTAAAAATAATTTCCAGGAATTCAAGGTAAGACCGTTTCATCCCCTTTTAACTGCAGAGCTGAAACAATATCTGATATTTTTCAGTGAGAAAAAGATTTTCAAATTAGCTGTTGTGGTGGATATATTGGATGTGAACTTAGAACCATGTTGATTTAGGACCAAGAAGGCATCATGAGAAATCTTCTAGTGGAAACCCATATTAATATGATTTTCTGTTTTAGAAAAGTAACAACACCAAAATGGATTGCAATGATGGCCATATTTGACATCAGACTGAGCCATTTCTATTTAATACCAACAAGACACTATGAGAAGACTCTTGGTGAAAGAACAATGTCATTGTGATGCACCATCTAGGATATGTAGTGATAACAAGAGTCTCAAGATGGGCATCGTATCAAGCATATTAGTAGTCACATTCATAACATTTTCATTTACGACCAACTAGACATCATAGGACGTTTTTTGGTGAAAACCTCAGCTGATATGACCTTTTATTTGGAAGAAATAAAGACAAGATTATCAAGATGGCCATAGTGGCAAGCATACTGAATGTCTGAACAGCAGCATTAGGACCACCTAAACATGATAAGAAGTTATTTTTGAAAACAAACAACATGTTTGCTACAAGCATCCATTCAGGAGGAGTAGTGATAAATATCTTCATGATGGTCAATGTTGTAGCCATATCAGACATAAGTTTTATGGCAGTCCTTGAAGTAGCTTAGGAGGATTAGCAATAACAAACTTGTCCTAACAGATGGACAGATCATGGATAACTGCTGATGGACAATGAGCAATGAACAATAGACCATCCCATAATCCCATCTGGTCTATGATCAGTAAAGCTACAAATTACTTAACAACATGTGCTCCTTCCAAACACTATGTTGTTGGTCTCCAATGGCAATGTATCAATAGTGAGGTCACAAGTCTAGTTATTAAAGTCCATGTATTCAAGTTTAAAAATTATGTTCATTTGATCATTTACACAAATGAATAGCATCAATCTAAATTAAATAATAAGCAGACAAACTTAATTAACTTATCTAAAATTGCTTAGTTATTAACAAGTTGCCTTCAAAGCTAGTTTTTTGTTATGGCATGATCTTTATAACATAAGATACCATACAAAAGAAGATAAAGTAACCCCAATATAAACTTACATGAGTGTCATTCAAGGCATGAATTGCATTGTCTTGAATTCTCTCCCAAACTGATAGTATCTTGGCTGCAATAGAGTTGTCTGTTAATGCCCACTCATAATGGTCCATTGCGTTTCTCGCTTCTTGTGCATTTTCTATATCTGGGTCATAGAACTTCTCCAGTATGACCATTATCTGTAGAAAAAACAATGAAGACTCTCAGTATGGGTCACATTAAATAAATAAATAAATACACCATTTAAATCTTTTACGAGAATAGGTTAATGTCAAGTCTGACCAAGCAAGAGAATGTTGACATTCGCAGGGAACTATGGGAATGTTTAACCTTTAAAGTGCTGTATAGTTTTGTAGCACACGATCCCTGTGGTGAAATGTTTGAGAAAATGAATGAAAATCGCACTCTGCTTTTAAATTGCTGCATTTTAATTACTGCATATACAAAAAATAGTTATTATTTTCCGACTTTTATTACAAACATCAAGTAACATATGTAGCTTTATCATGTTTGCACTTACAGGCGCAAATAAAGGTAAATATATCAAATACTTTTGTATTTTCCTGTATTTTGTATATTTTTAATGAACAAGTTCAAATATGTCCATAACAATACACCTTTCATTCATGGTTAAACTATGTACATGAAATATATTGTATGTCTGTTACAAATGTATATCCCAGTTGTGAAAATCACAGGTGTAGAATAGGTAACGGTTAATGAGCATCCAGTCAAGGAATGCCACAAGCAAGTTTACACTCCCTAAAGTCAAGGAACACCACAATGATACCATTGATGTTACTGTCAACCAGTCATGTTTTGGGCAGGAAGAGGAATGGCTCATATTTCACTGATACTTCACTTATATGTGTAGCAAGTGAATGACTCCTATTTCACTTATACTTCACTTATAAGTGTAGCAAGTGAATGATTCCTATTTCACTTATACTTCACTTATAAGTGTAGCAAGTGAATGACTCCTATTTCACTGATACTTCACTTATAAGTGTAGCAAGTGAATGACTCCTATTTCACTTATACTTCACTTATAAGTGTAGCAAGTGAATGACTCCTATTTCACTTATACTTCACTTATAAGTGTAGCAAGTGAATGGCTCCTATTTCACTTATACTTCACTTATAAGTGTAGCAAGTGAATGACTCCTATTTCACTTATACTTCACTTATAAGTGTAGCAAGTGAATGACTCATATTTCACTTATACTTCACTTATAAGTGTAGCAAGTGAATGACTCGTATTTCACTTATACGTCACTTATAAATGAATTAACTGAAGTATACTTCATGTATAAGTGAAATGCCTAATTTGCACATTCGTGTACAAGAGAAATGCCAATTTGCATATAAAATCCTAATCCTTCACATATAAGTTACTTATAAGTGATTGTAAGTTAAGTGATAAGTCACTTATAAGTGACCTATAAGTAAAGTGGTAAGTCACTTATAAGTGACCTATAAGTTAAGTGGTAAGACACTTATAAGTGACCTATAAGTAAAGAGGTAAGTCACTTATCAATGACCTATAAGTAAAGTGGTAAGTCACTTATAAGTGACCTATAAGTAAAGTGGTAAGTCACTTATAAGTGACCTATAAGTTAAGTGGTAAGACACTTATAAGTGACCTATAAGTAAAGAGGTAAGTCACTTATCAATGACCTATAAGTAAAGTGGTAAGTCACTTATAAGTGACCTATAAGTTAAGTGGTAAGTCACTTATAAGTGACCTATAAGTTAAGTGGTAAGTCACTTATAAGTGACCTATAAGTTAAGTGGTAAGACACTTATAAGTGACCTATAAGTAAAGAGGTAAGTCACTTATCAATGACCTATAAGTAAAGAGGTAAGTCACTTATCAATGACCTATAAGTAAAGTGGTAAGTCACTTATAAGTGACCTATAAGTTAAGTGGTAAGTCACTTATAAGTGACCTAGAAGTTAAGTGGTAAGACACTTATAAGTGACCTATAAGTAAAGAGGTAAGTCACTTGTCAATGACCTATAAGTAAAGTGGTAAGTCACTTATAAGTGACCTATAAGTTAAGTGGTGAGTCACTTATAAGTGACCTATAAGTTAAGTGGTAAGACACTTATAAGTGACCTATAAGTAAAGAGGTAAGCCACTTATAAGTGACCTATAAGTAAAGAGGTAAGTCACTTATCAATGACCTATAAGTAAAGTGGTAAGTCACTTATTAGTGGGGGCCCCGAGTGGCCGAGTGGTCTAAAGCGCTCTCCGTTACGGATCACTGCCATCTCACCTCTGTCTGCGTGGGTTCGAGTCCAGGATTCGGCCAATGTGGGTATGTGAGAAAGCTTGCCAGTAGCTTCTCGTGGGTCGGTGGTTCTTCCCGGGGGTTTCCCAGGTTCTTCCTCCACCATTAATACTGGCCGCCATACATAGCCTATCGTGTGCTGAAAAATGGCGTTAAACCCTACAACAACAACAACAACAACAACAACACTTATCAATGACCTATAAGTAAAGAGGTAAGTCACTTATCAATGACCTATAAGTAAAGAGGTAAGTCATTTATAAGTGACCTATAAGTAAAGAGGTAAGTCATTTATAAGTGACCTATAAGTAAAGAGGTAAGTCACTTATCAATGACCTATAAGTAAAGAGGTAAGTCATTTATAAGTGACCTATAAGTAAAGAGGTAAGTCATTTATAAGTGACCTATAAGTAAAGAGGTAAGTCACTTATAAGTGACCTATAAGTGAGTAATATATTACTTATCACTTATAGTTTTTTTTTCTGAAGGATTTTTTCAGCAAATTCAAGGACATTTCAATGATAAAACCAACTTTTTTCAAAATTCATGTTGTTTCCAGTCAAAACCCTCAAATTCAAGGATTTCTTCAAGGTTGTACAAGCTACAGTGATTGCTATGTCAAACTTCAGCAAAGGCAGGCTTGATACTAATGCATCAGTGTAGGAAATCCTACCTTCAGTATCAACATTTACTGGCAGGACAACAATTGTAACCCTGAGGTGGTCTATCCCAAACCAGTAATATATTCCACTTCTTTCACATATGATATACAGGCAAGAAGCAAAAACCCATCAAATCAAATTTCTTATTATTGTTTTACATCAGATGCTCATATCTCACCTGTCCATCTTCAGTGTATGCAAGAGACACTGTCCTGCTCACAGGTGGGTCAGTGATGACCATTACTCCATCACTAACCACTGGCTGACCACAGAAATGGGATGCACAGAATTTGATCTTTGACCTGTACATTCGACCTGACTCGAGGATCAGATGACCATTCCTAGTCTCCTGTACATTTGCAAGCTCTTCATATTCTGTGAAGGAATCCCAAACATCTGAAATGATAAAGATCCACTGAAAAATATTTGGATCTCGATAGGATTTTATTAAATAGACAAAGGACCTAGAGAATCCTAAAGAAATCTGTTAAAAAATGTTACAGTATATTCTCATACCGGCAATAACAACCAGTTTTGTCATGCCAACATCTCATACTGGCAATAACAACCAGTTTTGTCATGCCAATATCTCATACTGGCAATAACAACCAGTATTGTCAGGACAATTTTCATACAAGCAATCCAACCAGTTTTGTCATGCCAACATCTCATACTGGCTATTACCAGTTCTGTCATGCCAACATCTCATACAGGCAATACATCCAGTTGTGTCATGCCAATTTTCATACAGGCAATAAAACCAATATTTTTTCATACAGGCAATAAAAAGAGTTTTGTCATGCCAATGTCTCATACAGGCAATACAACCAGTTTTGTCAATGTCAATTTTCATATGGGCAATACCACCAATGTCATCATGCCATTTTTCATACACAGTCAATACAACCAGTTTTGTCATGCCCTTGTCTCATACAGGCAATGCAACCATCTTTGCCTGACCAGTTTTCATACTTTCTTGGTATACAATGATCTTGAACATTTTCAAATCAATTTCAAAGGAAGAATTATATTTTTTAAACCGATATATAAATTCCTAACTTTGTTTACCACATGAAGGATTTCCAACATTTGAAGAAAAACAATGATTTGAAGAAATTATAGAATTGTTTACTGTTTGTTGACCTGGATATTTTTGTTATAAATTACAAATGCCACATTTCAAATGTTACCATGATCTTGGTAGAGACTATTTGGGAAATTCAAAAAATCTGAACCTTGATGTTTCTGATTACATTATATATAATCTATATTCTAATTAAAGGAATTTTGCTCAGATTACTTTCTCAGTATGGAATCAATCATCAAAAACCCTCTCCCTGGTTGAAATAAAACAAACCTTGGTAAAGTTATGTCATGGAAACCAAGCCAGAAAGCTAGGCATCCAAGGGACACAACTCCTGCAGATGAATTCCAAGAACACTTGAAATGGAACTTATTCAATGTTTAATCAGTATAAAATGACGCATCTAACAATCTAACATGGTTAAAATCCAACAAACAAACAGGGTCATAAATTGTCTAAATGGTGACACAAAAGGCTCAAAATTCCAAAATCCACTCAAGTACACGTTTATTAATAATGGGCATAATGTTACATAGAAGCTACACAAAATTAGAATAAATATAGAGTAGCAGGTAGCCAAGTTTTCCTACCCACTTTTTAATCTGGTAGAAAAAAAAAGTGCTTACCAAAAGTCAAAAGTGTCGCTGGGGGCTTTTTCTTTTCATAATTCTTTGCAACAGAAATTCTCTACCCGATTATAAAAATATAAAATAGGTAGTAAAGTTGTTATTTCAAACCCTGCTATTTCTTGGACAGGATGAATGGATTGCTGGCCATCTTTATCACTAGCTCTGACATATACATGGTTCTCCAATGACCATCTCCCTCTAACCCTGGAGCCAATCAGAATGGGTTGATAATAAAGTTCTTGAAAACTACTGTACCTAACTATGACTCCCTTATCTATACTCTCCAATTCACTTGAGTTATAACCTTCCTAAGTGTGGCTCCCTTATCTCTGCACTTCAATACACTGGAATTATGACCTACCCAAGTGTAGCTCACTTATCTCTACATTCCAATATACTAGAGTTACAACATACCCAAGTGTAGTTTCCTTATCTCTACAGTACTCTAATACACTAGAGTTATAAGCTACCTAGATGTGACTCCTTTATCTATACACTCCAATACACTTGTGTTATAACCTACTCATGTTTGGCTCCCTTATCTCTACGCTCCAATACACCAGAGATGTGTAAGCTTTCATACTGTCTGGTACTGTCCAGTAAGCATGGAGGGTGTTAGCTGAAGATTGGTAGTCAATATCCATCTGGCAAGGTATACGCTGGTCCTGTAATATACATTTGCAACATATATGCTTGAAGAACTGCTGTATGATTTATTCATTCAAGAAAATTCCAGAACTATTTATTACATGTACAGTGTGTGGCAAAAAACATATTTGTGTTTCTAACAGACTTTAATATTTAAAAAATATTTTGGTCAAAATTGATATTAAAACTCAAATTGATTCTTGAATTTCCTGTTGACCTCAGCCTGATAACTACTTTTTCAAAGGTCAAATATGTTTCTACAATAATACTTACCCATTATAATAGTTAAGTCCTCATAAATCCAGCCCTTCCAATCCAGAAAAGACACAACAACCATCCTGGCTTCAGCCATAACAATATTAAACAGTCATTGCTTTACAGATTCAATGATTTTCTGAGAGAATGACATGTGTGAAGTGAAGTTGTTTGCATTTGTCATATGAAAAATGGAGAGGATGCTGGCATTTAGATATTGTACTTGTAGAAAATGTACTCTATCTAGACAACTATGGCCAAAACAAAATATACGTCTGTTTCTGCTCAGCCAACTGTCCATGTCTCTGATTTCTAACCCTAGCACTTTTTCCCCATGGTTAAATTCTTTTTTTAAATCACATTAAATATATATATAGTGTTAAAAAGGGATCTGCCTACCATAATTTTAAAACCAGTGCAATGGGAAATATTTATTTTTGGCTTAACCAAAGTGACTGCTCTGATGTGCTCAAATAATCAGCCTGAATTAGTCTAAAGTACACTGCCTTTAGCACTTATTAAAATAGGGAAAACACATATTGCCAGACTGGCCAATACTAGCTTCAGAAAGTGCAATAAATGAATGACAAAATATATAAAAAGTAAAAAAAAAAGTTATTTGGCTCTTTTTTTCACAATTTACCTCTAAAGTCCAGGAAATGAAAATGACCAAGCAGAGCAAAGGCACTCTATAACCCAAATTACACCCATCAATCATATACCAAAATAAAGGGAATTAAAAGTTCTTTTAAAATTACCCAAGATATAAAAAGGTCTTTTCTTAAATAGCCAGTATAACCAGTGAGGAAAAGCTGAAAAATTCTTTTTCTTTAAAAATCTAACTCTTAGGAAACTGTAGAGTTCCTGCATAAAAGTGGAATCAGATGTGATTAGTTTCCCCTTGGATTGAAACGGGCATCTAATACCCTATAGTCATTAGTTACAACTGGAGAGGAGGTGAATAATCTAAAGGGATGTAAATGTGGAATGAGCTTGGGGGTGTATACCTGTATTATGATCATGTAAGCATTATCAAAGAAATACATTTTTTCTTTGAAAAATTGGTTTCTACTTCAAATACATTACCTGACCATAGTAATGTTAGGAGCATAGGTAGGTGCAAGGGGTGTTTCATTCCCTTACCCCAGAGGTGGATCAGACTTCTGACTCATAACGCATGCAAACCAGTTCAATTCTGAAGAGAATTCAGGCTAGGGTTAGTGTCTGTATATAGAAACACATGGGCTAGGGTTAGTGTCTGTATATAGAAACATATGGGCTAGGGTTAGTGTCTGTATATAGAAACACATGGGCTAGGGTTAGTGTCTGTATATAGCAGGGGTACACAACCAGTGGCCTACAGGCTGGATACGGCCTGTGAACGTGTTCTGTCCGGCCCTCAGGGCAAATTAAAGCAACACAGAAATCTGGCCTATGAGCAGTAATTATATTAAAGAAATTAGTGTTAGTGGCCTTCGGTGATCTTAGAAAATGCAATCTGGCCCTTGGCTGAAAAAGGTTGTACATCCCGGGTATATAGAAACGCATGGGCTAGGGTTAGTGTTTGTATATAGAAACACATGGCCTAGTGTTAGTGTTTGTATATGGAAAAACATTGGCTAGGGTTATTGCTTGTATATAGAAACACATGGGCTAGGGTTAGTGTTTGTATATAGAAACACATGGACTAGGGTTAGTGTTTGTATATAGGAATACATGGGCTAGGGTTAGTGTTTCCTATAGAAATACATGGGCTAGGGTTAGTGTTTGTATATAGAAACACAGGCTAAGGTTAGTGTTTCCTATAGAAATACATGGGCTAGGGTTAGTGTTTGTATATAGAAACACAGGCTAAGGTTATTGTTTCCTATAAAAATACATGGGCTAGGGTTAGTGTTTGTATATAGAAACACAGGCTAAGGTTAGTGTTTCCTATAGAAATACATGGGCTAGGGTTAGTGTTTGTATATAGAAACACAGGCTAAGGTTAGTGTTTCCTATAGTCATACATAGGCTAGTGTTAGTGTTTGTACTTAGAAATACATGGGCTGGGGTCACAGTGTCTGTATATAGAAACACAGGTCACATCGGGATAGATGTAAAAAATGTACCACCTGCAAATCTGGTGCCAACAAAGTGACCCATGTTAATAAGATACTGCTGTTGGGCTTTGGGAATGGGTGAGAGTGGGGTAATTTATCATGCTGCCACTATTGGTCCCATGAGGTGAAAATGAGTTCTTTGTGATGAGTTCTCTGAGGCAGAAGCTAGGAAAGGTTAATTATGACCACCCCATTGGTTGGACTACAGAGGTAATGGAAGCAGCCCTGATCAGATCTTGAGTTACAATACTTGAGAAACCTATCTAATTTAGGTTTAGTTTACTACATGCGAAGTGGATAACTGTTCTATCTAATAAAACAGTGCCTGTGCAGTAATGAAGTATCTCCCACATTGTAAGGAATAATTAAAATCTTCTGATCTTCAGCACATCCCACCCCATCTGCCCCATAAAGGGGGGGTGGGAGTTATCAAATGATGATTTACCTAGAGTATTTACCCCTACGATGAATTTCTAACCAATATTGTGACTTTCTTCAAATCCTTAAAAATACAATGGTGAGATTAGCCATTTTACTGTTACACTGACAGACTGACAATGGAGAGATTAGCCTTTTCAAAGTTACACTGACAGACTACCATGGGTATGGTGAAAATTAGTCCCATAAATCCCCCCCCCCAAATCTGTGTTGATACTGATGGACAATATGTGTGTCTGATGTCACCTGTTCATTAAAATGTGCAATTTTGCTGCATGCAAATCATTCTGGAACAATCCTGCGCACACTTTAAACACATAATGGGTGGTAACAGCCATATCTAGCATAAAATTCAAAATGACCAAAAGACAGATGGTTGTGCTATTCCACGTGGATTCACCAAACATAGGATTTGCTCCAAAAACATAATGTACAATTGTCACCAAAAGAATGCTTCAGCTGACGGTAGCTCCACAGTCATGAGAAAAACCCAAAAATAATTATAATCATGGGAGAGGGGCTGATTTATTGACCTAGGTGAAAATAAGCAGGATATCAGATGATGTAACTTTACCTAAACAACACCATTCTTGGGATTAAAACAAACGCTTCATTTGCATAGAAAATATGCTTAAATGACTGATTTAAGAAACCACAGTTTACATGTGGCTATTGACCACAGAAAGCATGTGATCATTTAATACACAACCCTAAAAGAAAAAATTCCATGGGATGAATTGGAAATGGCCACTAAGATTAAGATCAAGTTACTAGTAGAATAAAGGTGACTGTTAGGGCAATTAGTTTGACTGTACTAGTAGAATAAAGGTGACTGTTAGGGCAATTAGTTTGACTGTACTAGTAGAATAAAGGTGACTGTTAGGGCAATTAGTTTGACTGTACTAGTAGAATAAAGGTGACTGTTAGGGCAATTAGTTTGACTGTACTAGTAGAATAAAGGTAACTGTTGGGGCAATTAGTTTGACTGTACTAGTAGAATAAAGGTGACTGTTAGGGCAATTAGTTTGACTGTACTACAGAATAATATAAAATGCCTCATTATTGTTGAATGCTGTGAATTCACTGTTCTTCACTGAATATCAATCTCTATGGTTTTGTTTTGCAACTCCAGTGAATTATACAAGATATTTTCATGAAAAAAATAAGTAAACTCATGTACTTACATCTGTATGATGGGAGAAATTTTTGGAAGACAGACCTGCAAAAAAGCAAATATTATGTTACATTGTCCCCATAATGTTCTTGTTAGAGAAAATATCTTGTGGCTTAAATATCATTCACAAATAATCTTTATATATACTTCATTGATGATATGTTTAGTTATCAAAGAGTAACAGACTAAAACCTTAAAAATACAAACATATTCATCTTAGCATGTACTTGGCATTATTCCACTACTACACAAGTCCAATTGTGAAATTGGGAATGACAGCTTTTAAAAATTGGTATTTGGAAGTAAGAGTACTGGAAAGGTACATTACTCACATATCATGTGGCAAAAAGTATTCTCATACTGTCTTTCACTAAGATCTTGGACATATCTCTAGTGATTACTCTGCTTTTGTGACCAAAACCAGATCTATCCATTTTGTTCATTTGTACTTTGGAATTCTTACCTATTCTCATTCAAAATGGGTAAGTCGATATGGACATTAAAACAGCCATAACATGTTATTAACACATCTAGCTTCATCATATGGTTCAAATTATTTGCAATACCCAGTCATGTATAGGTAATCAATTGTATGAAATTTGCTTAACAGCTTATGCTCCAGTCAAATGTCTTTGTACATGAGTCACTCTATCTTGTTATTTCAGTAGGAAAAACAGCATTGAGAATAACGAAACCAATCAGTTCTCAGTTTCCAGGCAGTACACAATCCACCATGCAAGCTGCAGCCAACAATACTGTGATCTTGTATTACATAGTATATGAATGCCATTCACTAGTGCTACTTTTTCAGACAAGGTACTTCTGGATACTACATTCAAAACAGCTGGTTGGAACAAGACTCTGTCTTCCTGAAACACTATCAGAAACCTGTCAATCAGACTTGACATTCTAATCAGACTTGTCCTTCAGTGTAAACCTATCAATCTGACTTGACATTCTAATCAGACTTGTCCTTCAGTTTAAACCTATCAATCTGACTTGACATTCTAATCAGACTTGTCCTTCAGTGTAAACCTATTTGAATCAGCTCATTATCCATCTTCAGTTGAATTTGCATGGTACATTTTCATGATTTATGATGCACAGTGAATTGCCTTTCTCCATACTATACTTTTCTCACTCTCTAATCATCTTGTGGGATTGTTTAAGTACAAATGGTTCAATGAAACTGGAAAATTAAATGATACTTACAAAGTTCAAGTTTAGAGATAATTTTATTGAACTTCTTAGTACCCAAGGACCACATTTCCACCCACCATGTCTGTGTCTCATCTTGTATCCCTGTGAGTCTCTAAAGACTTACCAGTCATGTGACTTATGTATTAGCTATGATCCATAAGGGTAGTACAGGTTCAATGAACTTATCATCAAACTTCAACTTAGCAAGTATCATTTAATTTTCCAAACTTACCAGACTATAAAGAAAGAATAAAAACATTCAGTAGGACTGTGCATATGTTTGTGGATGCTAATGTTGTCACTAGGGGTAGTACAAAAATATATCCAGAGATGAACTAAATAAAAACATATGAGGAACATAATCATACAAGTACATCCATGAATATTTGTTGCAAAATAAACACATGTAAGCATGTCAAAGAAAAATGACATTTAATATGTCGCAAGGTTCAATGGATTCATGTGGCCAAGGGAAAAAACGCAGGATAAGTCTGACAGTGGGTGATAAAGACAGTTTGACAAACACAAAGACAGACAGACTGGTATATAAATATGTATCAAGAATATATCTGTAAGACAGAAAACTACCTGTTCCATTACAACGAATTCCATCTCTGATGATGATGACACCAAAATCTGTACCATTCTGTACAACCATGACCCCATCTGAGGTCACTATTACATTCCCAGAAGTGGAGCTTGCTTTCAAGGTCACATAGTATCTCTGAGGAGAACAGAAAAATGTTGCCATTATTGACTGATGGCATATTTTACAGCAGATATTTTTGAGGGGTGAAAATTTTACCATATGTAGTGAAATTTGGAAAAGTGCTAATTTAGATTCAACCTAATATTCCATCATAAATTTTTTAATGGGTGGGTTACTATGGTGTCCACTTTCCTAAGCATGATATAGCTAATAATGTGTTATAAGTAACATTAATACCAACAAAAAAACAACAAAAATATTCCACCTTTAATACTTTAAAATTATTTATTCTTCTAATTAAAATTTTGTTATAGTCAAATCTAAATTTTAAAATCTGCATATTTTAAATCAACAAGATAAAAATTGGTTCACACAATCTGCCAAAATTGCAATGATTTGCTAAAAAATTTATAAACAACTTGGTTTGGATTTATATTTTCATGGCACATCAACACTTGACTGATTATATTATGCCAAGGCAAATGAAGTAAAGACACACATAAGCACCCTACCCAGGCTGATCTGTAAGGATTTTGAGCTCACATCCTTCTGGTCACTAGTCTAACATGCTAACCACTGAGTCTGTGAGGATCCTGATAAATTTTTTGGATCTAAAACTACTAAATCATACAAATGCTAAGAATAACCTGCAATGTGCTATGAAATATGACAAATTTTATCACCTTTAAAACTATTAAAACAAAATTTAATCATTGTTGTCTATGACAATAAACTTCTTTGTTTTTTCTTTTAATGGCAGTGTTAAAAGACTATTGACTATACCATGGTGAAGAAGTGAAACTTTAGTGCCTTTCCCATGGACACAGCGAGGCTGCTGACCAGGGCTGTCCTGGGTGGGTATTGAACCCACAACCCTCGGATTACAAGTCCAATCCTCTGCTAAATGAACTACTGCAGCTCAAAAAAAAGAATGTGCCATCACTAGAAGAAAGGTGATACATAATATATTTCAATCTGTTCCAGCCCAAAAGAAATATTTATAAATACAGATGGAAGAATTTTTATGCAGTCACAAAGTATGCAAACTAGTTTGGCAGCCTCAGTGTTTCCTTGGGAAAGGCATTAGCTCCAATTTACTTGGTATGATGCAGCCAATAATGTGTTAAATCAAAACACAAAAACAAACCTGATATACGGTCAGATTCAGACCCTCAAATGTTGTTGAGGTTCCATTGACTGGCTGGAAATTTCTAAGATTTGTCCCACCAGGTGTGGTTCCCAGAGCTACACTGTAGAAGATGTCCAGGTGGGGATGGTAAAATCCTGACCAGGTCGCAGCAATCCTCTTACGATTGTCTTGGAAGTCTATGTCTTGTAGATCCTATAAATACATGGAAACAAAAGGTCTTTATTTCAGTAGCATGTTCATCAAGACATAAGTTCTATAAAAATATGGGAACAAAAGGCCCTGATTCCACTAAAAAGTGCATCAAGTTTTAAAGCCTAGATTCTAATTAACATTGATTTAAAGTCTAGACTCTAATTTACATGTACATCAAGACTTTATCTCCAGATTCTAACTTACATGAACATCTAGACTTTATGTCCAGATTCTAGCTTACATGTACATCTAGACTTTTTGTTCAGATTCTAACTTACATGTACATCTAGACTTTTTGTTCAGATTCTAACTTACATGTACATCTAGACTTTTTGTTCAGATTCTAACTTACATGTACATCTAGACTTTTTGTTCAGATTCTAACTTACATGTACATCTAGACTTTTTGTTCAGATTCTAACTTACATGTGCATCTAGACTTTTTGTTCAGATTCTAACTTACATGTACATCTAGACTTTTTGTTGGGATTCTAACTTACATGTACATCTAGACTTTATGTCCAGACTCTAATTTACATGTACATCAAGACATTATGTCTGGACTCTAACTTACATGTACATCTAGACTTTATGTCCAGACTCTATGTCCAGACTCTAACTTACATGTACATCTAGACTTTATGTCCAGACTCTAACTTACATGTACATCAAGACATTATGTCCAGACTCTAACTTACATGTACATCTAGACTTTATGTCCAGACTCTAACTTACATGTACATCAAGACATTATGTCCAGACTCTAATTTACATGTACATCTAGACTTTATGTCCAGACTCTAACTTACATGTACATCTAGACTTTACGTCCAGACTCTAACTTACATGTACATCTAGACTTTATGTCCAGACTCTAACTTACATGTACATCAAGACATTATGTCCAGACTCTAACTTACATGTACATCAAGACATTATGTCCAGACTCTAATTTATATGTACATCTAGACTTTATGTCCAGATTCTAACTTACATATACATCTGGACTTTATGTCCAGACTCTAACTTACATGTACATCAAGACATTATGTCCAGACTCTAATTTGCATGTACATCTAGACTTTACTTTATGTCCAGACTCTAACTTACATGTACATCTAGACTTTATGTCCAGACTCTAATTTACATGTACATCAAGACATTATGTCCAGACTCTAACTTACATGTACATCTAGACTTTATGTCCAGACTCTAACTTACATGTACATCAAGACATTATGTCCGGACTCTAACTTACATGTACGTCTAGACTTTATGTCCAGACTCTAACTTACATGTACATCAAGACATTATGTCCAGACTCTAATTTACATGTACATCTAGACTTTATGTCCAGACTCTAACTTACATGTACATCTAGACTTTTTGTTCAGACTCTAACTTACATGTACATCTAGACTTTATGTCCAGACTCTAACTTACATGTACATCAAGACATTATGTCCTGACTCTAACATACATGTACATCTAGACTTTATGTCCAGACTCTAACTTACATGTACATCTAGACTTTTTGTTCAGACTCTAACTTACATGTACATCTAGACTTTATGTCCAGATTCTAACTTACATGTACATCAAGACATTATGTCCAGACTCTAACTTACATGTACATCTAGACTTTATGTCCAGACTCTCATTTACATGTACATCAAGACATTATGTCCAGACTCTAACTTACATGTACATCTAGACTTTATGTCAGACTCTAACTTACATGTACATCAAGACATTATGTCCAGACTCTAACTTACATGTACATCTAGACTTTATGTCCAGACTCTAACTTACATGTACATCTAGACTTTATGTCCAGACTCTAATTTACATGTACATCAAGACATTATGTCCAGACTCTAATTTACATGTACATCTAGACTTTATGTCCAGATTCTAATTTACATGTACATCAAGACATTTTGTTCAGATTCTAACTTACATGTACATCTAGACTTTTTGTTCAGATTCTAACTTACATGTGCATCTAGACTTTTTGTTCAGATTCTAACTTACATGTACATCTAGACTTTATGTCCAGACTCTAACTTACATGTACATCAAGACATTATGTCCAGTCTCTAATTTACATGTACATCTAGACTTTATGTCCAGATTCTAACTTACATGTACATCTAGACTTTTTGTTCAGACTCTAACTTACATGTACATCAAGACATTATGTCCAGACTCTAACTTACATGTACATCAAGACATTATGTCCAGACTCTAATTTACATGTACATCTAGACTTTATGTCCAGATTCTAACTTACATGTACATCTAGACTTTTTGTTCAGACTCTAACTTACATGTACATCAAGACATTATGTCCGGACTCTAACTTACATGTACATCTAGACTTTATGTCCAGACTCTCATTTACATGTACATCAAGACATTATGTCCAGACTCTAACTTACATGTACATCTAGACTTTATGTCAGACTCTAACTTACATGTACATCAAGACATTATGTCCAGACTCTAACTTACATGTACATCTAGACTTTATGTCCAGACTCTAACTTACATGTACACCTAGACTTTATGTCCAGACTCTAATTTACATGTACATCAAGACATTATGTCCGGACTCTAACTTACATGTACGTCTAGACTTTATGTCCAGACTCTAACTTACATGTACATCAAGACATTATGTCCAGACTCTAATTTACATGTACATCTAGACTTTATGTCCAGATTCTAATTTACATGTACATCAAGACATTTTGTTCAGATTCTAACTTACATGTACATCTAGACTTTTTGTTCAGATTCTAACTTACATGTGCATCTAGACTTTTTGTTCAGATTCTAACTTACATGTACATCTAGCTTTATGTCCAGACTCTAACTTACATGTACATCAAGACATTATGTCCAGTCTCTAATTTACATGTACATCTAGACTTTATGTCCAGATTCTAACTTACATGTACATCTAGACTTTTTGTTCAGACTCTAACTTACATGTACATCTAGACTTTATGTCCAGACTCTAACTTACATGTACATCAAGACATTATGTCCAGACTCTAACTTACATGTACATCTAGACTTTATGTCCAGTCTCTAACTTACATGTACATCTAGACTTTATGTCCAGACTGTAATTTACATGTACATCAAGACATTATGTCCAGACTCTAACTTACATGTACATCTAGACTTTATGTCCAGACTCTAACTTACATGTAAATCAAGACATTATGTCCAGACTCTAATTTACATGTACATCTAGACTTTATGTCCAGACTCTAACTTACATGTAAATCAAGACATTATGTCCAGACTCTAATTTACATGTACATCTAGACTTTATGTCCAGACTCTAACTTACATGTACATCTAGACTTTATGTCCAGACTCTAATTTACATGTACATCAAGACATTATGTCCAGACTCTAACTTACATGTACATCTAGGCTTTATGTCCAGACTCTAACTTACATGTACATCAAGACATTATGTCCAGACTCTAATTTACATGTACATCTAGACTTTATGTCCAGATTCTAACTTACATGTACATCTAGACTTTTTGTTCAGACTCTAGCTTACATGTACGTCAAGACATTATGTCCAGACTCTAACTTACATGTACATCAAGACTTTTTGTTCAAATTCTAACTTACATGTACATCTAGACTTTTTGTTCAGATTCTAACTTACATGTACATCTAGACTTAAGTCTGTATTTTAACTTACATATATATATCTAGACATAAGCCTAGATTCTAACTTATATATCTAGACTTTGGTCTAGATTCTAACTTACACATACATCTAGACTTAAAGTCTAGATTCTAACTCACACATACATCTGGACTTAAAGTCTAGATTCTAACTTACATGTACATCTAGACTTAAAGTCTAGATTCTAACTTACATGTACATCTAGACTTAAGTCTAGATTCTAACTTACACATACATATAGACTTAAAGTCTAGATTATAACTTACATGTACATCTAGACTTAAGTCTAGATTCTAACTTACATGTTCATCTAGACTTAAGTCTAGATTCTAACTTACATGTACATCTAGACTTAAGTCTAGATTCTAACTTACATGTACATCTAGACTTAAGTCTATATTCTAACTTATACGTACATCTAGACTTAAGTCTAGATTCTAACTTATACGTACATCAAGACTCAGAGTATAGATTTTGACTTACAATCAAGCCAAATAAGACCAGATTGGCCGCTACTATATGTCATATACTACGCTTTATTAAGATATATACTTTTGCTATGACACAAGCTCTCCAGTACCTAAGACAGTGAGGTACATACCTGCCATAACACTAGGTATCAAGCTAAAAACATGATTTGGTTACTACCAAACCCACTGACATTGTCATGTTTTCAAAAATACAATTTTCAGTAATCTTGTAAAGGGAAAAAAAAGAAAAAAAGACACCACTCAATATTTGCCTGTAACATGTAGCATGTATAAATGGTAAATAGTCCTTCTTGGATCTCCTTATGGCAATCTATTTAGCAAATTGTTCTAGAGGCAATTAAAGAGGCCAGGTAGAAGCAGACACCATTTCATGTATTACTTAACTAGCTGAATAGTTATTGTGATGTTTTAGATTCTCTGAAGTCTGCTGTGGGGGAGCCATTGTGCGTATTTGCATAGGTTAAGATCAACCCACTCATTTTAAGATATAGGTAAATCAATTAAGAGATGACAGATGCATGCTGAAGAACAAAAGTTATTACACATCACTGCTTTCAATGAAAGTGTTTAAGCCCTCATTATCAAAGACTATTTGCAAGTTTGTGAACAGCAGTAATAAAATACAAAGCATGACTATTTTAGTTATCGAAAATGTGTTCAAGTTTGATTCATATTTTAAGGTGATTCAGGAAGCAATAAGCAATCAGCAAAGCATGCAAAGCCCAGCAAAAATAAATTTCAGATCTCCTGGCTGACATATTTGTGAATCGACACAACAGCAAGGGAAGCATTTCATTCACTGCACATACTGCAAACAACGTATCAACATAAGTTATTCTGGAATGTAGAATGTCCATAGAAACAGGAACACCACCTGTGTGTAACATATTTGATGCACTTAAGTGAACATTCAAATTATATTTCTTTATTATTATTCATCATCTTAATCATTGCTAAAATACTAAACATTAACTGATCGAGACCAATACTTTGCAGGATAATTTTAGCCATGAAATAGATTTACTGAAAGACAATAATAAGTGCAAACTCATGTTTGCATGGTTGATTTGTGTTGATAAAGCATTATAACACTCATACTGGACAGAGGAATTTATTACTGCTGTATTACCTGTAAAGCCCCAATTACACTTGAAAATATAATGTCCCCCCCCCAATGAAATGGTCAGTCCCAAATGTGATGTGCATTAAATCCTCTATGGAGACAAGAACATCTTGTGACCAGACTGCATCACCTAATGTTCTGACAATGTTAACTTTATGGTCATCAATAACTACTAAATTCTGACCAGGTATTGTTCATCAGGAACCAGCAGGAAGTTGGAACAACAGTACCATCCATTCTCTTGTGAGTGCAAAGATGTACATCAATAACACTTGCATTATCTCCCCTTATTGAACTATTGACTGCAGCAAAGACTGCAGCTCATTAAGTATATATTTTGCCATCCAAATGGAATTGGAAGAGAGAAACATGGTGCGTTTTTTAATTTAATGTTAGTGTGGTTTTGATTATTTGAGTGTTTGCAAATTTGTATGGTGATGATAACTGACAAAACTGTCAACCAACTATTGTTTTTGTAATTCTATTAAATGCAAATAGAGATGTTATTTTCCTTGATTGACATTTACATTTCCAATCATGATCTATAGGTTTATATGAAGAAAATTGGATGTCATTTTTTGGGGTCAAATGTACTGACCAACCACCCCCATGCAATGGGACTTCAAAACAATTTATGTCTCAAAAACTCCCCTATGCTGTCTGGGAATAAGGCAGGTACATAGGTAACACCATAAAGAATAACCTGAGAATGAAAGAACATTTAAATGTATACTGGTCCAATTATCATGCTCATGGTAGGAAGCTGTTCATCTTTAGTGAAAGTACGGAATCTCCATACTTTTCCACAAATGCACTGCAGCTGATTTGATGATACCAAACAATCATTGCACTTTCAGGTGAAGTTTCCATAGAAGCTGTTATGAAAATGACATGTGCAAATAATGCTACTGAGCAACTATTTAGGAGACAGATTTAATAGTTACCAAATAATGACACTAGCTTGCCAGTTTAAGATGGGTACCAGTAAAGGTTTAAACAGCCTTTGAGATTTTTTTTCAAGGAATTTTCAAGAACTTCTAAAATTTTCAAGGAGTATCTTTTATTATAGAAATTCAACTTTCTCTCCATATGTTACTTTGTTTATCACTGCATAAATAGATTCAACAGTAGAAGAAAAACAAATAGATGTGCCACTACAGCAAAGGGACACTACTCCATCTAACAACTTCTGGTACTGTGTGCCTTTCAATCCACCCAATTTTACCCTATTTTATGCGTTTATTTATTATATTTTTAAATAATAAAACTTTGGAATATATAAAGATAAATATTCTATTTACTTCAACATTTTGTACTCCATTAGATAAAACTCAAGGAGTTTATGGCAAAAATCAAGAAGTCAAATGATAAAACCAACTTGTAAATTCAAGGAGTTTTCAAGACAATCTCTCAAATTCAAGTAATTTTCAAGGTTGTGTGAACAATTATGATTTAATGGAAAATATCTGTGAATCCAGATTGATCACTAAAATTACTAAATTTCACAGAGAAAGAAAGAGAAAAGTTAAAACTTCTAATTAAATGACTATTTGGAAAGATTTCCAGACTTTTCCCAAAATTGTTTCCTTGCATAGTAACAATAAAAGTTTTATCTTTTTTACAGTATTTTATACAATGTAATGTCCTACTTTTTGACTCTTTGCCAATCTCTTAAAATACAGTGACCATATTGGCACTATCATTACTTGTACTTACTCCCTCGTGATAATATAGTAGTTGGGGGTCCATAACTGCTGACCATGTTATGTAGTGGACCATGTTATAGTGACATTAGCATTATGTACCAAACTACAATATACTGAAAACAGCATTACATACCGATCTTCAGCACAGTAAGAATGATCCACATTTAAATAATAGTGTTTAAAAAGAAAATCAAGATATAACACTAAGCTTCATCTTGTTTTTGTTTTTCACCCATGTTATATATTGGTGTGATTTTGGTCATAGGTGTCCTTAAAAAAATAATGCACATTATAACGCTGGAGAGCTGCATATTCTAATGTGTCCCATGAGATAATGGTGTCAAGAAAATGAACAGGTGGAAAAAAATCACTTTGAATCATATGAGATGTAGTTGTAGAGCAGTAGTCTAAATTTAGAGGCTTTTACACATCCTCCAATATAACAAACATTCATATACACAAGCCTAAATATTGACATGTGCAAAATCATACTACAGTACCTTTATACCTTTCTAATGTAATTAATATCACAAAGTTCTGAAAGTGAGTCTCTTTGCAGTCAATGGTAAACATACATTTATGTCAAGTATACAAGATCATTTTAGAACCTGTTACCTACCATCAGAGGAGTTGGCATGGAAGAATCATGTGTCTGAAAAAAATAAAGAAATTACGTTATATATATATATATATATATATATATATATATATATATATATATATATATATATATATATATATATATATATTATGCATGAAACCTGTCTATAAGGGCTCTGACAGGACCACCAATGAATTTAGTTTTTCTTTTGTAAACAGGTCTTCTTTCTATAGTGATCAAACATGTACATCCAAGTGAGAAACAGGTTTATATTGTCCATTCTGATCATGTGTACTTTATCTGGTGTCCACTAGTGCATTTGTTTATAAGTCAATAGTGGAGTACAAATAAACCCTCAAGCTGAAATCTAAACTGGGCGATCTGTCTTTGGCATAAATAGGTCGTGTATATTTTGTTAAAAGATCTGACGGGATGTCTCTTGGCAGTCAATCATGTAATAAAAATGAATAATGTATGTAAACAACAGTGCAACTGAATTTAAAGCTGTTCTTTTAAGCCCTGTTACAATTATATTGTGTCACAAATTTTGCTTTTTTACTAACAGAGATTTAGGTGTTAATGAGTCGACCATCCAAGGACAGAAGAGGAAGAAAGCAAACTATGAGATATATTAAATGATATGCATGACAGACTGATGAAAAGGAAAGACAGAAAGGCAAGAGAAATATAACTTGTTCAGACCTGGGCAAAATGAATGCCTATTTCAGAACCTCAATGGCTGGTCTGTTTAAAGAAGTGACATGAGATCAGATTAGCCAAATGACCTTTGCGAGGAATCCATTCTTCAAATTCTGAAGCTTCTATCCAGATGAATTGCGAAGATTAATAAACAAAGCAGATTTAATATTACAATCCAAAGCATAAAGTGTGTGAATGGAGAATCGGGATGTTGATTATGTCTGAATTCATCAGTTGATGAATATCATTGACTTTGGTTTTAAAAAAATATGTCAGTAGCAGGAAGTAGCTTAAAATGTATTGTTTTTCAAAACAAAAGTAATCTGTTTAATAACTGAGACAATCTAGCTATATGAAACACTGCCTAATGAGCCTGTGATGTACATGTGCATATGTACTAAACCATAAATGTTTTTCAACTCTCTGTACGTAAATTTTGGATTTTTGGGCAGGGTCACTGAATTTAGATACATATGATCAATGACAAAATAATATACATATCTGAGACAGTAATAGACTGCTCTGGAGGCCTAGTGGTTAGAGCATCCACCTCGGATGTAGGAGGTCATGGGTCATGAGTTCGATCCCGGCCGAGTCATACCAGAGACTTATAAAAATGATACTAACAGCTGCCTCACTTGGCGTTCAGGATTAATAGGTTAGTGTTAGGAGTGGTTGGCCTGGTGTCAGAATAATGTGACTGGGTGGGACATCATGCTACATGTCTGCAGCATGATGCCCCAGCACTAGACATCACTGTAAACTGTCACACAGCAGACACCATAGCGATATGACTGAAAAATTGTTAAAGCTATGTTAAAAATCCAAATCACACACACACACTGAGACAGATATGTATAACAGATGCAATGAGATCACTTGGTAAGTACACATCAATGTCTCTTTCTATTTAGGAGAAGTAACATTATAAAGCTTTTCAAGATGGTTGCAATAGTGGCCATACTGGATGATACAAGTCTTCTGATGAAAACTCAATGTAGATAGGACTTTCCATCTGAGAAGAGTATTGACAAGATGCCAGTGTGGTCATACTGTATGTCATATTGGCACCATTTTCATTTGAACCAACTAGACATCATAAGAAGTCATTTACTGAAAACCTCATGCTGATAGTACCATCCATTCAATTGGATTAGAAATTAAAAGATTTGCTGAAGTGGCCAAATTGGATGTCCAAGCAGAACCATTTTCATTTAAGACCAACTGTATATCATAAAAAAGTTTCTGGTGAAAACCCATGTCAATACAACTTTCCATTCAGGAGTAGCCATAAAAAGATTTTCAAGATCGTTGCCATGGTGGCCACATTAGAATCCTGATTGGCACCCTTTTTGTTTAGGATCAACAAGACGTCATAGGAAGTTTATCAGTGAAAATCCAATGTTCATAAGACCATCCATTTATGAAGAATAGTGATAACAAGATTTTCAATATGGCTGCTGTGGTGGCCATATTGAATGGCCAAGCTGCAACATTTTCATTTCAGACTAACTAGACCTTGGCAATCCTCCAAGTAGTTTATAAGAAATATCAATAATAAACAAATTTGTGCTAATGGATGTTGGACAATAGACAAAAAGACCATCAAATAATCTCTCTTAGTCTATGACCAGTAGAGCTAAATAGGAGGGCAGGGTTTGAATGTCAAGCCCATATCAGAGCATTGCCTGACAAACTCTGTAACCAAATATTTTCCCTTAACTCTTATGCTTTATTCTGTACCTGTAAAACTGATAACTCCATACTGATGACTTCCTATGTTTATCTGTCTCCCCCCACCTCTCGGACAGATATTATACTGATGACCCATAAACATGTCATAAAGCTGTCTCCCCCACCTCTTGGACAGATATTATCATTATACTGATGACTTCCTATGTTTATCTGTCTCCCCCCACCTCTCGGACAGATATTATACTGATGACCCATAAACATGTCATAAAGCTGTCTCCCCCCACCTCTCGGACAGATATTATACTGATGACCCATAAATATGTCATAAAGCTGTCTCCCCCCACCTCTTGGACAGATATTATACTGATGACCCATAAACATGTCATAAAGCTGTCTCCCCCCACCTCTTGGACAGATATTATTATTATACTGGTGAGCCAAAAACATGTCATACTGACTGATTTTAACAAGGTGGTAACATTTTAAACATATAATAAATAAGCTAAATTCATATTAATTGAAATTGTTAAAGAATTTAAAACCTTGCATATAACAAAACTTTATATTAGAAGATATGCTGGTAGAGTAAATGCTAAAAAGTGCCTTCAGGTAAAAGGTCCCATTTGTTTCTTAGTTTTTATAAACTTTATTCCTTATCATCCTCCAATGTGTATTTTGTTCAAAAGGATGATTAAACTGCACTAATTTTACATCATCATTACTGAAAGTAGCACTAAAAATGTCCTCTGAACTAAATCCAGGTTGCATTAATTTATGCGCAGAATGCATCATCTGACCCTACTTACAACATGTCAGTTATCATGAGAGTTGTCATTAAGTTGTAGCATTGATGTCTTTTGATATACTGTTTTGACTGTATTATTTGTCTTTGATTACTTAACACTAGTGTCATTTGCTTCAATTAAGTTCATTACTGTCTTATTCTGAGTGCAGACATTCAGCAGAAGGGTTAACCAAAAAGCAAAGAAAAGAAATGAAGCCAAACATCTCACATGTTACCACTTCCAAAAACACTGATAGATTAATCAAATAAAAGGCTTCAATAGCTGTTCATATACAGTGTACAGGTAGTGTACATGCTGATACTTTGAGATTAACAGATAAACAAATGTTTGTTTTTCAAAACAGACACATAGAAGAAAGTTACTGTTTGCTTAAATATAATGTACTTAAATATAATGGCCTTTAAGAAACATCTTTTAGATGAACTCTAGACAAATTTGAAAGCCATGTACATACAGCATTATTTTTTTATATCAGATTTCAGAGAGTGCTGTACAAAGAGTCCTGGGTGTCTATCTGACATATAGATACAAAACTGAACATTACCTCTGGGTCTACTTCCAAAACTTTACCCAGGGAAGGAAGCTGGACATCATGGATGTAGGGTGAAGAGATTCCAATTGTGAATTCCCCAGCAGTATTGGTTACTTTGATGGCAACATAGTATTCATGGTGTCCATGTAGCTGCCAGTCAAGGGAGTCAAGTGAAATGGCTGTGCATGTTGGAGAGGAAGTCAATGTACAATCTCCACCAGAGGACAATGGACGGTAGTTAATTACAGAAGTTGGATGACCATTTTCTCCTGAAAATTCAACAAATAAATCTGTGAATTTATTTTACTCAATAAGAATTGCTTTAGATTTATGGCAAATTTTGATGTTCTAAATAATATTAAACACAATTAAGCAATTTTTACAAGTATTTTGTGAATGCAGTCAGTCAATTTACTGTCACAGAGTGATATATCAAAGTAAAATTGCTTGTCAAAGCATGTCAGTCAAATTAATGTCACAGTGTGATACATCAAAGTAACCTGGCAAAAAAGGTCAGTCAAATTATTGTCACATTGTGATACATCAAAGTACTTTGTCAATGCAGGTCAGTCAAATTACTGTCACACTGTGATATATCAATGTATCTTGGCAAAAAGGTCAAGTATTTTTTACTAGTAATCTACATTACAAGTGAGGCTACCTTATAGTGAGGCATGTTCTAACTTGGTTGTGTTATAATAGTACATAAGAACACATAAAAAAGGTACTTAATGGTATAAAACCACATTGCATTTCATTTCTAAACGACCAAGAACAAAAGTTTTGAGAAAAAATTAAATGTTAATAAGAAAATAATGAGCCAGCCCAATGACATCTATGACCATACCCACTTTATAAGACAGAAATTCAGTTCTGTGACCATACCAACAGTACAAGAAACCAATTCAATGAAAGCCATCCCCACAGTATGAGCCATACCCACTGTATAAGCCATCCCCACAGTATGAGACATACTCACAGTATGAACCATCCCCATGGTATGAGTCATACACACAGTATAAGCCATCCCCACAGTATGAGCCATACCCACAGTATGAGCCATCCCTACAGTATGAGCCATACCCACAGTATAAGCCATTCCCACAGTATGAGACATATCCACAGTATGAACCATCCCCATGGTATGAGTCATACCCACAGTATAAGCCATCCCCACAGTATGACCCATATCCACATTATGAGCCATCCCTACAGTATAAGCCATACCCATGGTATAAGCCATCCCTACAGTATAAGCCATACCCATGGTATAAGCCATCCCTACAGTATGAGCCATACCCACAGTATGAACCATCCCTACAGTATGAACCATACCATCAGTATGAGTCATACATACAGTATGAGCTATACAATATGAGCCTTCCACACAGTATAAGCCATCCCCACAATATAAGCCATACCCACAATATGAGCCATACCCACAGTAGGGTTTTACAGCGAGGGACCACTATTTTGTAAATGAACTACTATTTGTGGGATACTAATTTAGTGGATTTGTGGTTACTAGAAACCACCATTAAAAATGCAACTGTCATGAATGTTAATATTATTTGTAGGGTACCATATATACTTGCTTATAAGTAGAGCCCAAGTGCAAACTGCACAGACTCAGATCTGCCATTGCATATTGCCCTGACAGTTATGGGTCTATACAGCTTGTTAAGAGTAATCAGTAGAACAAACATAGACCCCGATCTTCCACTGTGACAATAGATCAGAGTCTTTGTTGTTTGCCGTTGGCCTTGACTTATAAGTAAATATATACGTTACATATTTTACTTGATTTAATGGTTACCACCAATTTAAAGGTCCATATAAAACATGTAATTGTCATAAACCTAAATAATAAACAGATTTTGTGTCTGTAACACATGTCTATACAAAATCTAGACCAAATGTCAAAGCCCAAAAGTTCCAACATGCAGACAAATTTAAACTATTGCTTAAATGACCTGAAAATCTAATCAGGTCATCTATATATGCATATAAATTTTGTTTGTGTACCTCAGCTAAATTGTTCTAAATGTAAAAGAAATTTCAAATGTGTTGTAATAGTCTGAATAACTAAAAAGGTCATCTATGTGTCAATAAGCCAACTAAAGTTTGTCTACCTCAAGTGGCTTTTGCTTAATCATACAAACATGATTGATGTCATCAAAGTCTAAAAAGTTCAAAAATATGTAAAAATGGAAGATATGTATGTATGTATGTATGTATGTATATATGCACGCATGTATGTGATGTGATGTGATGTGATTTTGATTTTTAACGTAGCTTTAACAATTTTTCAGTCATAACGCTACGATGTCTGCAATGTGGCAGTTTATAGTGATGTCTAGCACTGGGGCATCATGCCACAGACATCTAGCATGATGTCCCCCCCAGTCACATTATCCTGACACCAGGCCGACCAGTCCTAACACTAACCTCTTAATGCTGAATGCCAAGCAAGGCAGCTGTTAGTACCATTTTTGTAAGTCTTTGGTATGACTAGGCCGGGGATCGAACCCACTACCTCCCGCATCCAAGGCGGACACTCTAACCACTAGGCCACTGGAGCAGTCATGCATGTATGTATGTATATATGCATGCATATATGTATGTATGTATGTATGTATGCATGTATGCATGTATGTATGTATGTATGTATGTGTGTATGTATGTATGTATGTATGTATGTATGTATGTATGTATGTTTGTGTGTGTATGTATGTATGTATGTAGGTAGGTAGGTAGGTAGGTAGGTAGGTATGTATGTATGTATGTATGTATGTATCCTACTTTTTCAAAATTTGGGATCAGACATAGCAATGAAATCAAGTGAAAGGTGTATTTAGTGCAAGGTGTGTTTAGTGCAAGGTGTGCATAGTGCAAGGTGTGCATAGTGCAAGGTGTGTTTAGTGCAAGGTGTGCTTAGTACAAGGTGTGCATAGTGCAAGGTGTGCATAGTGAAAGGTGTGTTTAGTGCAAGGTGTGCTTAGTGCAATGTGTGCATAGTGAAAGGTGTGTTTAGTGCAAGGTCACTGTGCATAGTGCAAGGTGTGCTTAGTGCAAGGTGTGCATAGTGAAAGGTGTGCTTAGTGCAAATGTGTGCATAGTGCAAATGTGTGCATAGTGCATGAAAAGCTTAATTTCATATACACAGTTCATTATCAAGAAACAAGTTCCAAAATTCTGTAGTTAATTTAAAATTCCCAAACTGGCAATTAAAGATGAGCAGGCTTTTCTCTATTACTTGCAATTAAATTGCAGTATCAATATTTTACTATTAAACCTCTTGGAGTAAAGTTTTCAATGATATTTCTGAGAATGTTTCTCTTGAAAATAACTAATTTATACAAAAAAGTGATCAGCTTGATTACAAAATGCTATTTACTGACAATTATTCCCAATACAATTATATAAAATGAATATCCAATGGTTTTCTCTTTCTCTTCTCACTATTGATATCATTCATGTATTAATTTTTCCCAGGTCCCTCAGTAACTCGTGCCCTTACTTATGCTGTGGTCTATGTTTTTGAATATCACTATGTGCAAGTTACCTATAATTGCATATTATCTAAATTCTGGCTTATACTGTGCAAAGTAAGCTTAGATATTTTATTTTATAAAGCCCACAAAACAAAGACAAAAATGGTAATATTCACATCCTATGTTAGATTACCATTTCAATTGTATCATCTATTAGTGGCCATATGAATTCACAACTTCTTATTTGACATGTGCATCTAATATTTATGCATAGCAGGGTTATCATGCTTTCCCAGATCTAGTACATGATATCGTTCTGATATTCTACAGATATCAAGGACTTTATGTGGCCATCAGTGGATGTAAAGTTCAAAATCTTGCCACTTTTTGACTACTTTATAGTGTATACTTGTCAAATTTATTTTGTTCCGACAAATGGTCAATAAATATGGCCATTTACCTGCATTTACTAACCTATGAAAATCCACAACACAGGCAAGTGCCATTTTATCAAGTTATTTGCAGTCTCAGGCATTATTATCAGTCAATTTCCTTACACTGCATTAAATTGGGGGCCTTTGTTACAGTTGCACTATTCCATAGTCACAGTACTTCTTAAATTGGGGGCCTTCGTTACAGTCGCACTATTCCATAGTCACAGTTAAATTGGGGGCCTTCGTTACAGTCACACTATTCCATAGTCACAGTACTTCTTAAATTGGGGGCCTTCGTTACAGTCGCACTATTCCATAGTCACAGTACTTCTTAAATTGGGGGCCTTTGTTACAGTCGCACTATTCCATAGTCACAGTACTTCTTAAATTGGGGGCCTTCGTTACAGTCGCACTATTCCATAGTCACAGTACTTCTTATACATTGTATAGGCCACTGCCAAGTTTCATGCATTCACATCTTTGCTTTTGCCCCACCCACCCTGATTTGTGTCAGTACTTAAATGAACTCAGCTATTAAACTATTATGCCCATATACTTCTTAAACTCAGCTATTAAACTATTATGCCCATATACTTCTTAAACTCAGCTATTAAACTATTATGCCCATATACTTCTTAAACTCAGCTATTAAACTATTATGCCCATATACTTCTTAAACTCAGCTATTAAACTATTATGCCCATATACTTCTTAAACTCAGCTATTAAACTATTATGCCCATATACTTCTTAAGCTCAGCTATTAAACTATTATGCCCATATACTTCTTAAACTCAGCTATTAAACTATTATGCCCATATACTTCTTAAACTCAGCTATTAAACTATTATGCCCATATACTTCTTAAACTCAGCTATTAAACTATTATGCCCATATACTTCTTACCTGCTTCCTTTAGTACTTTTATGTAGTATTGGCTGCTGTTTTTTGTCACAACAATTCTCAGGATCAGGAATATCGAGTTTTGGTTATCAATGTCCCTATTTATCTCGTATCAGCCCCTTGCAGCTTTCATACAGGTGTCAGACACTCTTAACACCCCTACAAACTACCACGATTATCTCTTTCTGAGGTATTCCTATAGGCAAATTCAGAAATTAGCTGGTGCAGTGTGCTATGAAGAGATTTGTCCCCATTATGCCAAAGATTATTTTATATGTACAATAAAGTTTCTATCGAACTTATGTATTGTTATTTAAATCCTTGATATTTTACATACAAACTGCTCTTTTAAAATGTTCAGGGTCTTCTCTGCCAGAACATCATCGTGTGAAAAATAAGACTGCCGCCCTTAGTTATCTCTTGGTATAATGACCTGAAATCTAATCCAGTCAGGTATATACTACTAATATGTCTACCAAAATTAATTTTTCTACATGGAGAGGTTCTTAGGCAATCTCGTTAACAAGCCCCTAGGGACAGAGGGACAAGATACACCTAGGGCATAATGAATTCACATTATTTTTCATGCTTCCATTTTATTTCAAAGGGGTGGATATATTTCTTATGCTTCCATTTTATTTCAAAGGAGTGGATATATTTATTTTACCTCCATTTTATTTTAAACGGGTGGATATATTTCTTACACTTTCATTTTATTTTGAAGGATGAATATATTTATTATACCTCCATTTTATTTCAAAGGAGTGGATCCTCCATTTTATTTCAAAGGAGTGGATCCTCCATTTTATTTCAAAGGAGTGGATATATTTATTATACCTCCATTTTATTTAAAAGGGGTGGATACATTTCTTATACTTTCATTTTATTTCAAAGAGGTAGATATATTCTTACCAACAGCACATTCAAAATTCAGGGAAAAAATGTCTTCACTGTCCAAAAAGGCTGCTGCAGGCCATGTGGCTACAAGGTGGTTCCTTGATAAGTGGACATCAATAGAGCCACTAAACTCTGGCGCTGTCGTATCCACCAGAATAGGTCCTATTTTCTACATCGAAAAAGAAAGTTATTTGAATAGGAATATGCACTGCAGAAAGTGTACAAATGACAATCTCCCTTTGTGTTATTTTTGTGTGACCAAGTCAGGTGGCTACTTTTTGTATCTGGACTAATAGCCATTAAGAGGAGCACTGAACTAAGATGATGTGATATCTTCTTGTTAAAAATGTAAACTCAAACTTTCCCTCATTGGGTGGGTGGATGTGAGTTGTAAACTGGAAGTGTGGCTAGAAAGAAGCAACCTGAGAAGTGGACACAGAGCCAGCAAAATAGGGGTCATGGTTATTACTAAATTTGGCCCCACTTACTATCTATAATTAGAGAGAATGCAATTTTATGAATGGAATAATACATGTTGAAAATGTTAAGTAATTTTTTTTATTGAGTAAGTAATTTGCCTACTAAATATTAACAGTAATACAACTTCAAAATAAAATAAGGGAGCATGATGCCAAGCAAATCAGGCCATGTTGCCTGAAATGGGAAGGACTCCAATCAGTACATGGAATTCCCAATTTACAAAATATTGTAGAACTGAACTTTCCGATGCATTGTGATCCAAAATTATAGAGTAGAACATGAAACTATACCGACAGATTGACTGATCTTATTTGCAGTACTAATCTATATAGAGTAGAACATAAAACTATATTGACAGATTCACTGATCTCATTTGCAGTACTGATCCATATAGAGTAGAACATGTAATCATACTGACGGATGCACTGATCTTATGTGGGGTACTAATCCATATAGAGTAAAACATAAAACTATGCTGACAGATTCACTGATCTTATTTGCAGTACTAATCCATATAGTACTAGAACATGAAACTATACTGACAGATTCACTGATCTCATTTGCAGTACTGATCCATACAGAGTAGAACATAAAACTATACTGACAGATTCACTGATCTTATTTGCAGTATTAATCCGCATAGAGTAGAACATAAAACTATACTGACAGATTCAATGACTTTATGCAGGGTACTATTCCATATAGAGTAAAACATAAAACTATACTGACAGATTCACTAATCTTATGTGGGGTACTAATCCATATAGAGTAAAACATAAAACTATACTGACAGATTCACTGATCATATTTAGGGTAATATCTTCTTGAATTATAGGCCTTTTGCCTGAAATAATAACTTTCAGCATTCTTCAGAATAAAATATATTCCACTGACATGAGAGTCCAAATATAATTATGTAGTTTGGTTTAGGATCTTTAGAATAAATTATATTCCATTGACAGGAGAATACAAATATAATTACTTAGTTTGGTATGAGTATCTTTAGAATAAATTATATTCCATTGACAGGAGAATACGAATATAATTATTTATTTTGGTCTAAGGACCTTTAGAATAAATAATATTCCACTGACAGGAGAGTATTAATATAATTACTCAGAATGGGAAAGCTAATCATTCCTCAATAAACAAATGACTCTTCAATATGGTGGCATAAAAAAATGTGATGTAAACAGACAACTGTTTTAGTATGTATTTAATGAGATGTGTTATGCTCTACATCCATACGAACATCTGTGTTGAGTGCACATAGCAAATTACCAGAAGTTATTTTTAGCTACATTTAATGACACTTTTTAAACCTGAAAGTTCACTGAGTAGATATTATTCACAATGCTGTACAGAACAAACTATAGACATGTCAACATTGTAAATTATCAACTCTAGTTGTATCCTAGCCACCAAAATGTGACCAATAACCTGCAATAAGGTAGCTATTCAAGTGAAGCAATAACATGCATGTTCTTTGGAGCTGCCTCTGTTGTAATTTAGCTTTTACTAGAGGCAGTTCTTCAATTCATTATTATCCTCCTGTCAATGACCCCACCCCACCCCACCCCAATAAAAACTGTTCCAGTGGCCTATTGGTTAGAGTGTCCACCTTGGATGCGGGAGGTCATGGGTTTGATCCCTGGCCAAGTCAGACCAAAGACTTCTAAAAATGGTACTAACAGCTGCCTCACTTGGCGCTCAGCATTAAGAGGTTAGTGTTAGGACTGGTCGGCCTGGTGTCAGGATAATGTGACTGGGTGGGACATCATGCTATATGTCTGTGGCATGATGCCCCAGTGCTAGACATCACTTTAAACTGACACACTGCAGACATCATAGCAACAGGACTGAAAAATCGTTAAAGATAAGTTAAAAATCAAAATCACACACCCACACACACCAATAAAATGGGATGTAGTGCAACTTATTAGCTAACTGATTTCATCTCAGACATTTAAGATACCTGAATCTGACCTACCTACACTCGTTGTTAGCATAATAGTCAAACTCAAGTTCACACCCTGTCTGTTTGATTGCAGTTTAGGTCAGTCTATTGAGAACAAAAATTCCAACTGGAATTCCCCTGATTATTGTCTGAATAATGCAAAATTTGCCATAAGCAATATCAAACATAATTCCAAACAATGACTATTATATATATTTCCTGTTGAGTCCTACTGTAAACAATATAATGCACTGGCATATCAGGGCCTCTGTTGCTAGTTCTACTATTAACACACTGCACAGACCCAGATTTGCCAGCACATTATGCATCGGCAGATCTGAGTCTGAAAAGTTTGAGGTTGGGCTCAACTTATAAGGAAGTAAATATGGTATAAATAATGTGCTGACACTTGCCTTGACTGTGGTTACAGACGATTTACTTATTGCCTTCAGCAAAATGTAAAACTCCTCCCCTTCCTGTACGTTTGGATGCAGAATGTGGTGATGTGTATGCTGATTGGTTGATCTAAAGGTCATAAGATCATCTGAAGCACCAGTGGAAGACAGGCCAACCTCATAGTCATGGATACCAGCAGATCCATTGATTACTCTCCAGACCACGTTAAGCTTTAAAGGGTGAAAAATCACATACATGTACGAATTTCTATAAACACTAGTGATAAGTAAAAACATCACATACAGGTTTGAATTTTCTTTCTACAAACACAAGTGACAAGTACAAATATCACATAGAGATTTGGAACAAATTTCTACAAATACCTGCAGCAATAAGTAAAAACATTGCGTACAGGTTTGGTACAAAACTTACAAACACCATCTGCTTTATCACAGTCCTTTTACACAAAATTATCCCAGTTCTTTCATACTCAATCATCCCAGTCCTTTTATACACATTTATCCCAGTCCTTTTACAAATAGTTATCCCAGTCCTTTTGCAAAAAATTATCCCTGTCCTTTTACACACAATTATCCCTGTCTTTTACCCAAAATTATCCCAGTCATTTCATACTCAATTATCCCAGTTCTTTTATACTTAATCATCCCATTTCTTTGACACACAATTATCCCAGTCCATTAACATAAAATTATCTCAGTCCTTTTACAACAAAATTATCCCCCTCCTTTCATACTCAATCATCCCAGTCCTTTTTAAAAAATTATCCCCATCCTTTCATATTCAATCATCCCAGTCCTTTTACATACAGTCACTATGCTGACATGTAGTATATTTTTACACTAATTTAATAGAAAACAATTATTTTGCATTTCTGTTTCACAGTGGAGAAATATTTATCATTCCTATGTGTTATCAGGGGGATACTGTGATTGGCTCTACTATATCCATGCTTTATCAGAGGAATACTGTGATTGGCTCTACCATATCCATGCTTTATCAGAGGGATACTGTGATTGGCTGTACCATATCAATGCTTTATCAGAGGAATACTGTGATTGGCTCTACCATATCCATGCTTTATCACAGGGATATTACAATTGGCTCCATCAGCTCCATGCATTATCAGAAGTATATTTTTACTGGCTCCACCGTCCCCATGCATTATCAGAGGGATATTGTAATTGGCTCCATCATCCCCATATTTTATTAGAGGGTTACTGCAATTGACTCCATCTATCCATAAACACAACTCCTCATAAACCAGTGGGTGGAAATACACCAACCTTAGTACATAGGTTACTCATCTGGCATCAGGGGTATGGGCACTTTCCCTCCAAAAATAAAAAAAGCAAACTTAAATGACTCTAGGATTTGGTATATACTATTGAACAAACCTTTTACATGTAGATAATATATGCAATGACTTTGGAGTTATGACCCATGGTTCATGGGTCAGTGATTATTTGTATAGGGTACCAAATTTTGTGTACATTTTTGGTTGGTATTAACCATTAACCATGAACTGAAAGACTCAATAAATAATGATCCTGTTGTACACGAAATTCAGTACAGATGGAAACATCATGTTTTGCATAGCTAGAAAATAGATACAATGAAAAATAAAATCAATCATAGTATAAAGTTGTGCTACTAGTGCAGAAAATGTGCATAAATAAGCCCCACCCATCTCTGACTTTGTCACCAACAATGTACATAAATAAGCCCCACCCATCTCTGACTTTGTCACCAATAATGTACATAAATAATCCAAAACCATCTCTAACTTTGTCACCAAAAATGTATATAAATAAGCCCCACCCATCTCTGACTTTGTCACCAACAGAAAATGTGCATAAATAAGACCCACCCATCTCTGACTTTGTCACCAACAATATACATAAATAAGCCCCACCCATCTCTAACTTTGTCACCAACAGAAAATGTGCATAAATAAGCCCAACCCAACTCTGTCACCAACAGAAAATGTGAATAAATAAGACCCACCCATCTCTGACTTTGTCACCAACAATGTACATAAATAAGCCCCAACCATCTCTAACTTTGTTGCCAACAGAAAATGTGCATAAATAAGCCCCACCCATCTCTGTCACCAACAGAAAATGTGCATAAATAAGCCCCACCCATCTCTAATTTTGTCATCAACAGAAAATGTGCATAAATAAGACCATCCCATCTCTGTCACCAACAGAAAATGTGCATAAATAAGACCCACCCATCTCTGACTTTGTCACCAACAATGTACATAAATAAGCCTCAACCATATCTAACTTTGTTGCCAACAGAAAATGTGCTTAAATAAGCCCCACCCATCTCTGACTTTGTCACCAACAGAACATGTGCAACTATGACAGTACTCTCAGACCACTAGTGAAATATTTTCAATTATTTATGAAGCAAATTTATTTTAACAATGATTCATTTTACAATAATATTGCATCACAGCCAAACCTGTCTAAAGCATTTAAACATGGGAAAAGGCCAAAGTGGACTTTGTACACAGGTGACTTCAACAGAAAGGTCGTTTCTTAAACATGGTTCATGACAAATACTATTCACCAAATACCATTAGCATTATTATTAGTAGTATCATTCTTCATCTTATTATGATTAATATTAATAGTCGAAGTAGTAGTAGTAGTATGTTACCAAGATATTTAGTTTAGCAATATTCAGAAAAAATTAATTTAAAGAAAGTTTTATACAAGATTACTGTATATACTCTGCTTAATAAATCATCACTTTAATCCATCCTGTATAGCAAATCATCACTTGAATCCATCATGTATAGTAAATCATCACTTTAATCCATCATGTATAATAAATCATCACTTTAATCCATCATGTATAGTAAATCATCACTTTAATCCATCATGTATAGCAAATCATCACTTTAATCTATCATGTAGGGTAAATCATCACTTTAATCCATCCTGTATAATAAATCATCACTTCAGTCTATCATGTAGGGTAAATCATCACTTTATTCCATCATGTATAGTAAATCATCACTTTAATCCATCATGTATAGCAAATCATCACTTTAATCCATCATGTATAGTAAATCATCACTTTAATCCATCATGTATAGTAAATCATCACTTTAATCCATCATGTATAGTAAATCATCACTTTAATCCATCCTGTATAATAAATCATCACTTCAGTCTATCATGTAGGGTAAATCATCACTTCAATCCATTATGTACAGCAAATCATCACTTTAATCCATTATGTACAGCAAATCATCACTTTAATCCATCATGTATAGTAAATCATCACTTTAATCCATCATGTATAGTAAATCATCACTTTAATCCATCATGTATAGTAAATCATCACTTTAATCCATCATGTATAGTAAATCATCACTTTAATCCATCATGTACAGTAAATAATGAGCAACAAATTAATATAAAATGAAAAACATTTAATATGAATTTGAAAAAAGTTCATCCACTATAATAGAATCAGTGATCCATATTGTAAGATAGTTTCTTATACTGTGGTACCTTTTAGGGAGGACACAGTGCATGTTTCATCAAAGGGCAATACCTGTACAAAACTCGAAAACTAATTTTTAATATTAAACCAATTACATCAAGTGTTTCTAATATAGGGTAATGAGGAACCCTTTATACATGAAAAAAAATCCAACGAAACATTGTTCCCTCACTTTAAAACACATCACTATACCATATCACTATACCATATCTCTTATAACATGGGTTGCTCATGGATTTGGTCCTGTATCGCATATATTATCCCTCACTATAAAGCCCCTCATAATACCACCAGCCCTTTCATAACATGGGTATGGTCATGGTTCCCATTAAAGTCTTTAATGTTTCCAGTTTACTCTTTGGCTGATGAGAACCAATGATAATGTTGTTGTAAAATACCCTAATTTTGTGTCTTTATGTCGTACTATGGCACAGCCTTGATGGAACAGACCTCAGTATAAGGTTTCATTAATTAAGAGATGGGTCACTTTAATGGCTTCTTAAAAGAACACTGTATTTTTTATAATATTTAATTCAACTTGCCAAAAATTATCAAAACTACTTACATCATGAGTTAAGGGTAGAACTCCTCCAAGACTGTTTGGTGCACCACCATATCGGTCACAGACCGTATCATTGTACTCATCTATTATGGTGTCATTTGGATGTCGCTGCTTGGGAAGGTCAGCAAAAAAGGAAAGGATCGTAGCTTTGTTCCTGAAAAATGTTCACAACAAATCCATTGCCAAAATAATAGATCATTTATAACCTGCAAAGTACTAGAATCTTTGATATCTGAGTTTAGACAAAGCAAAAGCTCCACAAGACACAATCTGGCATGTAAAGTGAACATTATCAACCTTCCACATGTATTTTGTAACTTTATCTTAACACCAGATCTTGACAAAGAATCCTAACATTGATGAAAATGCCAAATTGACAAAACCATAATTACTGAAAAGGGATATACCACTCACTCAATTTAGCACAAGTGGATAAATTGTGAACCTACTTATAAAGCAGGGGCAGGTGTGGATCTCATTATTCCTAATAAAAATACCCCAAAAATAAGGACCTATTTGCTGAACAAAAATCACAATCAAAACTGGGAAATTGACCAATCATATTCTGTTTTAAATAATATTATGTAAGTAACTTAATTAATATATCTACTCATTTGTAAATGTGATTATGGATAGCATAGGAACCAAGCAAAAAGCATATCAGTGCATGAAACGTTTAGTTTCACAGACAGAGTTGTATATGATGAAGTAATTCCAAAGTTTATAGTGAACTTAAAATTCCTAATTCAACACACAGAGGCATTCTCCAGAAGAGCAGAAATTTTCTATAACTTTCAATGAAATCATAGGATCAATATTTTACTAATAGAACAATAAAAAAACTGAGCCTCAACAACGTTGTTTTTTTAAATAGATATTTTATTTATCAATTTAAAAAATCATTTTGTTCAGAATCAGCAAAAACGCTAGAATGTATCCACATTCAAATGCAAAAGCAATGATGTAACACACAATGTTTTCAATGGCACACATGTCATGTGTGATGATACCTCTCGGAGTAATGTTTTCGATGCAATTCAGAGATTGGTCATCTTGAAAATAAAGGTAATTTATAAAGTAAAGAAAGTAACTTCATTAGAAAAAGTTTTTTGGGGGCAATTTATTACCAATGCAATTATAAAGTGAATATTCAATCATTTACCACCCCCAACTAAAAATGATTATCTTTTTCTTCATTTTTCATAAGTCCCTAGTAGGTAACTCATGCCCTCACTTACGCTACAGTTTTTGACCCCAATGTGCACGAGTTACCAAAACGGAGGTGAATTCAAAGTTCTGTTATGTATGAATCCATGCAAAACAAAAAGTACAATAGTACACTGTATGTGTCAATAATGGTGGCAAATGATACTTTTATTTCAGTATAAAAAAAACATACTGATGCAATCACTTCAAGGAAAGTGATACTGTAAATTCACTGTTTTTCATGGAGTACCAAACAGACACTATAAGAAAAGTGATAGTATAAATTCAAAGTCTTTTTCAAAATGTACCAAACAGTCACTACAAGAAAAGTGATACTGTAAATTCACAGTTTTTCATGGAGTACCAAATGGTCACTGCAAGAAAAGTGACACTGTAAATTCACTATTTTTCATTGAGTACCAAACAGTCACTGCAAGAAAAGTGACTGTAAATTCACTGCTTTTCATGGAGTATCAAACAGTCACTGCAAGAAACTTGATACTGTAAAGTCAGTTTTTCATGGAGTATCAAACGGTCACTGCAAGAAAAGTGATACTGTAAATTCACTGCTTTTCATGAAGTACCAAATAGTCACTGCAAGAAAAGTGATAGTGGAAATTCACTGTTTATCACGGAGTACCAAACAGTCACTACAATTAAAGTGATACTGAAAGTTCACTGATTTTCATGGAGCACCCAATAGTCACAACAAGAAAAGTGATACTTTAAATTCACTGCTTTTTGTGGGGTACCAAGCAGTCACTGTAAGAAAAAACTCAGTGATCTTGCTATGGAAATAATAGGACACTTTCCAAATCTATGAATTTAACGACTCAGTGATCTTGCTGCAGAATAATAGGACACTTGCCAAATCTATGAATTAGTGATCTTGCCATAGAATAATAGGACTCTTGCCAAATCTATGAATTAGTGATCTTGCTGTAGAATAATAGGACTCTTGCCAAATCTATGAATTAGTGATCTTGCTGTAGAATAATAGGACTCTTGCCAAATCCAAGAATAGGTAATCTTGCTGTTGAATAATAGGACACTTGCCAACTCTATGAATTAGTGATCTTGCTTAGAATAATATGACACTTTCCAACTCTACGAATTAGTGATCTTGCTGTAGAATAATAGGACACTTGCCAACTCTATGAATTAGTGATCTTGCTGTAGAATAATAGTACTCTTGCCAAATCTATGAATTAGTGATCTTGCTGTAGAATAATAGGACTCTTGCCAAATCTATGAATTAGTAATCTTGCTGTAGAATAATATGACACTTTCCAACTCTATGAATTAGTGATCTTGCTGTAGAATAATAGGACACTTGCCAAATCTATGAATTAGTGATCTTGCTGTAGAATAACTAAGGACACTTGCCAAATCTATGAATTAGTGATCTTGCTGTAGAATAATAGGACACTTGCCAAATCAATGAATTAGTGATCTTGCTGTAGAATAACTAAGGACACTTGCCAAATCTATGAATTAGTGATCTTGCTGTAGAATAATAGGACTCTTGCCAAATCTATGAATTAGTGATCTTGCTGTAGAATAATAGGACTCTTGCCAAATCTATGAATTAGTGATCTTGCTGTAGAATACTAGAACACTTTCCAAATCTATTATTTTAAAGAACCAATTATCATTGATCTTCCTGTAGAAGCAATAGGACACTTCCCAAATCCAATGATTTAAGAAGCCACAAAAATTGATACCCACAAAAGTAAATAAATAAACAGTACTTCTTTATGCATAATGATTCAAAGGACAAAAGCTAGATGCATGGCATGTAAATTATGAAAGTTAAGAGAAAAATCTATTTCAGTACAAACCGACACGCCTGTGTGGGTCGATACACCTTTCTGATAAATCTGTCTCGAGAGAGAAGCCAGATATTTCCCAGGTTGTCCTTGACCAGTCCTGGTACAGCCCTTGCTCCAGTTACTTCAACTTCAATTACACTGGGTGCAAATGTATCAATGACCACTCCATCAGAACACACAAGATCGGAATGTTCCAGAGCATGGTTGTAACCAGCAACTGTAATGTAGTATTTACCCTCCTTTGGGGCAGTGAAGGTAGCATGAGTGGTGGTGGTTTCAAAAGTCTAAAGAGAAAATACAGAGTACATGCAAATTAAAGCAAATCTCATAATGTCAATGAAAATATACCATCTCATACGTCAATCAATATATACCATCTCATACTGTCAATGAAAATATACCATCTCATACTGTCCATCAAAATATACCATCTCATACTGTCCATCAAAATATACCATCTCATACTGAAAATATACCATCTCATACTGTCAATCAAAATATACCATCTCATCTGTCAATCAAAATATAACATCTCACATTGTCAATCAAAATATACCATCATAATAGTTTTATTACATGCCCATTTCATGATTGATCTAGCTTTCAATCCATATTGCAAACACACATTGGAACTATTTTGTATTTATGTATGACACACACATACACACATTGGAACTATTTTGTATTTTTGTATGACACACACATACACACATTGGAACTATTTTGTATTTTTGTATGACACACACATACACACATTGGAACTATTTTGTATTTTTGCATGACACACACATACACACATTGGAACTATTTTGTATTTTTGTATGACACACAAATACGCACATTGGAACTATTTTGTATTTTTGTATGACACTCACATACACACACAGGAACTATTTTGTATTTTTGTATGACACACACATACACACATTGGAACTATTTTGTATTTTTGTATGACACACACATACACACATTGGAACTATTTTGTATTTTTGTATGACACACACATACACACATTGGAACTGGTGTTTTGATTAATGTCAGTTTCTTGATATTCTTTTTGCACCAAATCAAACTTGTATGAATTTCAACCTGCTTTAAATTGAATTCAATTTTTATTGTGAAAATTATTTGGAATGTGAATTCCTTTCACTTTGTATAGTGAAAATTATTTGCAATGTGAATTCCATTCATTTTGTATAGTGACAACTCTTTGGAAAGTGAATTCCATTCACTTTTTATAGTGAAATTATTTGCAATGTGAATTCCATTCACTTTGTATAGTGACAACTCTTTGGAAAGTGAATTCCATTCACACTGTATAGTGACAACTATTTGGAAAGTGAATTCCATTCACTTTGTATAGTGACAACTATTTGGAAAGTAAATTCCATTCACACAGTATTGTGAAAGCTATTAAAGTGTAAACAAGAGAGCATGTAATAAATGCAAACCACATTTGTTCTGAGTTGGATGAAATTTAAGATGTAATGGTACATTAATACAGCCAAATGGCGTGACATATCCTTATGCCATATCAAACTCACACTTTCTATTGATATGAATCAAAATATATATGAAAAATTCTTTGTCTGCACCAAAAAAAAAATCCTCTGCAAAGATTGATACTCTCTTTGGCAAAAAGATTTCCACAAATTCAAGATAAATCTGTACCTTCTATCCTTTCATTCTCTACTGAAATCAACTCTGATGTTCTTGAGAAACTCTAACATACTAAATTTGGAAACAAAAATATTTTCTGACAATTATTTCATATTTTCACAAGGTATATGCAAGTGGAGTAAAAAATTATTTGTCATGGCATTTGACCTTAAATCTGATATCATGATATTATTTGTCATGGTCTTTGACCTTGAATCTAATATCATGGACAGAGCTGAACTTGTCTCAGACAATGTCAAGATATACCCATATGCCAAGCATGGATAAATGAATAATACTTTTTGCCAAAAATGAAGAATTTGAAGAGGCATCATTAAAGGTTTTCTTCAGATCTATTACAAACTCCAGGGTCTGAAGTAAATCCAGTGTATAAATGCATTACCAGTTTCATTCAGCTCAAAAGCCAGTACAGCTAGAACTCACCAGAATCAAGACCTTTTAACTAATATCAGATTGCTGACTATTAATTTTTTCATTGGAAATCAACTAAATGCAAAGAGTGGTGTAAATTCCCATTAATATGTACATAAACACTGTGTTCACAAGCTTAGTGAAGTAAACAAATGCAAGCAATGACATCGGACTTGACCCAAGATTAATGAGGTATGGTTTTCAAACCAATTCCAGTAAAGTGTAGATGTAGTGATGGCACCATTTTCATTCAGAACCAATTAAACATTGCAATAAGCATATTGGTTAACAAACCCATGTCAATGCCACCATTCATGAAAGTGGAGTAGTGAAAACCCCTTGTCAATGCCAGCATTCATGAAAGTGGAGTAATGAAAACCCCTTGTCAATGCCACCATTCACAAAAGTGGATAGTGAAAACCCCATGTCAATGCCACCATTCATGAAAGTGGATTAGTGAAAACCCCATGTCAATGCCACCATTCATAAAAGTGGAGTAGTGAAAACCCCATGTCAATGCCACCATTCATGAAAGTGGAGTAGTGAACACATTTTCTAAATGGTCACTATGATGCCATGTCATTCCTAATCTAATACTATAGTGTTGTAGTGAAAGCTCCATGTCCACAGGACCATTCATTTGGATCAGCATCATTGTAATACAGGAACAAACAATATATTACAAGAAAAAAGTGATCTTTTTATATAACAAAAAACCTCACGATGGCTATCTGTTCAGGAGAAGTAGCCATTACAAGAATTTTACAATTTGGGAGATCACAATAGCAAACTTTTCATTTAGGACTAACTACATATATAGTGAGAAGTGTTTTAGTTAACCATGTCCACTGTGCTGGAAGTCTGAACAACACCATTTTCTTTAGGACAAGCAAGACATCGTAAGACGTCTCTCCATGAAAGTCCCATATTGATCTGACCATTCGTTCAATATGAGTAGCAATAAAAAGCTTTGAAAAGGGTTAACGTTGTGTCCATATCGGATCTGCAATGGCCTCTTCTATCACTTATTACCAGCGAGACATCAGATGTGTTTCAAGTTTCAGGACAATCCTCTCATTCATTTAGGAGGATCAGCGACAACAAACGTTGCGAATATTCATATGACAGATGACAGATGATAGACAAAAGAGAGGTGATAGACAATAGAAGACAGATGATAGACAAAAGAGAGGTGATAGACAATAGAAGACAGATGATAGACAAAAGAGAGGTGATAGACAATAGAAGACAGATGATAGACAAAAGAGAGGTGATAGTCAATAGAAGACAGATAATAGACAAAAGAGGACAGGTGATAGACAAAAGATGGCAGATGATGGACAAAAGACAGATGATGGACAAAATAAATAAGACATATGATGGACAAAAGAAGACAGATGATGGACAAAAGAAGACAGATGATGGACAACAGGACATTGCATAAACTCCTTTGGCTATTTTTCATCAAAAATATTTGCTAATTAATAGTTACTGTAAATACAATTTTACAGCAAAGTCTTAAATAAAAATTATTCCTTTCCCACAGAGGTCTCTGCAAGCTTCTAACAGTCACTCATAAGTCACTCATAATTCACTTATATATTATAGCCAATGGAATGAGTACCAATCTTATGTCTCACTAGTGATTCAAGGAAAAAATAATCCTTTCCCACACAGGTCTCTGCAATACTCTGATGTTCATGCACCTATTTTAGCCAATAGAAGTAGTTTGGTTTAAACGTGTTTTATATTCATAAATGGATATATAGGGCAGGCTCCAAGTTCTCACAACTCAGAATAAGTCCTTCACTACAATCGATATGAAATTTACATGGATAATGGCAGTAAATTAATATGATTTCATACAACTTATAAGAAAAAGGGCATGATTCAGTCAAACTGGTTGAGAGAGAGGAAGATGTTAATACATTAATTAATTAATGACATAATAATGATCATGGCTGAAGCTGGACATAATTTCATACAGCAAAATGAATTCAGTCACTAAAAATTAAGAAAATCAGGTTGTTGTTGAAAATTAAAATTAGCTGTATGGGTAGTAACCTGATTTCTCAATAGCAATTCAATAATTGTAAACTTGTAATGGTCACATGCCTAATTTAGTTAACAGAATGAGAAATTACCTACTTCTCAGATGACTGATTCATGGACAAAATATTCCTTTCCCACATAGGTTGACAAACCTAACTGGTTGAAAGATGGCATTGCTATAACTCTGTTGTCGAATAGTGGTGGTAATGTTTGAAATATTTATCTTAACCTATCCATTTAAATTGTAACTTAGACATGAAGATTGTGGAACCTCTACTGGTCATTTGTGTCAGGGAGAGTTATTCCTTTGTAAGACAAGTATGGCGGCAGATTACCAACGACAGCGGTTCATTGATAGCCCGTCAATAACAATGAGCGAAGTGCTTTGTTTTGTACAAAATAAAACGAGCTCATTGCCATATGATTACATTGTGAAACTGTATGTGGACGCATATTGTGACAGCGACACTGAGGCAGCAAAACAGACCCTTTTCTCAGTGGTATAAACAGATGAGAGAATCATAAAGAGGAAGGGTATGGATAAATCTACAATAAATATGAAAGATATTTTTAATTTATTTCTGTCTACAGACCCAAATGACAATACCAAGATTTTGTGCATTGGATGTATAAAAGTTGCCATCTGTATCTTACAATTATGTGGACATGTCAGTTTTATTGCAGACAAATGTGAAATGTTCAGTAAACATTCTTAAGTCAGTTCGGGCAAAGACATTATATGCAACGCAACATTTATGTGAACAAACTCAGCTGTGTTCGACAGTCAAAGGTACATTGCCACTCCATGTTGACAATTTGAACACAGTTCAGTCTGACATTATACTCACTGAGGATTCGTCTGCAAAACTGAGGCTACAGTAAAACAAATCATGAGCTGATGGTATAACGGTACCAATTACGCAAGTCCAGGTGGGCGGAGCTTAAGGTGTATGGAACATTGTATTCAGAATTAAAGAACAACACTAGCTGTGATTGGTGCATTATGTAAGAGTTGTACTTTCTGTTTGGCTTAAAAAAATGTTGAGCCTCTTGGCAACATGTGAGTTTGTGTTAATTTCTATCTAGATCATATTTTGTATTTTTTATGATTTTTTTAAAATATGGTACACATGGCTGAAAATGTGCTTGTTGTGACTAGATAACTCTTACCCCTGTCTAGTTCCAGTAGAGTTATCTCTCTTAAATGCAATGGAGTACCTGGTTATGTCATTGTCAAATTGACAATCTAGCATTGTTCTATATGGCAGTGTGTGACATGCATGCCCAAGTAGGACAGAAAGTATATTTATTTCACAGAACATTAGCATTGAGGTATATGGAAAAACAATTGGTACCGTGATACCTAAAGGAAAGAATAGCCTCACAGTGTATCCATAGAAACGCATACATGTGGGCGGCATTTATGAACTATACTAGTTTGATGTAGGAAAACAAATGTGTGCTGAACAGTTTTGGTCAAATATTGAAAGTTCTTTAAGAATAAAATGTATGAAATCTTCAGAAAATAGCACAAGTTGGCTTTGGATGGGGACTTTTGATAACTATAGCTATGATAGATATAGACTTGTGTTACCTGATGCCTTTATGTATGTGCTGTTACCTCCTAGATTGGAATGCATGCAACAAAATAAGTTATGGAAACATAATATAGTTGATTTTGGCCAAATATTGGCTATTTTACCTGCAAAAGATGAAAAATCATGTGTACAAAAACAGCTTTCTTGTTCTTGTAAGGCATGCCATAAACCAGGATAGAGAACACTCTAAGTACACTTGTAGAGAGATCACTTGTACCATGTGGGATGTTCTGGCATGAGTAATTTTTAGGTAATTTATTAAGGATATGGTATTCCTTCACACTTTGATTTGAATTGTCCTGCTCTAATTGTCCATTTTTTTTTACACTTTCCTGCTTTGAAATTGTTCATGTAGTTAGTTCAGTTCTCTTGCATTCCCTTTTGTTGAAGTAGCAGTGAATACCAACAAACAAGAACAGTTTCCTTAAGTCATCATTTCCCATTGGCACTTGTATAAGCCCAATTATAATCTACTATTGACTTTCAATTAATCCTATTTCTTTCTGTCAAGCTGCTCTTGTGGAATTTCCATGTTTGGTCCAACATTACAGAATGATAACCATTTTAGTCACACAGTGCGTATTCATTCCATTCAAATCCACACTGTTCTTGAAACTTTGCATCCCATCACAAGAATCCAAATTGGCATGAGATGATATCTGCATGGTTATGGAAGGCTGCACTCTACATGCCGGCATTGTAGAAAATATGAACTATGTGATATGAAAGAGCTGCGTCATCTTAGAAATTAAAATTACATGACTCTTGAGGTCTCCACTAAATATAGGAGTCTAAATGTTAGGTTCTCACTTTATCAGTAATGTATTTTGAGATAATTTAATTGCAATGAAGTTAATACATGTTGTTGATGAACTCATCTATATTACATGGATACTGTATTAGAGGTTACCACACCTTATGTATATCATTCAGTTATCTCCCTTACACCAGTCATAACATTTCAAGGAAATAAAATCTCACATTTTCAGTGATTGGTTATGAAAATAAAGAGAAGATTTGTGAAGTATTATATTAGCCCTCCATCTTGATGCAAATGTAAGTAGAAGCAATTTAATAATTTCTCACAGTAAAGTTTACAAGTTTAAAAACTGATAAGGTATGTTCTGCTTGGATCTGAGATAAGTTTATCTCTATCTTATGCCAATTATTATTAAATTCTTATGTAGAAGAAATATACTTTATATGTATCTATATTATCTAAATTATTCACCCTTTTATATTAGATGGAAATGAACACAACTTCACTTGAAATTTGGGTACCTGTAAGGGATGTTATAGCACAGTTGCCTTTGGGCTGTCCTTGGACCTGTTGGGCCCTGCCCCATATATTTGTCCAAGGTAAGGTCATCAAACTTTCACTTCTCATTTCTCGCATTGCTGGTTTTGCCTCCTTTAATTCCTTTATCATAAGCTACCTCTCCCTTTTAGATAAACACTTTCCTCCTGTTTTTAACTCCATTTGATGTGCTATACTTAGTGTTTATATTTGGCATTTTTCTGTATTTTATTCCCCTAATTTCACCCCCTAATCCAACATAACCACTTATAAGCTGTGATTTACTATATTTGGTGACTGATTGGCTTATTGAAACAATTTTATTCACATTACAAAGGAGGAAAGCTTACTATTTGTGTTACAAAGAGGATGGGTAGGTGGACCTTTGTGTGAGGACTGGTGGTTAGTGACCTCTTGTATCTGCATATAGTGTAAAGTGGTCAAAGCTTATACTTTATAATAAGATTGGGTCATATCCACCGGTCTCTGATGTTAAGTTCTGCACCTACCAAACAAATATAAATTCCTTTCTTTTAGGTGAATTGTACATTTTGAAGTAGGACAGGTACATACCATTTGGTACATTGACCTTTGACCTAGTTATTACATAATATGACATAATGTGATTTATCCCATATCACCTATGTGAAGTTCAGTAAGTGCTGATATGAATAAGATACAACTCATAGTTGAAAGAATTCATTTTATTTCAAAAGATGATTTTGATGGTGAAGCAAAAGTATGAAAACAATAGTTCAAACAGCTCAATGACATTTCTATACACATTCATATAAGACATAGGCTAGTACCTCATCAAATTGTTTTTCACAAGTGAGACTAAGTATATTTGTTACTTATACAGTCCCGAACTATTTCACAGATTATTGGAAAAATTAAGGTTTGCTATAGGTATAACGGTACCAATTACGCAAGTCCAGGTGGGCGGAGCTTAAGGTGTATGGAACATTGTATTCAGAATTAAAGAACAACACTAGCTGTGATTGGTGCATTATGTAAGAGTTGTACTTTCTGTTTGGCTTAAAAAAATGTTGAGCCTCTTGGCAACATGTGAGTTTGTGTTAATTTCTATCTAGATCATATTTTGTATTTTTTATGATTTTTTTAAAATATGGTACACATGGCTGAAAATGTGCTTGTTGTGACTAGATAACTCTTACCCCTGTCTAGTTCCAGTAGAGTTATCTCTCTTAAATGCAATGGAGTACCTGGTTATGTCATTGTCAAATTGACAATCTAGCATTGTTCTATATGGCAGTGTGTGACATGCATGCCCAAGTAGGACAGAAAGTATATTTATTTCACAGAACATTAGCATTGAGGTATATGGAAAAACAATTGGTACCGTGATACCTGATAAGTCAACCATGTATGTCAATGAGAAATATCCCTGAATCCAGTCTTTCAACCATCACTAGTAGCATACATGAAGATATGTAATGCACGGACTCAAAAACGTGACTTGGATTAGTGCCAACAAGACCTGCTCTGCTTTATTGGATGCAACAGCAGAAATCCAGGATAATAATAAATCAGATGACAGTGAATTAAACCACAGCACAACTGTATTAAAAATGGTGGCATCTTCAGAAGACATCAATGCCCCAGACAAGGATTTTGGAAACAGTAAAACTTTTGCTAAAGTCGCAAGTTCTCTGCGGAACAATGACCTCTGTAGGGCAGCATTTGTATATAAAATATCACACATAAATCTTCATTAATGACAGCCTAATAAGTTTACAAATGTCCAGTCCACACACCAGTTTTCAATAAGGTGTGGAAGTGTTATCAGAGGAAAGGCAGCATCCTCATATTCACGTACAGTGCGTCCAATGCAACTCTGATGCATATTCGTGACAAGACTTTCCCCTGAAACGCAGGAATCTGACATTTCTTCGCATATTGAGCATTACTCTGGAGTTAAGTTAAGCCCACCCAGGTGAAAAAACTACATAAGAAATATAATATCTATGCCAGCTTCAAAATCACATGTGATAACCTTACGCACAATGCGATGATGAATTTGGATGCATGGCCAAGAAATGCGTTAGTTAGAGTCTATTATCAAAGTCAGAATTAAACTTTAATATCCACAAATTGGATTCAAATATACACAATGGATACTTTACACATTTTTTTATAACTGTCATTCATTAACAAGAAATATACAAATTATGAAAACTTTATGTGATATTTCCTATATTTGTTTCTTACAAGAATTGTGGCTACTTGACAGTGAGTTAGACTGTCTCTCATCCGTACATGACAAGTCCTATGGATACGGGAAATTGTCAATTGAATCTTCTGATGATATTCATACAGGTAAACCTTACTGAGGTGTCAGGGTACTATACCATAGATCTCTTGCAAGTATTATAGAAGTACAACACCTCGATGATTCTTAAGATTAATAGGTTTTACTAACAAGACAGGGGATTCCGCCATGCTTTTTGTAAATATCTATTTACCTTGTGAATTTGATGAAAATTTTGGGGAATTATTTGGGCATTATTTCTACTGTAGAAATTGCTAATACTCTAAATGTTTATGTAAAAGGAGATTGAAATGCTAATATGCTCAAATCCACTCCCTTTTGTAGACTGAACTTTGCCTATTTTGTGATGAATTTGGTTATATCATATCGGACTTAAAACTAATGTGAGAATACTACACACCCTAGTAGGGTCCAACCATTGTCTTACTTTAATGACTACCAGTATTAAGACTGATCTACTTCCCAGATTTGATTTTTGCCCAAATGAACTCTTAAACTTGAAATACAACATCAGTTGGTCAGACCTTACTTCTGACGAAAAACTGAACTATACTTGGACATCTGGATTCTTATTAAACAAGATTGAGATCTCACGTTGTGTTGAATTCTGTAATGACCACGGCTGCACTAATAAGGTGCATATGAGACAGATAAATGATTTATACACGGATATAGTAAAAGGTTTGTCAAACTTCAGTAATAGCTTGACTAGTAAATCCAAATATTGTCGCTGGGTTATGCCAGGCTGGAATGACTGTGTCAAAGAACTACACGACTTTGCACGAAATGCTTACCTTATGTAGCGTGATAACGGTAAACCTCATTACGGCCATCTCAGTAACCAAATGCGCCAAACAAGAGCACAATTTAAGTATGCTCTTAGATTATGTCAGAAGGAGGAAGTAAAACATAGAGCAGACTCGCTAGCACAAAAATTTGAAAATGCCAACCGACATAAATTCTGGAAGCAGGTTAAACAAAATACTACGACAACTTCCAATAAACTACCAATTTGCATTGATGGGAACCATGGTCAGAATAATATAAGCATCATGTGGAAAAATCATTTTGAAGACTTACGCAATAGTGTTAAAAATGAATCGAATAAGAAGCATGTTCATTCAGCACTGAATACCCCTTCTGCTCATATTTAGGAAATCATATTATCTGAGATCCAAAGTGCAATAACAAGACAAGCAGGAAGTAAATGTCCAGAATCAGATTTTTTATATGTGGAGCATTTTAAATTTTATTTAATTGTATGTTTGTACGTAACTTTATTCCAGAGGATTTCACAAAATTATACCGCTACTGAAAAGCAAAACTGGTAACCTAACAGACAAAAATAACAATAGACTTACAGCTCTGACGACTATTATTTCAAAAATATTTGAATGCATCATACTAAAAAGATGTTAGGTCACAATCTCCGATAATCAGTTGGGTTTCAAAAAGCAACATTTAACAGATTTATGCCTATATGGCTTTAAGAAAACTGCCAGATATTATGTAGAACATGGCAGTTCAGTGTTTGCATGTTTTTTAGATGCTAGTAAGGCATTTTATAGGGTCAGTCATTGGACTTTCTTTAAAAAGCTGCTTGATATTAAAATACCTTTCCATGTAACCAATGGGGGGAGGTAGGGAGGTGTTCTTTCCTCTTTGTTATTTAATACATAGACAAATTAAATCGTAAGCTGGGTCAGTGTTACATGGGGTTATGTCTGCCACCAAATGTGTTGTTTCTTAAAAATTTTAGTTCTGCTAATGATGTGTCATTGACAAGTCCTTCTATCGCAGGTTTAAGAAAATTATTATATGCGAACAATACGCATTAGAGAATATCATCTATTACACACAAAAATCAGTTTGCATGGTCTTTGAGTCAACTTCTTTCAAATTACCATCTCCTCCCCCTGTACATCTTAATGGCAATGCTCTTACATATGTCAACAGTTATATGTATTTGGGTCATATTTTGAACTCCAATCGGTCAGATAATGAAGATATAATGAGACATTGCTGATTTTTGTGTACTTGAGCAAACATGCTTCTACATAAATTTAAGAATCTTATTTCTGCACAATGTATTGAGCTCCTCTGTGGACAAACTTTAGTGAATGTATGAAAAGAAAACTAGTTATTGGTTTATAATAATAGTCTTCATTTTCTATTAGGCCTTCCTAGATGGAACAGTGTTTGTAAATTATAAAGTTTTGATGAAGTAATGAGAAAATATGTATTCTCAAAGATGACATGAAATATCTAATAGTAAGAACTGTATATTGAAATCTCTTTGGAACTATGACATTCATTTAAATTCTTGTATTATTAGCAGAGGGGTCCCGAGTGGCTGAGTGGTCTAAAGTGCTCTCCATTATGGATCACTGCCATTTCACCTCTGTCTGCATGAGTTCGAGTCTCAGATTCACCAATGTGGGTATGTAAGAAAGCCAGTAGCTTCTTGTGGGTCGGTGGTTCTTTCCGGGGATTTCCCAGGTTCTTCCTCCACCATTAATACTGGCCGCCATGTATAGCCTATCATGTGCTGAAAAATGGCATTAAACCCTACAACAACAACAACAGCAATAACAACAATTATTAGTAGATAGAACAAATTACTCTTTAAATCTGCTACTTAATTTCATTCTTAATGATGCAGGACACAGTCCATTGTTGTAGATGTGTCTGTATATTTATACATAAGATGTATATGATCTTTTATGTTTATAATATTTTTACTTTAAGTCTATATTTTAATTTAGATGTATGGACTATGTAGTCTTAAGTAAAGATTTCTTATCTTATAGATCTCTGTAAATTTGTTTTGGTCACTCACCTATTTAGCCAAAAGAATTGGTACTTACCTGACTTTTCAGCAATGATTCAAGGACAAAATATTCCTTTCCCACACAGATCTCTGCAAACTTGTAATGGTCACTGACCTATTTTAGCCAACAGAACATGTACTAACCTGACTTCTCAATGGCGATTCAAGGACAAAATACTCCTTTCCCACACAGGTCTCTGCAAACTTGTATCTGTAGAACATTATGCCACTCTCCTTATCAAAGAAACCTTCCCAGAATGCATTAAGTGTCCGGCTCTGCTGAAAATCCACCTCTGGATTTCCTGCAATTCCATCATGCACCACTCCAACATGCGGAGGTGAGGTATCTATTGTTAACTGCAGACAAAATATTTATGAAATAGTTTGCTGTACAATATTAGATTTACAATGTATTAAAAAAATTCTGCATTTACAGGATTTGGATCAATAACTCTTTTCTTTTGTGTGCCAATAATATCTGCCAAGTTTGAAGAATGATCAAATTAACAAAAATTAAATTTCTGAGGATGGAGGAGGAGAATAACTCCCTGTATGATGTAATACAAAGGTATTTAAGGATGTGTCACCCTATTAGAGGCCTTGTACAAGACTGGTGACATTTTTCTTTTCAGTTCTATGTACATGACTGCAGGTTCATATATCAAATGAATTGGTCAGTAAATCATCCCAAGTTTATTCCTTCCACAATACCTTATGTCAAATTCTAACCCTTCCACAATGCTTTCTGTCAAATTCTAACCCTTCCATAATGCTTTCTGTCAAATTCTAACCCTTCCATAATGCTTTCTGCCAAATGTGGTCAAAACATGTTAAGCAGTTTTGGAAAAATCACATAATGCTTTCTAGTTTGTCCAGTCTGAGAAATGAAAATAGCAATTATTGACTGATACATGAAGGCCATACCTAAAGATGACCTGGCCAAATTCTGTCTGTAAATTTTTTTACAAGTCATTTAGAGGTTTTCTAATGTTAGTATGAGTGGCTAATTTTGATGGTGGATCAGCATCATTTGTAAAATATGCCTTTATTCTACAATACTTTATGTCAAATTCTAACCCTTCCACAATTCTGTATGTCAAATTCTAACCCTTCCACAATGCTTTATGTCAAATTCTAACCCTTCCATGATTTTTTTGGTCAAATTCTAACCCTTCCACAATTCTTTTTGTCAAATTCTAACCCTTCCACAATTCTTTTTGTCAAATTCTAACCCTTCCACAATTATTTATGTCAAATTCTAACCCTTCCACAATTCTTTATGTCAAATTCTAACCCTTCCACAATTCTTTTTGTCAAATTCTAACCCTTCCACAATACTTTGTGTTAAATTCTAACCCTTCCACAATGCTTTATGTCAAATTCTAACCCTTCCACAATACATTATGTCAAATTCTAACCCTTCCACAATGCTTTTTGTTAAATTCTAACCCTTCCACAATGCTTTGTCAAATTCTAACCCTTCCACAATTCCTTTTTGTCAAATTCTAACCCTTCCACAATTCTTTTTGTCAAATTCTAACCCTTCCACAATGCTATTGTCAAATTCTAACCCTACAATACTTTATGTCAAATCTAACCCTCCCACAACTCTTTATGTCAAATTCTAACCCTTCCACAATTCCTTTTTGTCAAATTCTAACCCTTCCACAATGCTTTGTCAAATTCTGATCATTCCACAATTATACTTTATGTCAAATTCTAATCCTTCCACAATGCTTTCTGTCAAATTCTAACCATTCCACAATACTTTATGTCAAATTCTAATCCTTCCACAATGCTTTCTGTCAAATTCTAACCATTCCACAATACTTTATGTCAAATTCTGTGGTTAGAGCGCCCGCCTCGGATGCGGGAGGTCGTGGGTTCGATCCCCGGCCGAGTCATACCAAAGACTTGCAAAAACGGTACTAACAGCTGCCTCACTTGGTGCTTGGCATTAAGAGGTTAGTGTTAGGACTGGTCGGCCCGGTGTCAGGATAATGTGACTGGGTGGGACATCATCCTACATGTCTGCAGCATGATGCCCCAGTGATAGACATCACTATAAACTGCCACATTACAGACATCATAGCGATATGACTGAAAAATTGTTAAAGCTACATTAAAAATCCAAATCACATCACATCACATCACATGTCAAATTCTAACCCTTCCACAATGCTTTTTGTTAAATTCTAACCCTTCCACAATGCTTTGTCAAATTCTAACCCTTCCACAATTTCTTTTTGTCAAATTCTAACCCTTCCACAATTTTTTTTGGTCAAATTCTAACCCTTCCACAATGCTATTGTCAAATTCTAACCCTTCCACAATACTTTATGTCAAATCTAACCCTTCCACAACTCTTTATGTCAAATTCTAACCCTTCCACAATTCTGTTTTGTCATATTCTAACCCTTCCACAATGCTTTGTCAAATTCTAATCATTCCACAATTATACTTTATGTCAAATTCTAACCCTTCCACAATGCTTTCTGTCAAGTTCTAACCATTCCACAATACTTTATGTCAAATTCTAACCCTTCCACAATGCTTTCTGTCAAATTCTAACCCTTTCACAATTCCTTTTTGTCAAATTTTAACCCTTCCACAATGCTTTCTGTCAAACTCTAACCCTTCCACAATACTTTATATCAAATTGGGTTCAAAACATGTTAAGCAGTTTTGGAAAAATCGCATAATGCTTTCTAGTTTGTCCAGTCTGAGATATTGAAAATAGCAATTATTGACTGATACATGAAGGCCATACCATAAGATGACCTGGCCTTATAGTCAAGAGAAGGCACAGCTAAAAGTCACATGGCCTTATAATCATGTGAGATAAAAACACATCTTTATGATATTAAATATATCAGGGTTTTTCTAAGCTCTGATCTTGATTGTACATGTCTGATTTGATGATTATAAGAGACGCACAGTGTAACAAACAAATCCAAAAGCTAACATACCTTAACAAAATATTATGGAAATATAGTAGAAATCGCTTGTTTTTAATTTCATATTACTAATGTAAATGATTTATAAAAGAATAATTTAGGGTCATTGATCTATTGTGAACTTCTTATTTCACAGTTCTAATTGTTTTAAAAAGTTAGAAAGTTATATTGTCTGGGAAAACAAAGTATTATAATATTATTGTTACATCACTTTATACTTAAAACTTTAATTGACATGAAAATTTGCAGAATTACTGTCTTCACTAAATTAGTTATACTTCTAATTTTTAAAATGTTTTATATTCAATTTACAGTTTACTGTTAACAATTATCATAATCATCCTGGAATTTAATATATAAAGATAATGATATTTTTTCATTTGGATGCTGTATACTATCCCTACAACACAGGTGCACACCTACCTTGAATGAAAGGACCGTCTTCAGTAGGGCTCTGTTGTATGTGGTGATCTCTATAAAATAATCATACTCATGGACACCCATATCTCTACCAACAATGAGACCCTCTCCATTGTCCTTGATGTCAGGTTTAACTTGAAAGTGTTTGTGGTAGCAGCCATCAAATGGAGTGCAGTAACAATTCGCTCCTCTGGCGTATGACCCATACTTTGCTCCACATGCCGATAAAGTCTTAAGAAAGAAAAAATTCATATCATCACATGTCTACTGTGGCACATGACTTATACAATATCACATGACTTCTGTGGCACATTATTATATCTCATGACTACTATGGCACATGATGACTATATCACATGACTACTGTCACACATGATTACTATATCACATGACTACTGTCACACATGATTACTATATCACATGACTACTGTGACACTGCAATGTAATTCATTTATATGGGTATCAGTTTATGTGACATTTTCATCAAAGTTTCAATTCAGGAATTGTGGAAGAGTCTTATTGTTTCCATAATATCATAATTGTTGAAGGGCTTTCTATATTTATGCTTTGTAACAGCCACACAATGCACATAAATTGATATCCCACACAAAATGGTGACGTATCGAAAAAGCACTGAGTCTCTCAATCATTTCATTACAGTATTTTGTGCTTATAATAAATATATGCTGTTTTCTCTATGACAAATAAATAGGATAATTAGGTTTTCCTAATTTCAATTTTATTTAAGAAACTTGTAAAATAATTTCAATCCTTTGCTCACAAAGGCATGCAGAATTATTTCACGACTTTCAAATATTTCATTTGAAAATAATTCATTAAAATAATACTGATACAAGATCCCCTGTAAATTTAATACTTTTTAAAAAATGTTTTGAAACACTGCCGACATTTTAAAATTGTCAAGTGGGAGGTCATGGGTTTGATTCCCAGCAGAGACATAACAAAGACTTACAAAAATGGTACAACAGCTGCCTCACTTGGCATTCAGCATTAAGAGGTTAGTGTTAGGACTGGTTGGCCTGGTGTCAGGATAATGTGACTGGGTGGGACATCATGCTACATGTCTGCAGCATGATGCCCCAGTGCTAGACATCACTATAAACTGCCACACTGCAGACATCATAGCAATATGACTAAAAAATTGTTAAAATTATGTTAAAAATCATAATCACGCACACACACTACGCAATGATGTTATTTGACACCAGACCCTTTACTGTGCAATGACACCTTTCAACACCTTTCATGACAAACTCAGTTTAAAATATCTAGTACTACCAAAATAAAGTTCTTATATCCATAACTGTCAGTCATGTTGCAAACAAAAATGAATCTGGTGTGTAAATATGAAATAAATTAATAATTTCATTGATAATTCAAGCATTTGTTCAATTCATTTACACTAGTCTGTTTGAAAATTTTAAAATTACAGTTGAAATATTTTTGATGACTCAGACAAGAACTTGCCATTCTTTGAACCAGGTTAATTAATTATTATTAAGATTTTATCAAAACAGGAAGATGAGAGCAAACTGTGAACTTTGAACCAGGTCATTTAATTCTTATCCAAGTTTCATCAAAATAGGAAAATGGAAGCAAACTTTAAACTTAGGTTTGAGGATATGCAATAAAAAGAACATACAAATGTGTTCACTGCTTAAGTTCATATCAACCATTTCAACAAGAAGATATAATCAAGATGCCGATTTCTAAAAAAATATTGATTTTTAATATCTCAAAACATTTAGTTGTTAATTTGAATGTCCAGCATTACAAGAAACCTAACAGCCACATGAAACACTTAAATATTTGTCTATTTTTATAAACATAGATGAATTATTGGTTACACAGAATGACAAATTCATCTCAACTTCCTGGAATTGGTAGTGCATGATTATTTCTATAAAACTGTTGATATATGTTTCATGTCACATATCCTTTATAAATGTTTATCATTTATAATTTGTAGTACAACTAAAAACCACAGTTAAGACCTTTGACCTTAAAATCAATGTCAGAGTGTTGATTATCAACTTGCAGATGGACTTCAGGATTCATTTATCTTCCTCAGGTTGTTTTTGCATACTTTCACTAATAAGATTTTTGTCATGAAATATCTAAGTCACAAAAAGTCAAAGATGCCTAGTAACAAAACAATAACAAACAATGATAAAAAAATTGCTGTAAGGGTCTGAGAATCTAAAGAATTTACCTACATATGCTTCAAAGATGTTCATGCTAAATTTTGAGTTCTCTGTGCTGAGTGGTTTCTAGGCAATCTTGCATTCTGTGATAGATCGATGGAAGTAATTATATGGATAGACAAGACAAAATAAAAAGGTCCACCACCATCACAAGCAGTGGCACCATAAAAGTTGATGTAATAGCCTAAAACTCTAATGGGTCATCTAAATAGGATTCTAATGGGTCATCTAAATAGAAATCCAATGGGTCATCTACATAGGAACCCAATGGGTCATCTAAATAGGAATCTAATGGGTCATCTAAATAGGAATCCAATGAGTCATCTAAATAGGAATCTAATGGGTCATCTAAATAGGAATCTAATGGGTCATCTAAATAGGAATCCAATGGGTCATCTAAATAGGAATCCAATGGGTCATCTAAATAGGAATCTAATGGGACATCTAAATAGGAATCCAATGGGTCATCTAAATAGGATTCTAATAGGTCATCTAAGTAGGAATCTAATGGGTCATCTAAATAGAAATCCTATGGGTCATCTACATAGGAATCCAATGCGTCATCTAAATAGGATTCTAATGGGTCATCTAACTAGAAATCCAATGGGTCATCTACATAGGAATCCAATGGGTCACATGAATAGGAATTTAATGGGTCATCTAAATAGGATTCTAATAGGTCATCTAAGTAGGAATCCAATGGGTCATTTAAATAGGAATCTAATGGGTCATCTAAATAGGAATCCAATGGGTCATCTAAATAAGAATGTAATGGGTCATCTAAATAGGAATCCAATGGGTCATCTAAATAGGAATCCAATGGGTCATCTAAATAGGAATCTAATGGGTCATCTAAATAGGAATCTAATGGGTCACCTAAATAGAAATCTAATGGGTCACATGAATAGGAATTTAATGGGTCATCTAAATAGGAATCCAATGGGTCATCTAAATAGGAATATATTGCGTCATCTAAATAGGAATCAAAATAAGCCTAACAAATTTCACTTGTCTACCTCTAGCATTCAGAACTGAATGACTCTGATGTTTTTGTTACATATCTATCGATTTTCAGACAATTTATTAAAATCACTTAGCAAACACTGGAAAAGAAAAGAAATTGCTTAACATTTCAACCTTTTTAATCTGAACTTCATCCCATAGTAACCAAGTAACATACTGATATGCGCATGAATATCACAGTCTTTGAATGAAGTGCAGGAAACAAGACACTCCTTTTTAATATTATAACTGTGAATAAATATGAATTCTTGGATGTATGGGGGCAGCAGACTCACATCTATGGTTTATTGTTATTGTGCATGTATCACATTTTTCATCATAGAAAATCTCACAAGCAAACTCACTCCATTAGTTTATCTCTATGGACAAATCGATAGCTGTTGAACTTTTCTGGCCGAACTTTGTGAAAGGCTCTGATGGGGATTTACCATGGGAAAGGACAGCATTATTTGGACAACTTACAGCAGGGTTAGAAAAACAGTTGTAACTTCACGACACGGATTTTTTTTCAGAGAATGTTACTCAATTCAATTTGCATGTCAAGTGAGGCCATTGTATTATGTAGTCACATTTTGTTAGTTATTGCTATGGAATTGTGAAATCTAATGCATCCATTTTTTGCAAAGGTTTCCTTGGTCTTACAGGCATCTGTCAACTGTCAAGCAGGTACCTGTCAACTGTCATGCAGGTACCTGTCAACTGTTATGCAGGTACCTGTCAACTGTTATGCAGGCACCTGTCAACTGTTATGCAGGTACCTGTCAACTGTCATGCAGGTACCTGTCAACTGTTATGCAGGCACCTGTCAACTGACCTCTGATAGCTTGCTAAAAGTATCAGGCTTGTAGTCACTCCCATCAGACTTCATGATTGAAAGAAGAAAAGAACTAATATGTTTATCAAGTTCTACAACAACAGTTTTACTCAGTTCTCAAATTTTGACTTTGGAGGATAGTGCAACCAGCTTCAAAATTGCTTCACAGCACATTCAGTTTTTCTCACAGGGGTTTTGCATTTCATACAACTTCAGCCATTTTTTTCATCCGATAGCTCAACAAAGACAGAAGTCTTGTTTACTTTTGGTACGGGTGTATAATGAAATTTATTTTCGATTCGTAACTGGGAAATTTAGTAAGCATGGTTGTCAAAGTAACACATACACTGTACTACTCTGGAAACGTTTGGTACAATATATTTTAATTATATTTCCCTTCCGTGAAGCGGAACTGCATCTATTCTATATGTAATGTTAAAGTTATAAGCCTCCAAATGATCCAGACTTAAAATTACCCAGGTTACACTTAAATACACACAAAACCCCTTAGAAGTGTAGTATGTTTACTTTACATATCTGTATCACTTTGCTTATCATTTCAGGAGAATCCGCCTTCATACATTTAATGTAACTTAAAGTCACATGTGAAATCAAATTAATATTTGAGCAAAATGTTCAGCGAAATTTCATCGCTAGGGTTGTGAGTGATATGGTCAACATGCAAAATACATCTGATGTATGTGGCAGTTTTATGGCACATCAGCACATTAGTGACTATATTGTCTGAAAAATGTAAAACTTAACTGCACAATAATTTAGGATGAAAACTCCTACCAAATAAATGTAAACATGAAGTACAACAAGATAAACTTGAAAATGTAAAGATCCCAAAATTTTGTAAAAATTAATAGATAAAGGAAATATATGTACATATTTTAAACACATATAAATAAGATATTCATTTTTTAATTACTACTGCTTCTCCTTGTGGTGGAACTGCCTCAACTCCATGCAGGTAGTCCTTATTGGTAAAGTTATCAAACAGTCGCCAGCTAACATTATGAATCCCACTGTGCACATCAAACAGTTCCCACTCTATCCTGAAATGGTAGTGTTAAGTCTGTCAGTAAGCAAGTACTTATAGAATGTACACACACAGACACGCACTACTTTAACTGATACAAATACTTATGGAATACACACATACAGACATACACCACTGTAAGTGCTACAAGTACTTATAGAATACACACATACAGACATATACCACTTTATGTGCTACAAGTACTTATGGAATACACACATACAGACATACACCACTGTAAGTGCTACAAGTACTTATGGAATACGCACATACTGATACACATCGCTGTAAATGAGACAAGTGCGTACCAAGATTTATGAAGATATCTCATATACTCATGACAGCCTAAGTAAAGAAAAGTATCAAGGCTGGAAAAAAGGGACAAAGTTTGTAATAAAAATGGAGAGAACTCTAAAAATGCAAATAGAGTCTACATTTTCTTTCCAAACAATGTCTAGTCATGATACAAAAAACATACCGTGCTTTATAAAGATATCTAAAAGGCTTCAGAAGATATTACTAATGTAAAAGTGTGATGGATGGACTGATGGAAAAGCAGCCTGAGGTACATGGAAAAGCAGCCTGCAGTATACTGCCTTTGCAGGGATGGAGAAGCAGCCTGCAGTATACTGCCTTTGCAGGGATGGGAAAGCAGTCTGCAGTATACTGCCTTTGCAGGGATGGGAAAGCAGTCTGCAGTATACTGCCTTTGCAGGGATGGAAAAGCAGTCTGCAGTATACTTCATTTGCAGGGATGGGAAAGCAGTCTGCAGTATACTGCCTTTGCAGGGATGGGAAAGCAGTCTGCAGTATACTTCATTTGCAGGGATGGGAAAGCAGTCTGCAGTATACTGCCTTTGCAGGGATGGGAAAGCAGCCTGCAGTATACTGCCTTTGCAGGGATGGGAAAGCAGTCTGCAGTATACTTCATTTGCAGGGATTTGAAAAGCAGCCTGAGGTATATGGAAAAGCAGCCTGCAGTATGTTGCATTTGCCAGGATGGAAAAGCAGTCTGCAGTATGCTGCCTTTGCAGGGATGGAAAAGCAGTCTGCAGTATACTTCATTTGCAGGGATGGAAAAGCAGCCTGAGGTATTATGAAAAAGTTGCCTGCATTATACTGCATTTGCAGTGATGCAAATGCAGCTTGAGGTATATGGAAAAGTTGCCTGCATTATATTGCATTTGCAGGGATGGAAAAAAAGTCTGCAGTATACTTCATTTGCAGGGATGGAAATGCAGCCTGAGGTATATGGAAAAGCAGCCTACAGTATGCTGCCTTTGCAGGGATGGAAAAGCAGTCTGCAGTATACTTCATTTGCAGGTATGGAAAAGTAGTCTGCAATATACTTAATTTGCAAAGATGGAAAAAAAGTCTGCAGTATGCTTCATTTGCATACATAGAAAATATGTTTGCAGTGTACTTCATTTGCAGGGATGGAAAAGCTGTCAGTGATCTGTAAGGGCAAGTGTCTCAGACCTCTTTGCCACCTGTGGGCCCCATGGTCTCTGGAAAATATATGCTGACTAGACAAAAGCAGAAGCATTATCTGATAAATAATGAGATTTTGCATCAATTGTTTATCCAAAGGACACCACTCTCATCTAGCTTCAGACATAGCAACCAAACAACATTTTCCAAAGGACACCACTCTCATCTAGCTTCAGACATAGCAACCAAACAACATTTTCCAAAGGACACCACTCTCATGTAGCTTCAGACATAGCAACCAAACAACATTTTCCAAAGGACACCACTCTCATCTAGCTTCTGACAGAGCAACCAAACAACATTTTCCAAAGGACACCACTCTCATGTAGCTTCAGACATAGCAACCAAACAACATTTTCCAAAGGACACCACTCTCATCTAGCTTCTGACATAGCAACCAAACAACGTTTTCCAAAGGACACAACTCTCATCTAGCTTCTGACAGAGCAACCAAACAACATTTTCCAAAGGACACCACACTCATCTAGCTTCAGACATAGCAACCAAATAACATTTTCCAAAGGACACCACACTCATCTAGCTTATGATGGAGCAATCCAGCAGCATTTCAGCACTTTTATTGCTAGAACAAGGCAAAAAGATGTTAACATCTCTTTTGACTTGAGATGGTTAGATTTGCAAGGTACTGGAGGTTCTCCTAATGTATTCTGATCAGGTAATGTATTGAAGAAGAAATATATTCTCCAGAAAGGTAGTGAATTCAATTTGATGCAAGAATCACCTCATTAATATGCACAGATTTCACTTATTTTGGAACCTGTCTAAGGTCATGATGATATAAACTTACTTACCAAGTTTGTGCAAACTTGGATCAAAATTGGTTTCCATGGTATTGATAAATGAGCCAATCAGATACAAATTTATGTCATAAATATGCATACTGTAGATCTGTCTCATTATTAAACTCATCAAACATTATAATAATATGGGAATATTTAATACATGGATCAAAACCTGATTAGAAATAAAACTACTTCAGTACTGATAAGCTGAGTCACTGGATGCAAAATTATCTCATTAATATTCATGTATCTTGATCATAATCAGACTCTTCTAAGAGCTTGCTGATGTAAGCATCATAATCAGACTCTTCTGAGAACTTGCTGATGTAAGCCTCATAATCAGACTCTTCTGAGAGCTTGCTGAAGTAAGCCTCATCATCAGACTCTTTTAAGACCTTGCTGATGTAAGCCTCATAATCAGAGTCTTCTAAGGTGGTGCAGTTTCGCATTTTGCTTAGGGTTAGAATTTTAAAGAAAAAGAATTTTCCCAGCTTTCCTCACTGGTTATACTAGCTATTTAAAAAAGACCTTGTATATCTTAGATATAATTCAAAGAACCTTTAATTCCCTTTATTTTGGTGTATGGTGTATTGATTGATGGGTGTAATATGGTTGTAGAGTATACAGTTTGGCCTTACTCCAGATGTGCACCTTTCAAAAAAGTGCTAGCTCCACTTGGTCATTTTCACTTCCTGAACTTCAGAGGTAAATTGTATAAAAAAGAGCCAATAACGTTTTTTACATTTTATATATTTGGTAATTCATTCATCGCATTTTCAGAAGCTGGTATTGTCTAGTCTGGCAAAATTCATTTTTGCTATTTTAATAGCTGCTATGGATAGTGTACTTACTAGACTAATTCAGGCTGATTTTTTTATCACAAGGGAGCAGTCATTTTAGTTAGCAGTGTGCTTAGATCATGTATAATTTCAAAAAGTACAATATCCAAAGAAATATTGTCAACATTACATTAACACAGCATAGAGGTATGCCAACATTCTCTCCACTGTGCATGTTTTAAATGCAAACAACTTCACTTTACATGCATCTCAAAAGTACATAATAACTGGTGAGTGCCCCTTAAGAGCTAGCTTATGTAAGCCTCATAATCAGACTCTTCTAAGAGCTTGCTGATGTAAGCCTCATAGTCAGACTCTCCTAAGAGCTTGCTGGTGTAAGCCTCATAATCAGACTCTTTTAAGAGCTTGCTGATGTAAGCCTAAATACCAAGTTTTATCAAAATCCTAAAAACCCAGAAACATGTATAGTCTCTAGACTGGTAGACAATCAATCTCATTCATATGAATTGATCTCAGTCAAAGTAGAGCTCATCTAACATATTCATGATATTAATCACTTCAAGAAGTGGAATCAAAACTGAGTGCCTAGAGTGATAAGTAGGTCAGCCAATCAGATGTAAGATCACTTCTTTAATATGCATGGATCTAGTGCATTGTCCAAGATCTTGCTGACATAACCCGACTCCCCAAGAGATGGCAGGTGTATAATAGGCAAAAAATTTCTCCTAAATGAAATAAGAGGTAACTAATGAAGGCACGAGTTGCACTGACTTAATAGCTAGTATGCTGGATGGAAAGTGTGTGTGTTTGAATCCTACTAATGCATCAACCTGGGTCAGCTAATTTGGACCTATCTTAACAAGGCACTTTACTCCAGCTGCCTTGGAACTGAATAAGCTACCTATGATGCTCTGAACATCAAATCAAGCCAAACTTGCCAACATGAACTCACATACCACATTTGATGAAACTCAGATGAAAAATACTACCTTCAGAGAGGTAAGAAGTAATAGTTGATGGACAGAAACACAATAAATTGATAAGGACCATAAAACAACAGTCAGATAAGGACTAAACCATGACAGACAGATAAGGGCCATACCATGACAGACAGATAAGGGACATACCATAACATGTGGATAAGGATCATACCATGACAGACAGATAAAGACCATACCATGACAAACAGATAAGGGACATACCATGACATGCAGATAAGGACCATGCCATAAAAGAAAGATAAGGACCATACCATGACTGACAGATAAAGACCATACCATGACAGATAGATAAGGGACATACCATGACAGACAAAGGCTATACCATGACAGACATATAAGGGCCATACCATGAGAGATAAGAGTCATACCATGACAGACAAAGGCTACAGCAGGACAAACACAGATAGGAACTTACCATGACAGACAGATAAGGGCCCTGCCATGACAGACAGATAAGGGCCTTACCATGACTCACAGATAAAGACCATACCATGACAGACAGATATGGGATATGCCATGACAGACAGATAACGGCCATACCATGACAAACAAAGGCTATACCATGACAGACAGATAAGGGCCATACCATGACAGGCAAAAGCTATACCATGATAGACAGATAACTGCCATACCATGACAGACAGAAAAGGGCCATATCATGACAGATAAAGACTATATCAGGACAGACAGATAAGGATAAAGACCATAAAATGACAGCCAAAGGCTATACCATGACAGACAGATAAGGCCCAAACCATGACAGAAAAAGGCTATACCATGACAGACAGATGAGGACAATATCATGATGGACAGATAAGGGCCATACCATGACAGACAGACAAGGGTCATACCAGGACAGATAAGGGCCATACTATGATAGACAGATAAGGGCCATACTACAACAGACAGATAAAGGCCATACCATGACAGACAAATAAGGACCATACCATGACAGATAGATAAGGACCAGACCATGACAGACAGATAAGGACAATACCAGGACAGATAAGGGCCATACCATGACAGACAGATAAGGGCCATACCATAACAAATAAAGGCCATACCATGACAGACAGATAAGAACCATACAGTGACAGACAGACAAGGGCCATACAATGACTGACTGATAAGGACCATACAATGACCAACAAATAAAGGCCATACCATGACAAACAGATAAGGACCATACCATGACAAAAAGATAAGGGCCATGCCAAGAGAGACAGATATGCGCCATACCATGACAGATATGGAACATACAAATGGGCATCACTGGCAGTCAAGATAAAAAAAAGTTTCAAAAAGAGTAGCATATAAAGTCTGGATGAAGCAAAGTCAAAGATATTTGAATACTTAAAATCTTGGGTCACTCTGAAAACATTTACACTTGTGACAAGTGTCATAAGTAGATCTACTGTCTGCAAGCTACGAAGGCTAAGGAATAATGATACAGTTTAAGTTTATTTAACAGTCATATTAGATGTTATTTTACTCATTAGCATGCTGGACCAGAAGGTTATAGGTTCAAATTCTCCCTTGACTAGGCTGGGTTGGCCATAATGATGTGTCCCCAGTAAAGACACTTTATTCTATTTCCCTTACCATGATTTAGCATTTCATATCTTCATGTGCTTTTAGACGGAAAAACAACCAGCCAAACAGCCATTAAATAAAACTTACTTAGAAATCAATCTCACATCAATCATTCTGTCTAATATAAATCTTTTTTTACCTTCAGTATGTGATTACTTCTTTTGTAATTTGCCGTACGTCAGTGCTCACAGTGCAATCTAACACCAACAAATTTTGCATCCCTCATTTTCATTTCATTTTTTTCCCTGGCACTGTTTACCACTCTCAATGGCCTAAGTTGTTAGAGCATCTGTCTCATAAAACACTTATCCAAGGGACTGGAGGTCAGAAAGTTCAATGGTCACAATTTTTGGTGGTAGTAGAGGAAAACGTTGAAACACAGGTATGTGCATCAAAATTTCCTGAAATTCGTTTATGCCAATGTTTTGCTTGAATTATTTTATAATATGTGCATGAATTTAGTTTGTTTAAGTTAGTAAATTGATTCTCCTGATATGAGAATAACTATGTTGAGTATATATATATATATATATATATATGAATTCGTACAATAATCTTCTTTATATAAGGTTGTCAAATTGTTCAAATTTATTGTCTTGTTTGTATAGGAATTGGGTATTCTAAGAATTTATGTATAATCTTTATATAAGTTGATGAATTGTTTGAATTTGTCATCTTGTTTGTATAGGAATTGGGTATTCTAAGAATTCATGTATAACCATTATTGATATGAGTTACAGAAATCCATTTGAATTCACCGATCTTAAATGATTTCACGTATGATAAAGACTTGAATGTGTGTATTCGCTGAAACAGTGTAATTATGACCTGGTATGAATTTCATTCATTCATGTGTGTAATTGAGACGAGAGTGGAACAGTTATAGCCATTAGGAAATACATTAATTTTATGAAACTAGGAGTGTTTTGGTCTGCCATGCGTGGCCTGACTAAATAGCCTTTGGTATCTGTTTGAATGCCGATAGTAAGATCTGATAACAAGAAGGGGAGGAATGATCTATTCCCAGTAGGATAGCCAATGGAACATTTAGATCACATTTTGTTTATTTTAAAAGGGGAAAATAGCTCTTCCGACGTATCCTCAGATGTATCTATGCACTGACACAATCAATTAACTGTGTATCTACATGCTTACATAACCACCTACCCACACAAAGAAAGAGGACCAAAGGGAGCTGAAGCAGTAGAAAGGTTGGAGAGGAGAAAGAAAAAGGAAGGAAAGAAGGGGCAAAAAGGACAGAGAACAGCTACAGTGAAATTGGAGGGAACCAGAGCTAAGCAGGTTATGCAATTGTACAAGGCAAGGCATTTGATTGTTAACTCGATCGTATGATGACTAATTCTATCAGTAAAACAGATAGGCTATTCTTATAAATATATTTGTTTTGAAATTCAGTTAAAGATTTATTCAAAAGAAGTGTATCTTCCTAATGTATTGTATTATCTCCAGTGTTTATGTAATTGACTAAATTTGTATTCTTTTCATATGGGGGCTCATGTCATTCTGTTCTATATATCTGCTCCGATCTCTATTTATTCCACCTATAAGTTTACTTGATCCGGGCAACAGCACCGAGGGCGATCATCTCCTAGATAACGAGAACCGAAAAAAGCGGACACCTTGAAAGAAGGTATAACTCGCCAATCAACCCACACCCCTTGCAAATGAGGGGCGTACCTTTACATACCAACAGAAATAAATGTAACACAAAACCAAGAAAAATAATAAATACCAAAATATGTGAAGTTAAATTATTTCAAGCAACAATGTCAACAGTTATTGGTAATGCAATGCATAATTATTGAATGGAATGCATCTTGAAAAAGCCCATTCCCTCCTTTTTGCAAATAAGAAGCTTTAATCAGTTACAAATCCTCCCCATATCTTCACACATCTGTCATATTCCCATACAGTGTTATGTTTTATGAGACTCAAAAAGTGCATCTTAAGGTCCATGGATGGGTGGGTGAGGAGTGGTTAGTGCATGTGACTCCAAAAAGGATCGTCATCCAATTAAAAATAAGCTATTTTCTCATATATGCCAATAAATAAATGATTGGAAATTGAAATCTGGATATATAAAAAATAACTTCTCTATTACCTTTAAAGCATTTAATACACTTACAAAGAAAACACTAGTTGGAAAACTTATATTTGTCATATATCATCACTATACACTATACACATATGTGTAAACACATAATCACTACCACACTGACATTCAGTAAAACCACACACTAAGTTTATGTCTTTAATATTCATTGGATGGCAAAATATAGGTTTAATCTGATGCAGTCTTGTCTACTCTCAATAGTTTAAAAGAGTGTTTAAAGGTTATGCAAGTATCATCAGTGTTCATCTTTGTGTTCACTAGACTCTGGATGACACTCTAGTTCAAACTTCACTGCTGGTTTCTCTAAGTGAATCCTGGACAGAACAGAGTTATTTTTGACTACTGAAAACCGAATATGCAACACATTTGGGACTGGCCATTTTCTTGTGTGAAGGGGAGGAGGGGACAAAATATTTTCAATTTTAATTTTTGGGATTGACAGGTAACAAAGCATTAATAAATGCTTTTGTCCTGTATTGGTGTTTAATGCTTTACGAACACAAATCAACTGTTCAAACATGAGCATGATTCATTTCTTTTAATAAATCTATTTAATAAATATATTTAGTAAATCTATAATATACCTTAAATCATCTTGAAAAGCATGTGTCAATTAATAGTTTGTATTTTAACAAGATTAAGATAACAAATAATAATAAAGAGAACTAATCTGAATGTTAAATTCGGTATATTGAATATGTTTTGAATAGGTAGTACAACTATTTCAACAGATATCACACACTGCAGAATGTCTTATGTCGATACATTGTTTTGCAGTATGTTTTTTTTTTTCTTCAGTTGGACACCATTGGGATAAACAAGGGATTTTCATCCTACTAACATACAGTATCATTCAAGTACCATATTTTGTCAAAAGGAAAAAATGAACACTCACATCATTTGATTGAGCTCCAACACATTGTGCACAGAGACATTAAGAAAGTTTCCTCTTGTCAGCCACAGATTTCGAATGATGGGAGGAGATGAGTCAGCAGTAGCGTAGACGAAATCTTCTGCATAAGCTCTGACTGCATCATAAGCTCTGACCCAGATGTTGATTCTCTCTCCATCCTCCAAAATTTCAGAAATAAATGTCTCTTCAGCAAGAAGGTTGGCGGTCTCATAGAAGTCTTTCTGTCTGATCAAAGTCTGACCAAACATGATCATGTATTTCACATGGAATGCAAGAATGGCTGAAATTATGAAAATTAATACATTCAGCTAGTCTATCACATGATAGTATCAGGTTGTTAAAGTACTTCAAAGTCTAAATATTGTTATAATTTTGTGTGAGTAATCTAAATCATTTTATAATTTTGTGTGAGTAATTGAATAAAATAAAATGATCTGAAGACATCATGTAAATACAGAATCTCACACTGTTGATCATTTCATAGTTTACGAAACTTGTGTATAATTTAAATGTCTTTTCCAACAAGGCTCCAATAATTTAGGTCTTATTTATGGAATCTGCACACAGACCCATAAATCTGAGTACATGTACTATAAAAACATTTTGTATCAATGACCTGTACAGTTCTTTCTTGCAGTTTTCAGATGATCAAATTAATCATGATCAATTCTTGGATCAAATACTAAGATCAAGGTACAAAATCATACATGTGGTCAAAACTACAAAGTTAGTTAATCTGTGCAAACCAATGGGTGTTATACACAGATATACCCAAAATAAAGACATTGTTATGTAACTGATTTCTAATATAACAATTACAATGGTTATTAATTATATGATTTCTACTTACACAAATTTGCATTAACATGATTTCATATGAATTCTTTTTATTTAATTTTTAGTGACGATTAAAAAATAATGAAATTATTCATCTAAAACAAAAAAAAATAAGATTCTTAAGTGGCTAAAATGAATGGCATTAAAGTTAAATTGAATTATGTATTTTTTAAAGACAATTAAAGGTGGTGAAACCAAATACTTTGAGTCATATGATTTTGACTTATATGTCCCATCTTGGGAACAAACTATAGTGTCAGTTGGGGGTTAGCTGTATAAAGTGTAATGACACAGTCTGCACAATCCTGGCTATAGTGCCAATCAAAAGTTAAGGTCCAAAGATGCAAATGTAAAACTGTAAAATACTTCAGGAAGATAAACCCTTCCAAATAAACATTTAGTCTTAAAAGATAACAGATGAAGAGAATGATGCTTTTCGGCTTGAGTTCAGCATTTTAATAGGTTTACATACGTGGAAATTAAAGAGAAAATAAAGGAAACAGCACTCTAAGATTGATGTACAAAGTCAGTCATGCATTAGGATGACCATGGAAAGTAAGAATTTGTTCCGATTTTCCAACTATATCAGAAGGTCAGTCACAGGAAAAAAAATATGAAGGTGAACTGGTGCTTGGCTTGTATAGACGAGGTTGTTAGAGCAGCTGCCATCTAGTCAGGGAGGTCCTAGGTTTGAGCCTTTGTCCAGACATGAATTTCTCTCCTGTACCATTTGTTGACTGATGGAATTAGGCAATAAATAGCTGCCCTATTTCAAGAGTTTGAATTGAAGCCTAAAATAGGTAACGGAGTCACAAAGCTATGTAATATTTAAAAAGGGAAATATATCACAAGTATAAGTCCAGTGTCCCTGCTTGGATGGCTCAGTTGACTAGTGCTCCCAATAAGAGTTAAGACTGAGGTCCCATCTTCTAGCTGTGACATTGTACACTGTGATGGAGCTATGATCTTATGACTCCCTTATAATTATGCTTATAATTAACCCTGGCTAATGGAACTCCAACACCTCTGTTGTCTTCATAATCTAAGCAAGCCAAACCTATATTTGTGCAAGTATAACTTCTGCATTTTTCACCAAAATTAAGTCAAATGATTTGGCATGTAATAATCAGTGCTGTTTGAGTAAGAGCGAAAATCTGTAAAAGAAAATCTTTTAAGTTTCAAATTGATTAATTTGTACATTTTTGTACCCAGATGAGTCATGAAAATAAAAATCACTTGTTTATACTATAAAATTTCATACATAGAAGTTGGTTTTATAATGAAAAAATCATTAATTTTTCATATAAATGAAATATAAAATATAAAATTTTATGAGCCTGAGAATTAATACAGACAAATTTGTACAACAGAAAATAAAGTAAATATATACTTAAAACCATGATATGATTCACTTTCTATTTGCCCAACATGTTTTTTAAACTTATCTTAAGATTTTCTCTTCATCACCAGTGTGTAAATAAAGTACTTGCTGTTTTTGGTCAGATGTATATTAAGCTGAAATTACTACCATAACTTTTTGTACATCTAAATTATCAATCATGTTAAAATGACATATATCACCTCCTTCATAGAAATCTAAATACAGAGGAAGTATTCACAACTAATTACAGTACTTCATGTTAGCTGATTTGCAAATGTTTTTATAATAGTCTCAATTATTTTAAGTGAGTTCATGCATTAATCAATAATAAATATATAAATCAATGCAAGTAAAATGACCAAGCAAGTTAGTGAGGTCATTTGAAAATGACTAGAATTTGAATATATGGTTTTAAAACATTCATTCAAAACTAAATCATCAAATAAAGCAAGGTCTAAAAGTCATTCTCAGTAGAAAGGTCATGGAAACAAATGAACATGTACAAAATATTGCACTATTTAAATTTGCACAAATATTAAAATTTCACAATCTCTTATTTAAGTTTAAAGATTTATTAGATTGGTTGACAAAATTAAAATTATGAACACAGAAAACGATTAAATAAAACAAGTACTGAGGAGATAAAAACTTAATTGACGTAGCAAATTATACTAATTGACAAAACAAATTATACTAATTGACACTACTAATTATACTATTGGCCTAAAAGATGTTTGCAGACAACAACAAAGGTGAATTTTAATGAATTTCAATGCACAAGTTCATTGGTATATTGCTTATTGTAATACTATCCTTAAGAGGGCCTCAAGGGAGAATAGTCCTTGACTAATGTGTCACCCTCTATATATAAAGTATTATTATTATTATTATTATTACATATTCAATCCATATGTTGGCTATGACTAAGTAGTTAGACTGGGATCATATTCTTTGGCCTTACAATACTAAGTCACAGAGGTAATAATTATCTCAGACTGGGATCATATTCTTTGGCCCTCCAGTACTAAGTCACAGAGGTAATAATTAACTCAGACTGGGATCATATTCTTTGGCCCTCCAATACTAAGTCACAGAGGTAATAATTAACTCAGACTGGGATCATATTCTTTGGCCCTCCAATACTAAGTCACAGAGGTAATAATTAACTCAGACTGGGATCATATTCTTTGGCCCTCCAATATTAAGTCACAGAGGTAATAATTAACTCAGACTGGAGATTAGGAGTCTTGGAAAAAGAAAGTAATGTATATATATATTACCATTAACATTTTTCTTCAAATATATGGTTCGCTCGCCCTCCATGTCATCATAATCTGCAGTGACAGCACTATCAGGGGTCACTTTGTTCAGCCATTTCAGGGCATGATGTCTCTCATTTATGAATCTAAAAAGGGAGATAATATTAATACAAATATTAATATTTTGCATCATGTACTTCAGTTGCATGGGAAAAGTTTGCACATTTCATGTCAGCTTATGTTTACAATGCAAAACAGTTGAGAATTAACATAATTTTGATGGCTAATATGGGCTGTTTGTTTTGTTCACAAATATCACTTACAAACATTTCCTATTCTTATATGACATTCAAATTTAGCAGCTGACTTAACACTGTCAATAATGGCACATGCATACAGTAAAAGAAACACTTCTTTTGATCAAGAAAAAGTTTTTCTCTTTTTCTTCTAATAAGCTTGACTAAAGATTTTTCTACAAAAGATTGTCAAATTTTAACCACAGTAAGGTCGTTGGTAAGGGAAGGTATAACAGATGCATTTAATACCATATTTAATACATACATTAGGACATGATAAAATTATTATTTTTTTCCTGTCCCCAAACTTATGGTTAAACATTTTTTCAACACTGGCATAAATCCGAAGACTTAAGAAATGAAATAAATTTGTGTTGAATTTGCACCACCGCCTTTCCACTGCATGTCTCAATAAGGTAAACAAAACGCTTATTTGATGATAAAATAAAAGAAACTAACCTTGTCTTGTTATAATTTATTCCTCATTTTTGCATCATGACCATAAAGAATAAAATACATCCATAAACTCTGTATATGTAGCGTAGGCATCCATACTGTAGTGTGTATCGCTTTTGTCCGATAATACACACGACACATTGCTCACTGACGTGAACATTGATGCAGATGATTTTGCAGACAATAGGATCATTAACAAAGATGGAATTCTAGTGTACTTTGATCTCACTGCTGCATGGACTGATGATAAAATCGAAGTTAAAAGTGTGAGAATTGGCATGACTCAGTGCGGATTTTGAAAATCTTACTTTAGTCACTGCAGTTACCGCTTCAGGAGATGTGTTGCCTCCAGTGATAATATTTCATGGCAGGAACAAATATTCATGCACAGAAAGAATGGATTATATGTGTGCACTAGAAGGGTTATGTTGAGATGATGCTGCAGTGGATTAAAGAGTTTTATCTCAAGTACAGTTTTATACTTTTTAAATAAAATTTTAGTTGGGTGCATTTTCCAAAATGTAAATTTCGAATGATTTATAAAGTGTCCCACCACTTATGACTTGAAAAAAACAATGCATTCCTGGACATACAGTACACAAGAAAATCACTTTAAAAATTAATTTATGGTGTCCTAACATATACGGTGTCCCAATATATATGGTAAATATGGTAATAAGAGGAGTTGCAAGCGCTCTCCTGCTCAAATCCAAGTCCCATTGGAAACAGGCTTGCAAAGTTCAATGATCCACATTATGCAAAGATGATGGAGTTATACCAGATTGAGAGTGGTTATAAACTCCATACCCAGAAGGACATAACATTCAGATGAACAAAGGTCTGACTTTTCCCAGCTGACGAGAAAACTAAAATGAATCAGAAGAGCTTATGGAGATCATTTCAGTCCTTGAGAAGAATAGAACTTTAAATGTTTCTGCAGGATGTCCTCCATGTATGCAACCATCACTGTAGATGAAATCAACCAAAACAGGGTAATGATGCAATCCATGACTTTGTTATAGACACTGGGGCTGATGTTTAGACTAAATGGAGGAACTTGACACTGGTGGATAGGGACATGAAAATATGCATCAGTCAGACAGAGACTGATGGCATACACATGCTCCTGCTGTACAGCCATATTGATCTTGCTGGCTCCATGTTCAGATTTTCAGTGGAAGAATGTATCGATTGAGGAGACTCAGATTTGTATAAGGAACAGATTTGAATAAAACCCTGGAGATTGTGGTTTTCTCATAATCTCCACCACCATTTTGTTGATGAGTTACTTATAACCTGTTCTAAAATATCACCTTTCTCTTGATCTCAGGGTAGTCTGGTAGGTGCCAGTAATGGCCCTGGCATGCATGGATGGATGGATCTATCATGAAAGTCCCCTTCATAATATACATGTACATCCAAATGCCCAGTAAGGTGGACAGATCAGTCACTAAGATCCCTGTACTTCTAACCTTATATACCTGTAGATAGGATGGACAGATCTATCATTAGGATCTCCATAATTGTAGAGAGATGAAGCAATAGGCCTGGTGAGATTGACAGATTTATTATTAAGATCTCCATAATTGTAGAGAGATGAAGTTGTAGGCCTGGTGAGATGGACAGATCTATCATGAAGATCTCCATAACTGTAGAGAGATGAAGCAATAGGCCTGGTGAGATTGACAGATTTATTATTAAGATCTCCATAATTGTAGAGAGATGAAGCTGTAGGCCTGATGAGATGGACAGATCTATCATAAAGATCACCATAATTGTAGAGAGATGAAGCTGTAGGCCTGATGAGATGGACAGATCTATCATAAAGATCACCATAATTGTAAAGAGATGATGATGTGAGCCTGGTGGGATTAGCAGATATATCATTAGGACCGCCATAAATGTAGACAGATGTAGCTGTAGGCCTGGCAAGATGGACAGACCATTAGGATCTCAATAATTGTAGAGATGAAGCTGTAGGCATGGTGAGATGGACAGATCATTAGGATCTCACTAACTTTAGAGAGATAAATCTGTAGGCTTGGTGAGATGGACAGATATATCATTAGGATCTCAGTAATTGTAGAGAGATGAAGCTGTAGGCCTGGTGAGATTGACAGATCTATCACTAAGAATCCAGATCAAGATGGCTGGACTCATTGTTTCTATGAGACTGGTGGAGGAAAATGGCAGATAACTTAGCACCTGGAGGTCTATTAAATGGGCCATGATTGGTCAAGCATATTAGCATAACTGACCAATCTGATGCTGCAGTACATTTGTCCCTACGTCTAAAAAGAACCTATTCAATATTCTATCTCATAAAAAAACAATTTTGCAGAAGTTTTTAAAAAATATTTTGAATTAAATTCTGCAAACTCTGGAATGGTTGGCATCTCTACAACTGCTACAGTTTGTCACTTTAAATATTTAGAATAATGTTTTTATGAAATTAAGTTTAAAAAATTATTTTTTTCAATCATCTACGTCTGATATAAGAAGGGTTGTAAAAATACGCATAATGTTAAACTGAATGAAAGTCATGGACACAAATGTTTAGTCCAGCAAAAGTAGAAACTAGTACTACAGCATACAAACTAACTTCATTAGATAGCTAACAATTCAGTCTTTCTGCTAATTATGCAAAGAGCCTGTTTATTCATTATTAATGCTGTATAAAATAACAAAATGAGTCTGTTACCTGTGAGAACTTATCCCTCTAAATCAGGTGTCGCTAAAAACAAATTCCACTTTAATTCATAATCACCTGTTAGTCCAATTGACATGAATTCTTGATGGCCGATCAATGATCCAAGAGTAATTGGTTTCCTTTGTGGCTGAAAATACCAGATTCCAAAACTGATGCTGAATGGAAACAACAGAAGCATCATCGAACAGTAAAATCCTGCGTGTACTTTTGAAGTTCCCTGCTTTATCAAAACAGGTCAGTACCACAAAGTAGGCACCTGGCTCTGGGAATGTAATCTGAAACTGAATAAAAATTAAATGCTTTGAATTTCTTATCTTTCATGGCACACCAGTTTTGGGGGATTTCATAGCTGCTTAATTGAAATTAAAGATCAAACAAGCAATGATCATTCTGTGACAGCAATAGGACACCTTCCCCAATCTGAAAATGATAGGACTCCTTCCCCACTCTGAAATGATAGGACTCCTTCCCCACTCTGAAATGATAGGACACCTTCCCCACTCTGAAAATGATAGGACTCCTTCCCCACTCTGAAATGATAGGACTCCTTCACTACTCTGAAAATAGTAGGACTCCTTCCCCACTCTGGAAACAATAGGACTCCTTCCCCACTCTACACATTTAGCAAGCGATCAACACTGAATTTCTTACAAATCCATGAAAATAAATGAATTCAAAGTAGCATAATCAATATTTACTCATTGACTATTAAGCCTCTTGGTACACCACTGAACCTCTTATATTACTAGCATCTCCCATTTATTGATTACATTTACTACATTGTTGCTACTCTATTACTTTTACTTGATTTTATTCTTGTCCAATTGATAGCCAACATAATGTGTTGTCACATAATTCAATACATTATTTTTGTGTTTTGTGCACAGACAAGATAAAAGTATGTGTTCTGTGCACAGGTGAGATAAAAGTGTTTTGTGCCTAGGTGAGATAAACGTATGTGCTCTGTGCACAGGTGAGATAAAAGTGTGTTTTGTGCCCAGGTGAGATAAACGTATGTGCTCGGTGCACAGGTGAGATAAAAGTATGTGTTCTGTGCATTGGGGAGAAAAAAGTATGTGTTCTGTGCACAGGGGAGATAAAAGTACCATATTTTGTGTAATTTGTCATACAAGAAAAAATAATTATTAATTTCAGTGTACAAAAAATTATTTATGAAATAAATAATTATCATTTTTCAGTTCTGACCATGTACAAAAAAATAAAGGGATCATACCTGACCATGGAACACATGCTACTCAACAACCTAATGGTACAAACACAAAGTAAACATATATTTTCTGTCTCATTCTGCTCTCAACTCAAGAATCTAATTACAGTAAAAATAAAAGTACTCAAAAAGATTTTTGTTGTTATTAGTGAGAGAGAGAGAGAGAGGATTATGTCTCATTGTGAAAGCTCGTCTGCATATAGAGCACATGTAGCTAATATGTTGTGTAATGTTGGCAAAATGATAATCCTATATGTAAGACGTATCACATGTTATTATGTTTTTGTGCGCACAAAAGCCAAAACATAAATATCAGCATTGAGGTCTTACATGTAGGAATACCAAAACAATTAAGAAGGTTTGAACATGTGTTAGTTAAGGGTATTATTAATTGGTAAATTGTATGCAATGATATGAGTCCACATTGTCAAGAAATTAAGTGCAGCAATAATCTCATTATCAAATTGCAATAAAAAATAAAGAACTTGAAATCATGTTTTAGTTAATGCATGTGTGTGTGCACGCAAGAGAGAGAGAGATGAAGAAAAAAAATTGGTTGTGTACAAAATCATATTTATTCAGGGCGGTTTTTATTGTTAGCTTTTGCAAAGAGAAAAAAGACTGTACCTGAGTTACCTGATGATTGTGATAATCCTCATGTATTATGACCCTACTATATTCCATTATCAATAAAAATCGCTAAATCAACAATTCATTCTTGTTTTATTTGTGATGTACATTGTCACAACATCCACATGGCTATGCAGTGTTATTTACACAGTAATTAAACATGCTTAGCACTTTGGTTATTCCAGTTGAAACCAGATTGAGGGCAAGAATTGACAGAATAGGTCAAATCAGCAAGGCTGCCAGTAGGGAAATGAGGCTCTCTTTAGGAAAATACAAATCTGTCAATGTGCTGTTGAAGCCGTTGTCCATACAGAATTTATAATAAGGACAAGCGATCATACGCATTACTTGTTATTCGAACTCACCAATAAAGATAATAGAGGGGTATATTGTTGAATAGATTTGCAATAAAATGTTAATTATATCCAAGTCAAAACAGAACAAACACTTAAAATATAGCATATGTATATATAAAAATTGATTTAATGGAGTCTGTGACTTTTAAATTTACAATAGAAAATGACAAGGTTTTTATACTTTATGTTTGTATGACTATAATGAAACAATAAGACTAGTTGACCAAAGGTCTGTGGTCCTCACTTTAGTATGTACTGAGATGTCAGTTTTGTTGTATAAGAAAACATCAAAGGGCTTCCGAAAATATTTTAAAATGCATGTGGTGTTATGTTTGGCGATGGTCTTTATAAAGAGAACTAATTAACGATAATATTTAAAGTTATGGTCTGTGAAGTCCTTTGTCCATTTGATAATAAACACCATGCAATGACAATAAGAGAGTTTATGCATCAATCATTGTATTTCCTCACCAACAATTATTAATTTTTGTAAAAACAAAATGGCAATATGGTACTTTCAATCTTTTATGCTAACGTAAATCTTCTTAGTAGAAATTTTATGTCCAATAATTTAATGGATTTTTCAAAAACTACGAAGTGATATGTACAAAAAAATGATTGTGCATTTAAATAATTATGATTTTGATAACTGGATTATGTACTAAAAGTTAAAGGGTACCAAAATAATACATAAAATATGGATTGTCAGAATGGTTGTGGTACTCGTGTTATTGCTTGTTAATGTCACAAATTTTGGTTTTACCAGAAAACTCATCTTGCCATGATAAACCACAACTAATGTCCTCAAATCATCAATTACAAAACTGCTATCTCCTATTTATACCTCTGAAAAGTTAGCTTGCAGATCTGTAGATTTTCTGAGTTCTCCTGTCATCAAATCATCTGAGCCTTTAGCAATCAAGTCAAACAGCTCGTACTGATACATTCCCACACCAGATAAGTCATCCAACCAGCCACTCCATGTAATGGTCACCGTTTTCTGTTCATGTGAAAGAGAAAATTTATCAAACATGATGGAGTATATAAAACTAACAAAAGGCCCAAGTGGGCATAATATCACTCATCTGAATACTTTTTTATATACTAGGGACATGAAATTTGGCAAAATTTAGCTTGTAGAAGGCAATACAAGGTTAACATTGATGCTATAGGTAATATAAGCATGAAGCCAAGCTGTATTTTCTAAACTTGACTGTTTATCAAATGTTCGGCCTGTATAACAGAATTTATTTTTACTACATCTAACAGTGAACAAAATTATGTGTCACTTTATGTGTTTTCTAGCAGAGAAGTGTTAATTCAAAAGACATTATAACATTCAACAAATTCACTTTTTTGGCACAAGTACATTCTCCTGTGGGGCCTTCTGTATGTACTAGCGAGAACTAAATTTAGTTTCAGTTACATGTACAGTGATCCACCTCTTGAACAGCCACCCCGACCAGTGGATACTCACTTTTTATAGCCAGAAGCCCTTTTCGTTGGTGAGTTTGTGTTCAGAAGCATCCCCCACCCCTCAAACACAGGCAACAGCCAGCACATTGGTACAAAAATGTTAAATTTACCCTTCACAAGTGGGGTTTACACATGCAAATCTCATGAATGTTTCCAATTCAACACACACAATAAAGATAAAGTACGTAACTTTAATCCGGTAAGTAATCTCATCATCCTTCATGGTTTGTGTTCCTCAGATGTCAGGTTTTGTTACTTTGATATTTATTGGCTACGGTAAATACCATCAATAATTAGCAACATGACAAAAACTAACTACTGAGAAGGACAATATTGTTTGGTTCAAGTCAGCATGATGTCAGGTATGGTACAAATACAAAGTTACATCATGGCTTCTGTTAAATTCCGTACCGCTCCAGTGGCCTAGTGGTTAGAGCGTCCGCCTTGGATGCGGGAGGTCGTGGGTTCGATCCCCGGCCGAGTCATACCAAAGACTTACAAAAATGGTACTAACAGCTGCCTCGCTTGGTGCTCAGCATTAAGAGGTTAGTGTTAGGACTGGTCGGCCCGGTGTCAGGATAATGTGACTGGGTGGGGCATCATGCTACATGTCTGCGGCATGATGCCCCAGTGCTAGACATCACTATAAACTGTCACACTGCAGACATTGTAGCGATATGACTGAAAAATTGTTAAAGCTACATTAAAAATCCAAATCACATCACATCTGTTAAATTCCAAGACACACATGACAGAGTATCAGAATATAACAACTTGAACACGTGATAAGTTCACTTCCTATGCAAACAGTTAGAAATGCATGTAATCACAAGGCAAAGATGAGATTTTACTGTTAGAGCTATGATTTAGTTTGAAAGATGTATGGTTGAAAAGTTATAATTTAGTTTGAAAGTGGTATGGTTGTCACTGCTTTAACTTAGCTTGAAAGTGGTAAGTTGTCCTAGCTATGATTTTGTTTGAAAGTGGTATGTTGTCATAGCTATGATTTAGTTTGAAAGTGGTATGGTTGTCACTGCTTTTAACTTAGCTTGAAAGTGATAAGTTGTCTTAGCTATGATTTTGTTTGAAAGTGGTGTGGTTGTCATAGCTAAGATTTAGTTTGAAAGTGGTGTGGTTGTCATAGTTATGATTTTGTTTGAAAGTGGTGTGGCTGTCATAGCTATGATGTAGTTTGTAAGTGGTGTGGTTGTCATAGCTATGATTTTGTTTGCAAGTGGTGTGGTTGTCATAGCTATGATTTAGTTTGAAAATAGTATGGTTGTCATAGCTATGATGTAGTTTGTAAGTGGTGTGGTTGTCATAGCTATGATGTAGTTTGAAAGTGGTGTGGTTGTCATAGCTATGATTTAGTTTGAAAGTGGTGTGGTTGTCATAGCTATGATTTAGTTTGAAAGTGGTGTGGTTGTCATAGCTATGATTTTGTTTGAAAGTGGTGTGGTTGTCATAGCTATGATGTAGTTTGTAAGTGGTGTGGTTGTCATAGCTATGATGTAGTTTGTAAGTGGTGTGGTTGTCATAGCTATGATGTAGTTTGTAAGTGGTATGTTATCATAGCTATGATTTAGTTTGAAAGTGGTGTGGTTGTCATAGCTATGATGTAGTTTGTAAGTGGTGTGGTTGTCATAGCTATGATTTAGTTTGTAAGTGGTGTGGTTGTCATAGCTATGATGTAGTTTGTAAGTGGTGTGGTTGTCATAGCTATGATGTAGTTTGTAAGTGGTATGTTATCATAGCTATGATTTAGTTTGAAAGTGGTGTGGTTGTCATAGCTATGATTTTGTTTGAAAGTGGTGTGGTTGTCATAGCTATGATGTAGTTTGGAAGTGGCGTGGTTGTCATAGCTATGATTTTGTTTGAAAGTGGTGTGGTTGTCATAGCTATGATGTAGTTTGAAAATGGTGTGGTTGTCATAGCTATGATTTAGTTTGAAAGTGGTGTGGTTGTCATAGCTATGATTTTGTTTGAAAGTGGTGTGGTTGTCATAGCTATGATGTAGTTTGGAAGTGGCGTGGTTGTCATAGCTATGATTTTGTTTGAAAGTGGTGTGGTTGTCATAGCTATGATTTAGTTTGAAAGTGGTGTGGTTGTCATAGCTATGATGTAGTTTGTAAGTGGTGTGGTTGTCATAGCTATGATTTAGTTTGTAAGTGGTGTGGTTGTCATAGCTATGATGTAGTTTGAAAGTGGTGTGGTTGTCATAGCTATGATGTAGTTTGTAAGTGGTATGTTATCATAGCTATGATGTAGTTTGTAAGTGGTGTGGTTGTCATAGCTATGATGTAGTTTGAAAGTGGTGTAGTTGTCATAGCTATGATTTAGTTTGAAAGTGGTGTGGTTGTCATAGCTATGATGTAGTTTGTAAGTGGTGTGGTTGTCATAGCTATGATGTAGTTTGTAAGTGGTGTGGTTGTCATAGCTATGATGTAGTTTGTAAGTGGTATGTTATCATAGCTATGATTTAGTTTGAAAGTGGTGTGGTTGTCATAGCTATGATTTAGTTTGAAAGTGGTGTGGTTGTCATAGCTATGATGTAGTTTGTAAGTGGTGTGGTTGTCATAGCTATGATGTAGTTTGTAAGTGGTATGTTATCATAGCTATGATTTAGTTTGAAAGTGGTGTGGTTGTCATAGCTATGATTTAGTTTGAAAATAGTATGGTTGCCATAGCAATGATTTATTTTGAAAGTGGTATGCAAATTTGACGTGAGAAAGATTAAAATAAATATTGGTAATTTACATTCTGCAGCACTAGAAATAGAATGACAGACAGCTATGGGGGCCCCGAGTGGCCAAGTTGTTTAAAGCGCTCTCCATTACAGATCACTGCCATCTCACCTCTGTCTGCGTGGGTTCGAGTCTCCGATTCGGCCAATGTGGGTATGTGAGAAAGCTTGCCAGTAGCTTATCGTGGGTCAGTGGTTCTTTCGGGGATTTTCACGGGTTCTTCCTCCACCATTAATACTGGCCGCCATGTATAGCCTATCGTGTGCTAAAAAATGGCGTTAAACCCTACAACAACAACAGACAGCTATGACATTACAGCCTTTACTAAAATGTACACCAACCCACCTGGCATTTGTTATACTCAAATTTCTATTTTTAAAAACAAATGTCCTGAAGGATAAAATAAATGCACAAAAATATAGTAAGTCCATTAATTAATTTATTATTTCTAATGCAATAGTTGCCAGGGGTTACTAAAACTGTCATCTTTGCATTTCAAACTTTATACAGTTTTCACTCACAGATGTACATTATAAGAAGCAAATACAGAAGTAAGGGATTTAAGAATATCAAAATGGAAAACCACTCCTACTTGCAAAAGATGAAAGATTAACAGTATCTTTCATATACATCAGTGTAGGATTGAAAAATTCCACCTTGTGTCTCTGAATTGGATTCAAAAGTATTTAATCCTTTGTAGAGCAGGGCTACTGCCAAAGAGACATAGTCAGGCCGGATACCCCAGGTGTGAAGAAACCTGGACCCAGATGGAAAGAAAAATGATAGGTATGTTGACCAATAAGCAATGAGAGAAGCTCTTTCATATTTGATAAAATTGTTAGCTATTGAGTTGATCTATGTCTTGAGAATCATGGCATTTCTGACTCGGGTCTTGGGAGATAATAAATTTTAATGCACACCTTCTGCAGTGTATTATTTCTAATACTGTAGCAGATCTGCAGTATTATTTATAATACCATAATGATAACATTTTTCCCAATGTGTATGGTCAGGATTACAAAGTACAACCCAAGGGTATAACATTTTTCCCAATGTGTATGGTCAGAATTACAAAGTACAACCCAAGGGTATAACATTTTTCTCAATGTGTGTGGTCAGGATTACAAAGTACAACCCAAGGGTATAACATTTTTCTCAATGTGTGTGGTCAGGATTACAAAGTACAACCCAAGGGGTATAACATTTGTCTCAATGTGTGTGTCAGGATTACAAAATACAACCCAAGGGGTATAACATTTTTCTCAATGTGTATGGTCAGAATTACAAAATACAACCCAAGGGTATAACATTTTTCCCAATGTGTATGGTCAGGATTACAAAGTACAACCCAAGGGAATAACATTTTTCTCAAATTAAGATGTGTGTGGTCAGGATTAACATTTTTCTCTATGTGTATGGTCAGGATTACAAAGTACAACCCAAGGGTATAGCATTTTTCTCAAATTAATATGTGTGTTGTCAGGATTACTAAATACAACCCAAGGTGTATAAAACATTTCCCAGTGTGTGTGGTCAGGATTACAAAATACAACCCAAGGGTATAACAGGATTACAAAATACAACCAAAGGTTAAAACATTTTTCCCAATGTGTATGGTCAGGGATTACAAAATACAACCCAAGGGTATAACATGATTACAAAGTACAACCCAAGGGTATAACATTTTTCCCAATGTGTATGGTCAGGATTACAAAATACAACCCAAGGGTATAACATGATTACAAAGTACAACCCAAGGGTATAACATTTTTCCCAATGTGTATGGTCAGGATTACAAAGTACAACCCAAGGGTATAACATTTTTCCCAATGTGTATGGTCAGGATTACAGAATATAACCCAAAGAAGCAGCATTTTTGCACAGGGAAATAACTTGCTACTTTAAATAAAATGCTCAAAATCAAGAGGAAAAAAGATCTGCATATTACATATGATGAAATCTGGTTTGCAACAAAAAAAACTAAATGATGAGTCAAAAGTACAGGTACATGTTAGTCATTGTATTGGTTTAAACTTACTAAGGTTGTGAAGTCTGGAACATCTAAGGGCTGATCTTGACAACTCCCACTCAGGATGCAATGATATGGTTTAATATAATCAAACCCAAGCTCATAAGTATATGTTAGGTACTTTCCACTGAGACTGTGATATTTAATTTTGCCCGAGTCATCTCTGTCAATGTAATACGTCCGACCTCCATTCTTTACCTTGGCCAAAAATGTGACTCTGAAAATGGAGGAAATAAAGTCAAAAATATTTGAGAAGTGAAGTGTTTATGGGCTCCTGTTATTATTGGTTTTAATCATAGAAAATCCACCTATCCACAAAGCATTCACTTCTGCAAACTACTAATATAACATTTAACTCCTTGTAGCCTTTCAATATGCCTATAAGAATGAATCTACTAAATGGGACTTTTTCTTTGAAGAAAAACATGTTTTTCCCCTCTCCACTATTATAGTAATTCACCCTGTGACCTTAAAGTACAGATTACCCGAAGCAAACCTAAACAGGTACTTAGGGGACCCCTCCCCTACACACACACACACACACACACACACACACACTCTCAATGTATCTTAGAAAATATCAATATTTGGACTGGTTTACCTATATAGTTTTTATAGGAGGGAGCAGTGGGACATAAAAAGAAACAAGCAGTCTGAAGACAGCACTGCTAAAGCCTGTACACTGATGCTGACCAATTATACCTGAAGAATAACCAAGATCACTCACCTAACTAAGCTGACTGACATATATCTAATAATCAAATGTATAAAGCAGACAGCAAAGACAGGTGGAGCTGTGGGATTACTTTCCCTGTAAATGTTTTGTAATGATGTATACTTTTATCCATATTTGATGGCACATCAAATGTGGGATTACTTTCCCTGTAAATGTTTTGTAATGATGTATACTTTTATCCATATTTGATGGCACATCAAATGCGGAATTACTTTCCCTGTAAATTGTATGTAATGATGTATACTTTTATCCATATTTGATGGCACATCAACATCATTTTTCAGATTTATACAATGGCCATACTGGTGGCCATACTGAACTTCAGATCAGCACCATTTTAATTGAAGATCAACACGACATTATAAGAAGTCTGAATCTAGTGAAAACTGCATTCTGATATGACTTTTCATTTCGGAGAAATAACAATAAAAATTTCAAAATGGTTGCCTGTCACTGAATTGTGAATCATTTTTTATATGTGTACTGTATTTACCATATATGTTCGGACACCATATTTGTTGGGACACCATAAATTAACTTTGAATGTAATTTTTTGTGCACTGTACGTTCTGGGACACATCATTCTCTTGAGTCATTAGTTGTGTGACACCTTTTAAATCATTCAAAAATTACATGTCAGAAAATGCACTCCAACTGAAAATTTATTTTAAAAACACAAAAAAACTGTACTTGAGATAAAATTCTTTAATCCACTGCGGCATCATCTTATCAACACAACCCTTCTCCTGCACACATACAATCCATTCTTTCGGTGCATGAATAATTATTTTAGCTTTCTCATACCAAGAAAAATTATCATAAGAGGCAACACATCACCTAAAAGAGAAACTGCAAGGACTAAAGTCAGACTTTTAAAATCTTAGTGTCTGTGCATTAGCATTTCCAATGCCTAGATGATCAAGGGCCATAACTCATACAATTATGTGTATAATGTACTTCTCATTTAAGGTGGCACTCTATAGTTTTGTATTTTGCATAGGGTTAGGATTTTAAAGAAAAAGAATTTCCCTGGCTTTCCTCACTGATTATACTGGCTATTTTAAAAAGACCTTGTATATCTTAGGTATAATGCAAAGAACCTTTAATTCCCTTTATTTTGGTGTATGATTGATGGGTATACTATGGGTTATAGATTATACACCTTGGCTTTACTTCAGATGTGCACCTTTCAAAAAAGTGCTAGCTCTGCTTGGTCATTTTCACTTCCTGAACTTCAGAGGTAAATTGTATAAAAAAGAGCCAATAACTTTTTTTACATTTTATACATTTGGTAATTCATTCATTGCACTTTCAGAAGCTGGTATTGTCTAGTCTGGCAAAATTCATTTTCCCTATTTTAATAGCTGCTATGTATAGTGTACTTTAGACTAATTCAGGCTGATTTTTAACACAAGGAAGCAGTCATTTTAGTTAGGAATGTGCTTAAACCAAGTAAAATTTCCAAAAGTGCAATATCCAAAGAAATATCATCCACATTACATTAATGTAGCATAGAGGTATGCCAACATTCTCTCCATTGTGCATGTTTTAAATGCAAACTACTTCACCTTACATACGTCACTCTCTCAAAAGTACATATTATCTGGTGAGCGCCCCCTTAGAAGAGTCTGATTATCAGGCTTACATCAGCTAGCTCTTAGGTGGCGCTCTACAGTTATTATGTACTGGTGAGCACCCCCTAAAGCATCAGTAGTGCTTGTGTTGAGCTGAAGCTTCACAACCCATTTGATTAAAATCTAATAATAAATGGCGTAGCTTGTGTTCACAGGATTGTGCATTAGTAATGCACATGCTGAGATGATCAAGGGCAATAACTCTTGAGAAGTATGTACAGAATGTGCTCATTATTGAAATCTTCTATGCTGTTTTGAGATTCACCTTCACAGCAAATATGGTTGAAATTTAATAAGGAAAAGAAAAAGAAAATGACTGTGGATCAGTGAGTGCTCAAATGGTGGACAGATGAAAACAGTAGACAGATAGACGTAAACAACTATATGCAAGACTGCAGAAAGCCCATGACCACTGGTAGGTAACTGTTATCAAAAACACAAATAATGTCATGAATAATGATGCCCACAACCCTGCAGTATCAATATGTGCTCTGCTGATGGAAGAAACTACACTATATTAACAAATAAAGCCAGTGCACTCAATGTCTTTACCACTGGGGCTTTACCTACCTGTCATTATGCTGAAATGGAAAACACTACACTGTATTGACAAATCAATCCAGTACATTCAATGGCTTTACCACTGGGGCTTTACCTACCTGTCATTATGCTGAAATGGAAGACACTACACTGTATTGACAAATCAATCCAGTGCATTCAATGGCTTTAGCTTTACCTACCTGTCATTATGCTGAAATGGAAAACACTACACTGTATTGACAAATCAATCCAGTACATTCAATGGCTTTACCACTGGGGCTTTACCTACCTGTCATTATGCTGAAATGGAAAACACTACACTGTATTGACAAATTAATCCAGTACATTCAATGGCTTTACCACTGGGGCTTTACCTACCTGTCATTATGCTGAAATGGAAAACACTACACTGTATTGACAAATCAATCCAGTGCATTCAATGGCTTTACCACTGGGGCTTTACCTACCTGTCATTATGCTGAAATGGAAAACACTACACTGTATTGACAAATCAATCCAGTACATTCAATGGCTTTACCACTGGGGCTTTACCTACCTGTCATTATGCTGAAATGGAAGACACTACACTGTATTGACAAATCAATCCAGTGCATTCAATGGCTTTAGCTTTACCTACCTGTCATTATGCTGAAATGGAAGACACTATACTGTATTGACAAATCAATCCAGTGCATTCAATGGCTTTACCACTGGGGCTTTACCTACCTGTCATTATGCTGAAATGGAAGACTCCACTGTGTGAGGGTGAAGTTTTTTGCACATCTGTAGTTTGCACTGATGGGTTCATTTTCTGAAGCACCCATACAATTCCAGGTCAATGCATTGGAGTCTCCACCTGCAGATTTATAAAGAACAATTACAAACATATAATAATGATATGATGTGGTATGAAGATTATGAATAAAATGATTTATCATTTTCTCTAGGCTGTGATGTTGTGTCTTTTCTCACAATAGACTTCAAAGGGATGAAATATTGGTAACTGGTTAAAAAAAAAACAAGAGACTCTTTGAATGGGGTTGGACTCTACTTGCCAAAAAGAATTTCCAGGAATAAGTCTGCTTCTTCTGTCATTTTGCTGCTTTTTGCTGATCAGTACTGAAATGATACCACAGACTAAATATGACAATAATATTTTCTTGCTTGAGTTAACATGTTCACAAGATATTTTCATGCTTGAGTTAGCATGTTCACAAGATATTTTCATGCTTGAATTAACATGTCCACAAAATCCTTGTATGTGCAGTACAAAATTCTTTATGATGGACTTTGATCTTAAAATATGCATGGAAGATCATTGAACTTGTCTCAGACACTATTTGTATATACTTCGTGCCAAGTTAGTAATTCAAAATCAAAAAAGTGGCATGATTCATCGCATTCTTCAGTCCAAATGAGCTTGATCAAAACCTATCCATACCTGTTTCTGTTATCACAATCCAGTACAGTTTAAAAACCCATCTATCCATACCTGTTTCTGTTATCACAATCCAGTACAGTTTCAAAACCCATCTATCCATGCCTGTTTCTGTTATCATGCTCACAACCTACTACATCTTCAAAAACTCATGACAAAACTACCATCTGTTTTAAGAGATTAGCAACCAAATGACTATACAAGCAGCCTTGTGTAGCTAGGATTAGCAGCTTTTTAATAATGAAAATGACTACAAATTGCAACAACAAAATATCAGTATGATCATGCATCCAGTACTTAAGAGATGTAGCTGGAACTACATTTTTCACAATGGCCACTGTGGTTTCCAGTAGCCTTATTAATCTGACCTAACATCAGTAACCTTGTTCCAAGAAGAAGAAAACCAACAACAGTGACAACAACAGTGACAACAACAGTGACAACAACACTGACAACAACAGTGACAACAACACTGACAACAACAGTGACAACAACATTGACAACAACAGTGACAACAACACTGACAACAATAGTGACAACAACACTGACAACAACAGTGACAACAACACTGACAAAAACAGTGGCTAAAATAAGCCTGGATGCAAGGACCAATTGTATGGACAAAATCTTTGTGTCTCCTTATCTGTAAATTTAAAAAGAAATTGCTTGTCTTGAAACAGATTCATTTTTAATTTATAAACTATGGTGTTATGTTAATGTTACACATTAAAATAATTTAGGTTAAAACTATATTTAACCCTGACCATATAGGACAGTCAAGGACAAGAAAAGAATTGTCCACAAAAAGTGTCCTTCATATGAAGCCATCAGGCACTTAAACTTACAAAACTGTTTTTAAAAGACTGATGCAAGATGTAATAACTAAAGCAAAGCTAGAAATGTTTAACTAATGGGGAAATACTGACAGTGAAACCTGTTTTGTAACAAATGAGAATTCAGCAAATTATCTGACATAGTGAAGGACATACCCACACATGCTTTCATACTATATATATAGATAGACAGACAGACAGACAGTCAAAGTGACACAAAGAGAGACAGCGAGAGATAGAGACAGAAAATTTTTGCTAGTCCTTGACTCAAAAATGTTTATAAAATGTTTATCAAATACTATTTGGTAGTCCTTGGCATTTATGAATGAGTACAGAAGTACAATATGAGTATAATTATAATAATAATAATAATGAGGACTTTGCATAGCGCCTAATCTTTAGAAGGTCTAAGCGCTTTACAACATTAGACAACACCTATAAGATTAAAAACATATAATGATATGATTACAAAAACAAACACCATGAAATTAGAAAACATTAAAAAAAACATGCTGAGAATATTTAAGGTAGGAAACATTAGGGCTTTAAGTTTGTTCTTGCAGTCGAAATAAGTGAGTTTTGAGAGCCCTCTTGAATGTGATCAGTGTGTCTTTGTGTCTAAGTTCAGTGGGCAATTCATTCCACATTGCTGGGCCCTGGTATGCAAAAGAACACTGTCCATATGACTTTGTTTTCATAGTTGGAATAATGAGTATACGATTGTCAGAAGAGGAGCGTAAGTATTTTGCTGGTGTGTACACATGGGTGAGGTCAAATAGGTATGTTGGACTAGAGTCCGACAGTGAAATGTAGCACAGAGAACAAATTTTGTGTTTGATTCTGGATCGAATGGATAGCCCAGTAGGGTACAGAGCAGCGGGGAGGTGTGCTCTGATTGTGGTACTCTAAGTATGATCCGAGCAACTGTGTTTTGAACTTTTTGAAGTTTCTGGAATAGATATTGAGATGAACCAGACAGAATTGAATTACAATAGTCCAGTCTTGAATATACTAATGAACACACAAGTATGAGTTCAAATATACCAAATTTACAATTTGAGTAGGAGTTCAAAAATAACAAATTTACAGTCTGAGTAGGACTTCAAATATACCAAATTTACAATTTGAGTACAGCTTCAAATATACCAAATTTACAATTCGAGTACAGCTTCAGATATACCAAATTTACAATTTGAGTACAGCTTCAAATATACCAAATTTACAATTCGAGTAGGAGTTCAAATATAACAAATGTACAGTCTGAGTAGGAGTTCAAATATAACAAATTTACAATTCAAGTACAGCTTCAAATATACTAAAACTACAATTATATGAGTACATCTTCAAATATACCAAATTTAAAATCTGAGTACAACATCAAATATACCAAATTTACAATCTGAGTACAACATCAAATATACCAAATTTACAATCTGAGCACAACATCAAATATACCAAATTCTCAATATGAGTAGGGTTCATTTATACCAAAATTTACAATCTAATACCAAAAGATACAAATCAAATTCAAAGTAAGATCAGGTGCAACTCTGATGGCTTGCCAGCACAATTCCCAACACATTTCACATTATTACTTAAAAAGAAATTGTATCATATCTGACCCTCACTCTTCTCATCACCTTACCCTCAATTCAGCCAACTATGACCCTGAGGCTGTAACTTAATTTTGCTACATATATAATGTGCATTCCCATTATGAATGTTTATGCAATATTAAGTTAAATCCAATATAATACTTTTGATTCTCCACCCTCATTCACCCACCCCACTTGGACCCCTGGGTGAGAAACTTTATGCCTGGTGACTATATAGGACAGTAAAATGAATACCAAGTTCAATGAATTTTGACTCAATTGTTAAGAAGGAGATAGTATTACAGTCAGACAGACATTTTCATCTTATAGACGTTTTCATAGCATGTCCCTGCTTATGCTGTTGATGTTCTACAACCTGTACCATTTCCTCACACAGTACTTAGGTAAAACTCACACAGTACTTAGGTAAAACTCACATAGTACTTAGGTAAAACTCATCATAGTACTTAGGTCTCACTGGATAGTTTCGTATTTTGACACCTCTCTAATTTTTAAGGTAGAAAGCATGAACCTAATTATTATCAGCCTAGCATATGTAAATTCACACAAAAGCTAAATCTGTAATGTGGTTTAGATTTCCTTTGAGTTAGGCTTGAAATTGGGTTTGGCTTGTTTGGTGACTACCTATCACAGTTAGACTAGCAATGGAGCTCAAATGCATAACTTGGGCAGCAAATGAACAGCCACCTTGGCTTATTTATTTACGTATGTCTGCTACAGCGGTATATATCTAAAATCGAGATGGTTGAGGGGTGATGAAAAGTATTCTAATTTGTTATAGTACTAGTGAACTTTATTCATGCATAAGGTACATAGTGATTCTTCCAGCTGCCTTGTCACAGGAAAATATTAAAAATAACTCTTTGCTGTCAAAAATGAATGCAAACAAGAGGGGTTGGTGGCAGTGTTGGTGCAGTATAAAAGCCACCACTTGTATAAGGAATTAACCTGATTGCCTCAGTCAAAATCTCACAAGCAGGCTTCCTACAAAAATCATTAGTTATTGTTTTTATTTCTATCTTCAGTGTCAAATTATTCTCATTTTTCTGCAATAGGTCACCAGACAAATTCTCCAGTGAGACCTTATAATGTGCATACAGAGGGGTTAGCTCCCTTGGTCCATGTTGGGTGCCATCCAGTATGAAGGCTCATTTTCCTCCCAATATGGTCATACAAAAAAAAAAATTGTAAGACTTATTTTTAGAAATGATTTAACTCAAGAAAAAAAAATCCACGCCTACCTTCCAATTTCATATTATCTCCCAAGTTTTGCAGAAAACTCCCGATTAGTACATTTTTCTTCCGTAAATAGAATGTTAAGTTTAAACATTATTCAAGTCAATTTATGAATGTTGCTAACCTTATAACAATACTAAATTCAGAAAATAAACCACAAATAACAATAAACCTCAACAATAAAATTGTCAGCAATTAGTTTCAATCACAAGAATGATCACTGTGAATGCTGTAGCATCTCATTTCCCACCAAAGAAACTCAAATGGCATTGCTGTACGTAGGTAATAATGTGAATTACCATCATTAAATTAAAAGAAGGAATGGAGAAACATACCACAAAGCATATGTACCCTCAAAAAATTATTCAGAATAAATATGTTATTTAGCAAACAATATTAAATGCCTTTCGAGTTGAGAATAAGAAAAGGATACAAAACAAGAGAAAATATGTTGCCACATCTACTTTTTGGATACTGCTAATTACAACAAAAAAGGGCATCATTTATTTGCCAATCAATTGCTGGTGCTTACATATCATGCACTGTAGAACATGGTTTCTTTGAATTATGTCAGAGGGCCAGACCTTTTCACAAGATAATTGCAATGATAAGGATTAACTGTTAATTAGTCACACTGGCTTACTTGCTTATTGTTTAAGATTAAGCTTCATATATTGTGACCAGAATATGAAAAAATTAGGGGCACATCCTGCAAGAAAATAAGGCACATCACAGGGAGAAACTGTGCGTCGTTAGAGAATTTCATGCGTATTGGACCCATTTAAAGATCAGTCAGTATTTAGTGAAAATAAAGCTAAAGAAATGCCCCGAAAAACCTCCTGATTTTAGGACCCAATCTCCCTATTTTTTCATTCAATCTCCCTACTTGACTTTTGAAAAGTTGACAGGTATGCAAAGACTCCATAAGAAAAGAAATGAAAGTAATTACATAACTTGATTCCAAGGTCAATTTATATATTGTTTTCAAATGTCCACACAAGTGCAGCTGTTATGTTAATGGTCAGATATACACCATATATATTCAGAACCAATTACTTATTTATAAAAAGTCTTTTAGTGAAAATTCCTTTCCAGTGCCACTATGATTTCAAGGTAATAGCAAGATTTTCAAGATGACCATTATGGTGCCATGCTAAAGATCAGATGTGCACCATTATATGCAGCTATATTTTGCTCTAGTGTTTTAGGGAAAACACCCATTTTGATATAACCATTTTTGTTTTAGAGAAAACCCCATTTTGATACAACCATTAGTGCAGAAATAGCCACCTAAAGATTTTTGAAATAGCCATTATGGCAGCCAATTAGACATTGAATAGCAGCATTTTAACATTGGAAACATCTTTATACTGCAATAGAAGAAAAATGTGAAGACAACCATCCTATTAAGTAGTAACAAGAATTTTCATAATGAACACCGTGATTTAAATTTCCAATAAGCTTTACAAATGTTATCAACCTTCAATCATCCCATTGCAAGAAGATGGAGAAAAGAAGTTGAAAAACAACACTGACAACAAGAACAGCAACAATCTTAGATTCGCTAAGGTATGTCTGGTCACAGGTATTAACTCCCTGTCCCATCAAACTCTTAGTCTCCAAATCAATAATTATGGAAGGACCTTCTTCAATAGAATCTTGAATTTGGGTCTGCTATCATAAGAATTCAAAATATATCAAATTAATAAACTAACTGGCAAAACTGCCATATATTCTTGCTTTTACTTGGAGTAATCGGTGGAACAAACAACATACACCCTGATCTACTGGCACATTATGCAATAGCAGATCAGGGTCTGTGTTTGCAGTTGGACTGAACTTTAAAGTGATTATATATAGTAAGTAAATCAAAATTCAAAGCAAGATAAAATACCATGCAACTTTGATGGCTTGATACCATAATTCCAAACACATTTTACTTTATTATCTATAATGAAACTGTGAAATGTGTCTCCCTTGCTTTTCTCCTCCCATCCCACCCACACATGACTGATTGTCACCAAGAGGGTTTAACAAACTTTTGTTCCACATATAATGTATTCCTCTTACATATGCATATATGACAATATTATGTTACATATGTATATATGACAATATTATGTTACATATGTATATCTGACAATATTATGTTACATATGTATATCGGACAATATTATGTTACATTTGTATATCGGACAATATTATGTTACATATGTATATATGACAATATTATGTTACATATGTATATCGGACAATATTATGTTACATATGTATATCGGACAATATTATGTTACATATGTATATATGACAATATTATGTTACATATGTATCTCTGACAATATTATGTTACATATGTATATATGACAATATTATGTTACATATGTATATATGACAATATTATGTTACATATGTATATATGACAACATTATGTTACATATGTATATATGACAATATTATGTTACATATGTATATCTGACAATATTATGTTACATATGCATATATGACAATATTATGTTACATATGTATATCTGACAATATTATGTTACATATGCATATATGACAATATTATGTTACATACAGTATTATGTTACATATGTATATCTGACAATATTATGTTACATATGCATATATGACAATATTATGTTACAGATGTATATCTGACAATATTATGTTACATATGTATATCTTACAATACAAATGTAAAAAAAAATGTTACTTTAATTAAAATTTTTACATGGGTAACAATAAGTAAATAAACAAGTTAAATTACTCACCTCTTTTCAATGTTAGTGAGATGTAGCCTTCGATAATTCCAAATTTGAACTTATCAATATAAGATGGTTTTTCTGGAATAGTTCCAACTTCTGGTCTAAGCTGGAATAAAGCTCCAAAGTAAGTCTCGGCTTTGGTGTAACGTCCAAAATCTGTCCAGACTGTTTCAGTAAAATTTGGATTCAGATCAGTGGGAAGTGGTGGGAATTTGATGACATCTGTTGTTCCCTCACCAACTCTGAAGGTGGCCATGTTGTCTGTGATCACGGGTTGATCCTCAACTATAGATAAATATAATTTACTTCATTTATTTTACTTATATTATAAGCAAAGTCCTGACATAATATAAACAAGAATTCTAGAGCATCATACAAGCTTCATTGATGCATAATCCAAAGACCAAACAAGTCACTGATACCATAAAAAAAGGATCAGTGACCTGCGTCTGTCCTTGTGATCAGAAGTACCCAAGAACTTGCATAACTGTACATGCAAAAGTGTTCAGGATATGGAGGAAAATGCATAAATCTTCATAATTGCACAATCTTAACACTATGTACCTTACACTCATGACAATCTTCACAATCTTAACACTATATACATTACACTCATGACAATCTTCACAATCTTTTCAATGTTGATAACACCAATGTCAATCTTCACACACTCCGATTCATGCAACATTGCTGACAACACTCATGATCATCTTCACACACAATCTTAATAAAAGCTGTTGCTACTGGAACAAAAAGTATTACTCACACACATGACAGAATTATAATTTGTATTTGTCATCCTTCCTAACTTCTAAATTTGTAGTCTTCGTTTGGTAGTTCTAAGTCGTTTCTCACAGGTCGAGTTTTCAAATGATTGTTTGATGAAGTCATGTCCCTGCTTATGCTGTTGATGTTCTACAACCTGTACCGTTTCCTCACATAGTACTTAGGTAAAACTCAGAAGTACCCAAGAACTTGCATAACTGTACATGCAAAAGTATTAGGATATGGAGGAAAATGCATAAATCTTCATAATTGCACAATCTTAACACTATTTACTTTGCACTCATGACAATCTTCACAATCTTAACAATGTTGACAATGTTGACAACACCAATGTCAATCTTCACACACTCCGATTCATGCAACATTGCTGACAACACTCATGATCATCTTCACACACAATCTTAATAAAAGCTGTTGCTACTGGAACAAAAAGTATTACTCACATATGTGACAGAATTATAATTTGTATTTGTCATCCTTCCTAACTTCTAAATTTGTAGTCTTGGTTTGGTAGTTCTATTAAGTCGTTTCTCACAGGTCGAGTTTTCAAATGATTGTTTGATGAAGTCATTATATGGTTAGAATATGTACTTTAATGTTATCATAATGTTGAACACAAACTATAACATATATGTATTTCTACTGGCAAAAGGCTACAACTACTGTTTAAAAGGTCATCTACAGCACATAACATTTTATACATCAAATTTACTGCTTTGAAAATTAAAAGATTTTTTAAAAATTATTAAAAAGGAAACACAAATATAGTATTTTTACATATTCCATCAACATATTAGAGAAACCAGTCAGAACCAATCTACTGGGACTGGAAATGTTCTGTCAGTACATCACCAAGTGTGATGGTGCATGGCAGAACAAATAGAACTGTTACATAACATAAGAGATGTGTACATAACAAGCTGTTAATTGAATACCTTATTTTTAGAATTTGGGGAATTTAAGGCCAAATGCTAGATGTTTACTGGAGGTGTTGCAGGTAATAAAGGATTGGAAGGTAGTCAGGATGTATTCTGATCCTTTGATAAAAATCTAGTCAGGATGTATTCTGATCCTTTGATAAAAATCTAGTCAGGATGTGGTGCAATCCTTTGATAAAAATCTAGTCAGGATGTATTCTGATCCTTTGATAAAAATCTGCAGACCTTTGGCAGACAAAGTTAAGACAATGACCAACAATTACAATTTTGGTCAAAAAACAAGATTAGGTATTTTGATGTTATTTCACGTATAATTGTTACAATATTGTTTATGATGTTTTAATAGGAACTTTTAGGGACAGCTCTTACATATTTTTTTTAAGAGGAACATTTAGGGACAGCTCTTACATATTTTGTTTTAAGAGGAACATTTAGGGAGGCTGGGCTCTTACATATTTTGTTTTAAGAGGAACATTTAGGGAGGCTGGGCTCTTACATATTTTGTTTAAAGAGGAACATTTAGGGACAGCTCTTACATATTATTTTGTTTTAAGAGGAACATTTAGGGAGGCTGAGCTCTTACATATTTTGTTTTAAGACGAACATTTAGGGAGGCTGGGCTCTTACATATTTTGTTTTAAGAGGAACATTTAGGGAGGCTGGGCTCTGACATATTTTGTTTTAAGAGGAACATTTAGGGACAGCTCTTACATATTTTGTTTTAAGAGGAACATTTAGGGACAGCTCTTACATATTTTGTTTTAAGAGGAACATTTAGGGACAGCTCTTACATATTTTGTTTTAAGAGGAACATTTAGGGAGGCTGGGCTCTTACATATTTTGCTTTAAGAGGAACATTTAGGGACAGCTCTTACATATTTTGTTTTAAGAGGAACATTTAGGGAGGCTGAGCTCTTACATATTTTGTTTTAAGAGGAACATTTAGGGACAGCTCTTACATATTTTATTTTAAGAGGAACATTTAGGGACAGCTCTTACATATTTTGTTCAATATCAGCTGAAACATGTCCTTTCTCACAATGCAAAGAAACCCAAGGCTATGAAATATTACAAGTTTAAAGAATGAGACTGCTTGAATATCAGAATTTTAAATATGTGCAGGCTTAATAGTATCAAAGGTTCTGAGTGTGAACTGAGTGTTTCAAAGATATGCATATTTTGTATTTTAAAATGTTTTAAAGTGTTCATATACATAAAGTTGAAGTCCTATATAAAATATATCAGTTGACAATATGTAACAAGATAGTCAATTCTGGGATAACTTATTCATAAAGGTATAAATGGAAATTGTATTTTTTCATTGTTTACTTAAAGTCTAAATCAATCTTCTGTTATGTATATTTAATTTAATTGTTTGTTTGGTAGTTTTAAACAATTTTTATATTTCATTACATGTTATTCTAATGTAACACTGCATGCTGGACTTAACCTTGTCCAAAACTGAGTTCATTTCTGCTTGACCTGATTGACTTTTTATTTTATTTTATGTAAACAGCTAATACATACCTAAATTATTCTCTCTGTGTTTGGGCTTAATATCAGGATCATTATTAATAGAAGAAGTAAATATGTTTATTTGGGTCTAAGTGTTGGAATTTCCTGAGTGTAATCCAAATTATAGTTTTGTTTTGTAAACATAAGGATCAGTCTAGAAGATAATTTTCCATTAGGTAATGTTTGCTTTTTAGAAAATGTTACTTGTGACCTGAGGTCAAGTAGAGAACTATATAATCTTGTGATTGTGAGGACTTGGTCATTCATACTTTAACACTTTCAAGTTGTATTATGTTGTGTTCATTTGAAATGAATTTTTTTCTTCAAATTATTGAATTCAAGTGATTATTTTCTCTGGAAATACAAAAGTGCTTTGATAAAATTCTTGGATAGAGTCATTCCATGGAATTTATATTGAATTCAAACCTGAAATTATATTACTGTGATTCAACAAAAGACTGTTGGCACATCAACAATCTATAAGCTATAACAGAAATGTCATTGCCTTCAGTTTTTGGATTTCTTCTGGACTTGTACTGAGTTTTATTCATGACTTTAAATTACAGAGACTTATGTCTATAATTCTTGGGTTATTTTTTGATTTAATTCACAATACTCTAAGTTCTTTTTTCTCATTTTCACTTTGTATTCTGGGGAAATAAATTAATTTGTTAAATTTTACAAAGCTTGTTGTCTATCACTCTTTTCTGTTACATATATTAAGAGCATAGTCTTGTAACACTTTTTAGTTATGGTGGTGAAACTTGCCAACAGATTTTTGGATCTGAGACATAAAGAAATTTATCTGATTAGTGCCAAGAGAACTTTGATATTATCCAATCATTCAGATATCCAAAACTTACATGTGATAAAGCATAAACAAACACTGATTTGTGACAACGAAAACTTCACTAGCCATTGGACTATTACAACTATAAAAGTACTATCCCAACAGGAAATGTATTAGCCTGGGGCTATTATAATTATGAAAAGTACTATCCCAATATAAATTTACTAGCCTGGGACTATTATAATTATGAAAAGTACTAGCCCAACAGTAAACTTACTAGCCTTGGGCTATTAGAATTACTAAAAGTACTAGCCCAACAGGAAATTTACTAGTCTTCAGCCAGCAGGGTACCACTAATTTCATGCCCTGAAGTAAGTCAAAATTAACAACAGGCATTTATAGGCTTTCAAGCATGCTAATTCTTTTAAGTGCTGGATTGAAGGATCAAGCGAAGGACCACATAGGTGCCAAGAGACAGGTTTACCCAAAGCATTATATCAGGATTTGTACTTTTCCACAGTATAGTATTTTAATAAATTATTAGCAAGCATTAAAATTTTACAAATGTAGCAAAGTAGCCATATTTTACACAAATTTTATTTGCACTAAAATTATGTGAAGAGAATACCATAATACTTGCTTTATCTGAATACCAAGGACTGTTCAAGGCTACTAACATAGACTATTTTACACTACTGACATGGACTAATTAGGCCTACTAAAATGGACTGTTATAGACTATTGACATGGGCTATTCTAGGCTATTGACATGGCTTATTCTACACTACAGACACTGACTATTTTAGCCTACTAACATGGATTGTTCTAGACTAATGACATTGGCTATTCTAGATTACTGACATGGCTTATTCTACACTACTGACATTGACTATTTTAGCCTACTAACATGGACTGTTCTAAACTATTGACATGGACTATTTTACACTACTGACATTGACTAATTAGGCCTACTAACATGGACTGTTATAGACTATTGACATGGGCTATTCTAGGCTATTGACATGGCTTATTCTACACTACTGACACTGACTATTTTAGCCTACTAACATGGACTGTTCTAGACTATTGACATGGGCTATTTTACACTACTGACATTGACTATTTTAGCCTACTAACATGGGCTATTCTAGACTACTGACATGGACTATTTTACACTACTGACATTGACTAATTAGGCCTACTAACATGGACTGTTATAGACTATTGACATGGGCTATTCTAGGCTATTGACATGGCTTATTCTACATTACTGACACTGACTATTTTAGCCTACTAACATGGACTGTTCTAGACTATTGACATGGGCTATTTTACACTACTGACATTGACCATTTTAGCCTACTAACATGGACTGTTCTAGACTATTGACATGGACTATTTTACACTACTGACATTGACTAATTAGGCCTACTAACATGGACTGTTATAGACTATTGACATGGGCTATTTTACACTACTGACATTGACTAATTAGGCCTACTAACATGGACTGTTATAGACTATTGACATGGGCTATTCTAAACTAATGACTTGGACTATTCTAGACTACTGACATGGACTATTCTAGACTACTGACATTACTTATTCAAGAATACTGACATGAACTATTCTAGACTATGATTGGCAAAATATTCAAGACTAGTGACATGGACTATTTGAGACTACTGACATTGCTTGTTCAAGACTACTGACATGGACTATTCTAGACTACTGACATGGACTATTCTAGACTACTTGCAGAGGCTATTCTAGATAGATGATTGACATGGGCTACTAACATAGACTATTTTACACTACTGACATGGACTAATTAGGCCTACTAAAATGGACTGTTATAGACTATTGACATGGGCTATTCTAGGCTATTGACATGGCTTATTCTACACTACTGACACTGACTATTTTAGCCTACTAACATGGACTGTTCTAGACTATTGACATGGGCTATTTTACACTACTGACATTGACTATTTTAGCCTACTAACATGGGCTATTCTAGACTACTGACATGGACTATTTTACACTACTGACATTGACTAATTAGGCCTACTAACATGGACTGTTATAGACTATTGACATGGGCTATTCTAGGCTATTGACATGGCTTATTCTACATTACTGACACTGACTATTTTAGCCTACTAACATGGACTGTTCTAGACTATTGACATGGGCTATTTTACACTACTGACATTGACTAATTAGGCCTACTAACATGGACTGTTATAGACTATTGACATGGGCTATTTTACACTACTGACATTGACTAATTAGGCCTACTAACATGGACTGTTATAGACTATTGACATGGGCTATTCTAAACTAATGACTTGGACTATTCTAGACTACTGACATGGACTATTCTAGACTACTGACATTACTTATTCAAGAATACTGACATGAACTATTCTAGACTATGATTGGCAAAATATTCAAGACTAGTGACATGGACTATTTGAGACTACTGACATTGCTTGTTCAAGACTACTGACATGGACTATTCTAGACTACTGACATGGACTATTCTAGACTACTTGCAGAGGCTATTCTAGATAGATGATTGACATGGGCTATTCTAGACTACTGACATGGACTATTCTAGACTACTGATATGGCTTATTCAAGACTACTTATATGGACTATTCTAGACTACAGGCACATACTATTCAAGACTAATGGCATAAACTATTCTAGAGTAAGTACAAGGACTATTCTATAAGTTTGTTAATAAAGGGATAGTTTTGAATAACCACCTTTTCTTAAACAATATGATACACTATGGATGAATAAGAAGATGGACCTGTGGGTGTCAAACAGTATGATATACTTGGGATGTGTGAGAAGATGGACCTGTGTGTGATACTATGATAAAATTGGGATGAGTTAAGAGATGGACCTGTGGGTGTTGAACAATTTGATATACTTGGAATGAGTGAGAAGATAGACCTATGGTTGTTGAACAAAATGATACACTTGGGATGTGTGAGAAGATAGGCTTGTGGGTGTTGAACAATATGATAGACTTGGGATGAGTGAGAAGATAGACTTGTGGGTGTTTAACAGTATGATATACTTGGGATGTGTGAGAAGATAGACTTGTGGGTGTTTAACAGTATGAAACACTTGGGATGTGTGAGAAGATAGACATGTGGGTGTTTAACAGTATGATATACTTGGGATGTGTGAGAAGATAGACTTGTGGGTGTTTAACAGTATGATATACTTGGGATGTGTGAGAAGATAGACTTGTAGCTAATGAACAATATGATACATTTCTTATAAATTTCTTATCTACAAGTTATACATACTTTTTTCACAATGATCTCCACTGAACCCTGCAATACACTGACAACTGGAAAGGAGTCCATTCCCTTTTTGCAGTCCACTACAAGTTCCTGGGTAACACCGCTTTCCTGTTGACCGCCATGAGCACACCTCTGAAAATAATTACTACTATTTTTAAGAAACAAATTTTAAATGGGAGTGTGGATTGGGGTATAAAGAATCTCAATCATAAAATGCCCAAGTAATTGCTTAATTGTTTTGTTGTTTTTTTTTTTAAAATAAAAAATTAAGTATCATTAATTAATATTAATTGGTTATGATTCTTTTTCTGGGTATCCAAATTCTTGATCAAGCAAACTTTTTCTGTGTGTGTGTGTGTGTGTCTGTGTATGTCTGCCTGTGTGTCTGTCTGTGTTAGTCATCAAGGATTTCATGTATGCAGTACAACAAAATGCATCTATCCAGACCCATCAGAAATCAATGATTTTGACAAGAAAATTGGTCAGGCAGATAATTATTTTCTTAATACAATGGAGATTTACATTTATTTAAAGTAAATGGCCAGTGGGAGTCTCTTGAAGCAAATAATCAAGATAATCTGCATTCAGCTGTAATACAGTTTACCTTTTGTATCTAGCTTATTACAAATGTGCTTTCTAAAATTCATTTTAATATTTGAAAGTTGCCAGGAATCAGTATTCAGGCCATGAATACACTGTTTGTTCCATAATAAGACAGGTGAACCATCCATGTTAAAAGGAATGGGGACTGATGGGCTTATAATGGAATTAGACTTTGTCATATAAAGTTTTTCCATAATTTTGTAAAAGTGTAAGATGGGTTTATCACCAGAGGAATATGATCTCTCTCTACCTCTGTCTACCAATCTGTGTCTCTGTCCTCTTGAGTTTGTCTATACACCAGTGTAACAGTGTCTGTGTCTATCTGAGTTTGTCAATACACTAGTCTGTGTCTCTGTCCTTCTGACATTTTTCTATAAACCAGTCTGTGTCTCTGTTCTTCTGAGTTTATTTATACACCACTCTGTCTCTGTTCTGCTGATTTTGTCTATATGCAAGTCTGTGTCTCTGTCCTTCAGAGTGTGTCTATACACCAGTCTATGGCTTTGTTCTTCTTAGTTTGTCTATACACCTGTCTGTGTGGTTAGAGTGTCTGCCTCTGATGCAGGAGGTCGTGGGTTCGATCCCAGGCCGAGTCATACCAGAGACTTACAAAAATGGTACTAAGAGCTGCCTCGCTTGGCGTTCAGCATTAAGAGGTTAGTGTTAGGACTGGTCGGCCTGATGTCAGGATAATGTGACTGGGTGGGACATCATGCTACATGTCTGTGGCATGAATCCCCAGTGCTAGACATCACTATAAACTGGCACATTGCAGACATCTTAGCGATATGACTGAAAAATTGTTAAAGCTACATTAAAAATCAAAATCACTTCACATCACATACATCAGAGGGTGCTCACCAGTTGTTTTGTTCTTTAGAGAGAGTGACATATGTAAGGTGAAGTTGTTTGCATTTGAAACATGCACAGTGGTAAGAATGTTGACGTACCTCTGTGCTGCTTTGATGTAATGTGGCTGACATTTCTTTGGATATTGTACTTGAGGAAATTGTACATGATCTAAGTACACTGCTAACTAAAATGACTGCTCCTTTGTGGTCAAAAGACCATCCTGAATTAGAGTGTGTGTGTGTGTGTGACTTGGATTTTTAACGTAGCTTTAACAATTTTCAGTCATGTCACTATGATGTCTGCAATGTGGCAGTTTTTAGTGACGACTTGCAGAAGTATTTGTTGTTTTGTTGCACTGAATTAAAAGATGGCTCCTTTGTGTTATCACATTAAGCGTGAGACTTTTGAATCAAATAAAGGAGGTGGAATAAAAAAATGTTAAAAGGCATGCAAATCCTACATACTTAAAATCGTATATTGGGTAACCTCACCTCATTTGATCAATTAAACATTATATTATAAATTGTATTGTGTATGTAGCAAAAACTACCTTAAGTTAACTGACTCTTTCATAAGTGTGATCAAAGATAGCAAGGCAACCAAGCAAAATGAATACTTAGCAAAAACAAAGAGCTTGGTTTCACAAATACGAACCATTGTGGGCAAGCAATTTTCAGAGAATTTCTGAACTGGCATTTTGAGATATCCACAAGGATGATAAGTACTACTCTCATTGATATCATGACATCAATATTTTACTAATTGAACAATACAAAAACTGAGATGCGACTTAAGCAATTGTCTCACAAAATAAATGTCACTAGTTTTTGAAGAAAAGGAATCTTGTTTGGTGGTGTATCAACAGATAGTCTAGTTCCCAGCTACTTTGACTCCCAACTTAGTAGAATACTAGTTCACACCAGTCCGGGAACCAAACTAATCAATAAAACAAACAGCAGTGATGTAATACACGTTTTCACATACAAGTGATGGTTGTTGAAACCAGTTTGAACGATCTTTCACATCATGGACATTTTGAAAATAAATGTTATTTATACAGAATAACTAACAACTTCATTAGAAAAAGCACATTATTAACAATTATTATCAACGTGATTGTAAAAGTAAGATGCAGTCAATAAACAGCCCAGTTCCCTAACCCCCCTGCGGTTTTCTCGATGTATGAGTGTTTTCTTCTTCTTCAAGTTTTGGATGTTCCTTAATAACTCGCACCCTTGTTTATAGTACAGTCTATTTTTGTGGACCAAATTGTGCGCTAGATATTTAGGGAGAGGTGTATAAACATTGATAAAACCCGGGGAAATTCTTTTCCTTTAACAGTCTAACCCCATGCAAAATATGAAAGTGTAGAGTGCCACCTGAGTTAATCTATACACAAGTCTGTCTGTGTCTCTGTGCTTCTGAGTGTGTCTATACACCAGTCTGTGTCTCTGTTCTTCTGAGTTTGTCTGTACACCAGTCTGTGTCTCTGTTCTTCTGAGTTTGTCTATACACCAGTCTGTGTCTCTGTTCTTCTGAGTTTGTCCTTATACCAGTCTGTACTTCTGTCCTTCGGAGTGTGTCTGTACATCATTCTGTGTCTCTGTTCTTCTGAGTTAGTCTATACACAAATATGTGTCTCTGTCTTTTTGAGTTTGTCTTGATACCAGTCTGTATGTCTTATATATTTCTATCTATCTCTTTCTCTTTTCTTCAGTCCTTCTCGTTCTTTAGCTGTCCATTTGTAAACCTCTCAACCCTCTCTTAATTATAAAACTTAATAGTAACCATCGCAGCTGGCTCCAAGATTATTCCATCTATCATACACATATTCCCCCACAGCCTCCGAGTATTCTCCTTCACAATACTGACAAGTTGAAGAGGTTCCTGTCATACATCGATGATGGTTGCAGTGTAGAATTTGCTTGCATGCTGGAAAAATTAATATAGGTAATTATATATAGTGAGAAGCTGTGTATAATGAGCAAATTGTTTTTCCCATGGAGAAAATAAAAATTCATTTGCACAGTTTATTCCTCATTTCCATGTCCCTTGTACTTTACCACACTTTATTGAAAATTTTAAAAAATATTTTTACTTCTTTAAATATTTTACAGAAACTAAATGAATGGTGAGCAATTTTAAAAATTCAGTATTGTACCTGAAAGAGTGGATAACACTTCTAAATATAGTTTGAGTACAATGATTCATCAACATGTCTGTCTGCTTGATGATGACCACAATATGCACTGGTTTCACAGCACTACCCTACAGTCTATGACTCTGACAGTAGCTGCATTCCAAGTTCCAAAGCAATCCACTATAATATGTACCAAGTTCCAAAGCAATCCACTATAACATGTACCAAGTTCCAAAGCAATACACTAATAACATGTACCAAGTTCCAAAGCAATCCACTATAATATGTAATGAGTTCCAAAGCAATACACTATAATAGGTACCAAGTTCCAAAGCCATCCACTATAATATGTAACGAGTTCCAAAGCAATACACTATATATGAATAGGTACCAAGTTCCAAAGCAATCCCTATAATATGTACCAAGTTCCAAAGCAATCCACTATCATAGGTACCATGTTTAAAATCAATCCACTACAATATTTACCAATTCTAAAGCAATCCACTATAACAAGTACCAATTCTACTGCAACAGGTACCAAGTTCCAAAACAAGTTAAAAGACAAGTCGCCTGTCAAGCAAAGCATTTGGCTGCAAAAATGAGCCAATAACAGTACAAGAAACATATTAGAGCACAGTGAAAGGTCGATATGTGCATTATCCATTGATAATAATAACATGTTCAGTGTTTCATGGCATCCAAGTCAAAAGAGAGAAAAAATTACTCAAAAGTACATTATACACCTGCCCCATGTTTATAAACCTCTATAAATGAAATTTGTGAACAAACCCTTTCTTCTTTCAGTCAGTAACTTTGACCTTTGACATTTTGGTCACAAAATCAATATGCTTCTTCTTTACCACAAGTGTTGGCCTTCCACAAAATTTGGTCCTGGTTTGTAATGTACAGCTAATGTTCTTGTGATGAAATCATTTTCTTCTTTCATTCAGTGACCATGACATTTGACCTTCGACCTAAAATCAATATGCTTCTTTATTATCCAAAGTGGAAGCCAGCCAGCCACCATGTTTGATGACTGTTGACTGTGGACAACTGGATTTACTTTGCAGAAATCAAAAAAAGTAACATACAGACAAACAGATGAATGGACAGCATCATAACATAGTATGCTCCACCTTTTGGCATGCACTACCTCACATATCAAGCAATCACAGAAAGAGGATGAAAACTTTCAACTCTCCCATCTATATACCATACAAAGAAAAGAAACTCTACCCAACATTTCTCATTATCTCCCCTTGCAACCACCAAGTAGATAAACATTGTAAATTGCACATTTTTAGCTTGAACAATACCTCAACATTAGGATGCTCTCATTGGCAGGATGGTGTAGTTGGGTTTTATAGATAAGTATTCATGGAGAAACATAACTTACTAAAACATTTGTTTTATACTCTGAATACATGCCATGAATACATTAACATTAGAAGCATAGGTAATAGGAGAAGGAAATGCTGAATATCCCTCTTCCATGGTCACCTTTCGAGGGAGGAATGGCTGAATTCCCTATATGGATGATAACTAGCTCTCCTTGCATGAAAGCAGCACAGCCAATGGTCACTTACATTGACAACCATATACAGCTACCAGTAAGAAGAAAATAATGAATTCTTACCAATATAATTTGCAGGCAAATCCAGCAAAAGTACTACCCAATGCCCATGAGGAAGTTGTCCTGATATGAGCTGGGCATGGAGGCCATCAAGTCAGCAGCCATTGGACCCACCCATCCTATTCTTGTCTCTTTTGAAGCAAAATCTCAAAAAGATTGACTATGCATGCCAGTCAGTAACTTCTATTATGTGTCAGATCAAAATGTTAAGTTCAAGCATGAGGCTTGCTAAGATCACTCTAATTTCAAGAGCTGAAACCTTCATGAGGCACAACTGATTTTTTTATGACTTCTTAATACATTGAGCATATTACCTACCATATTTGCCAGCCTATAAGACAATACTTTTGACCAGAAAATCTTAGCTTTGTCTTATACTCCGAACTGACTTATACATGGATTATGTCATCCAAATCGCTTTATCATATTTTCCATATCGAAAATAATTCTCCAAGAGTACGAAAAATAATGTGCAAACAATATTTCATTTTGGGAAAGAGATTGTGTATAAACAAATATAGATTCCCACAGTGAGTATTTTCAACAATTACATGACTGTCAGTATTAAAAATTAACATAAGATCAGATGTAATTGCACTAAAGCAGCATGCACCAATAATGTACATTGTTTGTAATATACATTGTTTAAATTTAATTACATATATGTGCATTAGTATTTACAACTTAGAAGATGAATAACCATGACAAAGACATATTCCATCACAATTTTCTTTTTGCACGTAATGATAATAAATAATCCATATGCCCCACTGAGGCATGTCTTCATAATTGTACATCTGTATTGTTCACTTACCTGATGACTGATTTTACTTGTGTACAAGTGCAGTACCATATTCCATTATAAATTAATACCACTAGCTCAGTGATTCCTTCTAATTTTAGTTTCCACTTCCATTATTACAAGAATCACATGGCTTTGTAGTGGTATTTACATGCTAATTAAATATGCTATGGCTGTATTCAGTCAGTCCAAACTGACACCTGTTTGAGGTCAAGATTCTGCAGACCAGATCAGATTAGCAAGGATACTAATAGGGAAATAAGGCTATCCATGGGTATTATGAATACTGTACCATATAGTTAAAGGAAATGCCAGGTCATGGTTGGTATTGTAAACTTCTCAGCCAGTGACATTTTTGAACTTGCCAATGGAACTGACAGCAATTTAAAGTACATCTAGCATAAGTGAAGATCAAAAACAGTTGCTGCCTAAGTACAGGAAGAGTACATGCACTTTAAACAAAATCTTAATTGTTGGGAATGGAGAGGTCATTATACCTGCAAACAAAAATTAGATGGCATGCAAAATGGTTATTCTTGGGATTTAACCTAATGGAGACTATATGGATATAACTATTGTGAATATTTAAACCCTGAAGAGAGTATGGTATGTATTTTCATAGTTTACATTTACTGTTTCATTTATTAATGTTTTCTCTCTTTGACAAAAGCTTCAGCAACATGGGGGTGGTACTAAGTTAAGAAAAAAAAAAATCCACAAAGAGCTGAACTCTCTCTCTCTCTCTCTCTCTCTCTCACTTATATTGAATCATATTTGATTTTGATCATGAGGTGGAAAAAAGAAAAATGCGATGGAATACATATGTATCCTTCTCTCCGCATCTCCCCCCCAAGAAAAAATACATTTTAGTATCAATGATGCAATTTCTCTATTGATGGTAATCTGAAATAGCATACAGTGATACTCTTAATATTTATGAAACCAGAAGTTATTACAATTTAATTCTGCACAGCATTGCAAGTTTTATCCTATCTGTAACTCAATAAATGTTTGGGACACCATCATTATATGAAACTAAAAGTACAAAATATGTTTAAAATACTTCTTGTGAAATAAATTAGGTACTTTTAGTTACATTTAATGATCCTGACTGGAAAGGTTACTGAGTTACAGGTAGAATAAAATTCACAGTGCTGTGTGGAATGAAGTGAAAAACACAATCCAAGGTTTTAATCTGGCCTCGTCTTATACTCGGCATTGACTTATATAAGGATGAAGGATAGAAAATTTGCCAAATTTGCTGATTCGATGTATACTCTGCGCCGACTTATAGGCCATCAAATACGGTACTTCAGCCAATATTCTGGGGCTTGAGGGGTTATAGCCTCTTTCTGGGCTTTACTGCAAGAAAAAAGTGTCATGCCCCACAAGCATTGCAAATAATGCTCAAGAGCACAGAGTGTTGCATCATTGCCTCTCTTGACTGGATCAATAGAAGAGAGTGTATGGCCACTCTATGAATGCCCACCAAAATGCATTTCATTTAATGCTTGTGAGCACAACCTTGCATCACATGTCTAGCCTGTCTCAAAGGGAGAGTGCGTGACCATTGTTTGACTGCCCACTGACTGTCGTCTATTCTTAGTTATAAAGACTGCTTGCATCAATAAGGTCACAGAACCCTCCTATCTGGACTGGAGATAGTTGAGGTCCAAGTAATTTGCTCACTCTGCATTCCAAAGCTAAATCTATCAGAAAACACATCTTCACTGAATGTATGGTACCACTGTACTTGTACCTTGTCATTTTTATAAGGAATTTCAATGGTAGGGTGGTGCCATTTCACATGCACCTTGTCATCTTTGTAAGAAATGTCAATGGTAGGGTGGTGCTATCTCACATGCACCTTGTAATTTTTATAAGGAATGTCAGTGGTAGGGTGGTGCTATCTCACATGCACCTTGTCATTTTTATAAGGAATGTCAATAGTAGGGTGATGCCATTTCACATGCACCTTGTCATCTTTGTAAGAAATGTCAATGGTAGGGTGGTGCTATCTCACATGCACCTTGTAATTTTTATAAGGAATGTCAGTGGTAGGGTGGTGCTATCTCACATGCACCTTGTCATTTTTATAAGGAATGTCAGTGGTTGGGTGGTGCCATTTCATATGTACCATGTCATTTTTATAAGGAATGTCAGTGGTTGGGTGGTGCCATTTCGTATGTACCATGTCATTTTTATAAGGAATGTCAGTGGTTGGGTGGTGCCAATTCATATGTACCTTGTAATTTTTATAAGAAATGTCAGTGGCAGGGTGGTGCCATTTCACATGCACCTTGTAATTTTTATAAGAAATGGCAGTGGTAGGGTGGTGCCATTTCACATGCACCTTGTAATTTTTATAAGAAATGTCAATAGTAGGGTGATGCCATTTCACATGCACCTTGTCATCTTTGTAAGAAATGTCAATGGTAGGGTGGTGCTATCTCACATGCACCTTGTCATCTTTGTAAGAAATGTCAATAGTAGGGTGGTGCCATTTCACAAGTACCTTGTAATTTTTATAAGAAATGTCAGTGGCAGGGTGGTGCCATTTCACATGCACCTTGTAATTTTTATAAGAAATGGCAGTGGTAGGGTGGTGCCATTTCACATGCACCTTGTAATTTTTATAAGAAATGGCAGTGGCAGGGTGGTGCCATTTCACATGCACCTTGTCATCTTTGTAAGAAATGTCAGTGGTAGGGTGGTGCTATCTCACATGCACCTTGTAATTTTTATAAGAAATGTCAATAGTAGGGTGATGCCATTTCACATGCACCTTGTAATTTTTATAAGAAATGGCAGTGGTAGGGTGGTGCCATTTCACATGCACCTTGTAATTTTTATAAGAAATGGCAGTGGCAGGGTGGTGCCATTTCACATGCACCTTGTCATCTTTGTAAGAAATGTCAGTGGTAGGGTGGTGCTATCTCACATGCACCTTGTAATTTTTATAAGAAATGTCAATAGTAGGGTGATGCCATTTCACATGCACCTTGTTATTTTTGTAAAAAATGTTAATGGTATTGTGGTGCTATTTCACATGCGCCTTGTCATTTTTATAAAAATGTCAGTGGTAGGGTGGTGCCATTTCACAAGTACCTTGTCATTTTTATAAGAAATGTCAATAGTAGGGTGGTGCCATTTCACATACACCTTGTAATTTTTATAAGAAATGGCAGTGGCAGGGTGGTGCTATCTCACATGCACCTTGTCATTTTTATAAGGAATGTCAATGGTAAGGTGGTGCCATTTCACATGCACCTTGTCATCTTTGTAAGAAATGTCAATGGTAAGGTGGTGCCATTTCACAAGTACCTTGTAATTTTTATAAGAAATGTCAATAGTAGGGTGATGCCATTTCACATGCACCTTGTTATCTTTGTAAAAAATGTTAATGGTATTGTGGTGCTATTTCACATGCGCCTTGTCATTTTTATAAAAATGTCAGTGGTAGGGTGGTGCCATTTCACAAGTACCTTGTCATTTTTATAAGAAATGTCAATAGTAGGGTGGTGCCATTTCACATACACCTTGTAATTTTTATAAGAAATGGCAGTGGTAGGGTGGTGTCATTTCACATGCACCATGTCATTTTTATAAGAAATGTCAGTGGTAGGGTGGTATCATTTAATATGTACCTTGTAATTTTCATAAGGAATGTCAGTGGTAGGGTGGTGCCATTTCGTATGTACCATGTCATTTTTATAAGGAATGTCAGTGGTTGGGTGGTGCCATTTCATATGTACCTTGTCATTTTTATAAGGAATGTCAGTGGTTGGGTGGTGCCATTTCATATGTACCTTGTTATTTTAATAAGGAATGTCAATGGTTGGGTGGTGCCATTTTTATAAGGAATGTCAATAGTTGGGTGGTGTCATTTTTTTAAGGAATGTCAATGGTTGGGTGGTGCCATTTCATATGTACCTTGTCATTTTTATAAGGAATGTCACTGGTTGGGTGGTGTCATTTTTATAAGGAATGTCAATTGTCAGGTGGTGTCATTTTTATAAGGAATGTCAATGGTTGGGTGGTGCCAATGTCAATGGTTGGGAGGCAACACAATGCAGACCCTGACTTATCATCTGTTCATAATCAATTCTCATCCATGGCATCATAACAAACACTTCCAAACAGACTATCTCCTAGTCTTTGATAATTCTAATTCAACAATTTTGGACATGTCAGGCTACATCATTTGACTGGATCAATGTTTTAAAAACATCTCATTAACAATTTTGCATGAATGTTTTAAAAACATGTCTCATTAACAATTTTGCATAAATGTTTTAAAAACATGTCTCATTGACAATTTTGCATGAATGTTTCAAAAGCATGTCTCATTAACAATTCTTCATGAATGTTTTACAAACATGTCTCATTAACAATTTTGCATGAATGTTTTAAAAACATGTCTCATTAACAATTTTGTATGAATGTTTTAAAAGCATGTCTCATTAAAAATTTTGCATTAATGTTTGGGAAGCATGTCTTATTAACAACTTTGCATTAGTGACTTAAAAAACATATTGCATTAACAATTTTGCATGAATGTTTTAAAAGCATGTCTCATTAAAAATTTTGAACTAATGTTTGGAAAGCATGTCTTATTAACAATTTTGCATTAATGTTTTAGAAACCTGTTTCATTAACAATTTTGCATTAATGTTTTATAAACCTGTCCCTTATTGTTGTTGTTGTTGTGGGGTTTAACGCCATCTTTCAGCATGATAGGCTATACATGGCGGCCAGTATTAATGGTGAAGGAAGAACCCGGAAAACCCCGGAAAGAACCACCGACCCACGAGAAGCTACTGGCAAGCTTTCTCACATGCCCACATTGGCTGAATCTTTGACTCGAACCGCCGCAGACAGAGGTGAGATGGCAGTGATCCGTAACGAAGAGCGCTTTAGACCACTCGGCCACTCGGGGCCCCACCTGTCCCTTAACAATTTTGCATTAATGTTTTAAAAAGATGTCTCATTAACAATTTTGCATGAATGTTTTAAAAAAATGTCTCATTAACAATTCTACATGAATGTTTTTAAAGCATATCCCATTAATAATTTTGCATTAATGTTTTAAAAACATGTCTCATTAACAATTTTGCATTAATGTTTTACAAACTTATCTCATTAAGAATTCTTCACAAATGTTTCAAAAACATGTCTCATTAACAATTTTGTATGAATGTTTTAAAAACATGTCTCATTAACAATTTTGCAAAAGAACATGTCTCATTAACAATTTTGTATGAATGTTTTAAAAACATGCCTCATTAACAATTTTGTCTTTGTTTCAATTTGGAAGGCTTTAATTCAATTGCCTCATGCATGGAATATCTAGAACAGGTCAGTCTGTGCTGGGGTGTGAAAATGATAAACATCCAAATCCCACACAATGTAATTCATGCATGGAATATCTAGAACAGGTCGATCTGTACTGGGGAGTGAAAATAATTAACAACCAAATCCCACACAATGTACTTCATGCATGGAATATCTAGAACAGGTCAGTCTGTGCTGGGGAGTTAAAATGATTAACAACCAAATCCCACACAATGTACTTCATGCATGGGATATCTAGAACAGGTTGATCTGTGCTGGGGAGTGAAAATGATAAACATGCAAATCCCACAAAATGTACTTCCTATACATGCAAAACAACTTCTGCAATCAAATGCACTTGTTTCTGTCAGTGATAAAGGAAAACTAATGACAGCACTCACTCCCCTACAACTAAATGAACACAATGTGACTGGCTCATGCATTTCTAAATCTACCTTCTTGGCAATTGCTTGCTAGATTTATTATATCCCATCTGCATGTTTAGTTACTGAAAATATATAACAACATAAAGGAGACATTCTAAACTTGTTTCACGTGTAGGATTCAAGTACTTTACTAATCATTTACTAGTCAATTTTACATGATATTTCTCTATTATATATTAACCTCTTGCATATATAATAACCTCTTTATATACTAAGTTTTGGGTGTATACTAACCTCCTGCATATATAAAAACCTCTTTATATACTAAGGTTTGGGTGTATACTAACCTCCTGCATATATAAAAACCTCTTTATATACTAAGGTTTGGGTGTATACTAACCTCCTGCATATACAATAACCTCACTAAGTTTTGGGTGTATACTAACCTCCTGCATATATGAAAACCTCTTTATATACTAAGTTTTGGGTGTATACTAACCTCCTGCATATGCAATAATGTCACTAAGGTTTGGGTGTATAGTAACCTCCTGCATATATCATTACCTCTTTATATACTAACTTTTGGGTGTATACTAACCTCCTGCATATATCATAACCTCAGTAAGTTTTGTGTGCATACTAACCTCCTGCATACATAAAAACCTCTTTATATACTAAGTTTTGGGTGTATACTAACCTCCTGCATATATAATAACCTCAGTAAGTTTTGGTTGTATACTAACCTCCTGCATATATAAAAACCTCTTTATATACTAAGTTTTGGGTGTATACTAACCTCCTGCATATATCATAACCTCAGTAAGTTTTGTGTGCATACTTACCTCCTGCATATATAAAATCCTCTTTATATACTAAGTTTTGGGTGTATACTAACCTCCTGCATATATCATAACCTCAGTAAGTTTTGTGTGCATACTTACCTCCTGCATATATAAAATCCTCTTTATATACTAAGTTTTGGGTGTATACTAACCTCCTGCATATATCATAACCTCTTTATGGTATAACGGTACCAATTGCGCAAGTCCAGGTGGGCGGAGCTTAAGGTGTATGGAACATTGTATTCAGAATTAAAGAACAACACTAGCTGTGATTGGTGCATTATGTAAGAGTTGTACTTTCTGTTTGGCTTAAAAAAAGTTGAGCCTCTTGGCAACATGTGAGTTTGTGTTAATTTCTATCTAGATCATATTTTGTATTTTTTATGATTTTTTAAAAATATGGTACACATGGCTGAAAATGTGCTTGCTGTGACTAGATAACTCTTACCCCTGTCTAGTTCCAGTAGAGGTATCTCTCTTAAATGCAATGGAGTACCTGGTTATGTCATTGTCAAATTGACAATCTATCATTGTTCTATATGACAGTGTGTGACATGCATGCCCAAGTAGGACAGAAAGTATATTTATTTCACAAAACATTAGCATTGAGGTATATGGAAAAACAATTGGTACCGTGATACCTTATATACTAAGTTTTGGGTGTATACTAACTCCCTGCATGTATACATACCTCTGCAGTATGCTTGATCACTGTAAAATCCATCATTACATTCAGTACAGACATCTGGAGAGTTGCATACCCCACCACTGTTTCTTACAATGACGCCATTCCTCTTCTTTACAAAGTAGTCACTGTACACAATATTGCATGCTGATGGGCTGGTTTTCCCATCACATAGGGCTGAAGGAAAAGAAGGGGTACTTGTGTAAATATACATGAGTGTACTATATATGAAGTTTGAGTGTTACCATGACTATAAAGTAGTCTATTCTGTAATAAAGTTTGAGTTTTTATCATGAAAATGAAGTAATTTATTCTATAATAAAGTTTGAGTGTGTACCATGAATATGAAGTAATTTATTCTATAATAAAGTAGTTTTTATCATGAATAAGAAGTAGTCTATTCTATGATAAAGTAGTTTTTATCATGAATATGAAGTAGTCTATTCTATGATAAAGTAGTTTTTATCATGAATATGAAGTAGTCTATTCTATGATAAAGTAGTTTTTATCATGAATAAGAAGTAGTCTATTCTATGATAAAGTAGTTTTTATCATGAATATGAAGTAGTCTATTCTATGATAAAGTAGTTTTTATCATGAATAAGAAGTAGTCTATTCTATAATAAAGTTTGTGTTTGACTGTGTATATAAAGTAGTCTATTCTATAATAAAGTAGTTTTTATCATGAATATGAAGTAGTCTATTCTTTAATAATGTAGTTTTTATCATGAATAAGAAGTAGTCTATTCTATAATAAAGTTGGAGATTTTATTATGAATGAGAAGTAGTCTATTCTATAATAAAGTTGGAGATTTTATTATGAATGAGAAGTAGTCTATTCTATAATAAAGTTGGAGATTTTATCATGAATAAGAAGTAGTCTATTCTATAATAAAGTTGGAGATTTTATCATGAATAAGAAGTAGTCTATTCTATAATAAAGTTGGAGATTTTATCATGAATAAGAAGTAGTCTATTCTATAATAAAGTTGGAGATTTTATTATGAATGAGAAGTAGTCTATCTATAATAAAGTTGGAGATTTTATCATGAATAAGAAGTAGTCTATTCTATAATAAAGTTGGAGATTTTATTATGAATGAGAAGTAGTCTATTCTATAATAAAGTAGTTTTTATAATGAAAAAGAAGTAGTCTATTCTATGATAAAGTAGTTTTTATCATGAATATGAAGTAGTCTATTCTATGATAAAGTTTGTGTTTTTATTATGAATAAGAAGTAGTCTATTCTATGATAAAGTTTGTGTTTTACTGTGAATATCAAGTAATCAATTCTATAATAAAGTTTGAGTTTTTATCATGACCAAAAAGTAATCTATTCTATAAAAAGGTAGTTTTTATCATGAATAAGAAGTAGTCTATTCTATAATAAAGTAGTTTTTATCATGAATATGAAGTAGTCTATTCAATAATAAAGTAGTTTCTATCATGAATAAGAAGTAGTCTATTCTATAATAAAGTAGTTTTTATCATGAATATGAAGTAGTCTATTCTATAATAAAGTAGTTTTTATCATGAATATGAAGTAGTCTATTCTATAATAAAGTAGTTTTTATCATGAATATGAAGTAGTCTATTCTATGATAAATTAGTTTTTATCATGAATATGAAGTAGTCTATTCAATAATAAAGTAGTTTTTATCATGAATATGAAGTAGTCTATTCTATAATAAATTAGTTTTTATCATGAATATGAAGTAGCCTATTCTATAATAAAGTAGTTTTTATCATGAATATGAAGTAGTCTATTGTATAATAAAGTTTGAGTTTTTATTATGAATAAGAAGTAGTCTATTCTATAATAAAGTAGTTTTTATCATGAATATGAAGTAATCAATTCTATAATAAAGTTTGAGTTTTTTTCATAACTATAAAGTAATCTATTCTATAAAAAAGTAGTTTCTATCATGAATAAGAAGTAGTCTATTCTATAATAAAGTAGTTTTTATCATGAATATGAAGTAGTCTATTCTATGACAAATTAGTTTTTATCATGAATATGAAGTAGTCTATTCAATAATAAAGTAGTTTTTATCATGAATATGAAGTAGTCTATTCTATGATAAAGTAGTTTTTATCATGAATATGAAGTAGTCTATTCTATGATAAAGTAGTTTTTATCATGAATAAGAAGTAGTCTATTCTATAATAAAGTAGTTTTTATCATGAATATGAAGTAGTCTATTCTATAATAAAGTTTGTGTTTGACTGTGAATATAAAGTAGTCTATTCTATAATAAAGTAGTTTTTATCATGAATATGAAGTAGTCTATTCTATGATAAATTAGTTTTTTATCATGAATATGAAGTAGTCTATTCTATAATAAAGTAGTTTTTATCATGAATATGAAGTAATCAATTCTATAATAAAGTTTGAGTTTTTTTCATGACTATAAAGTAATCTATTCTATAAAAAAGTAGTTTCTATCATGAATAAGAAGTAGTCTATTCTATAATAAAGTAGTTTTTATCATGAATATGAAGTAGTCTATTCTATGATAAATTAGTTTTTATCATGAATATGAAGTAGTCTATTCAATAATAAAGTAGTTTTTATCATGAAAATTAAGTAGTCTATTCTATGATAAAGTAGTTTTTATCATGAATATGAAGTAGTCTATTCTATGATAAAGTAGTTTTTATCATGAATAAGAAGTAGTCTATTCTATAATAAAGTTTGTGTTTGACTGTGAATATAAAGTAGTCTATTCTATAATAAAGTAGTTTTTATCATGAATATGAAGTAGTCTATTCTTTAATAATGTAGTTTTTATCATGAATAAGAAGTAGTCTATTCTATAATAAAGTTGGAGATTTTATTATGAATGAGAAGTAGTCTATTCTATAATAAAGTTGGAGATTTTATTATGAATGAGAAGTAGTCTATTCTATAATAAAGTAGTTTTTATCATGAATATGAAGTAGTCTATTCTATAATAAAGTGGTTTTTATAATGAATGAGAAGTAGTCTATTCTTTAATAATGTAGTTTTTATCATGAATATGAAGTAGTCTATTCTATAATAAAGTAGTTTTTATCATGAATATGAAGTAGTCTATTGTATAATAAAGTAGTTTTTATCATGAATATGAAGTAGTCTATTCTATAATAAAGTAGTTTTTATCATGAATATGAAGTAGTCTATTCTTTAATAAAGTAGTTTTTATCATGAATATGAAGTAGTCTATTCTTTAATAAAGTTTGAGATTTTATTATGAATGAGAAGTAGTCTATTCTATGATAAAGTTTGAGCTTTACCTTGAATGTGAAGTAATCTATGCTATGATAAAGACTAAGTATCAAGATAAATCAGAATTGTCTGTAATTTGACCAATGTGAATGTGATCAAGTATGTACTAAGATTATTTTTAGTGATACCATGGCATGTCATCTACAATAAATTTGGTGCTGCTAGCATTGACAGTGCCTCGATTCTGATAATATGCTTCAATAAATTAAGTGTTTTTATCTTTTCTCTTTAAGTCGCTATTGAACCAGTAATAAATACTTATATGGTATTTTTCAGAAAACAATCCATGAGACATTTAAAAGAAACAAACACAAAATGCTTTCAGTGGATTTGGATGTACAAAGAAATCATGTGGCAAAACAAAACAAAATCTGGAAAAATCAGAAGCAAAGTTATATTTAATGCTAGACCTACACTTGAATATGCATATAACTTTAAATAAATTCATGTCCCAATGACAATTACAACAACCTGAAGGCTCACAAAGTGATCTTAACATCTCATTTGTCTGTGTGTGAGACCCAATAAGAATCAATTTTGTTCTGCCATTTTCATTACAATTAGCATGTAAAATACTGACCTAAACATAATTTTCAGATACAAGAAAAATGTCTGTCTTAAAATTATAAACTGCACAAACCATATTTGCAATCCAGTGTGCCAAGATCAGTCCATCCAGAACAGCACATGGTGTTTATAAAGGAAACTTTCCTAAAAAAATGGGAAAACTTTTGTATAAATAGTCATTCATTGTTAATTCATTATGTATAGGAAACATTCCTAAAAACATTGGGAAACATTTGTATAAATAGTACTTATTGCAAATTCAGCTGAAGAATAAACCATAGATATTTTTATAAACAATATTACCCTCTCGCACAACAGAAATGTATACGTTTATGTTCAAAACAGGAACAGAATCTATAAAGTGGAATGTAATTTATTGATACAAACCAAGCCGTGCCAGGTTTTTGCACATCTATTACTGGTATGACCCTAAGGCTGACAATTCTGATCCACTTATTCAATTGCCATAGAAAGAGTTATGGTTACAGTAAAATTGGATGACATTATGAAAAAGTGACTTTTGACACCATCTCAACCCAACACTATTGTTACATTCACTTATAAACCAATAACATCTATAGATCAAATGTGTAGCCTGGAATGGAGAAGAGAAATGCTACATTTAAATGCTAAATGCTACATTTAAATGCTAAATGCTACATTTAAATGCTAAATAAGGTGTTGATGAATGTATTTTAGCAATCATAAGGCACAGGGTAAAAACTTGCAGAACACAAAGCATTAGGAACTGAACACAACCCCTTGTTGGTAAATTAGCTCACACAGAGTTACTGTATTTTACCCAGAGCACTGACATTCAAAAACATTACTTGTATTTTGTAACCCATTCTCAGGTTTGTGGACTTGCCTGCAGGACACTCCTTGCAAATTTGAACTTGTACAAACCAAATTTGACCTTGTTCCAGGAGTCGGGCAAGTGGATTTGTAAATCCCTGTGTATGATATAGCGTTTTATCACTTTGACATAAACTAAGTATTCAGGTGCCAACTGACATGGAAACAATGTGTTGACAAGAAATAAAGAAGACATTATAATTTTCCAACCTTTCCATGCAATTTTCATCCAAAATGGACCCATCAATGAGAAATATGTATAAATGATATATTTTTAATTTTTTTTGCTATGAATCTTTATATTAAATCTCATTGAAAAACAAGGATACAAACAGAAATAAACAATGATTATTCCCAACTTACAAGTCAACTTAAAGATGATTTCAAGATATATAGTCTGTTGGCAATGTATCTATTATCCCTAGTGTTTCACCAAAAGCTCTATATAGTGTGTCGACAATGTAGCTAATATCCCTGGTGTTTCACTGGAAGCTATATATAGTGTGTTGGCAATGTAGCTAATATCCCTGGTGTTTCACTGGAAGCTATATATATAGTGTGTTGGCAATGCAGCTAATATCCCTGGTGTTTCACCAAGAGCTATATATACTGTGTTGACAATGAAGCTAATATCACTGGTGTTTCACTAAAAGCTATATATAGTGTTAACAATGTATCTCGATATTTAAAACACTCTTAAGTACTGTATCTGACATTTATTACTAAAATCATTATTATAATGATATGATGAAAGACCGATTCAATGAAAATTTATTACATACCATAGTTATTCTAACTGTGAGGTGCCCCAGGGGCAGTGCGATTTCCAAAGTGGGTGCATTTATCAGAGTGCTATTAGCGTTAGTACTATTAGTAGATCTATGATGCCACTGAAGTGGAACTGTTTCAAATTTATTATGCACATGTACTGTTACTGATTTCTTTTAATCACAGTGTTTGACTAAAAATGTTCATAAATTAAGTTGTACCCATGTACTGTTTTATCTATTTTGGCATTACCAAATATAATATATACAGATCTGTAAACCATGATAAGGTTACCGAATTTCCTTTTTTGGTAGAAAACAATGGGGGGGGGGGTATTATAAGAGAGGCTTGTATTAGAATAACTACAGTATACCTTGGGCATACTCACCAGTACTACAGTATAACTTGGGCATAATCTTCAGTACTACAGTATAGCTTAATCTTGGGCATACTCTTCAGTACTACAGTAACCTTAATCTTGGACATACTCTTCAGTACTACAGTATCCCTAATTATCTTGGGTATACTCTTCAGTACTACAGTATTAGTAGCCTTAATCTTGGGCATACTCTTCAGTACTACAGTATACCTTAATCTTGGGCATACTCTTCAGTACTAGAATATACCTTAATCTTGGGTATACTCTTCAGTACTACAGTATTAGTAACCTTAATCTTGGGCATACTCTTCAGTACTACAGTATTAGTAACCTTAATCTTGGGCATACTCTTCAGTACTACAGTATTAGTAACCTTAATCTTGGGTATACTCTTCAGTACTACAATATTAGTAACCTTATTCTTGGGAATACTCTTCAGTACTACAACATACCTTAATCTTGGGCATACTCTTCAGTATTACAGTATTAGTAACCTTAATCTTGGGAATACTCTTCAGTACTACAGCATACCTTAATCTTGGGCATACTCTTCAGGACTACAGTAACCTTAATCTTGGGTATACTCTTCAGTAATACAGTATTGGTAACCTTAATCTTGGGAATACTCTTCAGTACTACAACATACCCTAATCTTGGGAATACTCTTCAGTACTACAGCATACCTTAATCTTGGGCATGCTCTTCAGTACTACAGTATTAGTAACCTTAATCTTGGGCATACTATTCAGTACTACAGTATTAGTAACCTTAATCTTGGGCATACTCTTCAGTACTACAGTATTAGTAACCTTAATCTTGGGCATACTCTTCAGTACTACAGTAACCTTAATCTTGGGCATACTCTTCAGTACTACAGTATTAGTAACCTTAATCTTGGGCATACTCTTCAGTGCTACAGTATACCTTAATCTTGGGCATACTCTTCAGTACTACAGTATTAGTAACCTTAATCTTGGGCATACTCTTCAGTACTACAGTAACCTTAATCTTGGGCATACTCTTCAGTACTACAGTATACCTTAATCTTGGGCATACTCTTCAGTACTACAGCATACCTTAATCTTGGGCATACTCTTCAGTACTACAGCATACCTTAATCTTGGGCATACTTTTCAGTACTACAGTATTAGTAACCTTAATCTTGGGTATACTTTTCAGTACTACAGTATACCTTAATCTTGGGCATACTCTTCAGCACTACAGTATTAGTAACCTTAATCTTGGGTATACTCTTCAGTACTACAGTATTAGTAACCTTAATCTTGGGCATACTCTTCAGTACTACAGTATTAGTAACCTTAATCCTGGGCATACTCTTCAGTACTACAGTATTAGTAACCTTAATCTTGGGCATACTATTCAGTACTACAGTATTAGTAACCTTAATCCTGGGCATACTCTTCAGTACTACAGTATTAGTAACCTTAATCTTGGGCATACTCTTCAGTACTACAGTATTAGTAACCTTAATCTTGGGCATACTCTTCAGTACTACAGTATACCTTAATCTTGGGCATACTCTTCAGTGCTACAGTATACCTTAATCTTGGGCATACTCTTCAGTACTACAGTATACCTTAATCTTGGGCATATTCTTCAGTATTACAGTATTAGTAACCTTAATCCTGGGCATACTCTTCAGTACTACAGTATTAGTAACCTTAATCCTGGGCATACTCTTCAGTACTACAGTATTAGTAACCTTAATCTTGGGCATACTATTCAGTACTACAGTATTAGTAACCTTAATCTTGGACATACTCTTCAGTACTACAGTATTAGTAACCTTAATCTTGGGTATACTTTTCAGTACTACAGTATACCTTAATCTTGGGCATACTCTTCAGCACTACAGTATTAGTAACCTTAATCTTGGGTATACTCTTCAGTACTACAGTATTAGTAACCTTAATCCTGGGCATACTCTTCAGTACTACAGTATTAGTAACCTTAATCTTGGGCATACTATTCAGTACTACAGTATTAGTAACCATAATCCTGGGTATACTCTTCAGTACTACAGTATTAGTAACCTTAATCTTGGACATACTCTTCAGTACTACAGTATTAGTAACCTTAATCTTGGGTATACTTTTCAGTACTACAGTATACCTTAATCTTGGGCATACTCTTCAGCACTACAGTATTAGTAACCTTAATCTTGGGTATACTCTTCAGTACTACAGTATTAGTAACCTTAATCCTGGGCATACTCTTCAGTACTACAGTATTAGTAACCTTAATCTTGGGCATACTATTCAGTACTACAGTATTAGTAACCATAATCCTGGGTATACTCTTCAGTACTACAGTATTAGTAACCTTAATCTTGGACATACTCTTCAGTACTACAGTATTAGTAACCTTAATCTTGGGTATACTTTTCAGTACTACAGTATACCTTAATCTTGGGCATACTCTTCAGCACTACAGTATTAGTAACCTTAATCTTGGGTATACTCTTCAGTACTACAGTATTAGTAACCTTAATCTTGGGCATACTCTTCAGTACTACAGTATTAGTAACCTTAATCCTGGGCATACTCTTCAGTACTACAGTATTAGTAACCTTAATCTTGGGCATACTATTCAGTACTACAGTATTAGTAACCTTAATCCTGGGCATACTCTTCAGTACTACAGTATTAGTAACCTTAATCTTGGGCATACTCTTCAGTACTACAGTATTAGTAACCTTAATCTTGGGCATACTCTTCAGTACTACAGTATTAGTAACCTTAATCTTGGGCATACTCTTCAGTACTACAGTATTAGTAACCTTAATCTTGGGTATACTCTTCAGTACTACAGTATTAGTAACCTTAATCTTGGGAATACTCTTCAGTACTACAACATACCTTAATCTTGGGCATACTCTTCAGTACTACAGTATTAGTAACCTTAATCTTGGGCATACTATTCAGTACTACAGTATTAGTAACCTTAATCCTGGGCATACTCTTCAGTACTACAGTATTAGTAACCTTAATCTTGGGCATACTCTTCAGTACTACAGTATTAGTAACCTTAATCTTGTTCATGCTCTTCAGTACTACAGTATACCTTAATCTTGGGCATACTCTTCAGTGCTACAGTATACCTTAATCTTGGGCATACTCTTCAGTACTACAGTATACCTTAATCTTGGGCATATTCTTCAGTATTACAGTATTAGTAACCTTAATCCTGGGCATACTCTTCAGTACTACAGTATTAGTAACCTTAATCTTGGGCATACTCTTCAGTACTACAGTATTAGTAACCTTAATCTTGGGCATACTATTCAGTACTACAGTATTAGTAACCTTAATCCTGGGCATACTCTTCAGTACTACAGTATTAGTAACCTTAATCTTGGGTATACTTTTCAGTACTACAGTATACCTTAATCTTGGGCATACTCTTCAGCACTACAGTATTAGTAACCTTAATCTTGGGTATACTCTTCAGTACTACAGTATTAGTAACCTTAATCTTGGGCATACTCTTCAGTACTACAGTATTAGTAACCTTAATCCTGGGCATACTCTTCAGTACTACAGTATTAGTAACCTTAATCTTGGGCATACTATTCAGTACTACAGTATTAGTAACCTTAATCCTGGGCATACTCTTCAGTACTACAGTATTAGTAACCTTAATCTTGGGCATACTCTTCAGTACTACAGTATACCTTAATCTTGGGCATACTCTTCAGTGCTACAGTATACCTTAATCTTGGGCATACTCTTCAGTACTACAGTATACCTTAATCTTGGGCATATTCTTCAGTATTACAGTATTAGTAACCTTAATCCTGGGCATACTGTTCAGTACTACATTATTAGTAACCTTAATCCTGGGCATACTCTTCAGTACTACAGTATTAGTAACCTTAATCTTGGGCATACTATTCAGTTCTACAGTATTAGTAACCTTAATCATGGGCATACTCTTCAGTACTACAGTATTAGTAACCTTAATCTTGGGTATACTCTTCAGTACTACAGTATTAGTAACCTTAATCTTGGGTATACTCTTCATTGCTACAGTATTAGTAACCTTAATCTTGGATATACTCTTCAGTACTACAGTATTAGTAACCTTAATCTTGGGCATACTCTTCAGTACTACAGTATTAGTAACCTTAATCTTGGGTATACTCTTCAGTGCTACAGTATTAGTAACCTTAATCTTGGGTATACTCTTCAGTACTACAGCATACCTCAATCTTTAGAATACTTTTCAGTACTACAGTATACCTTAATCTTGGGCATACTCTTCAGTACTACAGTATACCTTAATCTTGGGCATACTCTTCAGTACTACAGTAACCTTAATCTTGGGTATACTCGTCAGTACTACAGTATTAGTAACCTTAATCTTGGGCATACTCTTCAGTACTACAGTATTAGTAACCTTAATCTTGGGTATACTCTTCAGTGCTACAGTGTTAGTAACCTTAATCTTGGGTATACTCTTCAGTATTACAGTATTAGTAACCTTAATCTTGGGTATACTCTTCAGTACTACAGCATACCTTAATCTTGGGAATACTCTTCAGTACTACAGCATACCTTAATCTTGGGCATAATCTTCAATCATTTTGTAATCATTAATATTGGCAAAAGAGACATCAGGTTTGACCAGAAAACATTTTAATCTCTTATTATATTTATCTTTGCATCTTTCTTAGTTTCTTGTTTATGTTAAATAATAGCAAAATTTAATTTCATTTAACAATAATGCATGATTTTAAAGAATGCCTCTCAGTCCCTTTAAAATCCCAGATGGTGTCACTCCCAAACAAGAAAAATCAAGCCATCTGGCAAAAAATAGCTTCCATGCTTGCACAAATGATGCTGTTCAGTCACCATCAAATATGGCTGCCATTTTTAACAAGAGTACCATGAAACAGCATACCATGCACCCAGCCAATATTAGTAGTCCTATGTGTAGGCTCCAGTATGGCCAACCAGTCTCAATCACATTTCATCTTGAAGAAAGCTTACTGTGCAGAAACAATTACTATCTTATCAGACTCACCCTCACCATGTTAATGACTTGTAACTTTAACCAAAGAATCTATAGGTTTCTTTCTTAGCCAAAGTGCTATCCATGAACAAAGAACTTATTTCAAAACACAAGTTATTCAGCACAACCTATTTTCCTCCAAGCCACAATGATCTGGAGTTTTGACATACCTCTTCTGTACCAAAAATATAAGCCCTTCTCAAATTTTGGTCAAAGTATGTGGTACAGAAATTTAACATGCAGAAACCCTTTTTCTTCTTTCATTCACACTAGCCTCGACCTTTGACTTTTTTTGCCCAAAAATCGAAGGATTCTTCCTTATCCATATTACATGCCATGGCAAAGTTTATTTGAGGCATGTGATGTGAAAATAATTTTACTGTACAGAACAGTCACAATGACCTTACCATTGCCCCTAAAGCAATGTTTATTTCCTTACTCTTTGTGCAAGCCATCCATGATGTTTAATCCAGGTCTATGGGATAGAACTAAGGATTCTTGTGCAGCAACTATTTTTCTTCTTTCATTTAATGACCTTGGCCTATTGACCCCAAAACTGATACATATCATTTTACTTCAAGTGCAAGCCATCCACAATGCTTGTTCTAGGTCACATGAACCTAATGTTTAATGTGCAGAAACTACTTTCTTCTTTCTGTGATTTTGACTTCTGACCTCTTCACCCCAAACTGATATCATTCAAAATGGTTGATAACTACAGATCATGGAGAATTTTAATCATCGATAATAGGCTGATTGACAGAAATCAAATTAAAACATGCTGTCTTATGACAGGCAAATGAAAAGTGTCACCAATGACAAATTAAGAATTTTATTTATAAGGTTAAATGACACATCAGCACAATCAAGGTTTGAAATGTGGAGTAAGTTTATGTATAGGAAAAGACAAAGATAAAGGTAGACAAGGGCAAAATCCTTCAAATACAAAAGTCAGATTTTTGCCATAAACTGCACACTTTGAAAATGTTCAAGACATTCTCTGCTCAGAAATCATCATGGGACATATCTTATAGAAAAAAAGGTTTGTCCCCAACATTTGCCTTGTATGACATATATGACATGCAGGAAGGTAACAATACACCTATCATACATCATCAAACCAGCAAAGAAAGGGCAAATTAAGGGATAAAACACTATAACAGTAAGGCAAACTAATTGTTTTCTCTGCCATGGTCAATCAGTCATGATTTAGAAAAGTCTGCATACCATAAAATGTTAATCTGACCAACCACAACAAATCTGTTTCAGTATGAGACCAGAAACACATGCTATTCTTTTAGGCATTAGGAGAAACAACAACACAATATGAGTAGTAAGTTTTCTCCAAAATATACATGTGTGCCTGGCCTACTTGCATGTTCACTCCAAATATACATGTGTGCCTGGCCTATTGGCAAGTTTGCTCCAAAAATACATGTGTGCCTGGCCTACTTGCATGTTCATTCCAAAATATACATGTGTGCCTGGCCTACTTGCATGTTCACTCCAAATATACACGTGTGCCTGGCCTATTGGCAAGTTCGCTCCAAAAATACATGTGTGCCTGGCCTACTTGCATGTTCATTCCAAAATATATATGTGTGCCTGGCCTACTTGCATGTTCACTCCAAATATACATGTGTGCCTGGCCTATTGGCAAATTCACTCCAAAAATACATGTGTGCCTGGCCTACTTGCATGTTCATTCCAAAATATACATGTGTGCCTGGCCTACTTGCATGTTCACTCCAAATATACATGTGTGCCTGGCCTATTGGCAAGTTCGCTCCAAAAATACATGTATTGAAACAGGAATGTCTTACCTACTTGCATGTTCACTCCAAAATATACATGTGTGCCTGGCCTACTTGCATGTTCACTCCAAATATACATGTGTGCCTGGCCTATTGGCATGTTCACTCCAAAAATACATGTATTATAACAGGAATGACTTACCTACTTGCATGTTCACTCCCAAACTACATGTATTGTAATGGAAAATGTATGTTTGGCCAACATGCATGTTCAGTCGAAAAATACATGTTTCATAACAGAAACTGCATGCCTGGTCTACTTGCATGTTCAGTCCAAATAGATGTATTTCATTCTAGACAAAAGCATGTAACAACTGATACGTATTTTGATACATAATTTATTCATATTTTCTTCAAAATGGCAATTACACAATTACTGAATGGCTGATTGACCTTACTGTAGTCTACATACCGATATCTATAGCAGGTTGACCAACTCCAAAATCCACAGCCAGTCGAATACCTCTCTGATTTATACTTTATACTTGTACAGTAGTGTCTGGAAGAGAACAATCATTATGAACAACATAAGACTGCAGAATTATTCAGTGTAAACCAAAATTACTGTAAAATGCCAGAGAAGCTTTAATTCATTATAACAAATTCACTTGTAAAACAAATACACATGAATGACATTGGCACATTGGCTTATAGATATCAGATTGTCGTTGAGTGAACTGTGTGAAAATGAAAGTATACAATCAACCAAAAGCAACATGGTCAAATACTACTTGAACAGACCAATCAGGTCACCATTATATTTCCAGAAAATGGCTTGCCTAGTTAATTATTCTTCAATTAATTGGGAGTTTCAATTCTTGGGAGACATATTGGCATTTTTTTTGTTGTTGCTGTAATTACAATATTTCTCATATACACATAAATTGAAGATCACAGTAATCTACTTTTCTTTTTTGATCTATTAGTCCATACAAGCATTACTGTTTGAGAAAGAAAGTCATGCTCCAAACACCAAAATCTCATATTTAGATTGCATCCAGTCATCAAAAGTTAGCAGTCTAGTTGAGAATTCCAAGTTCAGAAAAATATAAAAGTTATATGGTTCTAGCTTTATTATAAATAATGACCTAAACTGTTAAAGTTTTGAACTCTGATCTGAGCTTCTTGCTCTGAGTTTCAGGAATTCATTGTCTAGTCTGGAAATAATAGAACTCTTGAAAGTTGGGGTTTGTGCTTGGAACTTTATTTTGGCCAATCTAAGATGTCTTTACTCTTGAAAGATCATTTCTAATGAGCTTGATAATGAAAATTCAATCTCAAACTCAGATTAAATTTATGGTCTCTGAGCCATTATAATTGACATCCAAATAGACAGGGTTATTTTGTATTTGGCATCAAGACAAAGTTTGTAATTGGCATCCAGATAGACAGTATTCTATTGTAATTGGCATCAGAGAGACAGCATTCTATTGTAACTGGCATTCAGAGAGACAGCATTCTATTGTAATTGGCATTCAGAGAGACAACATTCTTTTGCAATTGGCATTCAGAGAAACAGCATTCTATTGTAATTGGCATCCAGATAGACAGCATTCTATTTTAACTGGCATCCAGACAGCATTCTATTGTAATTGGCATCCAGACAGACAGCATTCTGCCAAAATTAGCACCCAGACAGACAGCATTCTACCAAAATTAGCATCCTGACAGCAGTCTATTGTAATTGGCATCCAGACAGCATTCTGTTGAAATTGGCATTCAGATAGTATTCTGTTGAAATTTTCATCCATATAGACAGCATTCTATTTTACATGAATGCTAGAAACAGTGATGAAATTTCATATATGGATAATTCAACAACAAATATTTGTCTTGTAATATTAACAAATGCAGTAGAAACATTTATATTAACATGCAATATATGGGAAGCAACAGCTATCTAATATGCATGGATTCTTTTAAGCTTCACTTGTACATTATTTATAGTAGTTTTGTTATTACTGGTATATCCTGTGGTCTTATAATGGGGGCTAATTCTAACATATGCAACCTATTTACATTATATTTGTTAACTCTAATATATGTGGTACATTTTCTTTTCTTTTTTTTCCTGCAATTTACTTCTTTTCTGTATATTTAGTGGCTTTATCTGTATATGCCGAAGTTACATCAGGTCTTCATATTCGCTGCTTATTTGACGCTGTGCTTTGAATTATGATGATGATACACATTACCTTCAAAATGAAGATGTGCAGATGTATATATAGTTTCATTCCTTAATCTCCAATGGCTGTAGTCATAGGGCAGAAACAAAAGTGACTGTCAGACAGATGGACATTACTGAAATGCAAATACTATATCCCATGTCTTTTTACAAAAGGCATGGGACAATAATGTATATGGTAACACAGAGCTAACAAAAAATCGAGGTGAGACCCGCAATCCCATTTTAAACCCGATCCAGTTTCCGTCAAACGCATTCTCTCTACGAGTTGCCTCATCGCCATCATAACAAAAGTACAGCAAATAAAGAAATAAGTATGCATATAAAGATATAACCATCAAACATAAAGAAAACAAATAATAAATCATAAATGAAAATAATAATACATATGCAGCCTTAAGAAGACAAGATTGAGTTAATAAAATGAGATGCACTGCATATTCACAATTCATAATTCATCATCTAAACCAATCGATAACTTTTCATCATATTTCCCAACAATTTTATAATTTAAATCAGTTTTGAAACCAACAGACAAATATGTTAAATGTAGGCAATACATTAGCCTTTTCAGTTCCTACACTTCCACAGGATCAGTTTATTTCATAGCCTATCACACGTCACTTGCCCTAAAATCTCAACTTCAATTACTTATATCACAAAGGCTTGTATTGTTGCTTACAATTTACCTATAAATAATATATGTACTGTATATAATAATATTATGATATGTAATACGTGCATAATTTACAGATAAAATGGGGAAAGGGTTCCTCCACTGACATATTTAACAAGCCCCTAAAATTTAGTTCAAAGATTAAGTAATTGCCACTGCTTTACAAATTCCTCTGCATCCTATCTTGTAAAAACGAAGTGTTATAGCCTACAGAACTTTTTAAAACGGTCTGGGTTCTTTTAAAGGTCACAAATTTTCAAGTCATCTTGGGGGAGGGTGGGGCCAGTAAAAATGTGTACATCCTTATATATATTCGTTGCATCAAAATTTTCCCATGATGGATATCAACAGTAACCTGAAGTGGTGAAATAATATTGTAGACACTAAAATAAAGCATATTATAATGTTTGGCCGATTGTACTGTAGCACGCCATTTTTCAAAATTAGTGCATAATATTAATGAAAACAAATTGAACTAAAATTTATAAATGTAACTCTCTGCAAATAAATTTATATGTATGCTGACAGATTTTACATGAAATATATTTTTATATATTATCCGCAATAAAAAGTCCATTAGATTATTGAAAAGATTCATTACAGGTCTAGTCTTATGCAAGTGACACGGTTGCTTTGACGTGAAATGAGGGCAAGAGTCAACTTACTGCAGTTTACTTTGAGAACGTTTTTTATTACACATTTTCAAAAGCCTTTCTACCTAAAAGTTATGCAAATGCTTTGTAATTTGTATTGATACAGATATATCATGGCACCTAACAACTGTTGAAGTGTTTTCTTACAATCGTGGAAATATCCATGTAGAAAGTTCACTGCCTTTATTAACTGACTTTACAAAATCTGTTCATTTACGGTAAATTTCACATGATAATTTGATTTTTTTAAAATATACAGTGAAAGAGTTTTCCGGAAAAGCAGAGACTGGTGGTAGTGGAATTTTCATTACAATATCATAGCTTCTACCAAGTTGAAGGGGTGGGTGGGGTACTTGAGGTACTAAAAAATACACTCAAATAAACGAATAACACACATTTTTATCCTAATACCCTTGAAGATAAATGTATTATGATTTTGTATGTGTTTGAATAATAACAGAAAAAGCAAAATAAAGTTCATTTAAGTGATTTTTTGGGGGGAATTATTTACATTTTTCTATTAATCTCTCCATTCGTGTAATGAAGACACTCGGTAGTACTTAATTTGTCATCTTTTACCTCCTTTTAATTTTATTGACTTTATTTACTTTTTAAAAAAATAAGTATATGATATTTACGCCGAAAATATGTAAATGTACAATCTGGATTATCGTAGTCATAATCTCACTCTTATATTTTTAGTTCTGACCAATTCGCGATTTACCATACCTGTCTAATCCAGTAAAATGAAGTACGACTGAGTAACATCATTACATGGATTGCGCCCGAAATTGGTAAAGAGTATATAATTCGAATCAAAATCGTTTAAATCAATTTTTTAAATTTTATTATTATTATTATTATTATTATTATTATTATTATTATTATTAAAACAATTGTAAATCCTAATATCGGGGTGTACACCAATATATACATGCAAACAGATGTAAATAATTGCGTATTTCGGTGTGTAATTAGGCGTATTTCGATTTTTGAGCGTATTTCGGTGTTTCTAGTATTATTAATACTAAGTAGTGTTCTCAATGTCATTTCTTTCCTGTTTTCGAAAATTACCCGCTACAAAGTACGTGCTAATTATTCAACATCAGTCTTCCAATAGCTTTCTTGCAATTGGCCTTATCTCCCCAAGTTCATCCAATGGAATTTCATTTGTCAAAGAAAAGGTGGCTCCGCCTGCCTACAATAATTTATGAAGTGGGGGAAATCCATTTTACCGGTCTCTTCGAGTCTAAACATGTCTTGTAAGTTTTAATTTGCATTTTCAATAAGGCTGAATACAACCTCAGCAATTACAGAATTTATTTTTCATTGCATATAATTACAGTAAGTCTGATCATTTCTGCCTTTATTACTGCGATATGGGTCGATAAGGAAGACAAACTAATCAAGATCAAATTGGTATGGTTTTCAATATATTGAATATTGAATTTTTTATTTACCATTTTGAATGAACAGTGGAGAATTATTATTATCATTATTATTAGTGCTGTTCTTGTTGTTTCTTGTCGTTGTTATTTTATTGTTTGGCATATGTGTATTAAGATTGAGAGAATCTCTTGGGGGTTTGCACCGAGACAAAGAAATCACAGCAAATGGGTTACATTATTTATCTCCCCACGTGGTTCTGCCGAGGCGGAAGACAAATAATGCAACATCACGACTGGGATTTCCTTGTCTAGGTACAAACACGGACATTTTTCTTGCCCATTTTTTTCCCAATTAAATTAAAATAACACTGCAATTTTGCAATATAGTTAGCAGGTTCAAAACAGTATTCATTAGGTACTATTATTGCCTCTCACTCTGTGTACATGTTATCAGGTTTTCCAATCTTTAATGAAAATCTGAATGCGTGTCTAAGTAGAATCTAGCTATATATGCTAATCTTATAAAAGAAGAAACAAAAAATAAAGAAAAAAAAAAGTTATAATTGTTACGTGTTGCAAGTATTGCATCATGAGCGTCTCGAGCCACGTACTTTTTTATATGCACATTAAAATGATTATCATAATGAGGGGTGCTCATTCGACTCTTAAGTTCACAGTTATACGCATGAGAAAATATAAAAATAAAATCATTTGACATTATTATTGTATTACCACATTTAATCGATGAATGTCATGTGAAAGTAACAATAAGTAATTAATATCTTTTATATGGATAACTTTTAATTTTCGTTTTGATTATAATTAGGAAAAAAGTTATATGGTAGGGAAAGTACACAGCTCAGTCCAAGCGAACGAAGTGTGTAATGACTGAGGCGATTTATAATTCATATTCTTGGAAAATAATATTTTCTATCCCTGATATGCGGCAAGTGCTGTTACTAGTGGCATAATGATACACTAACCTCTTAATGCTGAGCGCCTAGCGAGGCAGCTATTAATACCATTTTGTAAGTCTTTGGTATTTGGCCGGGGTTCGAACCCGCGACCTCCCCCATTCGCACTAACCATTAAGCCACCAGATATCTTGTGGAATATCAATGATACAGCGTACATACTATATATAAAGAAATATTATATGAAGTGAAGGTGGGTATAAGAAAAGCATCAGAGAGAGAGAGAGAGAGAGAGAGAGAGAGAGAGAGAGTGTGTGTGTGTGTGTGTGTGCGTGTTCGCTTGGCGGGGGGTGTCATGTTGTTTTCCTTTGCTTCAAGGTAGTATGCGTACAGAAGAATCAGCTGAACTTTTCCTAGCAGATCATATACTGCAATTCGAAAATTTACATGTAAAAAAAATCTAATTTAAAATAAAATGTGAACGAAAATGTCCTGTTATAACGTTATGAACAGTGTAGATCTTGGGTGTCTGCACCGATTATCAAATGATTGTTTCAAAACAAATATCTTACCCATTCCAGCTGAAAAGCCAGGATCGAACGGCTCCAAAGCATATAATCGCTATCAAGAACAAAGGAAGTGTCCATTTGTGAATCATCTTAGCGTATCACTCCAGAGTTCTTGCCTGCAATAAAAAATCATACAAATTAATGTTGATTTTCTTGCAATTTTCTATTACAAACTGTGGAAGATATTTATACACTTTCGGACAGTTATTATGACAACGTTAGGAACATTGAAAATTAAAATGCAAAATATATCGATAAAATAAAAAATTCTTCTAATCTTACCATCATATCTAACAGACATTATCACTATGTCGCTTGCCACGTTTGAAACAGTGTGCCAAGATAAGAATAAACTGAATGTTGTATTTATTTCTCAAGAAAACCTAATATTTAATTTCATTTTAAAAAGTAAATTTATGTTTTAATCTAAATCGGTAATATAAATAATGTCATTTCCTTCTCATGTACTGACGTATTTATTTGAAGATGAATGTTTGTTTAGATGTATTTTACTGAGAATAACAGAAAAAGTTTTTTTTTTAATAGAAATATTAGCAAAACTTATTTTAAATTGGTAGTACTTATTTATGATGTCATGAAAATCATAAAAAGGTAATACAACTATCATGCGCTAAGTAGACTCCGTTGAAAAATCTTGGAATGCTCATAATTTTAAAACTACCAAAAAGATTTTGCTAAAATTAGACACATGTTCTCTTTATTTGTACAATAGATGTTTCTAAATTTGAGTGAGAAAAAAGGGCAAGAAAGATTTATTAAATAAATTTGTTGACGGGTTTCAGTTTATAATATGCTTTTTTGTTCTGTTTTGAACTTTGTCATGATACGCCAACAGATCTGGGCTAATTTACTCAAACAGATCAAGGTGAGTCCTAGCTACGATGTCGTAGCCTCAACTTGATTTGGTGTGGTTGAGGCTACGAACTGATCCCATATCATGTAATGGAGCAAAAAAATCATCACTAAAGTCAGAAACACAAACAGTGTAGAAATCAACTACATAAGTATAATCATGCTGTGAAAGAAGTTTGGCTTATTTTGACTTTATTAAGCCCTTACACGATAAAATAAATTAGCATGGTTACTCTAACCTTATCCTGTCTACCATGACAGACAACGCGAGACTCTCGCCGTGACCCCTTTTCTACGTAAGGCTTGCCAGAACATATTTTGGATATTCTACGCTATATTATTATCAATCAAGTGCGAATAATCGCTTCTTGGTTGAATTTCAAAGTTGCCGATAAACCATATTTACTTTTAATGCGCAGATTTTCTGACCCAAACGGCGCCAAATTTTTACTACGATTTGTTTACATTTCCAAATAAGGCGTCAATGTCCTAATATGGCACACAAACAAACGCGGCTGAGAACGGAAGTAATCATTATTTGAAATAACATGGCGGACGATCTAAACGAAAATATCGGCTGAAAAAAGTAAACGAGATTTTACAACTATTTCTACAATGATTTTCGATACTTCCGGTATTAAATAAGAGGACTACTCAATTTATTGGATTATATGCAAGGAATGTGTTTAAAGTGTTATTATTAGGCTAAAAGAGCGCCGGGTGTGATTCACACCCGGCTTGCTCCATTAACACGTATACGCTCATGTTAGTACCCTGTCCACGAGGTACGAGTAAGGGTACTAATATTAGTACTAGGTGAGTCCACGCTAATCCGATAAATCAACATTCCAAACCTGTGCAGATACTGATCGACGATATCCGAAATAAATACCATCACGGGGGAGGGGCTGATTTATCGGTCTAAGTCCACGCCAATAGGTCTAGTTCAACCTGTGGCGTTACCCGGTGCGCACCTCCCTAGTTACGCCACTGGTTCAACACCGACAGATCTAGATCTACTCTAACAGACCTGGGTCTGTACCAATAGACCAGGCTCAACTCCAACAGACCTGGGTCTACGCTAACACATCTGGATTAATTACACTAAAATATCTGGATCCACAACAACATATCTGGGTGAACTATGCCAACAGATATGGGTCTACGTCAACAGATCTAGGTTAACGATGCCAGCATGTTTGGCTGGGTCTACGTCAACAGATCTAGTTCTATACGTTGTTCGCTTGAAATTATAAGTTGAACGATGAGCGTAGACCCTGATCTGTTAGATTTTTGATGGACGGCAGGGCTGGATCTAAGTTGTTCGCGCTTGGGGTCAATAAAATGTTGCACGAGGAAATACAGCACGCGCCTTGCTTTATTGGATATAACGAAGATGCTACCTGACCTGTCGTATCATGATGTATGGGTCTATGCTGTTCACATCAAATACGGCACGCGTCTTGCTTTATTGGACATTATGGAGATGCAACCGGCAGTGCTGGTCATTGTGCAGCATTTCATGATCGAGTATCGGTTTTTGTTAATCGATTAATGATCATATAATTTGTCAACGTGCTATCTCGCAGAGTCAACGTATTATTTATAATAGCATGTTTAAAACCGGAGAAATGGCGCATAACAAAATGTCGCCAAATGGATCACATAAGCTATGATCGATTAATTGGTGACTTCATTGAAGGTGATCAGTCCAAAATCTAATCAATTGGTCAAAAAAGCACTATCACCATTCTATACTGGTCAGAAGACTAAACTTCCATCTCTTCTGATACGGACAATTATGACTGAGCGATATACTCAATAGCCCATAGAGAATCTTATGTTTGTGCTCATTTCAATTTATGAAATGAGTTCAGTATTTTTTTTAAATTAATGTTGGCGAGCAAACCATTCAAATTGTTCAACAAGTTTAATAAATTTCATTTGAAATTAGCATAAATGAGTGATTATATTTATTACATAAAGAAAAAATACTAATTTTATTAACCAACCCACATACTAGTGTAAGGAAATGACTTTTAAATACACTTAGGTGTCTTAGTCCTTATGCCTTTAATTTTCACGACTTGATGACGTAATTTGTGACGTCATGATGTTTATATATATATATATATATATATATATATATATATATATATATATATATATATATATATATATATAATACCTTAGTCATATGTTAACATATTCACGTAACCACCATTTCAGTATTGTCTTACACACCCACACACTCACACACAGTCAATTAGTCACTCAGTCTCATTTACGTTCAACTTTAGGTATCTGTTTGTATCCAAAGAGCACATGCTTATAAAAACCGGCAAGGAATTCGTAAAACTGTTTGGCTTAAGTCTGAGTCTGAGATTTGTTGGAAAACAATCACAAAAGCCTGTACTCTTTAAAATGACACTTTTGATTATTTGAAAGTGAAAACTCAATTTTATGTTTATTTCGTTTGAGTTTTTTGTTAGTGATCGACAAGACCGTTTTTGGAAGTCCCTTTGGCAATCTTTGAAAACATTTTGATTGTATTTTTATTTCAGTTTTGCCTGTCCGCTAAAAGAGTTAACTTTTTTTATTATACATTTACATATAAAGTCAATTCCCATATAATGTCGTAACTTTTCTTTATGTATAGCCTATCGTGTGCTGAAAAATGGCGTTAAGCCCCAAAACAACAACAACAACCAGTTTAAGGAGATGATGGAACAAGTTAAGCAGTACGTTTGAATATCATATGGCTGAATCTAACAGTAAGAACATCAATTCTTTATTATATAACCCAATGAATGGCTTTTTGAAGACATTTTTTTTCCACATGCGTGTCTACTTTAAAAATCCTCAAATATTTAACAGCTCTAAGTTGGTGCTGCCGTGATTTCTCAGCTGACCGATTTAAATGAATCAAAAATGTTTCGTCTAGGCCCAAATTTTCCACCACTCATTATCAACAATTATATAAGTATCGTTTTTCACGTAATACCTCCAGTCGAATATTTTTGAAAAAAGAAACTGATCCACAATCAGTTATTACATACTTTTGGGAACTATCCATCTACCTAAGTGTTTATATTTATGAACATCAATACATCGGGTTGACATATTAAAATTTAAAAAAAAATATAGATCACAAATTGTTTTGACGAAAATACTTTCCACTATAACAGGCCAAACAATGCCAACAGTAAAACGACTCATTTCACTCAAATTGTGATGAAGGTTCTGCCACACAGCACAATGACCGGTCTTCTTAAGAACTTAATACTAATGACAGACGACTTTAAATGCGACACTTAAATGCAAAAACAAGCGTAGCAATGTCTTGAAAGCTGATACCCAACAATGAAAGAAAACAAAAAACGGGAGGTTTAGTCTAATGTATTATGATGAATGTCATAAATAAAACATGAATAGGCATTGGCCAGGATATTGATACTCGGTCGTTATGATAATCACACATCCGGTTTACTGTTATTCTTCAAGAAAATCCAGCAGAATTTACCACCACCACCACCACCCGGTCATCCAACCATGTTAAAAACTGACTATACCATTATAACCACACACGATATGCATACTTCAGCTTACATCTAAGGACCGCTCCGGAGGCTTAGTCTCTAGAGCGCCCGCTTCGGGTGCTGGAGGTCGCGGGTTCGATCTCCGGCCAAGTCATACCAAAGACAAAAAATGTTGCGCTCAGCATTAAGAGGTTAATGTTAGGACTGGTCGGCCTGGTGTCAGGATAATGTGACTGGGTGGAACATCATGTTTCATATCTGCGGCAGCATTCCCAAGTGCTAGACATCATTAAAAGATACCACACACACACACGCGTTTACATAAAAGTGATAACAGTTTTCTAACATATGCGGTACGCGTCTTGACCTGGAAGCATTTTGTTAATTAGCCAAAATGGTTTTTTAAAAAAGACAGGAGAACTAACTTAAAGTAAGTTTCTGTAGGAAATATTGTGTTTAACGGAATTTTCAATAATTAACAGTTTAAAGTTGCTTGTCATTTTAAAAAATCCCATTTACACTTATCAAACAGCAGTTTTACGATTCAGTTATTTTTCTATGAATTGCTTTTTTTGTGCTACAGTTAAAATCAAAAAATGTAATAATTTACTCCCTCTGTACCCATTTTCGTTCCTGCATAATCACCAATATTTCAAGCGATTTAGGTAGTTTGCTAGCTAGCTAGATAGATGGATGGGTGGATGGATGGATGGATGGATATACAGATAGATAGATAGAGTGATGAGCATATCGTACTATGAAAAACGAAAAATGAAAATACAAAACTAAGTTTTGTGAACTATTTACAACAAAAATATATAACGGCCTTTTAAAAGTTTATTTATAACAGTGATATGCAAGAAATAAGAAACTCAAAATTAGATCGAAACTATTTAAACAATACAAATAATTAACTCTTTGCCAGTGCCCTAAATTTACGACCACTTTAATATCAAATAGTAGTTTCGTACATTTTCTATTCCCCATGCATATTTATTCTTAAATGGTATGTGACCTCTTATGTAAAATAGTATGGTTGATGCTGTTGTGGGCTAAACGCCATTTTTCAGTACATGTTACACATGGGGGCCTGTATAAGTAATTGATAAAGAATCTGGGAAAACTCTGAGAAGATCTCCCGTCCCACAGGAAGCTGCCGACAGTTTTCTCACATACCCACGTTAGCTAATCCCGGGACTCGAACCCACACGGACAGAGTTGATTTATCACTGATCGATATAGGCGAATGCCTTAGACCACACAACCACCCGGGCCCCACAGCATCATGCAAATATTGACGTTATGTATTGATGCGAATAAGAGAGCGTGTAAGATAACGTTTTTAGTTTTTACAAAAGTGTATAAAAAAGGAATTATCGCTCTCTCCCTCTCATAGTTTACATGTAGTTTTACAACGTTAGAAGCGAAATAGGATTTTGAGCGATGATCAAGATGGCTGTACCAATTCATTTATAATTGTTGCATAATACATATCTAGTCTTGGAGAGCATTACGCGATTCGTATCCAATCATAATAGCTTTTACATAATTTCTATCTAATCATAATAGTTATTACTAGACTCGAAGGCTGAGATTAAAGGCAACCAAAATAGAGGACTGGATCATTTTTATTTAACCCAATGAAATTAACTTAAGCTTTTGTATTAAAAATAAAATATGACATGTTCTGGCAAAAGCTGATTTAAAGCCATCAGAACAATGATTCAACTCACTATAACAAGACAGATACGTATACCTTGATGCATAGTCTTTACCCCCCCCCCCCCCCCCAATTTAATACCGGTCTGCCTGAAACAAAGTGTAGCCCAGCTGGACAGTCTGGTGAAAATTTGCTGAAAGAACATTTCACTTGTCATGAGGAAACAAAAGTCATAACCTAAGCTCCTGTGACTTTGACCTTTTGATCTTCAAATCTATAGAAAATTGCCTTTTTCCAGTGCTGTCGTAGTCGACACTTAAGAAGTTTGAGAATAAATGTATATAATAAACTGTTGACATAAAAAGACATCAATAATGACAATCGTGACTACACTGACACTAAATCTGGACCTTTTTACCCTGGAATCAGCTGGATGCCGCCTCAGCATATACCTTGGAAGCGTGACCTAATTTCATCTTCTCTGATTTCGACTTTTGACCTCATATATGACGTTTGATGACAGGTCGATGCAAGACAATTGATTCATCATGCAAAAAAAAACAAGAAGCAAAATTATGTATCTTGTTATTTGACCTCTATCCTTCTGACAGCCAAATATATAAGGTTCATCATCTGTCCAGAAGCCGTTCACTTGTAACGTCTTAGCATAAAAGACCTAAGTCGACACTCTGCTCCATCGCCGCTAAGTTAGCGTCGCTGCGATCTGGCTATTTCGTATTAAAAAAAATTGACATTATCCTTACGCCGACTAGCTCGGCATAAATTATGTATGTTAAGAGTCGAACAACATAGTTCAAAAGAATTGGCTCGATGACTTTTTTGTTGTTGTGGCATCCAATATATGTCCTGATTGTAATTTAAACTAATGAAAATTCTTCGTAAACATATAATGGTCATATTTATTGGAACATTTCCTTTATTAAATTCTCTGCTTCGGGGATGCTAAGTTTTTGCACGTTGTCAAGCTCTTCAGTTTCGGAGCTAAATATATTGTTATACGCAAAGGGGTCTCTTGACCAAGCGAATCAAACATTCGCCTGAGTTCTGCGCGAAGTTCCTTGTTTTCCCATACTTACAAGGACTTCTAGACAACAGTTGTTGTCAACTGGAAGTTCTAATAACGCGACAAGACTATAATTTTCCTTCAATCTATCAATGACCACAAAATATCTCAACTTCGCATTTGCATCACACCCTCACAACTTCATTGCAACCTTACACTATATGGCTTCACCTTGTAAGGCTTACTTATCACAGCGCCAGTACTTAACACCATGAAAATATAAATACAGTTCAAATACCCAATACACGGAACTTTTTTTTTCATACTCTGTCCCTGGGTCAGTCGAACCCAATTTTGAGCTGGACTTCACAGGTACCACTCAACACATTTGCCTTCATAGCAACAATAAAAGGCATCACCAGATAGCGGAACAACCCCTTTTCAGTTATTCCATTGTGCAAAATATCAGTCTTTATCACAAATATTTCAGAGAGAGATGGCCAATCAACACTTTTAGATTTAATTATGAAATAACGGCACATTTTTTCCGACTCAGACCTGAACTCAACTGCGAAACTAAACCATGAAATCATAAAATCTTACCAATAATGCTCTCTGTGACATTTGTCCCCAAAATTGCTAATTACTCGGGATAATAAATATTTCTTCCCGACAACGACTTCCCATAATCAAAAAACTAATCACTAAAATCTAATAAAGTTTTAAAATGGATAGATAAATACAAATGGCAAATACCCTAGATTTATTACAATATGTTTCATGTTGTCAGTCATTTCATAATGCCTAAATGGAAGTGGTCTGTTTTGATAAACACCGGATCTTACTGAGTTTGAGAACCCAACTCAAATAACCACATGGAAACCAGCTTGATCACGGACGGAGGACGAACATGATATTGCAATCTATCTCCCCCCACCCCAAAAAATTTAGTCGGAGGAATGCAAATTTATTTTCTGGTAATAAAACATCAGCTGAACATAGTCCGAATATATAGAATATATTTTTGGACAACAGATCTCTCCAAATCTTGGCGAGCTGTTTCGAAATAATATTGAAAGATATTTCGGGGAAAGAAATATTGATGGTCAATCGCAGTCGCTAGAGTTCAGACAGCACCTGAAAATGTAAATTGGAAAGAAAAATAACCTACATTTTGTTTATCAGATGATCGGTACACTAAACGCACCTTTCCGTTATCATCGGTGCTAAATTTGGGCCACTCAAAATGGGTGTTTTGTAGCGGTTTTCAGAAATAATTGTCCCAATAGAAGGATAAAGTTTAAATCAAAATCAAAATAAATGAAAACAAAATTCTCGTACCGGTCTTGTTACTATAGCCTCAGTCTTTCTTATGGAATAAGTACCAAAACAGTTGAAACGTATAGTACCCAATTTCATGATAAATTCATCCAGATTTTGTTTCGTTAAGTGTTGAAATCCTCCCCAGGACAGGGTGGAAATCGATTGGATGTACAGAGATTTAAAAATCAATAACAAAATGAAGTTATATCATATGTTATGAAACTCAAAGTAATTACAAATTTCAGAATTTAAAAAATTATATTGGACAACTGTATCCTTGTACTGACATATCGTATGGATATCGTATATTATGCATTATGATATATATGTATACCGTATAATATGCATTATGCTATATATGTATACCGTATAATATGCATTATGATATATATATATATATATATATATATATATATATATATATATATATATATATATATATATATATATATATATATATATATATATATATATATATATATATATATATATATATATATATATATATATATTTATACCGTATGTACTAGCATAACGAAAATCCTTTTCTGCCATATCATAATGCTGTTTGTTCGACTGATTACTTCTTATAAACTGCAGAGACAGATCTAACGACGCATTATGCCACGACAGATCTGGATCTGTGCAGTTTGCTGTTGAACTCGACATCTAAGGGAGTACATACGCTAACTTTGTTTATTACTGTTCAGTAAAATGTATGTTTAATTTTTGTATCCATGTTGTTGATGATTTTAATACATTGTAACAGGTTGGTCAAGACATATGTAGATAGCTACAGCGTTATAGATCTCTCCGTTGTCTGACTGAATGAAGCTAGTTGAAAGTAATCCAATGAAATTGCTCGTTATATTTTAGTTAGGTGTATGATGTTAATAACCATTGTGGCGTCCATTACACGTGTCGCATTGTCGCATGTAAGTTTCGCCAAATTCGAGAGTTTTTTTTCTTAATGTTTTCTTCTTTCCTTTAGTCTAGGTATGCGGGGACCACGATTGTGTCCCTTCTGAAAAATTAACATGTCCATCGATCTCTTTCACGGGAGGATGGCATTCTGACAAATACAGACACTTGTCTTAAACTCGATGGAATTTATAAAATTAAGATCCTCCCTTTGATGATTCTTGTTATGATTAAGCCATATTAAGTTGCTTGGTCGCGTTTCACTATGTTATGATTAAGGCGGATTAAGTTACTTGGTCGCGTTTCACTATGCTATGATTAAGCTATATTAAGTTGCTTGGTCGCGTTTCACGATGTTATGATTAAGCCGTATTAAGTTGTTTGGTCGCGTTTCACTATGTTGTGTGAGCTGTACTCAACGAATTTGCACGTGCTGCATGAGCACCTTTTGGGAAAATGAAAATTGTTTCTTATACTCTTACACATTAAGGCCGGTTTTATCTCATTTGAAATGTATGACTTTTTGAAGTCAGACATACTCAAATATTGAGATTGAATAAATTGACTGCTACAGTTCCTTTTCATGCTAAGAATACATACATACATACATACCCGTCGGGGGCTCCGAGTGGTCCAGTGGTCTAAAGAGCTCTATGTTACGGATCACTGCCATCTCACCTCTGTCTGCATTGGTTCGAGTCTCGGATTCGGCTAATGTGGGTATGTGAGAAAGTTTGCCATTAGCTTCTCGTGGGTCGGTGGTTCTTTCCGGGGTTTTCCCGGGTTCTTCCTCCACCATTAATATCGACCGCCATGTATAGCCTATCGTGTGCTGAAAAATGGCATTAAACCCTACAACAACAACAAAACAACAACAACAACAATATACCCCGCCAAGCTGTGTAACTATTTACAAAAGTATATGTGATCCATCAGTTTTATATAGGTGTTTATAACACTTACTTTTGCCGATAGTTAGAAGTACGCTCCAAGGAGAACATGATTTACCACAATATAATCGTACGGTCTACATGCAACATGAGCAATTGTAATGTCGCTTGGCCATTTATGTGCAGTGCATCAAAACTGTGACACAATACGCACACAATGTTCCAAACGTGGCTTGCAACATGAGAAATACAACTCGGATGTAATTTACCGCCTATTGATAAAACATTGCCCCTTATGGCGGCTTAAGGCGACAGTCACAGTCGGAATATGATCGACATTTTCTGTCGCAGCATATGTATTGCTCTGCGCCGAAAGCGATGCACCAAACTTTCAAATTTAGGTGTATTCCTACAAGTACATCCAAGGTTATTTCCGAAAATGAGGTAAATGAACAAGTGATGTTCCCATCGTAATAATTTATGAAACAGTGATATGTTTATGTGCGTTTTTGTTTCTTCAAAATGACCCAGGACATATTTTTAACTATCGCGCTCAATCACTTTCATGCAAATATTCGCAAACAACAAACGGTGTACACTCATTGTAAAGAAAATGAACATAGATCTTTTGAAATCTCGCATATGGCGAGAAAGCTGCTTTTTTATACCAAAGTTTCGAATTTGCGTATTTTTTGGTTCTTTCTGAAGCCGCTGTGTTAATGTCGAGATAATTCTAATGAATCCAGATATTGAACCAATATAAAATTCACATTTCTACAAAATCTTTAACAGGATACATGATTTGTCATTTTCTGAATTTAATATTTTGCCTCTTTAAAGGATAAATATAAATCAATAGCGTCAACTATAGACCTGTTATGTTTTGTATATCTGTAAAATAGGCCTATATTCATCACAGATAACCGATGTAGCGGCATTCAACAGATGTGAATGAGCGATATCCAGAAGAGATCTGTGCAAGTATTTGATGACAATGATGATAATTGTAACAATGTCAATAATAATAATAATAATAATAATAATACAAAATAATTATTATTATTATTATTATTATTATCCCTACCTTCGCCAGATGAATGCAAAATTAAGCCGAAGAAATCAATCTCTTCAATCTGTCCACTTTTTTCTTTGTCTTTTTTCTAAAGTCTATGTGGATATATGCAGACAAATTATGGAAGTTGTTTAAAAAGCATACTCATTCACTTTCCTTGGCCTTGCTGCAGTGGAACGTATCTGAGGACAGTGTATAAATATAAGATTTTCTAGCGCAAATCAGCAAACTTTTTTGACAGATTGCATACGCCCCATCCTTTCACAAACAGCCAATGAAGTTAGATCATTCATTACAAGTTGAAATGATCGGCTAGAAAATACAATTACTAACGCTCGCATTGTAGTCGTTGCCAAATTCGAGCAATAACTAGGAAATTAACGGCTTTGTGTAACCCGCCAATATTTGTGTCATGTTTAGAAAACAGTTATTAATTTCATCATTATCTGGTCTTACCTCCTAGCTATTGAAATGGTTGGGTAGTTTCACCGAACGCAGTCGGCCTGCAGTACTATGTAGACTTTGTAGACTCCGTATACCATTATGTAGGCTGTGACCGAAATATTTAACAAGTTCAATGTTCAATTTTATTCGAGAACAAACAAATATGGTATAGTATGGACAAAAGTTTTTATGTGGACAAAAGTGTTTATAAGGACAAAAGTGTTCATGGAGTAAAGGGAAAATGTAATGATAAAATGGTGAAAGAAATAAGGGCCGACAGTTTATGGGGACAAACTGGAATGGTAATATTAAAATGGTGAACGAAAAAGGATAGATAGTTATAGGGACAAGGGAAAATGTAACGTTAAAATGTTTATTTACAATCCAACACACTACATATACTATCCAACGCGCTGTAATGACACATTTCCCGTTATTTACTGTCCAACACACCACCCTTTGCCATCAACACGCCGTATGTAGTTACCAATACCCCATCAACTACTATCCGACCCTCCATATACGCTATCCAACACGCAACGTGTGGTGACCAATTACTCGTTATCTATTATCAAATACCCTACATATAACATCCAACAGACCTCGTAAAGTGACCAATACTGAGTAAATTACTATCAAACGCACCCCACAATACCGTCAATACGCCCATTATTTACTATATATATATATATATATATATATATATATATATATATATATATATATATATATATATATATATATATATATAACGCATTACCTGTATCTCAGATCATGTTGGAAGTGTCAGGATATTTTCGTATCGTGTACTGATGTTATGAACAACTTTAACCAGAGGAACGAACTCATAAAAACAATTAAATGGACGTGATTCCGAACTTGTACCGACCTTTAGCGGAGACTAGACTAAATAATGAACTAGACAAGAAGTAGTACCAAACTTCCTAACTGTCGATCCGTTTATTAAATAACAACTCCTTGGCGCTCTATACTAAATTCTGCACTTGACTTAACGACCAAAGACTAAATTCATATGGCAGGCGGAGCCCCCTCCCCCTTTACACGCAATCTCAGGTTTTGATATCACCAGAAGTATTATGCTAGTACCCCATTTTAAGAAAAGGAAGTAGCCAGTATTTGCGTCATTTTGAGACAGTGTTTGAAGATTTGAAATGGCCAAGAGATTATTGGACTTTATTATTGCAAAACCTATTTATTGGCACAGCTCGTGAAGTCTACACTTCATTGTCGGTACAGCAAAGTGTTAATTATGATTTAGTAAAAGGATATGTCTTGAAGGGTTATGACTAGGTACCTGCGGGATACGGATGAAGGTTTAGGAATTGTATTGAAGAAACTAGACGAAACCTACCTTTAATTTAAAGGGAAAAAGAACAACTTTTTAATAGTTTTACTCAGCCAAGAAGATTGATCAAAATGACGCCAGTCTTAGACAACTCATATTAGTTGAAGAGTTCAAGAATTGTATCCATAGTGATGTGAAATATTAAGACTTCATAGTGTTAAAATAAGTAACAGAAAAGAGTGAGAACCAGCAAGTGTTGTTAAAATTTAACAAATAATTTATTTCTCTAGAATACAAAGTGAAAAATATAAAAGGAACTGACGGTTTTTGGAATTAAATCCCAAGTAATCCTACAACTTCTAATACAATATTTGGTGATATTCCAAAATATATCCAACGCTGGAGATGTCCATGTGTACATGGTGGCCAGCGTCGTGTTGATGTGCCTATAGTCTTTTGTTGAATCACAATAATACATTCCAAGAATATATCCTTTTTGGAATTGCACTATGAATCCATGTCTCTATTTAATAGAATGCTATTTTTAAGCACTTTGTATTCCCAGAGAATGATCACTTGAATTAAATAATTTTAATAAATAAATTTCAGCCCAGAGAAATACTGGACACAACAATAATACAGCTGATACTGCTCAGATCTCAACGCACGAATAAATAATCTCTAGAAGAAGAAAAAAGGTTATATAGTACTCTACTTCAGCTTAAGTTACAATTAATATTTTCTAATACAATATATTACCTAAAGGAAAATTTCATTCTGGAAGGGTCCAAATGTTTACAGATAAAATCTTAGTTATAATTAGAAGGTATGTTTCTAAAATTATAATATGAAATGCAGTAAACAACACATAGACCCGGCTTTTCATGCGGAATTTCCAACGTTCTGGACTCAGATTCAGATAAACATGTTTACAAAACCACAATCAATGATTCCAGTCCGGTAAAAATGAGCTTGATTTTGGACAAGGTCAAATCTATAACACATAACGAATAAGAAACTAAGATGCAATGCATGTCAAATATACACAAAAAAATAACGATCTTGATGATCAAAAGGTAGACACTTTGAAAAATGTTACTTAACTCACAAAGTTTCATTTGTCAATGTCTTCCTCTCAGCAGTTTATTTGTAAAAACAAAAACCATCTCTGTCTCAAACGAGTACCGCGAAATCCCAATCAGGCAGAACGTTTATGAATTACACTTCTGATAAAAGTGCACTTATTGTAAAAGATGAGCAGGTTATTTATGGTTGCTATAGGCTGAAAAATAAACAACATAATCCAGACCGCGCTATTCCAAAAGCTCTTATTTCAAAGACATCAAGGTCACGTTCCTGTATTGAAGCAATGCATTGGTGAAATAAACCCCAGTCTGATTATTGTTTATGGAAAATAATGAACTATTCATGTAGAAATGTTCTATATCACATATTGGTAATTATGCCAAGCCTATCCTTCTTAAAATATTAAGGGACTCGTGAGCTTCTCCGAGTGCTTTATAATCAGGTAATTTGTCTTTATCTGAGACGTCTTTTTCTAGTGAAAGTGTTCTTGTTCAGGGAGTAGAGTGCGGCTTTGTTAATGTCTTCTCCATTGTTTCAATTTGGCATTAGACTTCTTTCCCTGTTGATGGTATTAATGTATTACCAGGCAATAACCTAGCTGGAGATAAGATTGTGTTTAATGTACTTGCAACTGACAGGCTTTGATTGGATCAGAAGGATGATCTAATTAAAAATTATATCTATGATTTATACCCTCATGTGCAGTTATTAGATCTACGAAAAAAGAGCTCTTGAGAATGATGTTGATCAGGAAATTATCCATTTAGGTGACACATTCATTGGTCAGTTTTCCTCGTATTGACCACAATGATTCTCCTTTAACTGCTCTTTGTTTTCATTCAAGTCATGGTAACACAAGGCAAGAAATAATTGAGATGTTCTGTTTGTTTTAAAGGTCTATTAGCGAGACTGAAGCTACATGAGTACCAGTTTGCTATTATTTTATACATGTTGTCCCTATGTGAAGATGGAGACCCCCTGATGTACCTGCCAGTGACGACTGGTCAGTGAGCTATTACATTGTTGTTCCAAGGTCGTATAGGCGGAAAATTCCTAGTCTAGCACATACAATTAATTTGTTTGGTCATATATGAGTCAATAAGACTTATCACAAGATCTTAAATCATTTTTACTGGCCAATAGTAAATGTGGTGCTTCTAAATATTGTAGATCTTGCCAAAAAAAAAAAAAACTTGTCCACTAGTAGGAAACTCCAATCAGACGATACCTAAGTCTCATCTGTAAGTTATTCCTGTATATGACGAATCTTTAGCAGAATAATGGTAGATTGTGTCTGTCCAGCACCTAAGACAAAGTCAGACAACCAATACTTGTTAACCATAATATGTGCATCCAGAAGATCTCGAGAGGTAATTCCTTTGAGGAATATTAAAGCTAAAACCATAACAAAACCTTTGGTAAAGTTTTGTTTACATTTATTAGCCTTCCCAAATCTGCTAAATCTGATCAATGGTCAAATATTATATCTGAAATTTTCCAACAGGTTATGCATAATAGGCATCCAACAGTTTAAATCTGCCTATCACCCCGAAAGGCAATGGAATTTAGAGATATTTCATGAAACTTGGAAGAATATGATTCAGTCATAATGTATTGATACTCATCATGATTGGGATGAGGGTGTTCATTTGCTGTTATTTGCCGTTAGGGAATTAGTTCAAGAATCATCAGGTTTGAATCTTTTCTAACTAGCTTTTGGACTTACTGCCATGACCATTGAAATTATTAAACGGAGACTTCTTTCAGCCGAGGATTTAGAAATTAATTGAGATTTAGTGGATATTCTCTCTTTTTCACAAGAATTTGTTCCTGTGCCAGCACGTTCGCCGCCTTCTCCTTCCTTGCAACCAGTCGAGGATTGTAGACAGAGACAGAGGAAGAATTGAAGACATTTTTGCAACAGCAGAAAGAAGCAGAACAAGCCTTTCTACTACAACAGCAATAGTGAGAAGAAGAAGAGGCAAGAAGAAAACGACAAGAGGAAGAAGAAGCAGAGAAGAAACAAGGTCTAAGAGAGAAGGATGACAGTGAAAGTCAAACGGTCACAGTACTCCTAGACATGTTGGCAGAGTTAAGGAGTCTGAAAAAAATGTAGCAGACTTCTTTAATACGACCCAAGAGAAAAAGACTTTCCTAGACAAACAGTTCAACGCCGTTCACACGCCTACTACGTCTGAGATACCAACAGTTGTGATTTCTGCCGAATCATCGACTCTAGCAGGTCCAGAAGTAGGCCTTGGCCGTGGAAAAGGGACAAGGCAGTTAAAGTTCATTACTACCCCTTCCTGAATTTGTTTTCTTAAAGCAAACACTCAACGGTCCTTTTCAGGCCAACCCATCTCTCTCGAAAAGATATAGTATCACTTTGCCAAAATAAATTAAAACTCAAAATCCCTTTTTTTGCCCGATGATGGACGTGCGTGATTGCTTGAGTTCTTATAAGAATCAAAACAAAGCGACACGTTTTCTTTCTGATATGTACAATCCAATGTGTCAACATAACACTTTAAAAATTCATTAGCTTCTTCTGTGTCTTTTCACTCTCTCTCTCTGTTTTTTTTTTTCAAAATTTCTTCACTTTCACGTTTTTTTCTTCTTCCTCACTTTCGTCTCGTCTTCTTTTCTTCTCTTTCTTGACGTCTTTAGGTTCCTCTTCTGCCTGTACTGAACCCCTCTCCCCCTCCTGCTCCTGTTGTTTCTTAGGACAGTCTGGAGATCAGTGTCCTTTGTCTTGACAATGATAACAGGTATCTTGACTTCTGTCTCTTTTGACGCTTGTCTTGGTTTGATGTTAAGGACATTCTGTAGACCATTGCCCTTTCTTCTGACAGATACAGCAATTATATTAATTTTTATCTCGAAAGGAGTGAGAGTAGTCCTTCGGCTTCTCTGATAAAAACCTTCCTTAGTATGACACATCGCAAAGCTCTGATCAGAAGTTCGATATGTGTTGGCTCTAGCACCTTTCTGGTAGGATTGAGAGTGAAGTGATTACTTGGAGGGAAGACACTGACACTTTATATAAGGAATACACTGGCCTTATATTGATATTGGACCATGAAGTTTCGAGTTTATCAGGCCATCGGAATTGACATCTTTCAAAGTCATCAACAAGATTCAACACGTACATCAGTCCAACGACAAGTTTCACATCACTGATGGAAAAGCGACAATGTACATGGCTCACGTTTTTTTCCCAAAGGGACCGGACCAATAAGTTAAGGGTAGACGACATTCGCAGCACCAAAAAGAGCATCGTCCGAATTAACAACCATCAAGATAAGATATGTTTAGCTAGGGCCATCGTGGTGGGACTAACATATGCCGACAAGAACAACACGGCAGAATGGAAAAGAGCCCGGCAAATTATTCAAATATCGGACTGAGCCAAACAATGAAGAGAAGCAGAACTCCTGTTACAGCAACCGGGGCTATCCAAAGACACATTATGTGGCATTCCTGAAATGCAAAAATTGCAAGATGTCTTGGCTCGACGCTACACCTTAAAAGTACACCCTCAAGAAGTACACGGACCTCTGTTGTTTCAACAAAAAAAAAATAATTTCAAAGACAGAAAATACTTTCTCGTCTATCATCACGATGAAAATGTCGATGCCCTTACCAGTATCACAGGGTTCCTCGGATACAGTTATTACTGTGAGAAATGTGACTATGGCTATTATAATGGAAAGCGACAAAAACATTGTGGATCGAAATGTGATGGATGATTAGCCTCTAAACCCCGTCTTGACTAAGGACAAAAACAAGTGCATGACCCTGCTTCTCAGCGCACTTTTGTTAGCCCTACCTGTTACCAACAACATCTGAAGACGCAAAGTTCACAACAGAAAAATATTTGCCAACTCCTGAGCTTGTGCCTTACTTGTGGACATGTCATACGTACCAAAAGTGCCAAAACGCACGTATATTCAGGAAAGAAACAATGTCTCATTTGTCGCCAAAGCATGGACATGGAACACGAATGCTTCATTCGAAAATACCAGCCCCGACAGAAGAAGGAAAAAGCTGGCCATAAGAAGAGAGGAAATTTCATCATTTTCGATTTTGAATGCATGAAAGAAACTAGCATTCACATTTGTAATTTCTGCGTGGCTTATCGAGCGCGCGAGAAGTGCGTCAAAGAACCTATCTTTAGTCATTGAATGCACTGCAGCAAGATTTCTGGAGGAGGTGAAAAAATCTTTCATGGACCAAACACACCGGCCGATTTCACCCAATTGATCTTACACCCCATCGACGAGACGTGACGCCAAGAGGATATCGAACGTTATGGATATTGCCATCGATATGCCACGGTAATGGCTCACCACTTCTCGGGATACGATGGCTAGTTTCTTCTGAAATACTATACGAACAAAATACCGAAGGTCCAAAAATGACTTTGAACGGAGCCAAATTCATTTCCATGCAAGTGGGACAAGTGCAGTATAGAGATTATATGAGTTACTTAGCCATAACATTGAGCTGAATGCCTACAACATTTGGAATGACAAAAACGACCAAAGACTATTTTCTCTAATTTTTCAATACCGAAACCAATCAACACGCCGTTCTACCCCATTTGCCTACTACGACCCCGAAAACATGCGCACTGAACAACGAGAAGCTTTCTATGTTTGGCACCGCTGTTACGGCTCGAACTCCTTCAACTTTCAGGAAGAAATGTTAAAGTGTATTCGTTCCGACGTGGGCATTTTACGACGATGCTGTGGACAAATTTCGAGAATTATTCATGGAGCACAGAGGGATCGATTCCTTGAAAGAAGCCTGCACCATTGCCAAAGCGTGCTCCTTAGTGTACCGTAAACGATTGATGCCCGAGAATACCCTGGCTGTCATCCGCCCTCTAAGGAAGAACTTTGTTAAACGTCAATACTCGGTCAAAACCCTACGTTGGCTACATTACTTGTGTGACAAGGAAGACAAATGAATCCAACATGCCCGAGACGGAGGAGGTGAAAAGACCATCGGAACGTATTCGGTGGATGGCTGGGGCATAGAAAACCCCAAGATAGTGTACGATTTTAACGGTTGCTTATTTCACGGATGTCTCATCTGTTGCTCTCAACATGACACTAAAAGTCAGATTGACAACATACCATGGAAGACTTGTACGAGTTCACTTGTCAACGATGCTTTAAGTTAGAACAGCAAGGATACCAAGTGGTGGAAATGTGGGAACACGAGTACGATCATCCTTTGAAAACCGATCCCGAATTTAAACGCATCGTTGACAGTTACTAGTGGATGGACCACCTGAACCCGAAGAGCAGTTTGTACGGAGTACGGACGACTGCCACCTGTTTGCTGTACCACGCCGACGAGGATAAAGAAGATGAAATCAAATACTTCGACGTGTTTTCGCTGTAACCATATGTATGCAAATATTGTCACTTTCCCGCAGGGCACTCATACTTACTGACGGAACACTTCGACGTGAACAACATTCGACAATACGAATGATTGATCAAGTGTAAAGTCTTGCCATCCACCGACTTGTACCATCCCGTTTTACCCCACCATTGCCAAGAAAAACTTTTATTTCTTTGGCTGTACATGTGTGGAAATGTGTAACCAAGACCAACCTTGTCATCACACCCAGGAAGAGCGCGCCTTGACGGGAACTTGGGTCAGCGTAGAATTGTTCAAAGCTCTGGATCTGGGATACCAGCTAATAGAAGTGTATGAAATTTGCCACTTTCCCAAGACTTTAAAATACTGCAAGGAAGACGAGACTCAGAAAGGCATTTTTGCAGACTACGTGGATGCCTTTTTAAAACTGAAACAAGAAGCACGCAGCTATACTTCCTGGTGTCACACTGCCGAAGACCAAATGAAATTCAAAGAGAAATAGTTGGAGCGGGAAGGCATCACTTTAGACGACATCGAGAAAACGAAGAAAGGCGATCGTTTGCCAAGTGGTGTTGAATTGCTTGTGGGGCAAAATGGCATAACGACCGTGTTTACCCAAGATAGAGTATTTGTCCAATCCTTTCCGCTACTTCAGATGATTTATGATAAACTAAAATCAAGAAACACGTAAATATCCTTCCTAATGACTTGATCTTAGTCAATTAAGATGAAGAACTGGACTTTGGAGAGGCCGACGTATTTGGAAATGCCATCATCTCGGCCTACGTGACAGCACATGCTTGCTTAAAATTGTACGAAGCTTTAGAACTGATAGGAGATCGTGTGCTGTACTTTGACATGGACAGTTGCATACACGTTGAGCGCCTGGGTCACCGACACCCTGACATCGAAGGAGACCGTTTAGGAGCCTGGACGGACGAGCACCCCGACGACGAGATTCTAAGTTTTGCTATTGGCGGTCCCAATTATTACGGCCTCGAATACTGGAACCCCCAAGAAGAAAGTGTAAAGTGAAAGGATTGACTCTTAATTATAGCACCAGTCAAGTGGTGAACTTTGGGGTATTGAAAGAAGCCTTGAAGTCTAGAGAGGATCGAGATTTCAAAGTGACCGCCTACCAACCTCAAACAATTTTACGTTTAGCCAAACACTAAATTGTTACTCTAAATTCTTAACAAACTGGACCACTGAATTGTTTCATGTCACTGGACGAGTGCGTGGTCGCCATACTGCCGTCCATAAATTGGAAGACATGAACGGGGAAGTTTTAAAAGGAACGTTTTACTTGCCCGAGTTATAACGCGTGACCAAAAAAGAAGACAAAGTGTACGACAACAAAAGCATTCTCGAACAAAGAACCCGTAAAGTGGGAAAACGATGTGTAAAAGAAGTGAAAGTACGTTGGAAAGGATATCATCCCAATTTTGACTCTTGGATCGGTGCATCGCAAGTCATCAACTATAAAAAGAAGCGACCATCATGGCCTTCATCACACACTCAGCCACTACAACCGTGACCACTCATTTACCCAGTTCTTCTGTGCAAGATCTACAAAAACATCCCTTGTGGATGTGGTGTGGAGAACGTGTGTCTAAAACGCGAATCGTCTTTTCTGCCAGATCTTTGTAGTGTATTGTTTCAACGATGCTGACATTGCCAAATGGAGTTTGCGACAAGGAGACAAACAAATGTGGACCATTTTACTGAGCAGCTGCATCGATTACTTTCTCACCAATACTTCTTTGAAATACTCTAACGATTACAACAACAGGAACCTTGCGACCAACGTCAGTCACCATCCTAACAGTCACCACCCAAACAACAACACTTTATTTAGACACTCCTCTGACCTCCAGTGACTCCTCGAACAGCAGAAGTCAGGAATTATGAATAACCAATTTTACTTAATGTTACTTAGTTACAGTTCCATGGATGTGTTGTCCAAAACACATTATGCTGTTTCACAGCCAAATTACTTCAGGCCATCCAATTGGATCACGGATCCCATTTGGAAGTGGCTTTGGTCGAAATCATTCACCCTACACAAATCCTAAACATCATTGAAAATCAAACTTTATTTTACGGTCTAAGTTCATGACGATCACCTGCAAGAATACTTGGATATAAATGTAAAATATTCGTGGAAAAAGGACCCCAGAACTAAACGGACCACGTATCCGTGCACAATTCCCTCAGGCTATTATTTTTTATTTTATTTTAGCGGTCAACATTTAGTGGGCACAACTGCTGTCAGATTCAATGTAGTGTTTGAAGAAACCTTGAACAAACAGAACAAAACTGTGACCACTGAGTGCCATAAAGTAGCTCGTCGCCTGCTGATGAAATGTTCAGAGGACGAAGTGTTGGCCATTACATTTTGTCCTGAATTGTATGACATTTTGGATAGAGACCCCAGCTGATCAATGTTAAAAACTAAATCCCAGCCATTACCAACAAGTCTGATATTCGAGTGATGTTCGATTCCTTGTAGAACTGAACCAAGGATTACATTTGATCTTTGTGTACTCCGATGTGGTGGAGTCCAATGTAGTGGGACACACCTCCATACCGTTGCTGCAAGTCGTTCCTTTCAAAATGGATTCCACCACATCGAATGACGAGGAAGGTGGAAACACGTACAAAGTTCACCGTGAATTTGTACATCCTCACTATTTGCCTGTCAGTAAGTCGTATTTCGGCAGTGTCAACATTGCTATAAAAGCGGATATGGGACAAACTATTTCATTAAAAAGGAAACGTGACGATGAAACTCCACTTCCGAAAACGAAACTCTAACAACTTGTAAGTCATGTATCATGTGTACCGTGGAGTCGCTCGACAGCGACGACATGGTTTAGGAGATATGTTGAAATATGCGTTTCATTAAGTGGCCCCGGTTTTGAAACGATGGTCACACGAGGATGACACGCATTGAAAAATGTCTCTTAGACGCAAGGCAAGAATTTCTCCAAAATATCATCATCGACAAACAAAATTCCAAAGAAGCTTTCTTGAGGGCAGGATAAATTGTCTTTCATCAAACGGGCAAAGATATTCTTTGCCGACGAGAAACTCCTATAAATGCACTGAACGCTACCAAGCCAGGTGCAACACTGACGCCACAGCAAGGACAAGGCAGAAAGAGACGACGAAAACACCCCTTCAGAGGACTTCACACCCCCAGAGCTAAATACTAAGAAAAGAAGACCTGTCCGAGAATTAGAAGTTTTTGATTCTTAAATCACGGAGTGAGAGAAAACGTTATTCACCGACATTCGTGCGCATGTTCCAAGTCGGAGGTTAACAGCCTATACAGAGATTCTTATGTTTATTCTCATTTAAATTTATGAAATGAGTTTAGTATTTTTTTTATCAATGTTGGCGAGGAAACCATTCAATAAATTTCATTTGAAATGCGCATAAATGAGTGATTATATTTATTACATGAAGAAAAATACTAATTTTATTAACCAACCCATATGCTAGTGTAATGAAATGACTTTTAAATACACTTAGGTGTCTTAGTCCTTATGCTTTTAATTTTCACGACTTGATGACGTAATTTGTGACGTCATGATGTTATATATATATATATATATATATATATATATATATATATATATATATATATATATATATATATATATATATATATATATATATGAATAATACCTTAGTCATATGTTAACATATTCACGTAACCACCATTTCAGTACTGTCTCACATACTCACACATACACACAGCCAGTTAGTCACTCAGTCTCATTTACGTTCAACTTTAGGTATTTGTTTGTATATAAAGACCACATGCTTATACAAACCGGCAAGGAAATTGTAAAATTGTTTAGCTTAAGTTTGAGTATGAGATTTGTTGCAAAGCAATCACAAAAGTCAATAGTCTTTAAAATGACACTTTTGATTATTTAAAAGTGAAAACTCAATTTTATGTTTATTTCCTTTTGGGTTTGTTTTTTGTGATTCTCCAAGATCGTTTCTGGAAGTACCTTGGGTGATCCTTGAAAACATGTAGATTGCATTTTTCTTTCAGTGTTACCTGTTCGCTAAAAGAGTTAACTTTTTCTGTATACATTTACATATAAATTCAATTCCCATATAATGTCATAACTTTTATTTTAAATATTTCATTAACGCAACTTTATCAGTTTAGGGAGAAGATGTTGAGAAGTCCGTTTGAATATCATATGGCTAAATCTAACAGTAAGAACATCAATGTTTTGTTACATAACCCCTTGAATGGCTGCTTGAAGACATTTTTTTCTTCACATGCATGTCTACTTTAAAAATCCCCAAACTGTTAACAGCTATAAATTGGTGCTGCGTGATTTCTCAGCTCACTGATTTAAATCAATCAAAAATGTTTCGTCAAGGCCCAAATTTTCCACCACTCATTATCAACAATTATATTAGTATCGTTTTTCACGTAATAACGCCAGTCGAATATTTTTGAAAAAAGAAACTGATCCACAATCAGTTATTACATACTTTTGGGAACTATCCATCTATCTAAGTGTTTATATTTATGGACATCAATACAGCGGGTTGACATATTAAAATTAAAAAAAAAAAATATAGATCACAAATTGACGAAAATACCTTCCACTATAACAGGCCAAACAATACCAACAGTAAAACGACACATTTTACTCAAATTGTGATGAAAGTTCTGCCACACAACACAATGACCGGTCTTCTTAAGAACTTCATACAATTGACAGACGACTTTAAAATGTGACACTTAAATGTAAAAACAAGCATAGCAATGTCTTGAAAACTGATACCCAACAACAAAAAAAAAAAAAAAAAAAAAGAAAGCGGGAGGTTTAGTCTACTGTAATATGCTGAATGTCATAAATAAAACACGAATAGACATTGGTCTGATAATCACACATCCGGTTTTCTGTTAAACTTCAATAAAATCCAGCAGATTTTACCACCACCACCACCTGGTCATCCAATCTTGTTAAAACCTGACTATACCATAATAACCACACACGATATGCATACTTCAGCTTACATCTAAGGACCGCTCCGGAGGCCTAGTGGCTAGAGCGTCCGCTTCGGGTGCTGGAGGTCGCGGGTTCGAACCCCGGTCAAGTCACACCAAAGACAAAAAATGGTGTGAACAGCTGCCTCGCTCTGCGCTCAGCAATAAGAGGTTAGTGTTAGGATTGGTCGGCCTGGTGTCAGGATAATGTGACTGGGTGGGACATCATGCTTCTTATCTGCGGCAGCATGCCCCAGTGCTATACATCACTATAAAATGCCACACACATACGCGCTTACATCAAAGTGATTACAGTTTTCTAACATATGCGGTATGCGTCTTGACCTGGAAGCATTTCGTTAATTTGCCAAAATGGTAAAAAAAAAAAGACAGGACAACTAACTTAAAGTACGTTTCTGTGGGAAATAGTGTGTTTTCCGGAATATTCAATAATTAATAGTAATAATTAATAGTTTAAAACAACCGCGTTGCTTGTCATTTTAAAAAATCACATTTATACTTATCAAACAGAAGTTTACGATTCATTTATTTCTCTATGAATTGTTGTTTTCTTTTGCTACAGTTGAAATTAAAAAATGTAATAATTTACTCCCTCTGTACCCTTTTTCGTTCGTGCATAATCACCAATATTTCAAGCCATTTAGGTAGTTTGTTAGCTAGCTAGCTAGATGGATGGATGGATGATAGATAGATAGATAGATAGATAGATAGATAGATAGATAGATAGATAGATAGATAGATAGATACATGGAGTGATAAGCATACCGTAATATGAAATACATATAGAAGGACTGATAGACTGAAAAGGCATTTTGACTATCGCTTACTCTGAGAATCGTCCTTTGTAAAAAAGAAAACTAATACTTTATGAATGGCATACAAATGGAAGAAAAATGAAATACAAAACTAAGTTGTATGAACTATTTACAACAAAAATATATAACGGCCTTTTAAAAGTTTATTTATAATAGTGATATGCAAGAAATAAGAATTTCAAAATCAGATCGAAACTATTTAAACAATACAAATAATTAACTCTTTGCCAGTGCCCTAAATTTACGACCACTTTAATATCAAATAGTAATTTCGTACATTTTCTATTCCCCATGCATATTTATTCTAAATGGTATGTGACCTCTTATGTACAATAGCATGGCTAATGCTGTTGTGGGCTAAACACCATTTTCACCACATGCTACACATGGCGGCCTGTATAAGTAATGGATGAAGAATCTTGGAAAACTCTGAGAATATCCACTTACCCACGGGAAGCTACCGACAGTTTTGTCACATACCCACGTTAGCTAATCCTGAGACTCGAACCCACAATTTATCACTGATCTATATAGGCGAATGCCTTAGACCACACAACCACCCGGGCCCCACAGCATCATGCAACTATTGACGTTATGTATTGATGCGAATAAGAGAGAGTGTGTAAGAAAACGTTTTTAGTTTTTAAAAAAAGTGTATAACCAATAACAAAATGAAAATATATCATATGTTATGAAACTCAAGGTAATTACAAATGTCAGAATTTAAAAAATGATATTGGACAACTGTATCATTGTACTAACAAATGACAAGGTCTCGAGCATATTATACATTATGCCATATATGTATATCGTATAATATGCATTATGCTATATATTAATACCGTATAATATGCATTTTGCTATATACGACTATCGCATATTATGCATTATGCTATATACGTATACCGTATATTATGCATTATGCTATATATGTATACCGTATACTATGCATTATGCTATATATGAATACCGTATAATATGCATTATGCTATATATGTATACCGTATAATATGCATTATGCTATAAATGTATACCGTATAATATATATTATGCTATATATGAATATTGTATATTATGCATTATGCTATATATGTATACCTTATGCATTTTGCTATATATGAATATCGTATAATATGCATTATGCTATATATGAATATCGTATATTATGCATTATGCTATATATGAATATCGTATATTATGCATTATGCTATATATGAATATCGTATATTATGCATTATGCTATATATGTATGCCGTATGTACTCGCATAACAAAGATCCTTATCTGCCATAGTATATTACTTTTTATTCGACTGATTACTTCCTACTAACTGCACAGACACAGATCTAACGACGCATTATGCCACGACAGATCTGGATCTGTGCAGTTTGCTGTTGAACTCGACATCTAAGCGAGTACATACGGTAACTTTGTTTATTACTGTTCAGTAAAATGTATTTATAATTTTTGTATCCATGTTGTTGATAATTTTAATACATTATAACAGGTTGGTCCAGACATATGTAGATAGCTACAACGTTATAGATCTCTCCGTTGTCTGACTGAATGCAGCTAGCAGAAAGTAACCTAATGAAATTGCTCATTATATTTAGTTATGTGGATGGTGTTAATAACCATTGTGGCCTCCATTACACAACGTGTCGCATTGTCGCATGTAAGTTTCGCCAAATTTGAGAGTTTTTTCTTAGTTTGCTTTTTTATATTTTTAGTCTAGGTATGCGGGGACCACGATTGTGTCCCTTCTGAAAAATTAACATGTCCATCGATCTCTTTCACGGGAGGGTGGCATTCTGACAAATACAGACACTTGTCTAAAACTCGATGGAATTTATAAAATTAAGATCATCCCTTTGATGATTCTTGTTATGATTAAGCCATATTAAGCCGGATTAAGTTGCTTGGTCGCGTTTCACTATGTTATGATTAAGGCGGATTAAGTTGCTTGGTCTCGTTTCACGATGTTATGATTAAGCTATATTAAGTTGCTTGGTCGTGTTCCACTATTTTATGATTAAGCCGTATTAAGTTGCTTGGTCGCGTTTCACTATGTTGTGTGAGTTGTACTCAACGAATTTTCACGTGCTGCATGAGCACCTTTTGGGAAAATGAAAATTGTTTCCTATGCTCTTACACATTCATGCCGGTTAGATCTCATTTGAAAAGTACTACTTTTTGAAGTCAGACATACTCAAATATTGAGATTGAATAAACTGACTGTTACAGTTCCTTTTCATGCTAAGAAGACATACATACATACATACATACATACACCCGTCGGGGGCCCCGAGTGGCCGAGTGGTCTAAAGCGCTCTCCGTTACGGATCACTTCTATCTCACCTCTGCTTGAGTTCGAGTCTCGGATTCAGCCAATGTGGGTATGTGAGAAAGTTTGTCAGTAGCTTCTCGTGGGTCGGTGGTTCTTTCTGGGGTTTCCCCATGTTCTTCCTCCACCATTACTACTGGCCGCCATGTATAGCCTATCGTGTGCTGAAAAATGTCCTTAAACCCTACAACAACAAAAACAACAACAACAATATACCCCGCCAAGCTGTGTAACTATTTACAAAAGTATATGTGATCCATCAGTTTTGAAAAGGTGTTTATAACACTTATTTTATGCCGATAGTTACAAGTACGCTCCAAGGAGAACATGATTTACCACAATATAATCGTAGGGTCTACATGCAACATGAGCAATCGTAATGTCGCTTGGCCATTTATGTCCAGTGCATCAAAGATGCGACACAATACACACACAATGTTCCAAACGTGGCTTCCAACATGAGAAATACAACTCGGATGTAATTCACTGCCTATTGATAAAACATTTCCACTGATGGCGGCTGAAGGCGACAGTCACAGTCGGAATATGATCGACATTTTCTGTCGCAATATATGTGGTGCTCTGCGCCGAAGGCGATGCACCAAACATTCAAATTTAAGTGTATTCCTACAAGTACATCCAATGTTATTTCCGAAAATGAGGTAAATGAACAAGCGATGTTCCCATTGTTATAATTTATGAAACAGTGATATGTGTATCTGTATTATTGTTTCTTCAAAATTACCCAGGGCAGATTTGTAACTATCGTGTTCAAACACTTTCATGCAAATATTCGCAAACAACAAACGGTGTACACTCATTGTAACGAAAATGAACATAGATCTTTTGAAATCTCGCATACGGCGAGAAAGTTGCTTTTTTTACCAAATTTTCGAATTTGCGTATTGTTTTGTTGTTTCTGAAGCTGCTGTGGCAATGTCGAGATAATTATATGTAATCCAGATATTGAACCAATATAAAATTCTCATTTCTACAAAATCTTTAACAGGATACATGATTTGTCATTTTCTGAATTTAATATTTTGCCTCTTTAAAGGATAAATATAAATCAATAGCGTCAACTATAGACCTGTTATGTTTTGTATATCTGTAATATAGGCCTATATTCATCACAGATAACCGATGTAGCGGCATTCAACAGATGTGAATGAGTGATATCCAGAAGAGATCTGTACAAGTATTTGATGACAATGATGATAATTGTAACAACGATCAATAATAATAATAATAATAATAATAATAAATTGTTGTTGTTATTATTATTATTGCTACCTTCGCCAGCGGAATGCAAAAGTAAGACGAAGAAATCAATAATCTTCAATCTGTCCACTTTTTTCTTTGTCTTTTTTCTAAAGTCTATGTGGATATGTGCAGACAAATTATGGAAATTGTTTTAAAAAAGCATACTCATTCACTTTCCTTGGCCTTGCTGCAGTGGAACGTATCTGAGGATAGTGTATAAATATAAGATTTTCTAGCGCAAATCAGCAAACTTTTTTGACAGATTGCATACGCCCCATCCTTTCACAAACAGCCAATGAAGTTAGATCATTCATTACAAGTTGAAATGGTCGGCTAGAAAACACAATTACTAACGCTCGCATTGTCGTCATTGCCAAATCCGAACAATAACTGGGAGATTAACGGCTTTGTGTAACCCGCCAATATTTGTGTCATGTTTAGAAAACTGATATTAATTTCATCATTATTTGGTCTTACCTCCTAGCTATTGAAATGGTTGGGTAGTTTCACTGAACGCAGTCGGCCTACAGTACTATGTAGACTTTGTAGACTCCGTATACCATTATGTAGGCTGTGACCGAAATATTAAACAAGTCCATATTCAATTTTATTTAGAAAAAGAATGAAATATTGGATACATTAGTACGAGCCGGCCGTATTTGTGCGAAAAAAGTTTTCCTTTACATATTTCAGCTTTAGTTGAAACGCTAAAGGAGGTTAATTTTTATTCCAATAATTTGTAAAAGAGACTTGCATAAGCAAGTGCCAACACACTGACAATTTAACAAGTGTGCTAATTTCACAGTGAGTTGAACATTTTCTATATTTTACAAGTTTATTGGACGAATTTCATAAATTTAATTTGATACGAACATCTGTAAGACTATGTTTAACATGTAACGAAAAAAAATGCTGAATTTCTTTGACCAAGCCGCAGTGAATAGTGAATAGACTTTTATTATTGCGGTTTTCAGTGTGCCCCAACTTGAAAATTTGTTGTTGTTATAGGGTTTAACGCCATTTATCAGCACAAGATAGGCTAGGCGGCCAGTATTAACGGTGGAGGAAGAACCCGGGACAACCACGGAAACAACCATCGACCCAAGAGAAGCTACCGGCAAGCTTTCTCACACACCCACATTGGCTGAGCCCGAGACTCGAACCCACACGGACAGAGGCGAGATGGCAGTGATCCGTAACGATGAGCGCTTTAGACCACTCCGCCACTCAGGACCCAACTTGAATATGACAGCACGCGCGCGCGCGCGCGTGTGTGTGTGTGTGTGTGTGAGCGCGCGTGAGTGTGTGTGCATGCGTGCGTGTGTGTGTGTGTGTTTATTTTTTTTCTTTCTAGGGTTTTCAAGATCCCAAATCTTTGCAATGAAGCTACGTCACAGGCTATTGATTCTTGAAGAAACAAACAAGTCCTCAAGGCATTTTAAAATCAATATGTCCTCAAGGCATTTTACAATCGAAGTAGAATTAATTTCATTTAATTACTACTATTTAGTTACTTTTAAAATCTCGCACAGAAAAGGGACAGTAGAAGACCAGATAAGCAACTTATGCAATAGTTAGCATACAGAAAATACAGTTGATAAGGATAATGTGTTTGTAACATATCTTTTAGTGTATTACTTTATTTTCGACGAATGTAATGTAGGTAATGTAATCTTTATAAACGTTTTTTTTTTCTTTTATTTCGTCTTGGTGTAATTTATTACCATGCTAGGACAGTTTATGTAATAGAGTAGCCGTGTCACGTTTTGTTTGTGCACTATTTTATTGTTTACTGGTGATGATTTTTATTTCATTAAAATCTATTTCGATTTTACCCTCTGATATTTACATTCAAGAACTATTTTATTTTCATTATATTTCTAACTCAAAGATTTCATGCTCCTTGTTATTGTTATTGATGCATTGTTTTCTTTTCTCGTACACCTGTACAGTTGTTACCATGGTTATCGTATAGAGATAACTCTTCTCAATAAAAAGCGCTACATATGACTTCTTCCACCAGACGTTTCAATTTTGAAAATAAATGGATCATTTAAAATCACTTGCCATATTTCAGATATTTCAGTTAGGTAAGAAGGCATCTATTAGTTATGCGAGGAACAAGGAAATTACCATAATTATATAAGTGCCCGTAGATTAAAATGCTTTAAACTGTTAACGGACAAACGATAATTACATATAAATTATATAGGGATGGTATAATATGGACAAAGGTGTTTACGTGGACAAAAGTGTTTATAGGGACAAAAGTGTTCATGGAGAAAAGGGAAAATGTAATGATAAAATGGTAAAAGAAATAAGGGCCTACAGTTTATGGAGAAAAACGGGAATGGCAATGTTATATTGGTGAATGAAAAAGGATCGACAGTTATAGGGACAAAGGAAAATGTAACGTTTTCGCAGATTACTTGGATGCCTTTTTAAAACGGAAACAAGAAGCAAGCGGCTATACTTCCTGGTGCCACATTGCCGAAGACCAAATGAAATTCAAAGAGAAATGCCTGGAGCAGGAAGACATCACTTTATACGACATCGAGGAAAACGAGAAAAACGAATGAAGGCGATCGTTTGCCAAAGTCATGTTGAATTGCTTGTGGGGCAAAATGGCATAACGACCGTGTTTACCCTAGATAGAGTATTTGTCCAGTTCTTCCAATACAACCCGCTACCTCAAGCCATCCAGTTGGATCACGAAGCCCATTGGGAAGTGGTTTTGGTCGAAATGATTCACCCTACACAAATCCAAACATCACTGAAAATCAAAACAATTTTTACTGACGTTCATGACGATCAACTGCAAGAATACTTGGATATATATGTAAAATATTCTAAGGAAAGAAGGACCCCAGAACAAAACGGACCACGTATCTGTTCACAATTCCCTCAGGCTATTATTTTAGCGGTTAACATTTGGTGGACACAATTGCTGTCAGATTCAATGTAGTGTTTGAAAAAACCTTGAACAAACAGAACAAAGCTGTGACCACTGAGTACCATAAAGTAGCTCGTCGCCTGCTGATGAACTGTTTAGAGCCATTACATTTTGTCCTGAATTGTATGACATTTTTGGTAGAGACCCCCAGTTGATCAATTTTAAAAACGAAATCTCAGCCATTACAAACAACTCGGAGTTTGCGAGTCATTTTCGATTCACTGTAGAACTGAACCAAGGATTAAATTTGATCTTTGTGTGCTCCGGTGTGGTGAAGTCCCATGTAGTGGGACACACCTTCGTACCGTTGCTGTGAGTCCTTCCTTTCAAAGTGGATTCTGCCACAACGAATGGCGAGAAAGGTGGAAACTTGTAACAAGTTCACCGTGAATTTGTACATCCTCACTATTTGCCTGTCAGTAAGTAGTATTTTGACAGTGTCACTATTGCTATAAAAGCGGATCTGGGACAAAATATTTGATTCACCAAAAGGAACGTTACGATGAAACTCCACTTCCGAAAACGAAACTCTAACAACTTGTAAGTCATGTATCATGTGTACCGTGGAGTCTCTCGACAGCGATGACATGGTTTAGGAGATATGCTGAAACTGGCGTTTCGTTCAGTGGCCTCCGTTTTGAAACCGACGTTGACATGAGGATGGCACGCCTTGAAAGATGCAGCTTTGACCCAGGGTAAAGAATTTCTCCAAAATGTCATCATCGACAAATACAATTCCAAAGAAGCTTTCTTGAGGGCAGGCTAGATTGTCTTGCTTCAAATGGGCAAAGATATTCTTTGCCGACGAGAAACTCCTATAAATGCCCTGAAAGCTACAAAGCCAGGCATTTCTGCTTCACTTACACCACAGCAAGGACAAGGCTGAAAGAGACGACGAAAACACCTTATTCAGAGGACGTCACACCTCCAGAGCTAGAAAGACTAAGAAAAGAAGAACTATCAGAGAATTAGACGTTTATGACTATTAAATTTACAGTGAGAGAAAACGTTATTCACCGAGATTCGTGCGCACGTTCCAAGTCGGAGTTGGATCTGTTTGCCATGTCGCCTACTATGATGACGATGAAAGAATCCCAATGGGTAGAATTTTATCCCTTCTTCTCTTTGACGGATTCAACTACCATCGAGTTTGAAATCATAGGACAGCCCGAAGATTACATCGATCCAAATAGCAGTTACTTGTATTTGAAACTGAATATAACCGAGGCGAATGGTACGGTTATAGACGACGGAGATAAAATAGTCCCTTCAACAATTTCATGCATTCGTTGTTCAGCGAAGTGGATTTGTACTTGAATACCAAACTAGTCAGTATTTATCGTTCGTTCCTGTTAAATCACTTACGTACGGAAAAGAAGCCAGGAACACTCATCTGGATGCCTGCGTGGTATAGAAACCTGACACAAAGGGCGAGTTTGACACATTAGCGAATGTCGTCAAGAGCAAATTAAAAAAAATCGTAGTTTAGAATTGATGGAGCGTTTGCATTTGGACATGTGATTGCAAAAGAAGTATTCGCTGAACGGAGTGGATATCCGCTTGAGACTGAATTGAAGCAGTGCCGCTTTCCATTTGATGGCTGGAACAGAAACCGGTTTCAAACCCATCATCTAAGAAGCCCGACTTTACGTACATCGTGTGTAAGTGTTACTTAAAGTGGGAAACGACATAGTCATACTTCGAGCATAACGACCGTCACGTATCCGATATGTTGCATATAAGTGAAACCCTTCACCGTTTCCAGAGGACAGCGATCCATGATCGTAGATCATCTTTTCCAAGGACAGATACCCAAACGTTTAATCGTTGGTAACGTTAGCAACGCAGCCTTCAACGGAGTCTACGATGAAAATCCTTTCTTCTTTCAGCACTCTGGTATGTCCAAAATTGAATTCATTCGCGATGGCAAGACCTTGTGTACCAGACCTTTCGAACCTGACTTTTTGCTAAGAAGAATTACTTGAGGTAGTACTTGTCCTTGTACGAAGAGACCGGACAGTTAGGAACCAATACCAGCAACGTTAGTATGAACGAGGATTATGTACGAAGATTATCCAAGCTGAACGAATCTCACTTGAATTTACATCTAGCATCGTGTCAAGCAAAATCTGATACCAAAGCCTGATGAGATAGAGAATGTCAGGATGTTAAAAGTGGTCAAAGACCTGATAGAAGAGGTATTTAAAGATGAAATCAAGAAGGAACAAGAAGAATGGACCGAGAAGTATAGACGTCAGAAGCAACAATACACACAGAAGTTGTTTGGGTCTGCCGTGTGGATACGAAAGAGTTCTCCTTCTCTTTCCGAAGAAGCAATCTCTCTCCTATGGGAAAACCTGCAACCAGACGGGGACGCAATCTTAGACGATGAAAGATTGCCATAACCCCGAGCAAGAAAGCCCTTTACAGGGCTCTCCTAAATGAATTAGAAAAGATATATCAGTCAAATTGATAATCGTATATTTTTGTATGTTTGTGTGTATCGTATATTTTTGTATGTTTGTGTGTACGTTAACAAAATTGACATGTGTTTATAAACACTTCGTCTCCCTAGTCTGTGTGTTTTTTTATATGTATGAGTAGTCATAAAGTGTGTCCGTAAGCAAACACTGAACGCGAGTGTTTCATTGAGGTCCACGAGTTCCATGTGATTGATGATGGATTGGTGTATTGTGAGCTTTTGTGTAAGGGTATGTTTTCCTTCACTAACCCAACCTACGCCCAACATTCCCTTGTCCGTATACAGGCTAAACCTTTTGTCCTTATAAATTTTGGTCGTAAACTTGCCCAGGGTGTTTTGTCCAAGTAATTCTCATTGTCCGTAAAGTGCCCCCATATACTACGGGTATAGCCCTGTTGATCATTCGATCAATTTAGTTGTATTGTTCCACACAGTGAGGATGTAAATATTGGCATGCAATCAGACTGTAAGACTGTAGTGACTTTGGTTTAGCATATCTTCATAATTCAGAAATATCAAATAATCTGGACCAGAAACATTCACATCTACAGCCACAAGAAAAGATTGAAAGCAAGTGAATATCAGCTTTTGTTTCCAGATATTTCTACACGAACAAATACAATCTATCATAATTTTGAACGTGCTTTTTCTACACCTAAGAAATTGCATCCTTTCAGAATAAATCATCTCAAGTAGGAATATTTGGGTAACGAGATTCATTTTTGCTGGAGAATGGTTTTTATTGAACCAAATTAAATTGACTAGAGTTGTGATGTCTTCTTATATAAAAACCAGACCAAACATTCCGTATGTGTTTTGACTTTAGAAAAGTTAACAGTGTGGTCAAAACAGATTCACTGCTAATGACAAGAATTGATGACTGTATTGACAAAATTGAAAATGCAAAATATGTCACCACGTTTGACCTTTTCTGTCAAATTCCTCTCACGGAAAAAGCAAAGGAAATTTCAGTATTTGCACGCACAGATGCATTTGATTAGTAAGACGTGATGCCATTTAGTATGAACTATTCTCCGTCAAAATTTCAGTGTTTAATAAAATTGGTAACATAGATAATTGTAACGCTCATATTGATCGCGTGATCATCTACAACGATATTTGGAAAGATGATTTGGAAACCATTGGGAAATTCTTTGATTGACATATCAATTAAAATTTGAAAATTATTGTGTGTAAAAGTGAAATTTTCCGTGCTTGTGTTGCGTTGTTTTAGGATCTATTTTGGGACAAGGTCAAGTTAAAAGTTGTCAAAGTTAAGGTCAAGGCCACTTCTGAATTACCAGTGCTTATCAGTAGCAGGTAACTGATGAAACTTTTGGGTTTGGCTGGATGTTATTGGAAATTTCGTTCCAAGTTTTGCATAATTGTGGAACCTCTAACTATTTTGTTGATTAAAACATCATCGTTTTATTGGTATGATAAATTTCTGGAGGCTTTTGATAATTAAAAGCCATGCTTAAAGCTGCACTAGTTCTTGTACATCCAGATTTCTATTATTTAAAATGTCTGTTGATGCAAGCTATGTTGTGGCTGATGGAGTATTGAGCCAAGAAGACAAAAAGGTGTGTACAATCTACTTTGCTATTTTCCTATATACAAAAATTAAACAAGCGCCAAAGAAGTTTTTTTTTCACAATCGAGAAGGAAGAGTTTTTGACGTTACTTTTGGTCTTTTCCTTTTTGAATCAATGCGTATTTCCTGCCGTCATCAAGGTTACTTTAGAACTATTTCAGTCGACGAGTACAACTTGCAGATACTCTTTTCCTTGCGTCAAAGCTGCATATATTTTGGAATGCAGTCATCTAGTGACTATAGTTTACATGACGTGTGCTACCTTACGAAAAGCCTATTTAACCTATCTCCAAAACATGTCCTCGTTGTCGAGCTACTCCTTGGTACACAAAATACATCTTTTACGATTCTTTCGAGAATCGTTTTAGAAAATGTAGTTTAACGTTGAATTTTATATGGAGAATACAATATTCTTTGCCAAGATCTCCTTGTATGCTAATACTGACACTGTCAAAATATGATTTACTGACAGGAACATAGTGCGGATGTGCAAATTCTAGTTGAATGTGACATGTGTCTCCTCCTTCATCGTAAGTACCTATGGCAGAATTCACTTTGAAAGGGATTACCCTCAGCAACGAGGAATCGATCGTTCTTGTGACTATCTCTTGAATGCGGTGATATGTTCTTGTTTTCATCCATAATAGTAAACAAACTGGGAGAAAATCTTATAGACCGCGTCTAACCGTCGGAAATGTACATTGTTTTATGACGGTGAACAATTTTCTGGTACTCGATAAGAACATTCGGTGAGATTTTTCCTTTTGCTTTGACAAGTTGATCGTGGAAAATAACTGAAATAGTTTTGGCGAGATATTGAACATAAACAAATCGTGCAAGAATTCGGATAGAGTAGACATTCTGTGGAGGATTCGCTGGTGATGGTGTTTTTGGATTTGTACATGAGAGCATCATTTTGGGCCAAGTGTTGTTGAAATTGTTTGTTGATTATTTCGACGAGGAAGGTGGTTTGATCTTTAACCATAGTCTTGTCCTGAGAGGGATAAATGATTTCTACCAAAAGCTACTGCCCAGTGAGCTTCGTGACCCAAGGTAATTTGTCTGTGAAACAACATAAGATGTTGCTGAGGAACATATCCATAGAACTGTCACTGGGTATTGTTAAATCAAATTGATTATTCATGGTTCAATAGTTCAACGAATCCAGTCGCCGAAGATTCACTCGTTGTCCAAGGAGAATAATTTTTCAAATGTTCCGAAAGAGGACTGCTTTTGTGATTGGAAAAATGGTTACTGGCGTTGGCAACAAGGCTACAGTTGTTGCTACTGTTACTGTTAGTATATTTCACATGGCGTGTTGATGGTATAGAGTGAGAATAGAGTGGGGTGTTGGATAGTATATAACAGGGAATTGGTCACTGCACACGGTTAGTTGGTTAGTGTATGTGGAGTGTGACATAGAAAAGGTAACATCACGTTTTCTTTCTCCTTATAAACATCTTTGTTTCTATAAACACTATTATCCTTTTAATACATTTCCCATATAATCCCCATATAATTGTAATTTGTCCGCCGATAGTCTCCCGCACTTTAACACATGAGCGTCTATATAATTATGATTTGTCCCCATTTCCCTCATAAAAGGATTGTAGACGTTTGAAATTATTGTTCTGTATATTGAAATTTTAACTGTACCAGCTTTTTGCGGATATATCACAAATACACTCTTATTTACAAATCTTACAGGGTGTTCCTGCATCATTTTCAAATACATCTCTCAACTGAGACAGGCGGCAAAATATCGAGCTTATCATGTCACGGTTTTGCGCTTAGCTAAGTTTAAGAAACGGTGACACGAGGGTGTGTATATATATGTATTGGAGAGACAGAAAGAAAGAAGGGAATCTTTTGCGTTAACTGACCCTTGTATTGGAAAGTAGTCAATGTTTATTGTAGACCGGGGTGGGGGGATTTGTTTTGGGCACAATGATATTGTACGTAAGGTTTCGGGATAAGTTTAAGTATCTGCTTCCTCGGTCCGTAGGTCTCCAAACAATTTAATTTCTAAAATTAATGTCACATTTTTCATTTTATAATTGATCACTGTATGGCTCAAGTTTGCTAATCCAAAGAGCAATGTGAAACGATATGGTTTTCAAAGTGGTTAATTTATTACTTTTAGTAAACATGATTTAATCTGCTCTGAAAATATATTGCCTTCAAACAATATTATGTATACCTGTACAGGATTTCAAACTTCTACATAAAAGATTCACATAGATTACAACGCGAAAAATATATATCTATTATTGTGTTCATACCTACCATGCTGTATTATATAATTTATTTGACAATGAAGACAGTTTATTTAATATATACGATACACATGTGTTCTATAGTTATGTAAATTTTCTTTATACCTTGACTTGCGTGCACTGAGAAAAAATTTAGGTGTGTCGAAACTTGCTGACTGGAGGTAGCATCATAATAGGATAGTGTGGGATGGGCAAAGTGAGTGATATGGCTGTTTGACTCAATTTCACACTGTCGCGTGGCAAATCCTTACAGTTTTCTGAAAATAATAATCCACAAATTAAAAATGATAGCTACAAATCTTAACAACCCTGCAATTTAATTATTTTGAGAATTAAATAAATTTAAATGTTAGTTCAAAGTATCATTTGAACTTAAAGCACGACAAACGCATAAATTCACGTACAAATTGGTTATTTTTGCTAGTCGCTGTAGAACTGTAGTATTATTTCAGCTTCCATGGTGGACCTACGGAAATTTGATGATTTCAAAAATTGAATAATTTTAAATTTCTGAATGCTCATGATCAAGTCTGTTTTTATCATTATAGACATATCCTTCATGGAAGTCTATATTTATCAGTATGGACATATATTTCATGACAGTCTAAATTTATCAGTACAGACATATATTTCATGCCAGTCTATATTTATCAGTATAGACATATATTTCATGCCAGTCTATATTTATCAGCATGGACATATCCTGCACGCCAGATTCGGTGCAGTGTAAACATTACCAGTATGTACATGTGTTTGAAACAAGTGTTTCCAATTCCACACCAAAAGTGTCAGGTCCTAGTTTCAATAATGAGTTTTCCAAACTCAAGTCTGTAATTCTATCAATAGAACATTGTCTCTATTTTATTTAAATGTATAGCTAGGATAAGCTCTCAAAAGCTTCTTTTTTTTTCTTCAAATTTCTAACTTTAATTATCAATCCAAAAAATTAATATATACTCTAGTTTGTTTCTATGCCGATTTCTAGACTAGTTCCCATTCTTCTATATCATTCACATCTGGAACCCAGCATATGATTTATGCAGCGCATTGGGTGTGAAACTAATGTAATATTACATTTTTAACTAGTTCGCCCTTTACTCTAATGAAAATGTTCTGCCAGGGAAAACATATTACGAGTCATAACCATAAAGCATTGCAGAGAATTACCTACAATGAGCTGCAAAGGTGGCTGCGGTTTGTACTGGAATTTCCATTGTGTATTATGTTGTTCTCGCTTCTCACGGCTCTTACTCTTTCAGAAAATATCGCAGAAGGGAGGCGGTTTTGACCCCAGGGTCCTCAGAACCTTTTTATAGTCTTTGGGCATTAATATACGAGCACGTTGACTGGATCATACATCATATCTATTATCACGGAGTGACATCCGATAAAAAATGAAATGTAAACAACCAATGTTAGTCGAGTGAAGACACACTTCACTGTGACGCTTTTGGAATATTGTGACGTTTGTCGCGTGTTACGTTGCAACATCGTCAGCGCTTATATTCATCTATGCAAGTAAAGAACTCATGACATTTTGTTTTTACTATATTATGGAAAATCGCTGCATTCCACATTTAAGTCAGTTACGAGAACAAATCGCAGACAACAGTAGCGAACAAAAGGGGTGGGCAACCCGGGCTCCATTTTTGGTCCTCATCGTCGCCCCGCGGGCAATTTACCCTTATTACGCCACTGGCATAAAATGCTATTATCAAAGGGTACGGTTTTCTCCAGCTGGCATTTTATCATCAATACATCGTTCTGACAAAATAATAGTAACTCGCTATGAGCGGAGGGAAATTTGGGATCAGTTTAGCATAATTGGATTTAACTTTCCAAATTTTGATTTTGTCCCTGCTCGTATTCTTAAATACTTGACAATGCTGAACTAGCATGCATATTTAAAAAGACGATACAAATGGAATTTAGAGACCCCCTGTGTAATTAGGGTGTTAAAGAAGTAGTATGATAATAACAGTTTTTGAATTTGTTACTGGTCTAGGTCAAAGAACTCTAAAACTCAACACTTTGTTCTCACATCACACACTTTCACGCATTACAGCTCCAGCACGAAACCGTCAGGCAAATTCAATAAGAGATTTGCATGCCAAAGTATAGTCATGTAGGGTAGAAGACCTTTAACTTAGATCAGTAACCAAATTCGCAATTATCATAGAACTTACACGACCGTGAGATTGTGATATAATTAAATATCGTTTACGTGACAGAAAAAAGTGGCACATGCACAGTTGTCCGCACGCCACTATAATTAACTCAATAACAAAGACGTGACAATTACAACGACAAGTAAAAATGCATACAAGATTACTTATTACGATAACGATTTCCATCAACTCTCGCGTGCTGAACAAACCGATCGCTATCACTAGAATTGTATTACACATCACACAAGTTTTCCATCAGGCCAATATTATTGATTGTGACTATACTACATCCGTGGATATTCATTTTTCTGTGGGACTAAAATAAGCCTGGAGAAATAGGATTATTGATCGCTATTATTCTGTATATGAAATATTTTGCTGATAGTGTTTTCTGTGTGTGGCTTCATTTTATATTCACTGGTAGAGACTGTGTGAGAATATTATATTAGACAATTATCACGGTATACATATGTCGTAAAGTTCACAGATTGATGCCTATAGGAGCTTGAGAAAAAATATATGAGTTCTGTATATATAATGCGGGAGTCGCAGTACTCGAACATTGGAGTGTTTCTTACGTTGCAGAAATTATTAGATCGCTACTTCGCTTAAATACCTCATACATATTTGTGAAAGGGATCAAAGAATAAATGATTTTCAAAATAGTATCCGGAGCATTCTGATAAATTAACTTAGGAATTCTATAAGAGGCACAACGACGTAGACTTGGTCAATCTTATAACGAAAAACCAGAAAAGTCTTGTGCAAGAAAACGCCAGTTCACTGACAATAGTTAGTGAAACTAGCGACAAAGACATCGTATAAAACAATGACAGCGAAGACAGTGAGAATTACGACAATTATTCCAATACTTTGAGTATTAATATAATAATGGCATCCACGCCAACTAACCAGTGCGATAGTTTTTATGAAATCCTTGCTAAGTCTAGCAAAGCAAAAGAAGTCATCTGAGATATACGAAACAAATCCAAGAAAGTTAGAATTATTCGATTTCATGCTGGGTTGGTGCAAAGTCATGGATCATTTGATCTCAGTTGGGACGACATCGACTTAAGTCATATTTTACATAAAATTTCTGATTTATTTGCTACTAATTATTCAGACTGAAAACGTGTTTATTTACAAGTCCCCTAGTACAGTATTTTAGATTACTATAAATGAAAAACTTAGTCTCTATGGTAACGTGCTCATACCCAGTTAGATAAACTGTTAGCATATACATAAAGAATTACACGGCATTGGAACGCAATCAGCACAAAGGCGTATGCCTATTTGAACTCTGAGGTGCCAGCGAGAGGAAAGTAATGTTACTTTAACCTTGATCACTAACGAAAACAAACCGCTGTTATCATATCTACTCTCTTAAACACTCTCGGTTGTAAATTTAGTTGTCTTTTACGTCTTTATTTAGTAAACTTTATATGTGCATATTTTGGTATTATATTTGTTTCCAATTTCAATATAGTCAAGCCTATTGCCCTCAAATGTTAGAAATGGCATGGACCTCTCACAATCTCTGAAGGGGCCTGCTAGTAGGAACACGCAGGACAACGCTGCAGGCTACAGAAAGTTAACATAGACTACCAAAAGTAAGACAATGGTTCAAACCGACAATAGATGCAGAGACAACTCGCACACGACCACAGAGGAAAACAATATAGGCCAAAGAAACCAACTAAACGCAGATGTTGAAATTTTTCCATTTGATCAAATATATCGCTCAGATATATGGAAACTGAAAACAGGTTGATACTACATTACACACGCGAAACGACAACACACATTCCAACTAAGATCCACTGGAAAGAAAACACGTATGCAACCGTCCGCAATATGGTTATCCGTTCTGCTGAAAAGAGCCTGTCACAACAATCGCGTGTTGGATATTCAGAGACGCTGACTATTTGCTAGCGGGTTGGCCTGATAAACTTCGAAACGAACTGCAGTCTATTAGCAATATTTTTGTCACTGATGAGTGCCTGTGGAACCTCCTCTCTCTGATAGCCAGTTATTGCATACAAAGGTATCAGGTGCCGCCCTGTTTTCAGCGTGAACTGTGGCAAACGTGACCGTGTCCAATGTGCACGCCCACGCTGACGCCAGAGGGCGAACCAGCACTCTCCACATTTTTAATGTTGCTACAACCCCTAACAGAGGGATAGCGACATCGATATATCTCTCCAGAATTGCAAGTCTTCTCCACAAGGATCCACACGTACTCCATATATATCGAGCAGAAACCGAAACATGACAAGAACTCTGCAATACTGTTCTGCAAAGTGGATATGGGTGACTTCCCAACCCCAGAGATCTTCAGGCACCAGCCAGATTAAAAAAGGTCTCCATGACCTGATAACATTGGTTTCTAATCAATGGAGGCCATGCGTGACTACTCCGGTCTGGATCGCGATGCTATGGTTCAGCATGAACTGTAGATGCTTGGGTCTGTAAAAGGGGATCCTTCCAGCAATTAGTTTCTGGAGAACGAAGATAGAGTGGGGCGCAACATTTGCTAGCCCAGATGTGCAGCTCAGCGGAATCAATCGCATCGAGGTATCGTTGTACTCTGGAAACGGATTGAGGCTGCGGAGCTGTGCACAAATTCTTTGGCGCCTAGCACATGATTGGCACGTTATTTAGCCAGGCCAGGTGCTCCTCCTCGATACAAATCGGTACTGCCAGGATCGTTGTGTTGTAGTGCCGGTTCGACGTCTGTGGTAGCTTCTGAAAGCAGTACAGCACTTCCACCAGCGCGGGTAATAATGGTTTCCACTGGTTAGGCCACCGCAGAAATTAACTTCCGGGAGTCCTTCAAACGAAATATTTTGAAGGATGTTTGCATGTGATCTATCCCAGTTCGTAGCACGTTGTCATAAGCCTGTAGTTCTGAATGAATGCTTTGCGCCTCAGCCCGCTGTCGTGCAACACGATATAGTTGCTCAGTCCTGTCCCGGTCGGCCTTGTCCCGCATTCTTTGTGGACATCAGGGACACTGTCCGGTGTTATAGCGACCTTTTTGATCTGGAAGAGTATTAGACTTCGGTTTGTAATCTGTACCTTTCGATTCCACCTCCACGGAACAAAGCTTGAGTCTGCTAGATAGCGTGGTGCAGTTGGATTGTGGGATTCTAGATCCCTATCGGGATGTCTTGCTTGCGTGGCTTTGCTTTGGGCGAAGTATGTGGCATGCGGCGAAAACTTCGCTGGCCTTGAAATATGTAGAGATTGCCAGAGCTTCCCGTTGTTCTTGGAATCGTCTGTATCCTGAAGATAAAACAAGACTGAATTTTTCTTTCAAAAGATCCACTTCTGTCAGGTTGATGCCCTATCACCTACTTTCATTGTCATCTATGGACTGTGTAGTTAATGCAGTCATTGTCAATGACACCCAGTGCATAGGATTCTATATTAAAAATTGCCCAAATAGTCGGTACAGTTCTAATTACTAATATGAATTTGTTATATTAATTGGGACTGCCCCTTGATTTTGCTATATTAATTGGGACTGCCCCCGAATTTGTATTTTAAAATATTCCCATTGAATGATAGTAAATTTTGCTTGCCAGAACCTTTAGCTCATCCCATTCAGCTTGGCATTGCTTTAAAGTGCATTTAATAATAATCTCAGGATCTAAGCCTTGACTATACTATCTGGGATAAATTTCAAATATGTAGCAAAATTGGCGAAAATAAGAAGTGGGTGTATAAGGTTCAATAGTCATGTGAAATTACTGCTTTTTGCACATTTTCACTTTGAGATGATTCAAATGCTAAATGCTAATCAAAGTTCATTTTTAAAATTGGTAAATTGGCTTATATTGATTCACTACAGTTGTTGTACAACATAAAAAGCCAACCTCAAAAATACATTGTATAAAAACTCTACGATATTTTCCATATCAGAATGTCCTTGTATTATGGCTGTATGATGAAATATTGGATAAAATGTTTTAATTTTTTTATAAAATTAGTTATGGGTCTGGATATACCCACTGCATCATTACTAATTGCTTTAGAATGCATTACACAAATTTAATTTTGTACATGTCTTTCACTGATGATGTTCAAATTGTAGGCAAAAATTCTGCAGAAAAACAATGTAATTTCTGGTATTTATCATCATCAAAGTACAACCAATATTGACTGCATAACATAAAATTTCTTTTCTATTTCTATTTTTGTTTTTGAGGGAAAATTTACCGAAAGGTCGATGTTTAACTTTGATTAGTTATACACTGTCTTGAAACATACCATGGGTGGAGGGAATGGCTGATAGCAAAACAAGGTGAAGTTGACTTCACCTTTGGGTCTGGTTTAAGTGAAATGACCCTAAGGCAACTATTTGGCATAAATCAACCCCATGCATGGGCACTGCCAGTATTCTGATCATCTAGCAAATGCATTACCGAACAGCTGACAAGTGAGCAGAGAGATCCTACATTAGTGATAGACACGTGTTCTTTCCTTTATATTTTTTTTTGACTAGATGTTTTGATAGCCGACAATACAAGCTGGTAATGATCAACACACATTATGAATTTTAATTTACTAACATAAAGCCTGAGATTCATTTGCTAACATATGTTTCGAGTCACGTGGTCTAGTGTGAGACCCGAATGACTCTTTCCACTACTTACCAGACCAAATTGTGTTTATTTATGATGTTCTATTTCATGCTTTTCTGCATTATAAAGGGGTATACAAGTAGTTTTTAACAGTGTTCTGTATTGTAGTTGGTTGAATTGTGTCTGTTTGACAAATATACTGTATAGATTTTTTTCCATTAAAACAGAACTTTAATTTGATACGAAACTAATGGTGCTTATATCATCACTGGGCACCTTTACTCCAGTAGCACCCATAAATAAGAAATAAAATCATTAAAATGCAGCCTAAATTTATATTATGCTAGCTGAATAAGCAGATACATTGTTCATATTTGAAAAAGCTATTTTATGCCAAGAACTCAAGAACTACTGTTGTTGCTATTTAAGAAGTAAACTTCTCTAATAGACATGAAAATAATTTTGTTTACACTTTACACAAACCCTTATAATATTAATTATTTAATCTGCAATAAAGGGACATCTGAAAATAAAATGCCAGAACAATTAAGAGCGATGAGGGATAGGAGGTTAGACCCCAAAAATCAGGGTTAAAAATTTCCCAAATACTCATTTGACAGTAAGAAAATAGTCCCAATTGTATGGATGGGGTTACTAAATACTTGCTTGGCAATCAGAAAGTCCCACTTATAGGGATGGCATAGTAATAGCGTTACCAAATACTCTTTTGACAATAAGAAAATAGTCCCAATTATAGGGATGTGGTAACTAAATACTCATTTGAAAAAAAGAAAATAGTCCCAATTCTAGGGATGGGATTACCAAATAATCCCAATTCTAGGGATGGGGTTACGAAATAGTCCCAATTTTAGGGATGGGGTTACCAAATTTGTATTGTTGTGATTAGTTTTTAGCAAGGTTTGAGACTAGAATTTACTGCAAAGACGCTGGTTAAGGCCAAGGTTAATAATAACAACACTGATTATCAAGAATGATTAGGTATAAATTAAAGATTTATAACAATGCATTTTCATTACCGTGACATATATCAGATGAGGAAAAAAAACTATTTTTTTTTCAAGTAAAATGTTTTATGATAATACCCGTTATGAGCGGTAGTAGTAACTGAAGAATTCGCACTTTGACACTAATCCCAGGTTCAAGAGGAGATCACTCTAATGTCCATCTATGTGGGTAGATAAGTTTAAGTCTTTTAGCTAAAATGTGTTAATGTGGAAGTGCGGAATTTGCGAGGTAGTAGTAGTTCTATGGAATTATGATTCGGTAACGTATTTGAAGAAGAGAAGCTTCATTGTCTCTTACACTCACTATGATCACATATGGTGGCCGTATTGGCAAGAAGTATTACAGAAAGAGGTCTGTTTAAAAAGGAACCTGCTTATTTATTGCAAGAACTATAAGCAAGCCAGAGATTTGTTAATAGAAGCATTAAGACCTTTTAAGAACTTGTTTTGAAATTTTAACCCCTTAAAAATAAAAAGCTGGATGCCTTGATTTACATTGAAAAATCTTGTAGATATCTGTCAGTAAAGTTTTACAAACATCCCTAATATCTAGAAGATGATATTGTAAACACTGACATATACATACTACAGTGCCAGGTAAGAGGGTTGTTGGACTGAGTTTTCTGGTGGTGTTACCTACTGGATTCTGGTAATTTGTCTGACATCACTCTCCATTTGTAAATGTCTAGTTTGCTATTTTGGTTCAAGCAAAAATACAAATTTGTTTGTCCTACCAAATGCTGTAGGTTTGGGGTTGGGGAAGTATTTAATTTATTTTCCCGGCCAAATAAGAAATAAGACTGGGATTGAAGAAAACAGACATGCTTCATTTTAGAAGCAAGAAACAGATGAAAACAACTGGATGTATAAAGTTGAACCTACATAAACATAAGCCAATATTCTAGGAAATTTTTATTCAAACTACAACACAGTTAAAAGGTTAAAACAAATCAACAAGAAAGTATCACAAAAATATATAAAAAATAGAATTTTCTTATCTTGTTCAAATAGTAGACATCTCATATCACACAGATTCAAAAGAAATGGCAAGTTCCAGGGCTAGAAATCTTCACTTGTCTGCTTGTATTTATGAGTGCTATGTGATTGGCCAAGTTGAAAACTCCACTTGTCTTCCTGTATCTTGGAGTGTTATTTGAAATTGGCCACGTTGAGACCTGTCTGTCTGTATTTTGGAGTGTTATGTGAAATTGGCCACGTTGAGACTTGTCTGTCTGTATTTTGGAGTGTTATGTGAAATTGGCCAAGTCACTTTGACAAGATGCTTATCTTAATCAGATTCAGTATTTTTGTTTCAGTATAGACAGAGTAAAACTGAAACAGGACAAGTCAAGTTCCAAGTTAATTGCCCTGGATTACACAGAGACAAAGCAACTGTAATTCAAGCCCTGAATTTGGTTGGTCTGTATAGAAACGTTCTCAAGATTAAATACTGCTGAGGCAAGTCGAGTATAGTGTTTTTTGCTCATGGACACACATGGGTGGCTAATCCAAGTTGATCCGATGGTGGAACCTGCATCTTTCTGATCAGGAGTCCAACACCTTAACCACTGAGCCACTCATAAAATAATTAACCATAACCAAACCAGTAGTAGATAATAATACTGGAAAACTGTCAAAACAGAATTTATTTATACATTAATTTATTGGGACAGAAAATATAATCAAGAATTCTGCAGAAAGCTATGTCTCACCTGCTATGCCATGGCCTAATCCAAAAACCATGCAAAGTCACTAGGGAAAGAAAAGAATGCCAATGTGACCTACTTTTGTCTGTGATAGGTAGTACCCTTCAGGATGAAAATACAAATCAAGTTTCATAACTAATGTCACCAGAGTCAGAGAAACTGAGATTAATAATCAATGGAGTATGAATAGGTTATTGTGACCTAATTTTGCTTTAATAAACAGTACAATGGAAGATAAATAAACACATCAAATTTCATGACTGTATATAAAACAATGATAGAAACTGTGTCAAATGTAGCAAGAGAAACCAAGCAACGGCACAGTACATGCCCATCACATGTTTATCAGTCCTCTCTACAAGTGCTAGTAGGGTTTGTGGGATTACTAATCAACAGGTTTAAATTATCTTGACTTTTGATCAAGGTAGGTGGTTTTGAACTGGACTTGTGTAGAAAATTTTTTTTTATTAGGCTTAGTATGACTGTGACCTCTGACCTTTTGACACCATAATCTAAAGGTTTCTTTTATAATCCAAGTGACAGCTATCTACAAAGTCGGGTCATGGAATTTATTATAAAACAAAATTTATTCTGCAAAGCCCATTATTCTTTGAATTTTAGTGACCTTGACCTTTATTCTTTTGAATCTGAAATCAAATGATCTCTTCCATACTTTAAGCACAAGCATGCTAAACATTGGTTATGGTATTAGTGGTCTAGAACTAAAGTTACTATGCAAAAAATAATTTCTTCCTTCCTTCAGTTGACCCATTCTTACCCAATCAATAAGTCATCCACAAACTTTAGTGAAGACATATTGTTGATAACTGAAATTTTTGTGCCATTTCTCTTATTTTTGAGTAACCAAAAAATCCAGTAAAACAGTTGAGTATTAAAAATATATAAACAATACTGTTTCCCTGGTCGCAATCAATAAAAATCCTACAAACATGTTGTACTACAAACAGTCAAAATGAAACAAATGACACAATTGCATCATAAAATAAAAGTAAAAAATACAATGATCAAACCATTGTTTCCAGATATATTACTGGGTATAGGCAAGTGAGAAAAATAATAGAATTTTGTTTCTAAGCTATGTATGCCCCACTGATTATCAAAACAAGTATAAATTCAAGATAATGAAAATATTAAATTTGCTTAAAAAAAATAAACATCTAATTAGATCATCTATGTATGGATACAAACATGAAAATTAAATTTCATTTGTCTGCCTCAATTGGTTTTTGTTGAAACATTCTATCAAGGTTCTTGTCAGAATTGTTGATGTCAAAAAAGTGAACAGATCTGTACAAAAATTAAAACTTGATGTAATGGCCTCAGCATTAATTCATGTCATCTACACATGAATTCAAATACACCTCAAATTTTATAAAAAAAATCTGGCTAAGAAGATTTTGTAAAATAAAAGACTTAGTCCAAACAAAATTAACAAATATTTAAAAACACCTTAAAAACTGCTGATGTGGCCTGAAAATGTAATTGAATCATTGACATATGTATACAAATATATTTACCAAATTTAATTCATCTCCCTCATGTTGCTTTTGCCAATTCCAGCTAACAAGGTTTTTGTCAACTACAATTCTTTATCCAAAAAGCTCAAACCTGTGTAAAAACATACATTTTCTTCAATGGCCTGAACTCTAAGCATGTCATTGATATGTAAATAAACCTCAATGTCACTGATATGTAGATAAGCCTCAATGTCATTGATATGTAAATAAACCTCAAATGTCATTGATATGTAAATAAACCTCATTGTCATTGATATGTAAATAAATCTCAGTGTCATTGATAGGTAAATAAACCTCAAATGTCACTGATATGTAAATAAACCTCAATGTCATTGATATGTAAATAAACCTCAATGTCATTGAAATGTAAATAAACCTCAGTGAAACTGATATGTAAATAAATCTCAATGTCATTGATATGTAAATAAATCTCAAATGTCATTGATATGTAAATAAACCTCAATGTCATTGATATGTAAATAAACCTCAATGTCATTGATATGTAAATAAACCTCAATGAAATTTGTTTCATCAACCTCATGTGGCTTTTATGCAAGTGTGCAAACAAGGCTTTTCAAAAGTACAAGCCCAGCATGTTTTTAAATATGTAAAAATTATAAAACCGCAGATTTTAATGATTGTCAGTTTGTGTGAAAGGACTTTGGGGTCTATTTTTTTTTGTGCAATCAAATGTGAATGTTGGTGCTATCAGTCTATTTCAGTAACATATATTGTACCCAAAATTTGGATTGTCTCTTAATTTCAGTTTGCAATCACCACTCGTCAATGCCTGATTTCTTCATTTTCAGACACCATTGTAATGAGAGTTAAAATCACTACTGGTACTTAAACAATTTTAGTACTATATGTAATCGAGAGTTTTTCTTAACACATTAACCCCTAGTGATGACATAACGGGGCAGGAGGTAGTAGCCTACTGCCGAGCTCTGTAGCATCATGATCATGCATGACACACTAAAGTGGATGGTATTATAGAAAGGTAGACAGATGTAGCTCTACAATGATACCAAATAATCTGGAATATCTAGTTGCACTACAAAATTCAGATACAAAACCTCATTTTTTGGACCCGACTTTTTTTTAACCCAAAATTCGCCCATGGTTGGAATCTGATTTTGTGTCCGGATAATGGCTCTCTTTAGCAAAAAAAAAAAAAAAAAAAAAATCCAACTTCTACCCTTCTGCTCATGCGTGAGTCAAATAGCCAATGAAAAAACGATGTTTCTAACACAACTAGGCAGTATGTTATTGAAAGATGACCGGGAATTTGGTGTTTTTGAGTCCATTCAGAAATGGCTTTCAAAATGTGTTTCCTACTCGATTTTCAGGCGAAAATGACAAAAAGCTCCAGGGGTTAATGTGTTAAAAATTTGTACTGTATATTGTTGTGTGTAACAGGAATACCTTACTGTGTGGGTGACAGAGCATAGTGAATAGCAACATGAAATGTAAGTTCAGTCACTAACAATCTGCATGGTTCACATGGAAAACTAATAATGAAAAGCTAATACTTGAAACCTACCTTTTTGTTGTTTGGGGTTCATTTTAGGCATTCTTGATGGTGCCTTCTTTTTGACTACATAAATGTATACTAGAATGTTAACAGTCTTAACACATTTTAAAATCTGTTCATCCTTATGGGAAGAGAGGGAGGAAGGGAAAAGGGAGAGAGAGAAGAAAAGAATAAAAAATTACATACGCCTAAATATGGAACTACAGGTATGAATAACATGCAAGGGCAGATATACTTCTAAATGGGAAAAGAAAGTAGTTCCCAAAGTGATATCACCACTATGTCAATAAAAGTGGTATTGCCACTTTGGTGATATTATTATTTTTCTACCACTGGCATATTTCAATATCTCATTATGAAACATATAAAAACATTAACTATATACAATTGTAAAGCTGACATATGAAGTAAGTGTTGTTAGCGACAGGCATATCATAGAGGAAGTTGTGTTGGGAAACCAAAGTTAAGAAAATGGGCAATTTAGGGACATAACTCCTCTAAACACTGACATGGAATTCTTTAGACCAAACTCATTCAAGGTGTCATAAGTATAAAGGTGTCATAAGTATAAAGGTGGCATAAGTATAAAGGTGCATGGTATAAAGGTGCACAGTATAAAGGTACACAGTATAAAGGTGCATAATCAATTTGGTTGAAATTCAGCATTAGTAAAGTGACACTGCAGGAATTGAAGTCAGGAGGAGAGGCAATCATAACTCTTCTAAATGGTACTGTGGAATGCTCAAAATTAAACTCGTGGAGGGTCTGGTCAATATAAGCTGCAATCCAAATTTTGTTGAAATCCAATAATCTTTGATAAATTTGATAAAGGAATACTGCAGAAAGCAAAGTCATCAGAAAAGATAATCTGGACCACAATTTCTGTAAATTATCTCATTGAATGTATAAATTGAACAAATCTCAACAATACAAAGCTACAGAACCAAATCTGGTTAAAATCAAACAAAATTATGTTATGCAGCATGAACCAAAGTCATGTGTTCAAATAATCAGGGGGCATAACTGCTGTAAATGATGTTGCAGAATGCTGCTTAACTCATTTAAGATCTCATCCAAATCATGATAAATTTGACTGAAATCCACCAAATCATGATAAATTTGACTGAAATCCACCAAATCTTGACTGAAATCCACCAAATCATGATAAATTTGACTGAAATCCACCAAATCATGACAAATTTGACTGAAATCTACCAAATCATGATAAATTTGACTGAAATCCACCAAATCATGACAAATTTGACTGAAATCCACCAAATCATGATAAATTTGAGTGAAATCAACCAAATCATGACAAATTTGACTGAAATTCACTAAATCATAACAAATTTGACTGAAATCCACCAAATCATGATAAATTTGACTGATATCCACCAAATCATGGTAAATTTGACTGAAATCCACCAAATCATGATAAATTTTACTGAAGTCCACTAAATCATGACAAATTTGACTGAAATCCACCAAATCATGACAAATTTGACTGAAATCCACCAAATCATGATAAATTTGACTCGAGTCCAACAAGTCTTGATACGGTTATGCTTGAACCAGTCAGGAGGTCAGACAATCAGGGGGCATAACTTCTGAACACTGAAAAACAAACTTTATGAAGGTATCATCCTAATAATGGCCTCAAGCAAATTGAGTTAAAATCCAACAAACCTTCATATGGCTTTTCTATACCAAATTCAGTTAAAATACAACACTTTCATAACACTTTTCTATACCAAATTTGGTTAAAATCCAACAAACCTTGAAAAAGCTTTGCTGTCATAACCAAAGTCCCAAGGATATGTTACTAGGGGCCATGTCCTCTGTAAATGATGGCAACGATGGCTGGAAACTGAATTCTTCCAAGGTCTCATCCATACAGAACATCATATCAAACTTACATAAAATCAGTTCTCAGTGAAATAATCAACAATTTAAACCAAATTGTTGATCATCTGGCAAAATACATCACTGCTGTGTACAACATTGAAAATATGGCAGAAATTGCTGACACTTGATGTTAAATCATAACTGGTGTTTTGTCAAATTTGTTCAAAATCAGTTTTTAAAAAATTAATCAACTTCACTATAGCAATAAAATTGTGACCTCTATTTATATCAATTTGGTCTTCTTTCTGATTGTAATTAGCCAAGAATCAGTTGTAACTCAGGTCCTACAACTTCTTAATTCAAGTGTCAAAGGTTTCCATACCTGCCATGGCCAGAATGAATCAGCTGACTGGGTTTGTCCATGGGAAGGGCTCTTGGCTTCTTTTCTTACTGGCATGATATAGCCAATGATGTCTTAAAAGTACAATTAAAACTACTAACCAAAAAAATAGATAGTCCATGTTTAATGTAAAATTGTAACACGTTTTATGGGTAATTAAACTATTTACCAATTAGGCTTTAAAAAAATAAAATTTTTTTTAGCTGTCCAGCTGAAGAAAGCAAGAGTTACGACTTCCAGATCTGATAATTACTCATTTTTAATTCATCTCAATTCATTGTTAATCAATTTTTTGCTGCTCAAAATTTGTATTAAATCAATTAACTCCACTTATATGCATAGCCTCGGGACCAGACCCAAGCTATGCATATAAACGAAATATGCATTTAAGTGGAATTCATGTATATTTACAATGAAAAACGGGACCATACTTTCGCTATGCACTTAAACGATTTCTGCAATTAAGCAATATGCATTTAAGTGGAGCCAACTGTAAACGGTGACACTGTAATGATGCAAAGAACCTGGTATATCAATTTTATGAACAAGAATGTAAAAGGTATGTAAATTGATGGTTGAATAAAATACTGAAACTGAAAGTGTTTGATATGTGCTATTCTTTAAACGTATAAACACTTCCAAGTTGAAGAATGCTGTAAAACACTTCCAAGTTGAAGAATATAAACATAACTTTTTGAACTATTTTGCAGTAACATTGATATGAGATACACAAAAATGATAGAAATTAATTTAAAAATAATTACATTCTAAAAATTCCCATAATTTATTTAATTTTATTCTAACCAAAACTGAGTGATGGTATTTGTAATCAGAATGTTCAAAAGTTAATTATAATTTAATTGATTACAAAATCTGACTGTAAGAATGATATCCAACCTGTGTTATGTGAACCACCTCCTCACTTCATGTGAGTCAAAACCAACATCTAACTACTTATTTAAACAATCTGGTTATAGTATCAAACACTGGTTAGAAAAGACTAAGACAGTACAAAAGCAATCATAATAAAACAAAGTCATAATAACAGATTCTTTTAAACATTCAGATATTTTGATGCTGTGGAATACAGGCCAGCACTGTCCACTGCACGGACAATTCCATACATAAGAGTGGCTGTGATTTCATTATCAGCATAGGTGAAGGTGTGCTGCTGTTCAGTTGTGGTGATCCACTGTCCAATTTCTGTGCAGTCAAAACCAGCAGACACCTCATAGTAGAGTGAATTATTCGAGCTGAAAAGGTCAGGCCAGGTCAGTGTAATACTTCTAGCATTTTTGTCCCACTGGATGTTGACATCTTTACCTGCAGCTGAAATCACAAAACAAGAGTTCCAAGAGGGTCTGAGATTGCTAACTTGTCTGATATATACCAGATAAAGAGCAATTGGCCACTAAATCTGGGTCAGAAAGATGCTTTCAAATGATATAACTTCCAATGCTGATTATTGCATATCTTGTGAAATTTCTACTTTTTGTAACTTATCCATTTTCATGGCAAATCAACATCATGTTTCTAACATTAAAAGTCCTTATTGTGTGTGTGTGTTTGTGATTTTTAATGCTGCTTTAACAATTTTCCAGTCATACTGCTTTGATGTCTGCATCGTGGCAGTTTATACAGATGCCTAGCACTGGGGCATCATGCCACAACCTGTAGCATCATATCTCACCCAGTCACATTATCCTGACACCAGGCCAACCAGTCCTAACACTAACCTCTTAATGCTGAGTGCAAAGCCAGGCAGCTGCTAGTACCATTTTTATAAGTCTCTGGTATGACTCAACCAGGGTTCAAACCTGCAACCTGCTGCATCCAGGCAGAGATTCTAACCATTTAGGCCACCAAGTTGTTGTGAAAGTCCTTAATGACAAGATGCTTTCTGTCAAAGTAAATCACATTCTCACAGTTAGCAGATTTTTGAGATAAAGTTCTTGAAATGTTTTTGTTTCTAAAAATGGCAGCCATATTTGGTGGCAGATCACTAAAATTTGCACGTATCAGAAAATCACTCAAGTGAGGACATTTTCTGTTTAATTTGGTAATGGTGGCATCATTTGATAAGCGATTAGCATTTTTGCAGGGTCTACACCAGAACTGAAAAAGTACGGGGGGGGGGATTCCTGTTTCAATTTAAAAAAAGAGAAATGTTTTCTGTGTAGGAAGAATTTAATGAATAAAAGAACACAGATGATGAACATATTATTTCATGATTTTCATGCATTCATTTGATTTATCTGTGATTTGTTTAGCAATTAGTGTGAATCTCACAATACAAAGTGCTTTAATATACCTTGGTTTGTAATTAACCTGATTCAAATATACCCAAATTTGTATTTATCCTTATTAGAATATACCCTGATTTGTAATTACCTTGATTCAAATATACCCAGTTTGTATATATCCTTATTTGAATATGCTCTGGTTTGTAATTACCCTGATTCCAATATACCCCAATTTGCATATATCCTTTTTTGAATATACCCTGATTTGTAATTACCTTGATTCAAATATACCCCAGTTTAGATATATCCTTATTTGAATATACCCTGATTTGAAATTACCCTGATTCAAATATACCCCAATTTGTATTTGTCCTTATTTGAATATACCCTGGTTTATAATTACCTTGGTTCAAATATACCCCAATTTGCATATATCCTTATTTGAATATTCCCTGGTTTTTAATTACCTTGATTCATATATACCCCAATTTGTATATATCCATTTTTGAATATACCCTGATTTGTAATTACCCTGATTCAAATATTCCCCAATTTGTATATATCCTTATTTGATTATACACTAATTTGTAATTACCCTGATTCAAACAGACCCCAATGTGTATATATATCCTTATTGAATACACCCTAATTTGTAATTACCTTGATTCAAATATGCCCCAGTTTGTACATATCCTTATTTGAATATACACCTCTCCCTCGATAACTTGTGCACAACTGGGTCCACAAACATAGACTGCACTATAAGCTTGAAGGCACAAGTTACTGAGGGACCTCCAAAAATTTAAAAAATAATTGCTTTGACAGCGAGAAAACTGGGGCGGGGGGCAGGCGGAGTTGGGGAACTGGGCTGTTTATTGACTCAATCCTCATTTTACAATCACGTTGATAATAATTTTTGAAAATGTGCTTTTACTAATGAAGTTGTTTGTTATTCTGTTTAAATAACATTTATTTTCAAAATGTCCAACATATGAAAGATCGTTCCAACTGGTTACAACAACCATCATGTGTACGCGTAAAAAAAATCTGTGTATTACGTAACTGCTTTTTGTTTTCTTGATGTGTCTGGTTCCCGTAATCGTGTTTAATATTAACCTGCAAAATCGAGAGTCCCAAGAGCAGGGAACTAGACTAAATGTTGACACACCACACAAGATTCCTTTTCTTCAAAAAACATTTATTTCGTGAGACAATCGTCTACGTTGAAACTCATTTTTTGTATGGCTCAGTTAGTACATTATTGATGTCATGAATTAATTGTTATTAATAATGAAGCTTCTTATCATCCTTGAGGATATCTCTAAGTGCCAGTTCAAGAATTCTCTGAAACTCGCTTGCCCACAATGGTCCGTATCTGTGAAATCAAACTCTTTATTTTACGAAGTATTTGTTTCGCTTGGCTGCCTTGTTATCTTTGATCACAGTTATGAAAGAGTTGGTTAATTTAAGGTAGTTTATGTTACAAACACAAATGAAGTGAGTTCACCCGACATATGACTGGGGCAAGCTAGATTTTAAGTTTGTAGGATTTTCGTGCCTTTTAACTTTTCTTTAATTCCACCTTCTTTGTTTGATTCAAAAGACATAATTAGCATGATAATACAAAGGAGGCCAGCTTTTAATTCAATGCAACAATACAACATATACTTCCGGAAGTCAGTTATCAAAACACAGTCGGCACCTAGATTGAAGCATTTTACGTTTCATTACAAGAGGACACATTGCATTTATGACGATTACACTTAAAAGGAACTAAAAGATAGAACTAGAACACAAATTTCAATTAATAAAAAAATTATTTAATTTGTATTTATTTATGAACTCGGCGTGAGTGACATTTTCATTGATCAAAATTTCCTTACATATTGTTAATTGTGGGTACTAGGAATGTTGTTAGGAAAGAAATTGTAAAAAAATTGTATGACCTATTTTTAAATTTGATATTTCATAGTGTTGATTAAAATTTCCAGGTCCCATCTATTGTTTTCGATGATAAAACAAGCAATACATCAAAGTTTCCATTACCAATTTTGATCACGATTTTCTTCAAGTTCAACAAATAGGGATCAGTTTTGGGGGTATTTTCTGGTTTAAAAAATGGGATCCATGCCTGACCCCACATTATAAGTGGGTGCGTGAGTTATCAGGGCACAAGTTATCGAGGGAGTGGTGTACCCTGATTGGTAATTACCCTGATTCAAATATACCCAGTTTGTTTATATCCTGATCTGAATATATCCTGGTTGTATAAACTTGAATGATGCTTTCTGTCACATTTGGTTGAAAACTGGTCAAATGGTTTTTGAGAAATCACAAAAAGAAATGTTCACAGATGCATGATGAACAATGCATAATGGACACAGGACCTTTTGAAAGCTCACATACCTTATGTCTAGGTGACTAAAAGTTAAAGGAATAATTTAAGCAAGCTGATTTAAAAAGAAGGAGCTCTATGGAAACCAGTATGGCCAGTATAATATATGTTATTTGAAAAACTTGGACATTAAATATTAAAATGGTTAAATCAACAAAGAGTGATAACTATGTCTTTGTATAGGCTAACAAAGATGAAAAACTAGGATTCTGTACAAGACAGTTTCTGTTTATATTAATATGTGCATCTTTAGACAATGACCCCAATATTTACAAAGTTTTATGGCAATTCATTTAAAAGTGAGACATGATTTTGCTATTCACTGCATTCTGCTGTAAGATAGAAAGGGCAATAACCCATACACAAAATGCATTAGCACAGTGGTCTCTTGATGTGTCAGGTCATGTCCATAATACTTATCAAGTTTCTAGGCAATCCGTCGAAAATTGCAGGATTAGTTTCATTCACAAGACATAGTGACAGACAGAAGGATGGACACAGAATAAGAATTCTATATAACCCCACCTCTACAATGCTGGCAAATTTCATTTGATACAGTGCAATCCACCCTAACCATTGAAATGCACTTTTGTATTTACAGCATGTTCTTTTCAAGTCAATGAATTCCAGAACTTTCATTGTACTACTTTGTTATAATTATTTTTCTATTCATTGATTTGCCTGGTCTTTAGGGGGAGCCATGGTGGCTCAATGATTAGTGCATTGGACTTGTGAATCCAACTACATGTATTAAGACAACTGTGGTGTGTCCCAGGCCAAGGCATGTTACCTCAATTGCCTGTAAATAACCTATTTGTGTTGCTGAAGAGTAAAAATTCAAATGCCAATCTGCAGATTAATGATTACTGAGTTTAACGCAGCATAGATAATATAGTGTTGTGTGTTTGATGGAGCACATGTTGGCTTAAATAAAAAATGTTGGCATATTGCAGTTTTTCTTATAAGGGAGGTAATCCAGTGTACAATTTACAAGTAGGCCTCAGAGGTTGTGGCCTAGTTGTGTTAGGGTTTCTGACTGGTTTTGAACCAGTTTCAGGATAGATGCTGTGAAAGGCATGTGTAAATTTCTCATTTTGAGATAGAAACATTCAACAAAAAATAAACAAAATTACAAATGTCTACAAAAATTCAAAAAGAAAATCATTAACACTACAATATTCAATGTATGCAACAGAACTGTCAAGGTGTCTAACTTTACATGACATCACCATGCCAGTCTAAAGGGTAAATCCAATTGATATAGCCACAGCCCAGTCTGTAACAGGTGCTACCCATGTCCAGTCTAAAGAGTAAATCCAATTGATATAGCTACAGCCCAGTCTGTAACAGGTACTACCCATGTCCAGTCTAAAGGGTAAATCCAATTGATATAGCTACAGCCCAGTCTGTAACAGGTGCTACCCATGTCCAGTCTAAAGGGTAACATGATTTTAGTGCATCCTATGTAATAATTTAGGGCTATATGTGTTCAACACACTACTGCTTTTTAAATTACTTGATTTATTTTGGTCCATCAATTTAATTTCAAGGAAGGTATGACATTTATTTATTTTACAGCTGTTTTCACATTATCTGAGCTGACTTATATTAGCAATTATTACAGTAAATACCTATTTTAAAATTATTTAAAATCAAATTTTTTAAAATATGGAAATAGAGAACTGTGACATTGTTAGAACATGGAAGGAAATAGAAAACTGACATTGTTAGAACATGGAAGGAAACAGAAAACTGTGACATTGTTAGAACATGGAATAAATATACCAGAATACAATATGCACAATTCTAAGCCAATTCCTTTAGCAGGTGTTTGGGTGAGCACAAGCAATTATTTGCAGAGCCTCTATCAGATCCTGTTCATTCTTTGGGATCTAGGAAGAAAGGTCACTTTAGTCACCAGTGACTCTGGCCTGCCTGGTTACATTGTGTAGGCATGTCAGTTCATCTCCTGGAATCTATGGTATTTAACTATTGGGTTTGCTTCAACTGTAACCAGATTAATCTACTGTTTGTGTTTGACTTATTTCAGAATTAATACTGCTAGTGGGGTCTGCTATTAAACATGTCTTTAAGGGGAGGCAACCTCTGGAATCCAGCAGATATTGCCAGTGCAGGCTCCAGAACTCTGAATATGTTTTTATGTTCCTAAGATGAAGAGTTAAGTAAAGAGTATTACCTTCATTAGTGAATATGCTCCTACTATCATTGCCATAAAGTGGCATCCATGTCCATAAATCTACTAAATGTGAACAAAATGCACCATTTAGCATTAAAGTAAAACCTGTCTTGAAAGGACACTGCTATGAGACCACCTGTCTTAAGAGACCAAATTCTCAATTTACAGGTCAATCTTTTAAATAGTGCAATGATGCATGTCTTAAAAAAGCATTTATGTTGACAGAAGTGGTCTCTGAAAGCAGGTTTTATTGCGTAATCAAATACCCAAACTGGGACTCCAACAGGTTTTACTGTGTAATCAAATCCTTAATTGGGACTTCTACAGGTTTTACTGTGTAATCAAATCCTCAAAATGGGACTCCTACAGGTTTTACTGTGTAATCAAATCAATTAGGTTTTACTGTGAAATCGAATCCTCAATTGGGACTCCATCAGATTTTACCGTGTAATCAAAATGGGGACTCCTTACTATGATAAAAATTCTATTTGATCACACCATTCTATCTTTACCTTTGCTTGGAGGGATTGTTGCCACTGTAAATGTTGTGTTCACTCGATCACTACGACTATCAACAAGATTGATCCCAGTCACAAAGGCCGTGTAGTTTCCTTCAGTAAGATTTAACTTCTGCAGTTCCATGTATGTGTAGGACCCCTGGGGTTGACCAATAATGATTGTGGACAGGTCCACCCCATCTCCTTTCAATCTCACCTGAAATGGATGGGCATCTTAAAGTATTAAATTCAAAGTGCCTTAGGCAAAGGATAAAATACGTAGACTTACATTGGTGTTATTTTCATATGAAACAAATTGTTGCTAAATGAACACTGTATATACTCAATTAAACCAAATTCATACTGTGTATACTCACTCAAACCAATTGTATACTGTATAGTGCCAAACCAAATGCATATGATATATACTCACTCAAAAGAAATGCATACTTTAAATGCCCACTCAAATCAAATTCATATTGTAAAGAGTAAAACCTGCCTTGAGAGACCACTGTTATGTGAGACCACCTGGTTTGAGAGATCATAATTTTCTGGCAAAAGGGGTGATCTTTCAAGACAGGTTCGATAATCAAACCAAATGCACATTGAATATCCTCAAACCAAATGCATACTGTATATACTCAAACCAAATGCATACTGTATAATCAAACCAAATGCATATTGAATATCCTCAAATCAAATGCATACTGTATATTACTAAAACCAAATGCATACTATATAATCAAACCAAATGCATATTGAATATCCTCAAACCAAATGCATACTGTATAAACTCAAACCAAATGCATACTGTATATACTCAAATCAAATGCATACTGTATATACTCAATCAAACCAACTGCAAACTGCAAAGACCCATCAGTTTATTAGCAGTAATCACTAGAACAAAACAACAATACAGACTCTTATCTGCTGGTCCATTATGTGACTGCAGATCAGGGTCTATGTTGTCTGCAGTTGGACTTGACTTATAAGTGAGCATATACTGTACTTACAAAGTATTAGGTCACAGTGTAAAAAAGCAATTTTACTATATGACTGTGATGCTAATAAAGGTGAATAGTGATAATGTGGAGTCGTTATAGCAATATATATATATATATATATATATATATATATATATATATATATATATATATATATATACACACACACACACATATATATACAAAACAACATATACCTGTATATATACAGGACTACAAAAGTGTTTGTTCTGAGTGGACAGAATGAATGAGTTTGATTTTGGATACGGATGTGTCAAATGCTGTCAGGCTGAGATATATTCATAAACCATGTGAAATGAGTTCTTCCCCCAGCATTGAACAAAACACGAATGCAGTTTTTATCTGTTACATAGAACGAGTTTTATGCTTTACTTTCAGCTTCTCAGTGTGTATGAAATTCCAAAGAAAAGATATACAAGTACAACTGAAATTACTGATGAATGAAGTCAATGAAAAATGCCTAAGTCATTTCAATATGGGTGTGAGATAAAGAAATACAGATCAATCATGTAAGATTAAAGGGTACATAACACACCTCTCTCTCAATAAATTGCACCATGATAACTCACAAACCCGCTTATAATACAGGGTTAGTCATGGATCACATTATTTTTACTACAAAGTACCAAAAATCTGACACCTATCTGATGAACATAAGATCACAATCCAAACTGGTAACCAAAACCTTGATATATCACTTGTTTTACTGTATAAGAAAAAAACGTTAATATGACCTGGAAATTGGAATCAACATTAAGAAATCATCAACTTTTAACAAGAACTCATGGATTTTGTAAAAATTTCTTTGCAAACAACATTTTTGGTACGCTGTAAATAACAGTATGCAACCAAATTTTGATCAATGAAATTGTCAGTAATGCTACTTGAGGCAGCACTTTAATAAATAAATACCATTTAAATAAGAATTTTATCAAGTGAAATGCGTGTTTTAGTTCTATCTTTCAGTTTGGTTTAAGTGTAATGATCATAAATACAATGTCACCCTGCTGTATTCAAATGTGAAATATGTCACTCTACCATAATAGCTATGTCCATGAGCATTTTTAGGAGAACCTAAATAAGTGCCACCATTGTTATTATACCTAATTTGTGTAAGTATTTGCTGTATTTGTTGCACTGAATTAAAAGCTGACCTCCTTGTATTACCATCTTAATTACATCTTTTGTATTAAATAAAGGGGGTAGATTAACTAAAAAGATAAAAGGCATGCAAATCCAATCTGCTTAAGAGATAGTGGCCCCAGTTGAGTGTCCGATCAAACTATTGTGATCAATCTAACACCATTACAATTTATTTTTTGTGTGTGAATGTAGTATAATTAAACTACCTTAAATTAACACTCATTTACAAATGTTATCAATGATAGCAAGACAACCAAGTGAAATGAATACTTAATGATATAAAACTCTATTTCACAGATACATTTTATTAATGATAAGCTAGTTTCAGAGTTTGTAGTTAATTTGTAATTCATTAATTGACACTCGGAGTTTGTAGTTAATTTGTAATTCATTAATTGGCACTTGGAGTTTGTAGTTAATTTGTAATTCATTAATTGGCACTATGGAGAGTTCCTCACTGATGAAAATTAGTTTCACTATTACTTGCAATGAAATCATGGCATCAATATTTTATTACAGAACAATAAAACAAAATTGACTTTGATAATGACGGCTGTTTCACAAACTAAATGTTGCTTTCTTTAACATCTTAATTTGAATCAATAACTAGTTTGGTTCCCTGCCGTAAACAGGCCTGCCAACATTGAAAAAAATCAAAATCAGGAATATGCCCCCAAATCACCATAAAAAATCAGGAGGCAGGGTAAAAAATTGGGCGATACAAGAATAAAGTGTATATATCATGATGATAAAGATGTTTACTTTTGTTATTTCGGTCCATTGTATGTTGCAGATTTGCATTTCTGCTAAGGTTCATCATTTATTTGTCCTTTGGTGCCAAATTTGCTAACAAGAATAGCTTCCAGGGTTGATGCTTACAGGCCAGCTCTTTAATTGGTTCTGTTTTTTCTGACCATTGAGAATGCTCTCTCAGCATTGCTGTTGCTGTGCGGTATTGAAACTATTGATAGCATTACTCTCCCAAGGGTTGGAAACAACAGTTGGCCAGATCCATCCTGTTTTTATTCTGACAGCAACCCACTTACTTATTCATGCAAGCATTGCAGATGTGTCTAAACAATCTGTAGTATATTTTAAGGACCTGGGCTTTTTCTCCAACCGAAAGGAAGGATTCAACACTGATGATCTGCATAGATAGTTTCAGCTTTACCAAATCTACAATTCTGATGCAAAATTGAATGTGGAAAGAGCCGATCATCAGTGGCAGAATGCATGATAGGCCCAGCGAGTCAAAGAACCTCCTATATTTTTGATCCCATTTCTTTTTCTTGCCTGGTGAAAATTCATCAGTTACTTCCTTTTCTTTTTTTTTGTTTGCTTCTTGCTGAGAAACTTATCCATTATGTTGCTGTGATTTGCTGATGGGGTCGGATAAAGAGAACCATACTGTGAGACAATCTCTTTGTATTGGTGGATGAAAACCAGAAATCAAGCTGGATATGATAAAGTACTAAGAAACATACCAGACACAAAAAAAACAGAAACAGAAACAGAAAATGTTTATGTAATAAATAAAAATAAGTTTGTTTTTCTCAGGGAGTCTTCTGATCTTTTCAGTAGGGTTGGCTTAGCTTAGTCTGTGCTTAGTATGCTCCTTGCATTGCATTCCACAAGTGTAGAGAGCAAAGCTGGGAGTAGACAACTCGGGGAACCAAACTACTCAACAACAACATAAAGCTGTGATGTAAATACAGAATGTTTTCATCATTCAGGACAGAGATGTCATCTGGATAACATAGGTACTGGCCTCGAAGACGTAAAACCTAACAAAGGGTGGAAGCTAGGAGCAGGAAGATCATGCCCCCACATGCTGTCAGCGATTTACAGCGGACAAAATGGCAACATTAGCACCAGCCCTACCAGTAGAGATGTATGCAGTTAAAGCAGAGCTGATAGCAGAAAGCTTACAACCCACCTCAACAAATGAAGCTAGCACCTTACAATAAATTCTACTGGTTGGAACACCACTAGCCCGAACTGGGGGGAGCTACGTTGATGAAATTCACAATATTTATAGTCACATAAATACTACTGATGCTGAAGTTATCTGATGTGCATGTCAGTGTTCACATTGTAACTGTCACAATAATTTCTCAATTTTTGCAGCAAGTATATTATACTTCTCTCTTTTCATAACAAATCTGTAAAATAAACACACAAATACATCAACCATATACAAATAGTCCCATACATTCACTTTTCTTTTTCTACAATGGACACAACCTGTTGATATGCCAGTTGAGCTCTTTTTGTGGCTTTGGCAAAGATTTCTATAGCCTTCCTTTTTGTCACAAATGACTTTTTCAGCTTAATGTACAATTGTTTCTTTTCCTTCTCAATGACAGCCTTTTTCCTCTCAAGCTGGTGCTTGTATTATATGCAGTGTGCATATTCTGACAGAGGGCTATATCTGTTCTCTCATGCAAGAAATCTTTCTTCTTATAGTAATTAACTGCACTTTTCCAGATGCCTTCTGAGCTTCAACCTTTCCGTATGCAGCTTTTTTTGTAGGTGATATTCCAAACTCTTCCAACCGTGATTACCATAATTCAGATCTTTATTGCAGAGGTCCAAAATGCCAGTCCTCTAGCATTCAGTTTTCTTATAAACTGACAAACTAAATTTCCATCAACATTTAACTCCAGCCATTCCCATTTCCATGGTTTTTAAATCTTTATCTAAACTTTTCATGTGATGGTCTCTCTCAACAACTCAGGACGCCATAGTTTGCAAGCATGCTTCTTTTTTCCATTGCCATCAGTTTCCATTACATGAAGATTCATTGGATGAATTTAAACCTTTGACCAATCAGAATGCTCTTTACGAGAGTCATGTGCTAACTAATATATGGAACAAATAATTTACACAGGTCTTTGTAGAATGGGAGTGGACAGACTGTTTTTAAAAACCCCGAATCGGAGATGATAAAAAATTGGACTATATCAAGAAAAATCTGATTCAAGTCAGGAGAAAGGCAGAATTCCACTTTAAAACAGAGAAAAATCATGTGTGTATACCACTGAAATTGCCTAAATGATATACGGTTTTCATTTTGGCTTAAAAACCATTTTGACTATATCTCTATTTTAATATTCTAATTTGAAATGAGGAATGATTCTGCCTAGAAAGGAATGGTTGGCAACTGTTGATTTTATCCCTATCTTCAACAAAATATTATTTTTAGTAACAAATTTTCTTTTGTCCCCAGCATTCGTCATAATTAATGACAGCTTTGTACACAAAATAATATCCCTTTCTTCTGTTTTTGCAAAAATTATTTTCAATCTGACCAAATGGGGAGACAACATGGTTCACCACTGTAACTGAACTGACTACAACTTTCATTTAAAATAACTAATATTTTCAACAAATGAATGTCATTGCAAGACTGAAAAAATGAAAAGAGAAACATTGAGTCCAGGATTTTCAATCAATATTACATAGTTATTGGAGTTCAAAATTGCCGGATTTATTCATGTACTGAACTGCTGTACACCGAGAGCTGTTTAATATACTTTAGTGCAGTATAGCAGATGATAGCATTCTGTCAAATAAAGACATAAAAATACTAAGTTTCATGTTGTTTTCTTTTAACCAATTCAGTTGACAAATCAATTCAAATACAGCGGTTAAATTTTGGTACTGCGTTATATGCAGAATCATATTATAATAAAGTACATTATAATGAGGGAGAGTGATCAAAGGAAACCTAGCATTTCATTAACAATTTTGTTAAATGCATCATTATGGTCCATTTCAAGACAAGCACAAGTCACATGACTTTCATGAAATGCTTCATTATGGTCCATTTCAGAGACAAGTGTAAGTCCATAACAATTTTCTCCACAATCTGTCTTACTGCATAAATTAGAAGGATGTTCACACAACATGGATGCCCATGCCAATTTGGTGCAGCTGAAGAGCAAACATCTACATAAAACGGGATAGAAAATTGGGACTGCTGAAATCAACCAAGGTCTTCTTCATGCAAAAACTCATACCAAATTTAGCATTGCATCTTCCATGAAGTCCTTCAAAAGTAATTAAGTAGCATTTCTGACACTATTATTTCCCCCTCTATAGGTATGGCAGAGGCATAACAAAAAAAGCTACAGTTTTAAAGCCTGCTTTTGCAATAACAGTAATTGTGCAAGTATCAGCTTAAATTAAAAGTGTGTGTGTGTGTGATTTAGATTTTTAACGTAGCTTTAACAATTTTCAGTCATATCGCTATGATGCCTGCAGAAAGACAGTTTATAGTGAAGTCTAGCACTGGGGCATCATGCCGCAGACATGTAGCATGTCCCACCCGGTCACATTATCCTGACACCAGGCTGACCAGTCCTAACACTAACCTCAATGCTGAGCACCAAGCAAGGCAGCTGAGACCTCCCGCATCCAAGGCAGACACTCCACCACTAGGCCACTGGAGCAGTCTTAAATTAAAATAATGTGAGGCTTCCAAAAGACATCAAGTAATGACCCACTATCAGCAATACAATGCTAAAATTCTATTTTTCCAGTGGTGTTTTTTCAAAAAAAATCTGGTTCAGTAATCATTTAGAATTCTACGGTTTGCTTCAATTCAGTATAATATTGTAAAAGAAAATGTAGTGTCCTTGGGTTGTCAGTTTGAAAAACAACAGGCCATATTAGAAGTTTGTTACCTCATATCTGTTAATGGGAATGATATCCTCAAACCCAGTCCACTTCAACCTAATATTTGTGTTGTTACTCTGATAGCTGTCCATTGCTGTGTACTCTGTGACAGACTGTGGAACCAAAGCCAGGACCACAGACTCTGTATTTGGTGGTGTTGTGACAATCAGCAACCCATCTGAGGACATGACCGAAGAAAGTCCAGCTTGGTTATGGCAGCGAATGGATGAATAAAGTGTTTTGCCATTTATAAGAGCATAAGGTAATTGCACTTTTTCAGATGTTTTGTCTCTAGTTGTTACGTAAGTTTGGATGCTTGTGCCACCTGGACTGGTTCCTGAAAATAATATTAATAATAATAATAATTTATTTAAAGAAGAAGCTCATAAGGTCAACTGACCAGTCTTTCTTGAGGCCTTCAGCAATTACATTTGTACAAGTGATATATATATATATATATATATATATATATATATATATATATATATATATATATATATATAGACAGAGAGAGAGAGAGAGAAAGAGAGAGAGAGTAAAAATGCTGTTAAAAACTAGATAATTGATCTACTGCTACAATAAAATATGCACAAGGCTTTTTGGATGAGTACATAATGAATTCATGCAAGGAGTAGTAGTGAACATGAACATGTGTAAAACAATATAGGTGAGAACATGATAACCATGTTGTACAAAGTAGTAGTAAACTGAATTAACCAAAATCATACAAAGGATTGTTTCTGTAGATGTTAACAAAGAAGCTTATTGAAAACTTGGCATGAGTCAGCTGACTTTATATAAAGTGGTATAAAATTCCATAGTTTGACTCCACAAAAAGCAAAACTCTTCTTATAAAACTCTAACTTGGTTTTGGTAAATACAACTTGTTGTTTGAGATCTTACTTCATACATTTTCAACAACTTTAAAATTACATTTAAGATAATAAGGAGCCAATCCATGTAAGGATTTATTGACTAGAAAACCCTTTTGAAACTAAGTTCTCTGCTAAAATGGAAGCCACATTAGGTTTTTAAAAAGATTTGTTCATGGTGTATCAGCATCAGGAATAACTCTAGCTGCTCTTATTGAAGTTTCAGTAATCTTTCCTGATTTTCTTTATTACTGAACAAAAATATTCTATGTGTGGCATGATATATGCATTGTAGAATATCTTTCTCCATTCTTGAGGGAGATAAGATTTATTCTGTTCAAGAGATAAAGCAGTGATTTAACGTTTTTTAATGACCTTATCAACTTGTATTTTCCAGCACAAGATAGTGTCTATCATGATGCCAAGTAGTTTCCATTTTCAGTCTTGTATATCCATTAATTTTATCATTATTTTGAAATCATTTTTCTCAGCTTTTACTCTTGCTCAGCTGCCTATGATGATGGTTTTTGGTTGCATTTTTCTTCATACCATTGTGTTCACACTACTTATTTTTAGCAAATTTTTATTTAATTTAGTGCTAATCTCATGGCCTTTTGATTCAATGTTATATACTGTTGTGTCATCTGTGAACATGGTGGTGGATAGCTCACTGTGATATGGTAAATCATTGATGTACAGCAGAAAGAGTAATGGTCCAAGAACTGATCCTTGTGGAACACCTGACTTGAACAGTTTCTTATGTGAAAGGTTTTTAATATAGAAACTTCTTGCTGTCCGAAAACCTAAACTGTATAACCAAGTCTTGAAAAGGGGGAAAGTGGTACAGTATTTCAAGTATTTTTTCATACCCTTAAATTTTTTGTACACAATCCAGTTATAAAAATAATTATTTAAATGTTTAATAATTTTTCGTACATATCACTTTGTATTTTTTTTATATAAAAAATACATTAAATTATCAGACATAAAATTTCTACTCAGAAAAGTTTACGTTTACAAAAAAGATCGAAAATAGTGTATTGCCATTTTGTTTTTACAAAAATTAATATTTAATTGTTGATGAGAAAATACAATGATTGATGCATAAGCATGGGCACCTGCAGCATAAGTCAAGGGGGTCATGTGCCCCCCCCCCCCCCGACAAGTTTAATCATGCAAATGAAGCTGAAAATATGTCAAAAAATTCTGTTCAAAATGCTTAGTAAATATTAGCTTTAGTTTCAGACTGCTTACTATACTAACTCTCCTGGCCATGACTGAGTGACCCCCCCCCCCGCAGCAAAATAATCCTGTGGGCGCCCATGTGTATAAGCTCTCTTATTGTCATTACAATATCTACTGGTGTTTATTAACAAATTGATAAAGGACTTCACAGAACATACCTTTAAATATTATCACTAATTAGTTCTCCTTATTAAGTTCGTCAACGTAACAAAACACCACTTGCATTTTAAAATTAGTTCGGAAGACCTTTGATGTTTTCTTATCCAAAAAAAATTACATCTCAGTACACACTAAAGTGAAGACCACAGACCATTGGTCAACTAGTCTTATTGTTTCATTATAGTCATACAAACATAAAATATAAAAACCTAGTTATTTTCTATTGTAAATATGAAAGTCACGGACTCTGTTAAATTGATTTGTATATATATATATATATATATATATATATATATATATATATATATATATATATATATATATATATATATATATGTATGTATATATACACTTTCTTTTAAGTATTTGTTCTGTTTTGACTTGGATATAATTAACATTTTATTGCAAATCTAATCTATGATATACCCCACTATTATCTTTATTGGCAAGTTAGAATAACAAGCAATGCACATGATTGCTTGTCCTTATAACATCTTCTGTATGGACAACAACTTCAATAACACAGTGAAAAATTTTCATTTCCCTACTGGCAGCTTCATTGATTTGACCTCTTCTGTCGATTCTTGCACTCAGTCTGGTTTCAACTGGAATAACCCAAAGGCTAAGCATGTTTAATTACCATGTAAATAACACTGCATAGTCATGTGGTTGTTGTGACAATGTACATAGTAATTAAAACAAGAATGAATTTTTGATTTATCGGTGTTAATTACACTGGACAACAAATTTTTACAAAAGTCATGTTACTGAAATAAAATTAGTCAATTCTTATCAATTTTTATGTGCTGAACACGAATATGACAGTCAAATTGCAAAATTGGCTCTAGTTTTTTTGTAATCTGCAAGAAATTAATGTTTACATAACAAAATGCATTCCAATAGTAAAAGGTCAACTGTAATAGCCTACCTATAAAAAATCAAGTCATTGACTACATCTTAGATTTCTTCGCCTGTCTCTTGTACAGCTGTTCGGGAGCATCTCTGAGGAGTGTCCAGCAGTAGTCAGCCAGCATTGTAGTGGACCATTTTCCCTGGTATCTTTGTTCCATTGTTACGATATCTTGATGAAAACGTTCGCCGTGTTCATCACTAACAATACCACAGTTGCTAGGAAAGAAATCCAAATGGGAATGAAGGAAGTGAATCTTTAGAGACATATTGCAGCCAAGTTTCTTATACTTCATCAACATGTCTTCTACTAGTTCCTTATAGTTTTCTGCCCTAACATTTCCGAGGAAGTTTGTAGAAACTAGGCGAAAAGCATTCCATGCTTGTTTCGCGTCACCTTCCAGCAAGTTGTTGAACCGGTCATCTTTGAAAAGCTCTCGAATCTGAGGACCCACAAAAACTCCCTCTTTAATCTTTGCTTCGCTGAGTCGAGGGAATTTTTCATGCAGGTATCGGAATGCTGGCAAAGTCCGGTCAATGGCTTTCACGAAGTTCTTCATCAAACCTAGTTTGATGTGAAGGGGTGGTAGCAAGATTTTCTGAGCCTCAACCAGAGCTGGGTGTTGGATATTCTTCTCTCCAATGGCTACATTCTGCCTGTGAGTCCATTCCTTCCTCATGTAGTGCATTTCCCTTGCTCGGCTATCCCACTCGCATAAGAAACACATGTATTTTGTATATCCTTGCTGCAGTCCCATTAAAAGGGCAACTACCTTCAAATCACCACAGAGGTGCCAACTGTACTTGTTATACTCAATGGAATTCAGTAGCTGCCTTAAGTTATCGTATGTCTCTTTCATGTGGACAGCATACGCTACTGGAATAGATGGAAGAATGTTTCCATTGTGCAAAAGCACAGCCTTGAGACTCAGTTTCGAAGAGTCCACAAATAGTCTCCATTCTTGTGGGTCATGAGTGATTTTTAAAGCATTCATGAGGCCCTCAATATCGGAACAGAATATCAGATTACTTTCCTTTCTGAAGAAAGGCTCCAATTGCTGGTGGCGCTTTCGATATGCAGTAATTGTGACATCTTCTTCTAGAAGATTCCATTGTTGGAGTCTTGATCCTAGCAATTCTGCCTTGTTCTTTGATAAGTCCAAATCACGAATCAGGTCATTTAGTTCTTCCTGTGTTATTCTGTGTGGGGTTGATGATGCACCACAGTGAAAATCTGGATCACTGCATGCTGATGGACCAGGAGAAGAACAGGTCGACTCACCTTTGTCTTCGTCAGATGAATCAAGAGAATATTCTGCTGGAGGTTCTGGAATAGGAAGTCCCTCACCATGTGGAACTGGTCTCAATGCAGACGGAATGTTTGGGTAGACTATTCTCGACTTCTTTCGCTTCGTTATTCCGCCGGAAAGAGGAGGAACCAAGCAGAAGTAACAGTCATTTAGGTGGTTGCTTGGCTCTCTCCACACCATTGGGACTGCAAACGGCATTGATGACCTTTTGCAATTCAACCACTGTGAAAGCTGTGTTGTACATGTAGCACAGCATATATGCGGAGCCCAAGGCTTGTCTTGGTCACCAACCTTGCATCCGAAGTAAAGATGATATGCCTTCTTCACTTGAGAATTGATACTTTTCTTCTGGTTGGCAAATGTCACTTCCCCACAAATATAGCAAAAATTGTCCGCGGTATTAACACACTTTCGAGGCATTACTGTTCTTTATTGTACGTAAATGGATAAAATAATAAGTTTTATGTAACAGTAGCTTGAACTGTCTCGCACAACGTCTAAAATATTTTAAATGCTGAACCTATCTGATTGGGCTTTATATAGTACACTGCTTACGTCAGCTTCAGCAGCCGCCTGGCATTAGTATAATAGGCCTACACATGTATAGTACACTGCTGACGTCAACTTACTTCAGCAGCCGCATGGCATTAGTATTGCATTGCATCAGAAAATGATGCAATCAACTGTGGATGATGTGAGCATGATGGTATTATGCAACGTTACATCATTATTCCGGATGTTGCTGCAGTCCTACTGGAGAAATTTACACAGTGAAACATAGAAAATGAGGTATATGAATATCTTCAAAACGAGAGCCAATACAAATTTTTCACGGTTATATTCGTGTTCGGCACACCAAAATACTACAGATTAGGGCCTTTTCAAGTCAGTAATGATTTCACTGTTGACCAGTGTTAGTAACGGAATATAGTAGGGTCATAATACATGAGGATTATCACAATCGTCAGGTAACAGTCTTTTTTATCTCTTTGCAAACGCTACAAATAAAAACCAGCCTGAATAAATACAGACTTGTACACTGACAAAATTTTGATCCATCTCTCTCTCTCTCACACACACACACACACACTGTTATTTATGCATATGTGGTTGCTTAACCAGTTTTTACTGTACTGGTTTTGAAAGGGCTTATTTACCGAAATACATGCACATCATAATTTATGTCACAATTTATCACACAGCATGGTCATGATGTATCACACAGCATGGTCATAATTTATCATACAGCATGGTCATAATTTATCACACAGATGGTCATAATTTATCATACAGCATGGTCATAATTTATCACACAGCATGGTCATAATTTATCATACAGCATGGTCATAATTTATCACACAGCATGGTCATAATTTATCATACAGCATGGTCATAATGTATCATACAGCATGGTCATAATTTATCACACAGCATGGTCATAATGTATCATACAGCATGGTCATAATTTATCACACAGCATGGTCATAATGTATCATACAGCATGGTCATAATTTATCACACAGCATGGTCATAATGTATCATACAGGATGGTCATAATGTATCATACAGCATGGTCATAATGTATCATACAGCATGGTCATAATTTATCACACAGTATGGTCATAATTTATCATACAGCATGGTCACTCTAGACAAGATATTTTACATTAATTGATCATCAAGAAAATGTCAGCTGCCAAGATGTTTGTGCAATTGAATCTATAAAACTGTCCTTTCCATAACGGACACACCATATCAACCAATCCTGAGGATTCAACCCTACACTCTTTCAGTCATGAATCTATAAACCTATCCTTTCCATAAAGGACACACCATATCAACCAATCCAGAATTCAACTCTACACTCTTTCAGTCATGAATCTATAAACCTATCCTTTCCATAACGGACACACCATATCAACCAAACCAGAATTCAACTCTACACTCTTTTAGTCATGAATCTGTAAAACTGTCCTTTCCATAAAGGACACATGGCTATACATTAATAAAAAGAAGAAGAAGAAGAAGAAGAAGAAGAAGAAGAAGAAAATGAAGAAGAAGAAGAAGAGAACCGTGTTTAGCATGCCACTCTCATGACCTAAATCTACTCCTACTATCAGATCATCCCAAGTCAGCTATCGTGATGTGTCCACGGATGTTTTGAGTCTCATCCCCCCCAACATTGTCTGGAAGGTTATGACTTACCTATGGCCCATTCACAAAAATCTAGCCCTGATTCTTTATCTTCCACATGCCAGGTGACACGAATCACATTATCTGACTGCACATCTGTATCTTCAACTGAAAAAACACACCACAGAAGAGTTTGATTCTAAATCTTTAAGTGGTTATATCTTTGCATAGTCTGAAAGATTGCCAGTTTTTTTCACTGTAATTAATCATATTCCACTAAGCTGAGGAAAGTTAAAATGCCAAAAAAAGTTTGTCTAAATGTGTGTACATATTTTATACAAGAAATTTTGAATTTTTCAGGCATTAACAAAATTGTTTCATTCTTTGTCTCATCTAAATCTGAATTGTTATTTCTGACAAAGACTTTAATTCCTCAATTACACTATGTACTCACTTGCACTTGAACTGTCATGTACAAAGGTGAAAACTGGTGGTGTGAGGTCAATCATAATGGGGTCAGAGGTTGCTTTGGAGGTTAATCCCACATTGTTGGTTGCTAGGATACTAACATAAATGTAGGTGTTGTGCACCAGATGTAGATCCTTACTGCTGCTGTGTGTTTCTGTGCCAACTGATGTGTAGTCCTGGAGATGAGTGCCATAGGGGGAGTAGCCTGAAAGTATAAAACCTGTCAATCAGTAGGAACAAAGCACTTGTAGTTCAATGTGTTTGCCATTACTCTAAGTTTTGCCTAGTACCTCCTGATTTTAACTCCTGATTACAAATTCCAAGACTGGTATTCTCCATGCAAATCTTTTTAGTGGTATTTCACATTTAAAAGTAACTGTTCTGGTCAAAAGTTGTTTGCTATGCTAACTCTAATACTTATAAAAATGCAACTTCAAATTTCTGAAGCAATGGTTCCTTTCACAAGCCAAAAGAGAAAACTCTGTTTCCCTTATCCATCCAGAAGTTTTCATATAAACAAGAAATAGAGCTCTCAGAAGACAGTTAAGTTTGGAAGCCATATTTTTGCAGATATAACAGGTTTGAATTGATCAATACTCATGTCTCTGATCAATACAACTCCTCATTATAACATGGAAGTTGGGGTACATAACCACCAACCATGTTGTAATGAGAACAACATTATGTACCAAACCATGATATAGTGAGAAAACTGTTATATACTGAACATGATATAGTGGGAATAGTGTTATATACGGAACATGATATAGTGGGAGTTATCAAAATTTGTCAAATAATAGTAATTTAAGGAAATAAAGATATAACACTAAGTTTTATGTTGTTTTCTGTCAACCAATATTGTTATACAATGGTCTGATTTTAGTCATGGGGTCCATAGCAGTACAGCATTATATCCAGAACTGTGTTATAACAAAGCACAAAATAACAAGAGAGACCTGTACTGACTGATACAGATTAAATACCAGGTGGCATAGAAAAGTCATAGTGATCTACTTTTGGTATGAATGCACCTATCAAATATCATCCCTGCAGTGCAACAGAGTCTGAGACAATGACCTTGACAAACAAGGATACAATTTTTACTTAAAAGTGAGCAGAAACCGACAGTGACCTACCTTTTTATGTGGTAGTGTAGGACCTGTCAGGATGCATGCACAGGCAAAATATCTAAGAAACTGATCTAAACATAGAAAATGTACATAGTCTATCATATGAACAAAGTAGTTCATAGTGACCTAATTTTGACACACTGGTGTAGCAATCATTAGTATGTATGCACCCATAAAGCTTCATGACTAGATGGCGAGTGAGTGTTATCAATAATTTTCTTTTTCACTGATAGAAAGACATGAAATAAAGCAATCATGCAAAACAAAGGGCATTGAGACAAAGATGAGCAATGTGGAATGAATTGCCCACTGAACTTAGACACAAAGACACAGTGATCTCATTCAACGTGGAATGAATTGCCCGCTGGACTTAGACACAAAGACACAGTGATCTCATTCAAGTCAGTGCTCTTAAAACTCACTTATTTCGACTGCAAGAAAAATGTCAAGACCTAATAATGTTCCCTACCTTAAATATTTCAGCATGTTTTTTATGTTTTCTAATTTCATGGTGTTTGTTTTTTGTAATAATATCAATATATAAGTTTTTTATGTTATAGGTGTTGTCTAATGTTGTAAAGTGCTTAGAGCTTCTAAAGATTAGGTGCTATACAAAATCCTCATTATTATTATTAATCTGCATACAGGAAATACAAACAAGATATCAACACATATAAAATGGTACCATCCTACAATGACAAACATTTGAAAGATGAAAATACCATTAATCATTGATGTGTATCAATAATGTATGATATTGTAGCATCTGTATCATGAACTGTATCAATATTCAGCACAGATGTGGATCGTTTCACCCAAATTAACAAGTATAGTAATATCTGTGATGATGTTCCCATCTATGGTAAATCAGACTAGAATAAACCAGACACATGCAAATTAATGGTCAGATTACCGGTTACAGTGTTTTTGCACTAAGGCCATGTAATAAATTCATTCCTGTATTAAAACATTTCAGAGACTAATTTACATTTTTCTTTACAAATTAATTTAACTTTTACCTAGGAAGCTTATTTCATTAGCAAATACCAAGACATATGGATCAGTTTTATGGGTACAGCTGTGGCAGAAATGTGTTGTTTATTTGGAACCTCTGAATTTCAGGGCTGTTTTTGTATGGCTGTTGTCTCTCATATTTCAGGGCTGCTTTTGTATGGCTGTTGTCTCTGATATTTCAATGCTGCTTTTGTATGACTGTTGTCTCTGATATTTCAGATCAAAGTACATGTACAAAAATGATCTAGCTTGATTCTGTGCTGGATTCCTATGTATGTGATGCTGTAATCAATCATACAGACTGTCTTTATTGCCAGTGTGTGATTATAGCACCACTCTCATAAAGATTGCCTTTGATTGCCAGTGTGTGATGTATAAACTGACACTCTCATAAAAGATTGCCATTGTGTAATGAATAACACAGCACTCTCATAATAACACTGCCTTTGATTGCCAGTGTGTGATGTATAATACAACACTCCAATAAAGATTGCTAGTGTATGATGCATAACACAGCACCCTCATAATAACACTGCCTTTGATTGCCAACACAGAAATCTCTCATTATAGGCCCTTCATTATAGCATGACACCTGTTATAAAGAAAATATGATCCTGGATCCATTCTATTATGTGGTAGCAGAATTATATGCGTAATGTACTTTACTATAAGATGGTCTTATTGTAAGACTGGATAATATAAGGCAGGATATCTGTCTACCATGAACAGTGTTATAATGGGTCTTGCTATAAGGCAGGATATCTGTCTAGCATGAACAGTGTTATAATGAGTATTGCTATAAGGCAGGATATCTGTCTAGCATGAACGGTGTTATAATGGGTCTTGCTATAAGGCAGGATATCTGTCTAGCATGAACAGTGTTATAATGGATCTTGCTATGAGGCAGGATATCTGTCTAGCATGAACAGTGTTATAATGGGTCTTGCTGTAAGGCATGATATCTGTCTACCCATGAACAATGTTATAATTGGATCTTCTATATGGCAGGGATTGTCTGTGATGAATAGCACAAAAATGAGTCTTGCTATAAGGCAGGATATCTGTCTGCCATGAATAGTGTTATAATGAGTCTTGCTGTAAGGCATGATATCAATGTCTACCATGAAGAGTGTTATAAATTGAGTCTTGGTGTAAGGCAGGATACCTGTCTACCTTGAACAGTGTTACAATGAGTCTTGCTGTAAGGCAAGATATGTCTACCATGAACAGTGTTATAATGACTCTAGATGTAAGGCAGGATATCTGTCTACCTTGAAAAGTGTTATAATGGGTCTTGCTGTAAGGCAGGATATCTATGTCTACCATGAACAGTGTTATAATGAGTCTTACTATAAGGCAGGATATCTATGTCTGCCATGAACAGTGTTATAATAAGTCTTGTTACAAGGGTTTGACTCTTAGACTCTGTCAAACTGAATATGTGAGAAAGCATGCAAGTAGCTTTCCGTGGGTCTGTTGTTCTTACCAAGATTTTCCTGGATTAATCCTCCACCGTATATATTGGTCACCATGTGTAGCCTATCATGTGCTGCAAAATGGCATCAAACCCACAACAACAACAAAAAAATGCAGGTGCATATCACTCTAGAATAAATAAGTTAAGATTAAATATCAACTCATCTTGTTCCTTATGTGATAACCAAAGCACAATTTTACCTACTTACAGCCCAAGAATAATCTACATTTACCTACCTACAGCCCAAGAATAATCTACATTTACCTACCTACAGCCCAAGAATAATCCACATTTACCTACCTACAGCCCAAGAATAATCCACAATTGGACTCTCAAGATCCACAAAACTCCAGTAAGCGTGAACTGAAGCCCAGTCATGAATAAACACAGTCTGCACTTTTACCGCATTCGCTGTTGAGCTCGCATCAAGTTCGGACAAATAGTTCTGTTGGACTTGAACTTGGTCCAAGGCAAATCCTGTCATTTCATCATAGCTGCCAAACTGAAGCATGACTGCGTCTGATATGGCCGTAAAATAATACACATAGTACTGCCAATACAAATCAGGAGCACTTGCAGAGTTTGATGGCTTCACGTCTTTTCTACTTGGCTTAGTATACAAGAGAAAAGCATAAACAACATCACCAAATTTTACAAACCCTTCTCTGTTGGAAATAAAAGTGGTGTCTGAGGGTAAATGACTGGCATAGAATGAAACTCGATATTTTTCACCAACATGTAACCCAGTCACATTCTGCATGATTCCTCTTCCACGCACCTGTGCAATAGAGTGCCCTTGTTGTGCAATGCCGTTGTTGGAGGTGTAAATTATTCCACAGCTGGATTTAATGTGTGGATCAGCAACATCCCAGTCCTGTAGTACTTGTGTTTGGCACTGCCCATTTGATGTGCCATCAAAACTAACCTTGTTTGCATCAGTTCCCAATTCAAACGATGGATTTCTGACAAGATTATCTTGAAAGCTGTGTTTATTTTCAGGATAGGGAGGTGTTGAGTCGATATGTACACCATCAGACTGAACTATGGTTGAAGAAGATCCACTGAAATCAACAGCATACACAAGGAACTTCACTTTTATATCTGAAATAATAAAAAACAACATAATAATTTAACTGGAAATGATGCAAGCATAGTTGCTACCTGAGCTCAAGATCAGTATCTCTTGCAGTAAGATCCAATGGTACAGATATCATTAGATAAAACGGTCCAAACAGGCATTGATCTTGCACACCCTGACCGCTACACTCCTTTCTTCTCACCTTCTGATTTGCCTGGTACATCTAATACAGAGACCTAAAACAGTCAAAACACTTGCACATCTCCAGCACCACTGCCTATTTTGGGTCTATCACAACATCAAATGTAATAATAATGAAAGAAAGCATGACTGGTGCTGAGGACTGAACCCAGTAACTCCTGCATACAAGTCAAGCACATGCATAAACATCACCTGATTTAAAATTATGAATGAGACAAGCTGCTCTGTAGCTGACCTTAACCACTCCACTTTTAATATTTGAAATCTTCAATTTATAGCACAATCCAGCCTCTTGTCTTTTTCTTCTATTGCAAGATGATACCATCAACACCAGTGTAACATTATGTGAACACATATATCCTGACTGCAGATAAAGTATGAGTCCCTCGATGGATTCTGACCTTCTACTGTTCAAAAAGAATTTCCAGGAATTCAAGATAAATTCATTTCATCTTTTTAACTGCTGAGTATTGAAACCATCACCAATATTCTTTAGTGACAAGATTTTCTGATATGGCAACTATACTGTAAGATTGGAACCATTATCAGTTCGGCTTGGTTTTATTTTGTGAGGTGTAAGATACAACTTTCCAGTTGGGAGGAGTAGTGACAAACTAGGTATCATAAGTCTTTTAGTGAAAATTTCAAGGACTTTCCACTCAGGAAGAGTAGCAATATGTAGGTTTTTTGTAAAGTTAGACTAATTTTAGTAAAATAAAACTTACCTAACAATATTACATTGCTTACCTTTCCAGGATGTAAGGTCCCATGTCCAAGCTACATGATTATACATGATTCCTTGCTTCTATTATAATGGAAAGTTCTAGAACTGAGAAGAAAAAAAACTAGGTCCCAGTTTGACCCTTGCTTCAAAACCCCACATCCTGTTCACTATCCTCTTTGCTTGACCCATAGGGGAGAATGGAATCTTTGCAACAGTGATCGGTAAGTATTACATTACTGAAAATGATTCTACCCATAAACTATATTTCAATAATACACTATCTATGACTATTGCATTGCTGAATTTGTCAGTCAATCAGAAGGCTGATAGCCTCAGAAACAGGCATTAAAAGATACTTATCCTTCAAATAGAGTATTCATTATGGTAATGTCTTTTTGAGTTACATGATGATAGAGTATTCATTATGGTAATGAGAGTATAGAGTATTCATTATGGTAATGAGTTACATGATGATAGAGTATTCATTATGGTAACGAGAGTTACATGATGATAGAGTATTCATTATGGTAATGAGAATACATGATGATAGAGTATTCATTATGGTAATGAGAGTTAGATGATAGAGTATTCATTATGGTAATGAGAGTATAGAGTATTCATTATGGTAATGAGAGTTACAGGATGATAGAGTATTCATTATGGTAACAAGAGTTACATGATGATAGAGTATTCATTATGGTAATGAGAGTATAGAGTATTCATTATGGTAATGAGAGTATAGAGTATTCATGGTAATGAGAGTAAAGTGTATTCATTATGGTAATGAGAATATAGAGTATTCATTATGATAATGAGAGTATATTATTCATTATGGTAATGAGAGTATAGAGTTCTCATTATGGTAATGAGAGTATAGATTATTCATTATGGTAATGGGAGTATAGAGTATTCATTATGGTAATGAGAGTATAGAGTATTCATTATGGTAATGAGAGTATAGACTATTCATTATGGTAATGGGAGTATAGAGTATTCATTATGGTAATGAGAGTATAGAGTATTCATTATGGTAATGAGAATATATATTCATTATGGTAATGAGAGTATAGAGTATTCATTATGGTAATGGGAGTATAGAGTATTCATTATGGTAATGAGAGTATAGAGTATTCATTATGGTAATGAGAGTATAGAGTATTCATTATGGTAACTGGTAGAATATTGAGCCATATGATGTTGCTTTTACTATCGGGTCCAATGAAAACATCTTTTCACTCTAGTGCACCAAAGATCAAAGAGGGCCAATGTGGGTGGGTTTGAGTCTCAGGCATTAGTCTTTATGACTACAGACATCTCATTCTTGTCCATATCAGTTTTAGTCTCAGGCTCGGCCAACATGAGTATGTGAGAAGGCTTGCCAGTAGCTTCCCATGGGTTGATGGTGGTTCTTATTCCACCAAATATACTGGCTGACATGTATAGCCTATCACATCCTGAAAAACGGTACTAAACTCATAACTAACCAACCAACCAGAGATCAGAGGTAGCATCAGAAGGTAGTACGAGACCCCCAGGGTCTCTCATCACATCACCTAAGGATACATGATTGAGAAAAAAAACCAAGAAATAGAGACAGCATTAACTTTATGGTCATTACTACTAAAGTGGACATATCTGAGGAATCCATATAGGTAAAAAGAGACACTTCTAACCTTTCCTTGTTCCTAGGAGGAAGCCGTACCTTATGGCAAAGGAGTCTTCTATCCTGATCATTCCCAGCTCAGATATGACTTAGATTGGGGATCTTGATAGGAACTGGACCTACTCAGGCTGATTCTCGGGGAAAATGCCAGGTTGGCAAAGGAGCCAAACCAATTCATAATTACCACTGAATCATATACAACCCTTTTAGCTGACAAGGCATTAAGCTCTCTCTTCCTCGCTAATTAAGTTAAAGTGACGAAGAAAACTGTCTTAATGGTGAGATTTTTGGTGGACTTAAGCTTCACTCTGCATTTCATAATAAGGTTTGGCAATGACTAAAAAAGACATGAAAGATTCCAAAATTAATGACTGTGATGCGGTCACTAAAACTCATAAATAATGAAATGAGATAGATGAGGAACCTCCAAAGAACTTGAAATGGACATCCTATAGCCTTTAATAGCGGACACCAAACCATTCTCTCCCTCAAAAAGAAAAAGAAAGTTGGTCACTTCACTCAAAGAAGGACAGCAAGTATCAGTGCATTTCCTACTGCATCAATGGTGCCATGTCACAAAAACATGTAAGAATGCCTGGCGTTAATTGTTTCTTACGGTTAATATTAGCTTTTTAATTTTAAGTACCTCTAATTTTTATATTATACTAGTCAGAACTTAGTGGTTTACATCTATAAAAGGGCTAGAAAAACAAAGGGCCCAAGTAGGCATGAATCTCTCACCTGCCTAATAAACAAATGCATGGAGGCTTAGCCAAGTGGGTCAGCACAATGATTTGTGTTGAAGTTTCTTCCACTGCTGTTAACTGCATTTGTTTTTAAAATAACTGTGTCAAGGTTTCTCAAATTTTATATCTTCAGTTGTTATTTGATGCTATATCATCAGTGTCATTAGTGAAATTCTGAAAAACCTCTGGCTGTTCCAGAACACTTTCTGTCAAATTCTGAAAAGCCTCTGGCTGTCAGAGAACACTTTCTGTCAAAATCTGAAAAGCCTCTGGCTGTCAGAGAACACTTTCTGTCAAAATCTGAAAAGCCTCTGGCTGTCAGAGAACACTTTCTGTCAAATTCTGAAAAGCCTCAGATTTTCTCAGGATACTTTGTTTAAAAAATGATCAAATTATGTCAAGCAGTTTTAGTAGATAAATGATATTGAAATGTGTTACTTTTAGTACCAATCACAATGCCTGGTAGTGGATCAGCATCATTTGTATAAATGTGTTACTTTTAGTACTGATCACATTATCTGGTAGTGGATTGACATCAATTGTATCAATGTGAAAAGCCTTCACACTAGAAAGCTCTGTCAAATTCTGTTAAATTCCACTGCAGAAAATGTTTTAATATGTGAATTCTGAAGATGTCACCAAATCTAAATATTCCTTATGTATTTGATCATATGTGCATCAATATTGCACATAATTTTTAAAAAGTCATTCCTTGACAATTTCTAAGATATTTCCAAAAACCTTGTTCACTTGTTAACCCAAAATGATGCATTTATGTGTTAAGAGGTTGTACCTTACTTCCCAGCTCTGTAGCATCAAGGTCATTTATGATACACCAAAATGGGTGGTAATACAAAAAAGGTAGACAGATGTAGCTAGACAAGGATACCAAACAATCTGGACTTTCTACTCACATTACAAAATACAGAAGTAAAAACATAATTTTTGAGACCCAATTTTTCTACACTCAAAATTCACCAGTTGTCAGGACTGGATTTTGTGCCTGGAGTTTAGATTACTTTAACTCAGAGATCTAGGCAGACCAGAGTAACCCGCACATGGAGAGAAGACCATTTGCGAAAGGTAGAAGTTTGAGATTTGGAATAAAAAGTGGTTAGGACATAAAAATGATGGGTCCAATAAGCGAAAACAAAGGGCTTTAACACACCTATGCATCTGGGTAAATGAAAATCTCCTGGAAACAGATCTAACTGGATGTATTCAGAAGTAACTGACAAAATGAATGTCATACAAATGCATTCCCTACTCCCATTTCAGTGAAAATGACAAAAAAGAGTTTCAAGTGTTAGAATTTTAGTAGCAATAGACCATCAGCTCTTTTAGCTAAAAACTTACAAAGTGCTGACTGTTGTATAATGAAAGCTTAGAGTGTTGGAACTTCTTCATCTAGCAAAGTGCTGACTGTTGTATAATGAAAGCTAGTGTTGGAACTTCTTCATCTAGCAAAGTGCTGACTGTTGTATAATGAAAGCTAGTGTGGAACTTCTTTACCCTAAGCAAAGTGCTGACTGTTGTATAATGAAAGCTAGTATTGGAACTTCTTCATCTAGCAAAGTGCTGACTGTTGTATAATGAAAGCTAGTGTTAGAACTTCTTCATCTAGCAAAGTGTTGACTACTGTATAATGAAAGCTAGTGTGGAACTTCTTTATCTAGCAAAGTGTTGACTACTGTGTAATGAAAGCTAGTATTGGAACTTCTTCATTTTGTAATTTGTGTGATTCAAAACTAGTGCATAGGAAGTCTTGTTATAAATGTTGTATTCGAAATGTGATAACAGTGAATCAACTTTCAAGGCAATGCACATCCATGATAACTTAATGTATATACTCGCTTATAAGACTACTCCAGTTGCACAAGCCCAGATCTGCTGCTGCATAATATACCCACAGATCTGGGTCTGTGCAGTTTATTAGAAGTAATCAGTAAAACAAACAATATAGACCCAAATATGCAGGCACATTATGCTATGGCAATCAGGATCTTTGTTGTTTGCAGTTTGACACAACTTATAAAGAAGTATATATGGTAACTAAATGCTAATTAACACATTAAGCCGTGGAGGTTTTTGTCGTTTGTGCCTGAAATTTGAGTAGGAAACACATTTTGAAAGCTATTTCTGAAATAATCCTAAGAAAGCAACTTCCAGGTGATTTTCCAATGACATAATGCCTAGTTGTGTTAGAAACACCTTTTTTCATTGGCTATTAGGCTTGCACATGAGCAGAAGGTTAAAAGTTGGAGTTCTTTTTTCTTTTTTTGCTTAACGGACCCATTATTTTTGTATCAAGACCACTCTTTATTCCAAACGCCCATCGTATCCTACTTTTTGCAAAGGTTCATTGTCTGTTTGCAGTTCATACCGGTCTGCCTTAGATCTGAGACCAAAAAGTATAAAATCTAGACACAAAATCAGATTCCGACCACGGGCAAATTTTGGGTGAGAAAAAAAATCGGGTCCAAAAAATGAGTTTTTTCTCTCTGTATTTTGTCGTCAACTAGATGTGATGTGATGTGATTGGATTTTTAATGCAGCTTTAACAGTGTTTCAGTCATATCACTATGATGTCTGCAATGTGGCAGCTTATAGTGATGTCTAGCACTGGGGCATCATGTCGCAGACATGTAGCTTGAAGTCCCACCCAGTCACATTATTCTGACACCAACCCAACCAGTCCTAACACTAACCTCTTAATGCTGAGTGCCAAGCAAGGCAGCTGTTAGTACCATTTTTGTAAGTCTTTGGTTTGACTCGGTCAGGGATCGAACCCACAAACTCCCGCATCTGAGGCGGATGCTCTAACCACTAGGCCACTGGAGCAGTTGTAGTCAGCTAGAACTTCCATCTTATTTGGTATCATTGTAGAGCTACATCTGTCTATCTTTCTATAATACCACCCAATTTAGAGTATCATACATGACCTTGATGCTACAGAGCTCAGCAGTAGGCTACTACCTCCTGCCATGTAAACTTGTCACTAGGGGTTAATGTGTTAAGCTGGCTTTATTTTGACAACTGTTGAGAACTTAATGGTCCTTCCATGTGATGACTTACACCACTGCATTAATGGTCTTCAGGCAATTAAGTGCATGACAGGTGCAGACATGACAGTAACACCTGGTACCAAATCAGCCTTATTTCTTCTTGAAATCTGACACCAAAGATAACTTGATGTTTTTGTCTTTGCTGAATCTGTGGACTGTTCTTTAGTCCTTGCATTGTGTAAGGGTGCAAATTTCTGTCAATCTATAAAGAGCAGATTAAATTTGGGCAATAGAACAATTAATTAGATTTATGGGGACAGGTGAGTATTAAACCATTATACTGCAATGATTTTTAATGTCTGTGTCATGAAAGGAAGTGATTTTTAATTAAGCCTTCGTTTATTTAACAGTCAAACAGACTGGAAGGAAAAGGTCAACTTCGATCTTTGTACAAAAAATATCAGAGATGAGATGTCCAGAATCAGTTATTTAGAAATGTAGAAGTCAGTCTGACTGCAATTTTGGCATCTGGTTATAAAAGGCGGTAGATATATTTAATCCTGATTGGTTATGCTAAATAAGGGGCATGTTTCCCACATGACATTTCTTGGTTTTAATACGCTCCATCGCAAAATTTAGTCTACATTTTCCTGCAAGAGGAAAAGTTATAGGAGAATCTGAGATTGAATTTAGAAGAAATTCTCTCGTAAAACATTTATCCAAGGGACCGGATGTCTGAAAAGTCAACGGACACAATTATGGCGGTAGAAGTGAGCAAAGCTTAAAAGCACAAGGTATTTGCATCAATCTCATGTAATTCACTGATACCAATATAATGATTTGCTTGAATTTTTTTTCTTAAATCTGAAGATCAATTTTCATGATATGAGTATAATTGTGTTTGAGTTCATCTGTATGAATTCATACAATGATCTTCTTAATATAAATTTGATGAATTGTTTGAATTTGTTGTCAAGATTGTTATAGGAATCAGGTATTCTAAGAATTTCCGGCATTACTTTAGTTGATATGAGTTACGAGAATCTGTTTGAATTCTCCAATCTTAGATGATTTCACGTATGATAAAGACTTGAGTGCGTATTGACTGAAATTAACATTGTTAAGCCATGAAGTGAGATTTCATGTATGCTAAAGACTTGAAAGTGTGTATTCGCTGAAAATAATGTAGTTAAGCCATGTAATGAATTTCATTCAATCAGCCACGTAATGAATTTCATTCAATCATTTGTGTAATTGAAGCGAGAACGAAACTGTTATGTCTCGTGTGATATTAATGTGAGTCAATGATGAAATAGCCATTAGGAAGTACATTAATCTTAAGAAACTAGGTTTGTTTATGGTCTGCCATGTTTGGCTTGACCAAAAAGCGTTTGGTATCTGTTTGAATTCTGACAGGATGATATCTGACATAATGAGAGCGGAGTAATGATCTATTCCCAGTAGGATATCTGACAGAAGATTTAGGTTGCTTCTGTTTATTTTGAAAGGGGAAATAGCTGCACTGACGTATCCACATACCTACTTATCCAAGTATCTATGTATCTATGTACTTACATATCCACCTACCCACACAAAGTTTGAGGGCCGAAAGAGGTGAGACAATACAGAGTCTGGAGAAGAAAAAAGCAAAATGACCAAGAAGAACAGCCACAGTGAAGTTGGAGTGAATTGGAAATCAGCAGGTTATATGGTTCCCATGTGTTATGAAATACCTGATATGGCTTGCTTAGACCACCATAAATTCCAGTATTTGACGTGTTTCGCGTGCCATAGTATCTTGTAAATATACTCTTTCTTTGCATCGCATGACGCCTTCATTGCTTGCGCGGCACGTGCATAATATATGTTAATGCGTGCCACTATATATATTATTTAGGGATCTTGACTGACACAGCCATTAGAGGGAAGCTCTTTATGTATTTAGCTGTCGGAGCGGGATCGCCATTATATCTTAGTTTGAGCCAACGAGTTGGCCAACTAGGTGTGGATAACTAGGCATGGATTACTAGTTGTGGATAACTAGGTATGAGTATCTAGGTGTGGATAACTGTGTGCGGACTGACTAGGTGTAGCCAGAGGCCCCGCAGCAATAGTGATGAAAGACTGCCAGGAAAGTGCCAATGTATATGTGCACGAGAAGTCTGGATGGTTGAAGTGACCGAGCCGGGGAGTGGGTCAAAGGGCATATGAAATGTCAAGTAAACACAATGGACATATAAGAGAATTTCATTATAGTGTTTGACTATAAGAAGGTCATAGTGTTTGACTAAGAGGAATTTCATTATAGTGTTTGACTATAAGAATTTCATTATAGTGTTTGACTATAAGAATTTCATTACAGTGTTTGACTATAAGGTCATAGTGTTTGACTAAGAGAATTTCATTTTAGTGTTTGACTATAAGAATGCCATTAGTGTTTGACTGTATAGGGAAAGGTCAGCATATTGATTGACCATAGAGACAAAAAGCATGGTAGTGTTTAATTATCTGAGACAACTTTATAATTATTGAATATTTCAAATAAGTATATCTGTTCTTTATCATAGTTTTCCATTGGATCCATATTATGTACCTTTGTATTTATTTTGATGTCATGTTAATTCATCATTAGTGTGAGAGAATAATACATCTTTTTATTGTCACTTGCATATGTGTTTGTTATTTCTTAAATACCAATTCAGTCTCAAAGATTGTTAGCTCGACTATGTTACAATTTTGGTGGCAGCGATGGGATACATATCTTTCTATCCGAGAATACTTTTGGATTGTTACATTGAGTTTACCCATCCAACAGTATCGGGGAAAGCCTCTGAGACAGGAAGGTTTTGAGAAATAATTTATTAAGATTGTGAACCAAACTGAACTCCATTTTCCTTCGTAGAAGTGAGTAATTTATTGATACTTGTATTAGATCATAACCCTATTTAAAATCATGTCGTCTACTAGCGAATTGGCAGCGCTGGGTAAACAATTGGGATATGAAGGGGAAACCTTACAACAATTTTTTCAGGATGAACAAAATAAAGAGAGAGAGAGAGAGATGCGCCGAAGAGCGACAAACCGAAAAAGATAAATTAGAGCTAAGCGCGCATACTGAAAAGGAGAGGATTGAATTGGAAAGGGAAACAGAGCACGAGAAATTGGAGCCAAGCGCGCGTATTGAAAAGGAGAGACTTCAGGAAGAGCATGATAAATTAGAGCTAAATGCGCGTATTGAGAGAGAGAGAGAGCCGAATGGGTTTTCAAACAACAAAGGGAAAAAACAGTTAGAAATGGAAATCGAGAAAGAGAAAATAACGCGAATGGAAACTTTAGAGAAGGAGAAGTTAGATTTAGAATGATTACGACTGGAGAATGATAGGGTATCACAACTGGGTAAATTAAAAAAACCACAACTTCCAGCATTTGAAGAAAATAAGGATGACTTGGACAGTTACCTGTTAAGATTCGAAAGATATGCTACTGCACAAAAACTCAAAAAGGAAGATTGGGCATTACACCTTAGCACTTTGCTGAAAGGTAGGGCTTTAGAAGTGTACTCAAGGATACTGAGTGTAGATACAGTGAATTACGATTTGTTGAAGGATGCATTGCTGAAAAGGTTTGAGCTTACTGAAAAGGATTTTAAGGAGAGGTTCCGATTTAGTAAACCAGAAAAGGGAGAAAGCTTTGACCAGTTTGTGTATAGGGTATCTAATTACCTATTCTGTTGGTTAGCTTGCGGAGGAGTCGCAAAGACTTATGACGCGGTATGTGATTTTCTCATCCAAGATCAATTGCTAGCAGTATGTAGTAAGGAACTATTCCAATACTTAAAAGAGAAAACTATCAATAGGGCAAATGAAATGGCTAAGCAAGCAGACATATTTGCTGACTCACATGGTGGGGTTCTGAATGTGGTGGCCCGGGATACGAGAGGCCTTAGGGAAAGTAAGCAGATGAATTCAGAGAGGAGTAGTTTAGGGAGGAGTTTTCCACAAAACCAAAGGGGGGATTGGGTAGGTGAGATCAGATGGGACCTAAAAGTCAGGATAGACAGAAAAAACAATGTTTCAGTTGCGGGGAATGGGGACATATTTATAGTGCATGTCAGAAGCGTAAGAGGGATTTACCAAAAACTGTAGGAGTTTCGTACATGGTAGGTTCATCAGCTTGTGTAGAGAGCAATGGAGGTAGCACCAATCCAAATATGTCAAATGTAGCGATACAGAGCGAGGGGTTAGTGAACGGGGTTAGAGCTTCAGTACTTAGAGATACCGGGTGTAATACTGTTGTTGTTAAGCAGAGTCTGGTGAGGCCAGATCAATACCTCGGAAAAACAGTGTCAGTCAGAATGATGGACAACACTGCAGTGCAGGTGCTGACTGCATGCGTCCATATCGAAACACCCTATTGGACAGGCGCAGTGACAGCGTGTTGCGTAAAACGTTCGTTGTATGATTTAATCAAGGGTAACATAGAAGGGGTAGTGAATCCTGTAGCGCCAGGGATAGCGATGGCCGATATTCCAACCTCCATGGCGACTGAAACTATGTTGCAAGCTGCAGAGTTTAAGAAACCTTTGCCAAAACTAAAAGTACCCGATGTCATACCAACGATAAATAAAGGGGCATTAATTAAGGAACAAACTAAAGACGAGTCGTTGTCAGTAATCAGAAAGAAAGCCGCGTCGGGGGAAGTCATGAAATGCAAAGGCCGGGCTAGCCATAGATTCAAATATAACGACATTTTACATAGGGAGCATACTATTCGTGAAGGCAGACGATTTACACAGGTAGTGGTGCTGCAGGACTATAGACCACATGTGTTGAAGTTAGCACACGAGTCAACAAATAAGCATAAATTATTTTGTTTCCTTTCAAATCTTTATTATAGAGCAATATATGTACATGTTATACATAGTAAACATTTCCTATCATGGTATGAAGAAAAAAAAAACAATAAATGCAAAGTATTGGAATCTTATCTTGTAACAAAAAAGTTTAACCCTGAATTTATGTGTGCCAATAAAATCTCAAACAAGATTTTTCAACCAATTTAAACTCCTTAAGATGATTTGGTTAAAAATTTCATCATTTAAAGACATTTACAAAAGGGTTGATTTAAATTTTGTCAAAAGACCGTCAAAGTAATATATAGTTGTAAAAACAAGGACTGAATTTCTTTAAAATCAACTTGTCTTCTTGTAGTTCAATAAACCAGTCCAAAAACCTGTATTGATACATGGGCTCTTATCATTTCTTAATATATAATAAAAGGATGACAATTTCCCATTCTTCCTGTGTTCTATTTAAGATCTGAAACCAATGCTTCATGCTACATGTCACTGTGTAAAAGTTTCGCACAAAAGTTCAGCTCAGAGATTCAAATTATTCTAATACATGTTTCCTCCATATATTCCAACCCCATTTTTCACCTTTGGACATTTTTGATGGAGTGGGGATTCAGAGCAATTACATATAAAAATCTGGAATCTGCCGCCACCGTAAGATAACTTACCAGCAGGCCTAGCAAATTTAAACTATGTTATATTGACTTATACCTGCATGGAATCGATAGGAAATTTATTTCTCAAAAATGGCAAGTATTATAATCATTATGTCTTTAATCCACTGACAGACTAGACGAAACTCAGCATAGATAAAACCTGACCCAGTATGACAGGCACTTGATTCTGGGGTAAACTAATCATATGTACACTCACCAATTAACATGTTAATTGGTGAGTGTACACATGATTAGTTTACCCCAGAATTATGTGCCTGTGCCTGGTAGTTGCCATTTGCGTTTAACTTAATAGTCACATGACTTCACAACTCTCACACAATGACATCGGAAGTACAATAGTCACATGATATCAAAAACAAACTCCTTTTTAATGTCGTTTTACAAAATTTCAATTATATTAAATGAAAGTCTGATACCTTATGTAAAAACCAGAAAGAACATATAATTCTCAATATATTTATTTCAAGAACAACTATAAAGAAACTTGGCCAGTAGTCAGGTTCCCTGCTTTGTATGCTAAGCCTGCGTGAGAGAGCACATGTCAACAGAGTAATGTGATACAACAGAACTCCGGATGTTAGTCTCGGAAAAAATATAGAGAATTTTGTGCTCTTTCATTTTTGTATTTTTATTACAACCAGTATACGACTTTCATGTTATAATTTTTTCTACAATATTTGAAAATGACAGTTGTGGGATTATGTGTGCTTGTGTGACTAGCAATCAAAATCGCTAGTACCAGCTCAAATTTCATCAATTCATTAGTTTTATCGTCTTTCAGCAGAAAAAAGACATAATGATTTTAATACTTGCAATTTCTGAGAAAAAAATAATTTTCATATCGATTTCATGCAGGTATAATTCGATTTAACAACGTTTAAGTTTGCAACCCATCCGTAAAGCGGCTATATAACGCCACCATGTTGGTTTCTTGTGATTCTAGACTAGTTTTCATGCCTTCCATATAAAAAAATATAGGGATATCGAACTGTCTGTAAAACAAAAAGTCTACCAGATGAATCTTATCCACTGAGCATTTGGATTGTCTCAACAAATATATTTATGGCAAGCACCCAAATGATCCATACTGCAAACTCCTAATATTCTGGTTAGAACTCAATAAATTTAACTCACAATCAGTTCAGTTATGACTCAGTTATATAACTGTTTTGGGTGTCAAGTTGTGGAGGAAAATTCCTGGTTTATTCCAGACTTTCGTTCTTTATTTGCAAAATTCAAGGACTTTTCATGGTCGGGGAAAAAATTATCCTTTCTCCCGTCTTTTTCTCGATTTCCCGGTAGAGTGGGAACCTTGAGGTGATGAAGTTGTACAAGGCAATGACTTTGATTGTTCACTCGATTCTATGATGAACCAATCCTATCATTTAAAACAGATCGGCTATTTATATAAGTATATTTGTGTTTGAAATTCGGTGAATGATTTATTTCAAAAGAGAAGTGTATCTTCCTAATGTAATGTATCATCACAGTTGTTTTTGTAATTTATTAAATTAAATTCTTGCATTTCATGTATGGGACCTCATGTCATTCTGCTCTATATATCTGCTCAGATCTCTATTTATTCCATCTATAAGTTTCACACTTTACATTAATATTTACTCGATCTGGGCAACAACATTGAGGGCGATCACCCTCTAGATAACGATAACCAAAATAAGTGGACACCTTGTAAAATGTACAATCTGCCAATCAACCCCACCAACACCTCCAGCACCACATACTGATACTATCAAAAATAACTTCTAACAGAACACACGTGGCGGTAGTGTTTTCCAGTATCTGTGCAATTGCAGTATGCTGTGTGTATTTAGTACATATGACACAGTCGATGTAATTTCCTATGAAGGAAGACTTCTAAAATAACTACCTTGAGGAATTAACTAGTGAAACTATATTGCTATGTTCAGCCCAATGGTTTACGGGCAACTATATTGCTATGTTCAGCCCAATGGTTTATGGGCAACTATATTGCTATGTTCAGTCCATGGGCGTAATTCTAGCTATGAAACTTTAGCTCATTAGCATTCACTAACATGATGGATACACATGGTCAGACATTGAGAGCGGGGCAAACTAAAACTTTACTCATGAAAGAATATATGAATGCTACATGTCAATCTGAATTATATTTGAAGTCTGACATTTTATTAACTTCATCTTTTCATCTGTCTTCTTCAAATCTAAAATGCATCAATATTCACATCTATTAAATGAACATTTGTCTAGGATAAAAGAAGTTATAATTCTCATGTATACAATAACCCAAAGTCCATATGCACCAGGAATTATTTCCCTCACTATTTTGTTTTGCATCTTCATTTTTTTTATCCAACTGCTTGTAAATCTTTGAGGGTGAGGAATGCATATATATATATATATATATATATATATATATATATATATATATATATATATATATATATATATGGGCCCTGAGTGATCGAATGGTCTAAAGCAGTCACTGTTACGGATCACTGCGATCTCACCTCTGTCTGTGTGGGTTCGAGTCGTGGATTCAGCTAATGTGGTTATGTGAAAAAGGTTGCCATAGCTTCTCATGGCTTGGTGGTTCTTTCCAGGGTTTTCCTGGGTTCTTCCTCCACCATTTATACCAGCTGCCATGTATAACCTAATAACCTATCTTGTGCTGAAAAATGGCATTAAACCCTACAATAACATAACATATATAATACATAAAACAGAATCAATACATCTGATTGCAATACATACCATTTTCCAATGGTTCTGACAAGTTAAAAGTCACTTGAGTTTTGATCCCATTATTCCTCCAAGGTGTGAGGGTGCAATTTCCTCCACTATCAGGGTTGGTATCAATGTCAGTGGCACACACGTAGTAACGGGCAATACCAGATCCTTTGTCTGTGAAGCCGTGCCAAGTAGCTGATATAATCCGACTGTTATTCTGATGTTCCAGATCATGTAGACCTGGTAAAAGATCAAATGTTTAATTTTTCACTTTTCTTTTATTTCCAAACTTAAAACTATATAAAATGGCGACAAATTTTAGATTATACATAAAGCAAGATAAAAGCAATGGAAAAGTAAGTATTTTTCCTTTTAAACAACCATTCTAGTTTTCAAATATATTTTTTTTAAATTTAAAAGAGCTAATCCTCTCACTTTTTATTCCATGCTCTGCCCCCTTTTCCAATCAAGCCCATAAATGAGGGACTACAACCCTAAACCTCCTTGCTTTATTGCATGTGATCCCCACCCCTTAGAGAATGTAACTCATGCATTGTATTCCTAAATCCTCATACTTTTTGTTGTATGCACCTGAATAGCCAATTTTTAAGCAAATTATGTTTCAACGAGAATACTTTCCCAATTCCATTATGTTAGCAATATTAGCCTGCTACAACACGAATCCTGAAGCCCTACTAAAAGATGAAAATCTTCTTATCCTGTTTATTTTTAAAAAGGGCTGTAACTCTTACCCTTTACCTCCCCTTGGCACCAGTCCAGGTGTCACTAGTTTTAGCTAAGTGAGATACTAACTAGGACGCTTGCATGGCATGGTGGTTGGGAGGGTTTTTCAGTTGGGTAAGTATTCTTGAAAAAACAATTTACACAATGTACTTAAAAATTTGCTTTCTCCTTCAAATAAGTTCCCCAATCACATTATGTTGGGAGAACAAGTAATAGGAGGAGGGGATGCTGAGCATCTGACCTCTAACTTGGGTATCATTCTAGAGAGGAATAGCTGGATTCCCCATGCAAAAAACTACCCATTCTCCTAATTACTTAAGCAACACAGCCTGGATCCCTGACCTGTGCCACTTGCCAGTAGCTTCTTGTGGGTCAGTGGTTCTTTCTGGGAATTTCCCGGGTTCATCCTCCACCATTAATACTGGCCATCATGTATAGCCTATCGTTGCTGAAAAATGGCGTTAAACCCTACAACAACAACAACAACTAACCTGTGACTTTTATCTCTCCTTAAAAAGATGAAGTTGAAACCTTCTTATCCCAAAAATTTCAATGGCAAATCCAGTGAAGCTAACAGGCTGTGTTGATTGATTTGGTTGGTTGGGTCTGTGGTTGTCTGTATGGGCAGTAACCTGTTTTTGGCTACAAAGCCTGGTTGTGTCAAGAGGACCACTGAACCATCCAATCTGAACTGAAGACAGTTTGGGTCAATGGAAAGGGCGTGCAGTAGCTAAAGATATCAGAAACCTGTCCTGTAGGATAAAAACTTAAGCAATGAGTGACTGGGCTAGAGGCTTGAATTTACTCTAATTTTTGACATGTTAAAACCCATGACACAAGGTGAGGGATTTCGGTTGATTGAGATAAAAATTGGCTAAAAGATCTGAGAGATCTTTATCATGCACATTGTCATATTTGCCATGATGCCAGAATATGTCCAATGTCACAGTTCGGTAGCCTTTGATAGTGATGGGGGCCAAATGTTTCTCCTCAAAGAGCCATAGAAAAGTGGGCCAGTTGAGGGATTAAGGCACTCAAAGGGATGATATTATTGGTCTGGCACCAATCACTGAAAACAGGTCACATTCCCTTGTAAGCTTTTAGAGTGGAGGGCCTTCTTGCTCTCAAAGTTCTCTCCACAATGGAAGCTTTAAAATGTTTGTCTCACAAGGCTGTCCTGATAAGAACCAAGTGTACAGAAGAAGATGGTCTGGGCAGGGATGGAACAGCCTTGACCATGGTTGCATGATGAAATTCAGTTTGTTTGGGATCTTCCTTTTCAGATCTATTGTTAGATTTAATAGATCCATGACCCAGGACTTGTCCCATCTTAGAGGGGCTATTGGAGCCATCTTGTAAGTCTGACCTCGTAACTTCTGGATTATTTTTGGTATCAGGACCATGCAGGAGGGTAGGCAAAGGCCAACAACTCCTTCCAATTGATTGACAGCACATCCATGGCCCAAGCTTCGGGGTCAGGAACTGGAGAGATGAAGGTGGGTAACTTGTGATTCCACCTTGTCACAAAGAGGTCGATCATCGGATGACCTCAAAGTGTGTAGATCCATGTGAAGACCAACTGACCTCTCCTGGATAGAGTGTAAGCCAAGACACTGAGTCTGCCAGGAATGTGTCTGACTTGTACATTGATATGGAGATTGTTGCACCAATGTAAAAACTGCTAAATCAGAACACACAGGTTGGGTGATTTGGTGCCCTCTGTTTGAGAAGATAGGTCACCAGTACCGAGTTGCTGGACATAATGATGACAGACTTCATTTTCAGAATGTTGATGTGCAAAGGCCACTCCCCTGGCTCCCATGTGCTGGTGATGGTAGTTAAGTTCAACTGGCCATTCTGTTTAGGGCTACTCCAGCAAGATTTGCATGGATAGCCAACTTGGGCTGCACCACTGATGCAGGAATGATCGAATCTTGTGCATGATCATGACTGTTTGATCGAGGGAACTTGAAATGTCATTTGTAAGGTGCATAAAAAGATGGCTGATGGGGGGGGGTCAAGTCCACTAATTCATGTAACAAACTGAGGAGTTGCAAGAACTATCTCACTCAGAAATCCAAGTCCTGTTGGAAATGGAATCAACAAGTTCAACGATTCTGGTTATGCAAACACACTGAAGCTGCGCCAGATTGGTTTAGAAATTACCCAGATGGACAAAATTCTGAGATGGAAGAAGGTCTTTGTTTTCCCAATTCACTGAAAAGCTTAGGTGATCTAAATGGGGGGATCATTCCTGCCTTAGCGTAGGATGGAACATACCATGTGTTTCTGGAGAATGTCGTTCAGGGACACTGCCAATGTTGTAGATGATGTTGACTGGAACAGTGAGATGATGCAATACATAAACTGAGTAAAAGCCCAGGGGCTGATGTTTAGGCCAAAGTGAATAATGGTGAATTGATAAGCGGTGTTGCGGTATGAGAAATGGAGAAATGTGCAGGATATGGGGTGAAAATCTGTGTCAGTCAGGTTGAGGCTGATGGCATACTCACCCTTTCAGTTGGAGAGGTGAATTGATCTCACCATCTCCATCTTGAACTTTGGAGATGAAATAAAGTGGTTGAGATGAATTAAGTCAGCTTGTCATTTGCTTTCCGATTTGAAAATAGCTGTGAACAAATCCTATGGCCAAGATGGAAGAGACATTAAATTGTGACTGGTGCAACAATGTTAAAGATCCAAACAGTAATCGGATGGAACAGCTTAAGTTGCAGACGGAGACATTCAGTAGTGACAATGGGCAGGATTTGATTAAATTATAGGCCCTGAACATCTTCGCAAAAGAGTTATTAGACAGGTCAGTCTCTGGGAAAAAGATTGGTGAGGAGAAACCCCAGTGGAAAGACAGCCCATTGATGATGAAAGATGCTTCAACAGTTGATTGAACACAACTGTCCCAATATCTCTTAAAACATTTTCAAAGAAAAATGACAAAACATACAAAAAGTGTTGCTAAGAGTAAACAAAAGAATATCGCTTGTCAGTTTACATGTTCTTTGTTGCATATTAGAAATTTATCTGAAATTAAATACCGTTTTTAAGATAATATGTTGCATTTTATACTATTTTAAAAAACCCACATCTAAGGCTATTTTATGATTCAGGATGAATAGGTATTTGTGAGTTTGTCAGATAATCAAATTTCTTTTTATAGGTGCTGTTCATGAAGTCATGAATCATTCATGAGAAACTTTGTTCATCATAGTTCATGAATATGTTCATGCACTTGTTCATGAATGATCATGTCCCGACCCAATTTGTGAACTTTTATGAACTGTTCATGAATTCAGTTCATGAATATTTCATGAACTGCTTAAGAACAGTTTGTGAAGTGCTGGTTCATGAACAGTTCATGAATTCATAATTTCATGAACTGTGCATGTGTGATTTGGATTTTTAACGTAGATTTAACAATTTTTCAGTCATACTGCTACAATGTCTGCAGTGTGACAGTTTATAGTGATGTCTAGCACTGAGGCATCGTGCCGCAGACATGTAGCATGATGTTCCCATCCAGTCACATGATCCTGACACCAGGCCGACCAGTCCTAACACTAACCTCTTAATGCTGAGTGCCAAGCGAGGCAGCTGTTAGTATCATTTTTGTAAGTCTTTGGTATTACTTGGCTGGGGATCATCCCACGACCTCCCACATCTGAGGCAGACACTCTAACCACTAGACCACCGGAGCATTCCTTTCTTGAACTGGCCATTTCCAGTTCATGCACATTCATGAATAGTTCATGATCATTTTGTAAGGGTGACACCCATTCTGAGGGAATAGGGAGATCCAGTTAGCATGTAACTGCTAGAGTCTGCTGCGGAGGTAGTCTGTCTGCAGATGGTGGGGAACTTTAGTCAATGCTTACCATTTGGAGGCTTGACAGCAGAGAAAGTCTGTTTCTGCCTCTGTACGATTGTCTCCTATGTTGGTTAGTCTGTGGTTTCCTGCCATTGGGTTGGGAATGATAATGGTGTAGATCTGACTGAGGAAATCCCCTGTCACGGGGCTCCCGAACAACCCTTTGCACTGGCAGGAGTTGACTGGGTCCAAATGCCTCTGGAGGGAGAGCAGCAAGATGGAAGTGTATTTCCTAAGCTACCTGCCTCTAAACTTCTTCTATTCATCTCCAAAATGCAATACATTCTCAAATGGGGTCATCGTACAGCAAGAGTATGGTTGCAGTAAGCAAAGCTGACCTCAGACATGCATCCCGCTGGATTAAGTGTACATTGGCTGAAGCCATCAAGGCATTGGCCATAGTATGGTGAACTGCTCAGTTAAGGACCAGAGCAATCCTGGCCATTGCATCACAGGCATGGCTATTGTTGAATTGTTTGGCAAGTGGATGACTGCCAAATTCTTGTAGCGAGCAAGAAGATCCATTCTGAAGGTGCAAGAGTGAGCATGATGCAAGCGAGAAAAGAATGTTGCTGGAATGAAACAAATTTCCATCCATCTAATCAGTTACTCCTTCAATGTCTTCAAAACAAGAATAGAATAAATTTAAGTCATCAAATCATACAGGGGGATGGAAAAATCCTACAATATTTTGCTAGCCCAGAATAAAAAATTAACAAAAAATCCTTCTATATTTTGCCATCCCAGAATCAAGTTTTCATGAAATGACCTAAGATCTGGAATACCCTCTTATATTTTCTATACAATTCTGGGCAGTTGAGAGAAAGTTTTAATTGCCCAGCATACTTGCCAACTCATCCTGAGCTTCCTAAGCTTTCTGTCACTGAATATTAACTCACCAATCCCATCATACACCACTCCTGGGTTGGGAGGCTCCGTATCCAGCTGAAATCCATCCGAGGATTCTGTCCTGTGCCGTCCAGCATAGCTGTATGCAATGACGTTGGTATAATACTTTGTGTACGGCTTCCAGTTCATGAAACTGATGAAGTAGCTGGTTGTAGATGGAGGAAGATTTTCATCGACATAATGAACATCATGACCTAAATGGAGGAAAGAAAACCAGTCACTGATTAGAAAAGAAAACCAGTCACTGATTAGAAAAGAAAACCAGTCACTTAGGAATTTTCATGTCAGCTTCGATATAATGAACATCATGACCTAAATGGAGTAAGCATAACCAAGAAGTTAGAAATTATCATGCTACTTGTACCTATCAACCTGTGAGGAAAGTTTGCTAACATTACAGTCAATAAAAGACATTTTGGAAAATTATGTCAAGAAAATAATTAAATGCAGTTGATAGATCTGTAGCCCAGCAGTGATGAGTTCACTTTGGAACTTTTGCAGAACCAGGTTTGATCCTAATTCTGATAGATTCAAAAGTTACCCAGCCAAACTTCCAAATTCTCTGGTTTTCTTTATATCAAATACATTTCTACACTTATATCTAAAGTGAAAAAAGATCATTTTAAAACTGAAATAAATGAATTTATACCAAGTCATGCATATTTTTACAAATTAATTAATTCTAAGAGATTTTTTAAATGAAATATTGTCAGTAATGGTGTTGTCATGACTCGAGCAGTTTTCCTAATTGTTTCAAGCCACAACTTGGGGTTGGCATAAAAAACAAGAATTAAAAGATGCTTTAATCACAAATGCTGTACCCCTTCAACTCTTGAAAAAGTTTGGGACATATCTGGCAAAAAAATATGACAGCTTTTAATTTTAAGTCCATCATGAATTTGATTGACCTCTTCAGATCTAATATCCTTTAATATTAAAATCCCAATTAGTGTAGAACAATTAGGTTTATAATTCTTTAGCGTCTTTCCTCCTCCAACTGCTAACTAAATTTTAGTGTAAATCTCCATCCTGTGCTGTAACTTATGTCCTAGTCAGTGTCAATAGTCAGCAGTGAGTTTATGAGAAAGAGTTGTATTTCTTACTATCTGCTATTGCAAGCAAGTGAAAATTCAGGGAGACTTACCTCCAGGGGATGTACTGACATAGATCTGGAAGTAACTGACTTTATCGGTTGTGTACAAAAACTTGTTATCCCATCCTGCATAAAGTGTCATCTTTTTCCTGATGAAATCTGTGTCTGTTGGTTGATTTGGTGTTAATTTGTCTCTCACCTGTAAATGTGTGAAAGTAATTATTAAGACATAGTTCACTAAATTCTGTATTGTCTCTCACTTGTAAAGGAGTTAATGTAAGGGATGATCAGGCCTAGTCTGCCAAGTTCTGTATTATCTCTCACATGTAAATGTGTTAATGTATCAAGCAGACATTTTATGCCATTGTTCTATATTATCTTTCACCTGTAAATGTGTGAATGTAAAAGGACCAAAGAGAGCCAAAAAAATAAATTCAACACAAGCCATGACAAAGAGTACTGCCAATGACACTCAAGTAATCAGCCAACCAAATAAATTCAACACAAGTCATAACAAAGAGTACTGCCAATGACACTCAAGTAATCAGCCAACCAAATAAATTCAACACAAGTCGTAACAAAGAGTACTGCCAATGACACTCAAGTAATCAGCCAACCAAATAAATTCAACACAAGTCGTAACAAAGAGTACTGCCAATGACACTCAAGTAATCAGCCAACCAAATAAATTCAATACAAGTCATAATGAAGAGTACTGCCAATCACACTCCCATTTCATGAGCTCATCATGGGTAATGACCTTGCCCTTTCAGCATGGAACTTGACTAATGTATAATAAAGTGTGGAAATTGCTAAAGTTTCATAAAAATATCTGTAGGAGTTAAAGAAAAAATCATGGTTAAAGAAACAGGCATGAACATTATATCTGACTGTGACCTTGACACGGAGTCATGGGTATGATTGTAAATATATGAGACACTATGAATTGAAGATATAAACTCTACAATTTTGAATAAAAATCTTAATTTGTTTAAAAACTATTCCTGTAAATGGGAACATGGTACTGATTCATATTTATCACTGCTGTGACCTTGATCTTTAGAGTCAGGTTGTCTGGCTATGGCTGCACACTGACTAGACATGATATATAAGTAACAAGTTATAATCTAGTCAAGGACGCAAATCATTGTTAAAAAAATATAGTGGAGTTATCTGTTGTTGAAAAACCTTTTGGGCTAAGATTCCTGAAAATCTTGCTTTTTCAAACGTGACCATGTCCTGGGTTTGTATAAAATCATGTGTTTTTTTACATGGTGTGTTATGAATCACACGTCAAATAACAACCATTATATTATTAAAATACATTATATTAATATTTGTGTAAGACAAGAGATCATAATTTTCATGCATCAACAAAAGACTTTCTTTTTCAATCTTCTTCAAATACATTACCTGATCATAATACACTTGTACTGTAGTAAGGAATTTACATTGGTGCAGGCATGTAGCAAAGGTCCTGAGTTTGAATTTCATGTTTCGTGCAGAACTACAAGAGCCTTTTAAGTGTCAGGCTTAATAATCAGTTGTCATCAGGCAGCAAATTGGCAAAGGAAACTTAAAATGCTCGTTGACTGATATTATCAAAAAGCTCTTTGACGTGAACTACAAACTTGCATTTAAATTACAATAAAATGACTCATATCAATGAATTATTATTTTAAGTTTTCATCAGAATTGAACATGTTTTCAAAGCTTGTTATTTTATTATAATATGAAGAAACTACATACTATAAGCAAAAATGCACTTTTGTTCTTTTGTTTTCAAATCCCCATCAAAAATATGTAATATTATTAATAGGTTATGAGGATAAAAGGATAGAAGCCAATCCACTGAACACAAATTTGAAATCTAATGATGTCATGTCCAGGTTCTGTCACATGTACAAAAGTGTGGATATTAGATGGATGGAAGGACAAATGGATGAAAATATATAAAATATTGAAACTAAAGAACTGCAATATCTTTAATGATTTTGGAGTTAGCATCTGGAAATGAAAGCAAGCAGATGAATGGATAAGAATGTTAAAACTATTAAAACTGAAGACCTGAGGATAGCACAAGACAAATCCATATCACAGGTCCAAATATCTTGAATAGTTTTGTTCTCTGAAGAAACAAAAGAAGTCCGAGTCGATTCAATTAATTTAGAATTGACTTACTGCTGCTCCTTGTATTGATGTTGTTTTTGGTGGTGCTGTGTCAATGATTACTCCAGGACTTTTAAATACAGCATAGACCCCATCAGCATACCAGGCTCTCACAAATACTGAATATTTCATTGCAAATGACAGTTTTCTGCCTGCAATGGAAAAAATATGTGACTTTGTGGATTCCTTTTCAAGCAAATAAATACATTTGTAAGCTTTGCATTCAAAAAATAGTCTTACATGTACTTTAAAATTGAAAGCAGTAACATACAAAAAATGACTGAAAGAAAATAAAAAATATGTTGTTGTTGTTGTTATGGGGTTTAATGCCATTTTTCAGCACACAATAGGCTATACATGGCAGCCAGTATTAATGGTGGAGGAAGAACCCAGGAAAACCCCGGAAAGAACCACTGACCCATGAGAAGCTACTGGAAAGCTTTCTCAGATACCCACATTGGCTGAATCCGAGACTCGAACCGGTGCAGACAGAGGTGAGATGGCAGTGATCTGTAACGGAGAGCACCTTAGACCACTTGGCCACTCGGGGCCCCTACAATATATGTTATTGTCTTTAAATTTCATGCTATTGTAAACAAAATATAGTCTTTATCTTGAAATTTGGAATCCCCTGTTGTTTAAAAAATGTTAGTCTTTGTAAAAGTTACACTTGCTGCATGTTGATCCCTATATTATGACACGGGCAATATGTCACTTGTAGTCATTATGACATGGTCTATATGATGTCACTTGTCACCTAAGTGTCACAAGTCTCTGGCTCAGCCAATGTGGGCATGTGAGAAAGCTTACCAGTAGCAATCCATGGGTTGGTGATTTTTAATGGGATTTTCTGGGTTCTTCCTCCACCAGTTTTACTGTCCACATTGTATAGTTAAAAACGCATCAGCTCTCATTTAAAGGGATGTTTATCCGTACTGGCTGTAGAGTATGCAACTGGTATATCCAAAAAAGCTTTCTATCTTTCCTATAAAAAATGCTACTAGAGAGCTGTGGATAAGATTTAATAATTTCTGTTATCTGATATTTAACACAATCTATGCTGTGGTCAAATAAATTAAAATGCTTAGACACAGAAGAATCTTTATGATTATGGCTACCCCTCAAGTGTTCTTTAATTCTCACTATGAATTCCCTTTTAGCCTCGCATACATAGTGTTTGTCACATTTAGTGCAGGTGAGCAAATAGATGATATTATGTGTGGTACAATGTCCTCTTAGTTTTGATTTATATTTGAGGTTTGTAAAAATGTGCTTCTAAAGATTTTGGATTAATTCATTTATCCTTTTTTAAATTTCACAAATTTCGAAAGAAGCTTTCTTGCGTTTTATAAAGCAGAATTGATTGGGAGGGTAGTAGCAGATGCTTCACTTCTGGTTCTTCCAGTTTTCTATTTTTGTTCAAAATCTCATTTCTACTGAAAACTCGATGTGTGGAGGAGGTGAAAATGAGTACTGATGCACTCTCATATAGACTCATCAGGCTCTGGTTGGTTTTGGGATCTGTTGGATTGGATTCCTGCTGAGGGCCACCTTGTATAGTCTATAACATGTGCTGAGAATGACAATAAAACCACAATAATAACAACCTAAGTGTATCATCATACTAACTCTTCAAAATACTGGACATAAAATAAGTCTGCTTCTGTCTCATCTTCAAGAAGGAAAATAAAAATTCTTGTACAATTAAAATAAACACAACAACAGTTTGGTGAAATAAAACGATAAAGAGATTAGCAATAACAAAATAACAAACTTGTGTGATGACAGATGACTGGTGAACAATGGATAACACTGCCACTGTAAAAGCAGAAGAGCTAAAAATCATGTATGGAATGAATATGGATAAAAATGAAAGCTATATCCAAATTTTATGACAGCATAATTATGCAATGGGTAGTGGGAAAAAGCACAAAAGCAAAAACTTAATAACGGGGAGATCAGTATGATTTATTTTTGCTTGCAATGATTATTAATTCTAGTTTTATAACCTTACAGGCAACTGTTCTAAAGAAATAAAGCTAACTGCAATACCTAGACATTCATGCCTGGAAATAATTCTGTTGAGTACATTTCCCGTATGAAATAATTAGGCGGATTCCACCTGGAACTTAAGCAGACTCCAGGCGGAATCTGCCTAAAATGTTAAAAATCTGGTTAATACAAAGGCGGACATGGAAAATTTGAGAAATCAAAGATAAATCCATCTAGAGTCTGTCTAACTCTAAGATGGACTTTTGTCAAATTCCTGCTATAAATACATCTTTAGGCATAATTTTGGACTTGGTTATTTTCCACCACCATCTAGGTGGAATTAGGAACTTAGTCACTGGCATCTATTATATGAAAGGAGGAATCTGGACTTAGTTTATTTTCTAACCAACATCTAGGCTGAATGAAGAACTTAGTCATTTACATCAGTTAAATAAGGCATAATTAGGACTTGGCTTTTGTGTGTCTGTAAAAGTTAAATGACTGAAAATATAGTGATATTTTGTGATTGTAATATCACTGACAGTTCAATAAAAATATCAATAAGATATAATAACATTTATTGTTTCTTTTACAATTTGAATTATTTTCAGCAGCATTTATATTTCCTGTTTCTGATAGCTTTAATTTTATTGTTTATTTTTGGCACAATTTATAACTTCTTTCCACAGCTTTCCTTGTTAAATTTCTTTTTCAAATTTGCTGTTGTTGTTGTATTTTTGTTTAACTTCAGTTGGATTTAACTGCCCTCAAACAAGTTTTCATCTTGTTTTCCATTTTAAAACATAATTTCGCTTTTCTCCTGACCTGAATTTCCTCGATATGGACCCATTTTTTAAAATCGTCTCCCAAACTTTTTTTTAAATAATGCTCTATCTGGTCCCATTCCACAACGAGCTTTCAAAATAAGTACTTGTTCTGTTTATTGTTTAACAGAGGATCATTGTATAAAGCTTTCTGATTGGTCAAAAGTTTGTAATTGCCCAATGAATCATCGCGTAACAGAAACTGATGGAAAAGAGCATGTTTGCAAAACGTGGCGATTCAAATTTTCGAGCGGGACGAGAGACTGAATAACTATTTGAAAAATGTGCGGCAATGAGAATACCCAGAATGCAAATTTGATGGGAACATAATTGGTCAATCTGTATGAAAACTGAACGCCAGGACAAGCATTTTGCTTTTTGTGCCATAAAGAGCTTTACAGTAACGGCTAACATGCTAAATAAGACAAGGAATTGAATCAGGAATCAAGATGATTTCGATGTTATACAACTCCAAACTGATTAACTTCAGAATTTAAGGAGGGACGACGTATATATCACTGGTGGGAATTGTTGCCAGATATCCATGTCTATCAAAGATAGTCATATCTTTGCGGAATATTCTTGGCTGAAAAGTAAAAACTACTTTCAATCTCATGAGGCATTATTGTGTATATTATCAAAATATTCTTGGTGTGTTGGAATTCAGTGTAAAATAAGAGTAATTATATCATGATAAAGGTTTAAACTAATTGTCATATGGCTGTTTATGGAACAAGGACTAATTCGAGAGACCACAACAGCATCATAGTTTGTGCAATCAAAAATCCAGTCTACAGTACAAGTGACATAAGGCAGGCTCCTAGCTTTTCTTCTTCTCATAATCAAATTGTCTCAAATGGATGCTTTTCTGTAATTTTGCATTATTTTCACGACTGAATTTTTCAATGCAGATTAATATTTTATATATGTTTGTGTTCACAGATGCCTGTGCATATGCTCCAGACTTGATACTTTGATTTTTAAAACCACTTAATTATTTAGTGTCAGATACTTCATATCATGTATATACTGTATATGTTGTACATCACAGATAGAAGGCCTCAAGGTAGATTAGTTCTGTAACTAATTGAATTACCTTCTCTAAATAAAGTCATTATTATTATTATTTTTATTATTATTAACTCCTATTTATCTTGCCTTGGATGTCATATAATTACAACATCAGTATAATTGTTTTCATGCACACTTAAATATCACCGTGGTTAATAAAGTCCTGTTTAATTCATATCCATTATTTCTTTGAAACCTGCTGAAATGTCTGAAACACTAAAAAAAATCTTCATTAATATACTATATAATGATCAAACTCGTAGTGATAATCTTGCAAAAGTTTTAGTAATTTTTTGTGTGAAACAAATATTTCAAAGAAATTTGAGTGAGACCTCAACATAATTTCAATGAAAGTTTGGTCAAAATATGTGTGAAATCTCCCCAAACTTTAAAGTGAAATGAAAAATACTTAAGTGATGCCATGTTGGATTAGATTTTGTATGCAAGAAAGAAAATGGCATTGCCCCTGAGGACAAGAAAAACCTAAATCTTATTTGATAATGTCTGTCAAAATAAAATTTATGATCCATTTTAAATATTACTGTGAATATTTATCATTGATTCCCAATAATGTCTAAAAATCATTAGCCAGTTTAATAGAAATCTGAAGTATATTTTTTATGGTTTAGGCAGAAATTGCTTTAAAAAAAACCCATCTGAAATCCGCCTTGACATTTTCATTATTGGATAGGGTTTGCAGGTATTTCCATCTAATTAGGCAGAAGTAAAGATTCCGCCTAGTAACAGTAATTTGCATATTTCGAGCTATATTCCACCCTGAATCTGCCTAAAAGTGATAATAAGGGGAATCTAGGCTAAATAAGCGGAATAAACAGATTCCGCCTAGTAGAAGGAATAAACAAATTCCACCTAGTAGGCAGAATAAACTAATTCCACCTAGTAGGCGGAATAAACAAATTCCGCCTAGTAATAGACAGAATAATTTACATATTTTGGGCTGTATTACACCCTGAATCCGCCCTGAACCCACCTAAAATTTATAATAAGTGGAATCTAGGCTTTAAGTGAAATCCGCTTTAAAATTCCACCTGGAATCTGGTTAAAGTCAGGGCGGAAATTTTCGTACAGGTTGTTACCTATATCTCATATATACATCATATTAGAGACTAAAATGGGAACAAAAAAACTGACTTACCCCTAGGGATAGAAAAAACCACTTCTGTCCGTTGACCAACATCATACCAAGCACGATCTGATAAAACGTTAAAGATACCTTGTGGTTCACTTGCATATTCATAGCCAACGCTCCATTCATACCTGAAATTTTGACAGAACATAAAATTATACTAAAATATCTTAATAGAAAACCTGAATAGAAAGTAAAAAAGTTTGATTCTTCTCAAAATGTAAACCATATTTAGTTGTCCTTCTTGCAAAGAGGTTTTTTTAATTAAAATTTACAAAAGAAGTCTTTTACAGTCAAACGATTATTAATAACACAGGCTGACCATGTACACTTGTGAAATTCTCTGTAAATTGCATAATTCTGGGCTTCTGTGAACTTGTAGTTCAAATTTCACTTTTGCCAATATTGTCTCTTGTGGAGAGCTTTTATTTGCAATTTTGTAAGGACTTAATTTCCAGTTGTCTGATTGTCAAATGTTTCTGTTTTTTGTGTGTAAATACATACTGTGAATTCACTAGTTTTTGTGGGATACCAACTTCCATTGGGTACCAAGTTTTGTGATGCAAATACAAACCATAAATTTAAAGATTCAGTGAAGTTCATTGATCCTTCTGTCCAAACAACAGAACCATCTCCCCAATCCCCAAACTTTGAATATAAACAAAATTAATTTGTAATATTTCAGACAACTATGAAAATAAATTAAATCATTGATTCCAGTGAAAGAATTATACAGAAAATGGAAAAAATGTGGAGTCTACATACTGAACGACAGATTAAGAGATTTAAATTTTTCTCTCTCGTAAAGAATTTGGGTCACAAAAATAATCTGGAGTACAGTATTCTCTCTAAGTCTGACTAAACTCTCAAAAATCCAACGGCAGCCCTGAGCTTGCAAATGCAGCAGGTCATGCTTGTAATCTCTTTCTATTATTATTGTAAATGTCAAAAAGCTATGCCAGTGGAAGCTGAGATTTTGATACACTTTGTGTACACATTGGAAAGACAATTAAATTCAGTTTACTGCATTTACCATATATGTTAGGACACCATATTTGTTGGGGCACCTTAAATTAATTTTAAAAGTAATTTTTTTTGTCCAATGTATTTTCTGGGACACATCAATTTTTTTTCGAGTCATAAGTTGTAGGACACCTTTCAATTGATTCGAAAATTACATATCAGAAAATGCACTCCAACTGAAATTTTATTTAAAAAAATACAAAACTGTGTACTTGAGATAAAACTCTTTAATCCACTACAGCAGCATCTCATCAACATAACCCTTCTCCTACACACATACGAGCTATTCTTTTGGTGAATGAATATTTATTTTACTTTCTCATACTCTGAAAAATTGTTAGAGGCAGCACATAGCCAGAAGCAGAAACTGCAAGGACTAAAGTCAGATTTTTTTCAAATCTGCAACAGTATTGCTAATTCTCACACTTTTGACCCCCAACTTATCATCAGTCTGTCCAGGAATACAATCAAAATACACTAAAATTTCATCCATGTTAATGATCATAGTGTCGGTGAAATCATCTACTTCTCTTCTGGCCTTCACGAATTCATCACATGATTTGATTTTCTCCAAATCTTCTGGGCAATGCTGGGTCATCAATGTCCATGCAAGAAGCACTATATTGTATCACTTTAAAAATTGTTCTATTGCTTCAATTTATTTTTAAAATTCCCGTGAATAACGGTGAAAAGGAACCAAAGTTACCTTTCATATCCTGGCCATCTTTGCATATTAAAAAAAACAATTGGCACTCTAAAAAGAATCCATAGTTGGCTTCCAAGGTCAGCTTGCTTTGCAATAAAATAACCTTTGTATTGATATCCTTTATTTAAAAAAAAACAACAGCTTCAGAGTATCCAAAGTTAGCATCCAAGGTTAGCTTGCTTTGTAATAAAACTAACATTTGTCTTTGATATCCTTTCGGTAAATTCCAAGGAGTTTACTGCTCCCTGCCAGTTGTATTTACTCATCACCTGGGTTTCTGTGTGATTACAATCTGTAGTCATAATTAATACAAAAGGAGCATTGATATCTGTGGGTAAATAGTAAAGATACTTTTGTGACCCATGCAGGAAAAAAGATTGTCACTTGCACTCAAGTGAATGTATTTTCAAATAATGATTTTTATTTGCAAGATATTGTAATACAGTAGACCTGGATATAATTTAATCTTGGTTAATTTGCACCTAACACCATGTCATGCATGAGTGGCAGTTGTCTTCAATATATCAGTTGATTATTTCTCTCTCATTTGCGAAATATTTTGGGCAACATAATATCATCAACATCCGTGCATGAAGCACTATATTGTGTCACTTTAAAATTTGTTCCATTGTTTCAATTTATTTTCAAAATTTACATGAATACCCATGAAAGGAACCAAAGATTGTTTCCATATCTCAGTCATCCTTGTATATAACAAAGGGGGCCCCGAGTGGCTGAGTGGTCTAAAGTGATCACTGTTTCGGATCACTGCCATCTCACCTCTGTCTGCATGGGTTCGAGTCCAAGGCTCGGCTACCATGGGTACGTGGGAAAGCCTGCCAGTAGCTTCTCGTGGGTCGGTGGTTCTTCCCTGGGTTTTCCAGGGTTCTTCCTCCACCAGTTATACTGGCTGCCAAGTATAGCCTATCTTGTGCTGAAAAATGGCGTTAAACCCTAGAAAAACAACAATATTAAAAAAGGGGACACTCTTAAAAGAATCCATAGTTGGCTTCTGATGTTTGCTTGCTTTGCAATAAAATAACTTTGTATTGATATCCTTAAAAATAAGAAGGTAGTAATAATTAATATAAAGGAGCAATGATGTCTGGGTAAACAGTAATGATACTTTTGTAACCTGTACTGGTGAAAAGATTGTCACTTACACTCAAGTAAATGTGTTTTCAAATAATGATTTTTATTTGCGAGATATTGTAATACAGTAGACCTGGATATAATTCAATCTTGATTTTTTTTGCACCTAGCACCGTGTCATGCATGAATGACAGTTGTCTTCAAGATATCGATTGATTATTTCCCTCTTGTTTGTGATTTTGTAAGATTCAGTTTTCAGTTGGATAACATATTCAAACCTTTGAGCACAACCAAATACAATTTGTTTCTGAATGTTTATGTCAATGAACAATGCAGCGTGTGGTATCGGACATAAGTAATACACGCTACGGTAGGGAATCCTAAGCTCCAAATACGGATTTCGTGGATATATTTTATTCTTCAATGCTCTAGTTGTAAAAAAGGAATAAATGATAACAATACAAGGTTAGTTTCATTCTTGTTATTATCAAATAAGTGTTTTGTTTATCTATTTTATTGCAACATGTTGTGGGGGGGGGAGAGCACAAATGCAATACAAATTTATTTTGTTTCTTAAGTCTTGGGAAATATGACCACAGTGAAAAAAAGTATTAACATAAATTCTGGGACAGAAATTTTTTAAATTATTTTATCGTGTCCCAATATATCTGGTAAATATGGTAGTTTAGGTATTCCATTTCTACCATGTCTCCTCTCCTTTAAAAAAAGCACACAATTAACTGGCCACTGTTTATCCTTACCAAGCTGAAAGTAGGAGAACTGTATATAATAAATGAGTTAATACATTTTCATAATCTAATATTATCACTTTATATTGGAAATACTGATATATTTTATGGTGATAATCACCTCTGAATTGTGATAGGCACAATACAATATCAGAACTAAATGCAGTTATGCAATTTCATGTAAAATAACCTGGCCATGCATAGGGAGCATAGGGCTGCATGAATATGAAAGGGCAGAGATTCTTGATTTTGCAGTCAAAGTATGATAGCTTCCCCTCCCTGAAATTGAGACTTATGACAATACAGAAAAACTTAAACCAAAACTTGTCTAAATTCTTTTTTAAATGACCATGACCTTGCTTCAAAATTAAGGAAAGGTGAGGTTGTGTGCGGGGATGAAAGACCAATGTTTACTGATCATAGGGTTAAGGTATAAAAGCAGTCCCTCAAAGGTTGACAAACATTGCAAGAGAACTTTCACTATAATCTAATCCAATGGTGATGAGAATGCCATCAGAATGAGTGACTACTATATCTTTGGTATATGTCATATATTAACTGCAACATAATTACTGTAAATCTTGGGACACTACAAGTCTAGGGACACCATTAATCATTTTCAAATGTAATTTTTTTGTATGTAGTACAAGTCTTTGGACACTTTTGACATTTATTTTACTAAACGATCGATGTATTTTATTGATCATAGATACACACACACCCCAAAATGACCTTGTGGTTGTAAATGGACTATCATCATAAATTATTACTAGGAAATAAGTTAATATAATTTGTTTGAAAATTTAATACATTTAATTTTCATTTGATTTCTTATTGCTTTGACCTAATTCAGAGTTTTGTATTATTTGATTGGAAGATGACAAGAAATGAGCATTCGTGGGCTGCTCTAACAGCAACCTCTCCCTTTTGACTCTAATTCAGTTGATTCATTATTACATTAGAATTTTGTATCAATGTGCCAGTAATTACATTTTCTTTATGCCATGAAAGTGTAAAATACTTAGTTTATTAAAATATGATTCCAGTATGAACACAACAAAAACAACAGAGTTTGGTTCAACACTCTCATTGAGTGAGCAGATTTATGTAATGGTGACACCATATGTACATTGAAGGTTTAAAGTTGTGCTGAATAAAGTACATCCCTTGGATGTGAATCATAAATACCACTGCACTAAAGTGAAATAATATATCTGAAATACAATAAGAAGTTTTGGAAATAATGCTTCAAAAATAATTGTAATACTGTAAAAACTCATTTGTAGTTTACACAGCTAGCTACATTAATCATGCTAACATTGTAGATTAAAAGGCAATTAGACATCAAAGTACTGGCATAGCTGCTGGACAAAATTCCATCTTAACCCAAGCCAGTTTCAGGACTTAAATAATTAAATGGTCTGGATTACTGTCAGAAAACGAAAGACATATCCACCAATTATAAAAGTGACACCAAAACAACCAGCTTTCCCATGTGAGGAAAATTATGATTTGTTCAGTCCCCCCACCCACCAAAAAATTAAAATAGATTGTTGGTGATCTTAGTCTACATATTTTCAGAATTTTAGTCTTTACTATAATTATTCTTTCATGAACAGTAACAGTTGTGTATGCTGGTTATGTGCCTCATACAATTAAATGTGTGAACATTTTAATAAAGATCACCTCAATTTGAAGGATCGCTTATATCACTTAACAACAGTAATTCATGAGCTTGTAGATCAAAGTAAATGACACAGCTATGTACATCTAGCTAAGATGTAATCTGGAAGAATGCAATTTGGTAAAACCAATCAATAAAGCCAAATCTGTATCTAACATTATGGGGAATAAACAGAGATATAAGTGATGGTATATATGATTTGCACTCTGTAAGCATGTCAATTACAGTACAGTCTGGTCTCCCATGTAAATGACTTGTAAATTATTACGTTTTTTTTTTACCTTTATTTAATTTCATGTTGGAGAAATCAGTAAATATGCATATACATAACAATAACAAAAACAAGCTTAGTAGTTCATAAAGATTATTATTGTGGTTCTTGAAAGAGCTGGTCACTGCTCTGTGAGACATATCAATCCTGCCAATTTATCTTGACATTTTTTTTGTGTCTACAAGTGTTGGGGCAATGAAAATGTTTTACATGCATATAAATCTTGGGACATGGAAACAAATTATTATTTTTCATGTCCCAAGATTTTTATCTATTACAGTAACATACAGTATAAAGCACAAGCAAATATTACAAATAACAACAAAAATGTAGTTGATCCTAAAATGAAAATATTACTGATATGACATCAAACATATCTGGCTGACTAGCCATTTTTCTACAGATCCTAACAGGACCTCAGTACCATGATATCATTGGCAATACACACAGCTCCACAAATCCTAACAGGACCTCTGTACCATGAGATCAGTGACCATACATGCAGCTCTACAAATCCTAACAGGACCTCTGTACCATGAAATCAGTGAAAATTCATAGCTCCACAAATCCTAATAGGACCTCTGTACCATGATATCAGTGACAATAAACAGCTCCACAAATCCTAACAGGACCTCTGTGCCATGGTATCAGTGACCATACACACGGCTCTACAAATCATAAGAGGACCTCTGTACCATGATATCAGTGGCAATACACAGATTTACAAGTCCAAACAGGACCTCTGTACCATGATATCAGTGACAATACATACAGCTCTGCTAATCCTAACAAGACCTCTGTACCATATCAGTGACAATACACACAGCTCTGCAAATCATAAAAGGACCTCTGTACCATGATAGAAGGATCAATACAACACTCCACAAATCCTAACAGGACCCCTGTACCATGATATCAGTGGCAATACACAGCTGTATACATGCACTATAGAGACATATGGACTTACCAAATAAGCTTATCTACATTTGCTGTACACAGCTATTATAGACTACACTATAGAGACATATGGACTTACCAAATAGGCTTATCTACATTTGTTGTACGCGGCTGTATAGACTACACTATAGACACATATGGACTTACCAAATAGGCTGTATAGATTATACTATAGACACATATGGACTTACCAAATAGGATGTATAGACTACACTATAGACATATATGCACTTACCAAATAGGCTGTATAGATTACACTATAGACACATATGCACTTAACAAATAGGATGTATAGACTACACTATAGACACATATGGACTTACCAATTAGGCTGTATAGACTACACTATAGACACATATGGACTTACCAAATAGTCTGTATAGACTACACTATAGACACATATGGACTTACCAAATAGGCTTATCTACATTGGCTCTGTTCAGCCTCCATTTGGCTGCCAGGACAGTATCCGTAGCAACATAGGTCACATTCTCTTCATTATCTTCAAATCGAAGGTTTCTCACATCCGTCACTTTAATCTCTGTCTTCTTGACTGATATGAAACAAACCATTACAGATTACAATGTGTCTAATTACATAAATCAATTATCTTTTTCTAGCACTCATTTACTTACATGTAATAAAAATCAAGACCAACTCAAATTTTAGACAGAAAAAGCTTTAAGAGATTCAGGCCACCAATACATGGGTACTACTTTATCATGCATGAATGAAACAGTATTCTGTAAACAGCCACCCATACATGGGTCCTATTTTATCATGCTTGAATGAAGCACTATTCTGTAAACAGCCACCCATACATAGGTCCTACTTTATCATGCTTGAATGAAGCACTATTCTGTAAACAGCCACCTATACATAGGTCCTACTTTATCATGCATGAATGAAGCACTATTCTGTAAACAGCCACCCATACATAGGTCCTACTTTATCATGCATGAATGAAACATTATTCTCTAAACAGCCACCCATACATGGGTCCTACTTTATCATGCTTGAATGAAGCAGTATTCTGTAAACAGCCACCCATACATAGGTCCTACTTTATCATGCTTGAATGAAGCAGTATTCTGTAAACAGCCACCTATACATGGGTCCTACATTATCATGCATGAATGAAGCAGTATTCTGTAAACAGACACCCATACATAGGTTCTGCTTTATCATGCTTGAATGAAGCAGTATTATGTAAACCAGGCCACCCAACCCAGGTCCTACTTTATCATTCATAAATGAAGCAGTATTTTGCAAAATATATTCTTCTATGTAAGTTAGCTAACTATATTTATATAATGGAGATTCCTCTTGTAGTCACTTCATAAGTCCCCATATCCATTTTAACCTTAACAACTACTGAAACAAGCAAGGCATCTACTTGAAATCCCCAATCTAAAACTGTTCCATTACTCATTTTTTTTAAAAACCCACAATAGCCAAATCAGATCTTCAGGTTGCAAAACATGTGTGCTCACAATGCAATGGAAAAATTCTAAGTCACACAAATTTAAATATGAATGAAAAAGGAAAAACTGCTGTCACTGGCATTAAAATCTTGTCAGGTCATCTATATATGCACGCTTGTCACATTTTCTTGGTCAATGTAAAGTTGTTACCGCACAAAGAAGAAATAAGATCCTCATGGTGGAAAGGCTGGACAACAGACATATATCCATTCTTCAAGATGTGGTGACATGAAAGTTAATAAATTTGCATGCATTCATTGCAATGTAGATATTCTGACCTCCTCTATGATGGTGGCAGAAAGGAAAATGAAACTTAATCCAGAACTAGGAATGATTATAAAAAAACTCATTAGTTTTAAGGGAGGAAACTTACTTGCTGACTTATCTGTGCAGGGTCGAGTGTTACTACAAGTTTTATCTTCAGGTGCACAAACACAGTGGCCAACACAGGAGAAAGCTGAACACCTCCTGACCAATTCCATCACACCACCAAATACCAGTCTGAAGGCATGATGAAGAACTGGGCTGGAAAATCCAACCTGTTTAGGAATAAAATATATACAACAACAAGAAATTAGATATGAAATTACACCAATTCCATCCATTTCATTGTACTGCAGCATGTACAAGTCTTATTTTCCATAATTTTGGGGTCATTCCACGCCTACCTCCCAATTTCATACTATATTTGGATTTTTGCATAGAACTCCCATTTATTACATTTTTCTTTAGTAAATAGAATGTTAAGTTTAAACACTATTTTAGTCAATTTATGAAAGTTTCTAACCTTACAATAATACTAAAATCAGAAGAAAACCCCCACAACAAACAATAAACCTCAACAATAAAATTGTCAGCAATAATTTAGTTCAATCCCAAGAATGATCACTGTGATGCTGTAGCATCTCTATTCCCACCAGAGAAACTTACACAAGTGAACACCTGGCATTACTGTACCATATATATATACAAACATTAATTACCATCATTAAATTAAAAGAAGGAACGGAGAAACATGCCATACAGTTCATGTGCCCTAAAAAAACTACTCAGAATAAATATGTTGTTTAGTAAGCAATGTTAAATGCCTTCTAAATGAAAATAAAAAAAGGGATATAAAACATGGGAAAATAAGTTCCCACATGTATGGTACATGTAGCTTGAGACTGCGTAGTTAGGTACCGCTAACTACAACAAAATAGGGCATCATTTATTTGCCAATCAATTGCTGGTGCTTACATAAAAATTCATGCACTGTAGAATGTGGTTTCTTTGAATCGTATCAGAGGGCCAGTCCTTTTCACAAGATAATTGCAATGATAAAGATTAACTGCTAATTAGTCACACTGGCTTTCTTGCTTGTTTATTTCAGATTAACGTTTAGTTTTGAGCATTTTGGCCACAGCTGATCAGAATATGAAAGAGGGCATGTTACAGGGAGAAACAGCGTGTCCATTGAGAATTTCGTGCATACTGAACCTGGAAGCTCAGTCAATATTTAGTGAAAACAAGGTTAAAAAAATGCCACACAAAAAACTCCCAATTTTAGGTCCCAATCTGCTTATTTTTTTCATTCAGTTTCCCTACTTGGCTTTTGAATGTATACATAGTGAAAGGTTGACAGGTATGCATAGTGAAAACTTGACAGGTATGCATAGTGAAAACTTGACAGGTATGCATAGTGAAAACTTGACAGGTATGCATAGTGAAAAGTTGACAGGTATGCATAGTGAAAAGTTGACAGGTATGCATAGTGAAAACTTGACAGGTATGCATAGTGAAAAGTTGACAGGTATGCATAGTGAAAAGTTGACAGGTATGCATAGTGAAAACTTGACAGGTATGCATAGTGAAAAGTTGACAGGTATGCTGCTTCATGAATAGCTTTCTTAGATAGATACTTAGTTCAAACTCTTCAGCAAACTTTAAATTGTGTCCCAGGCAATATGATGCAAAAATTGGGACAAGTTTTAAGTCAAACTGGGACAATGGCTTAAATTATGTCAAAAAATGGTGAAAATCAGATCTGATTCAAGTCTTGGGAACATAAAGTCTTTTGTCAAATTTGCCCTCTCAACCCATGGATATAGCAGAGAACAGAGATAACATATGCCACCCACCCACCCCTTTCATAGATATAAGAAGGAGAGAGATAATATATGCCAGCCACCCACCCCTTCCATAGATATAGCAGAGGGACAGAGATAATATATGCCAGCCACCCACCCCTTCCATAGATATAGCAGAGGGACAGAGATAACATATGCCACCCACCCACCCCTTCCATAGATATAGCAGAGGGACAGATATAACATATGCCAGCCACCAAGCCCTTCCATAGGTATATCAGAGGGACAGAGATAACATATGCCACCCACCCACCCATTTCATAGATATAGCAGAGGGACAGAGATAACATATCCCACCCACCCACCCCTTCCATAGATATAGCAGAGGGACAGAGATAACATATGCCACCGCACTTCCATAGGTATAGCAGAGGGACAGAGATAACATATGCCACCGCACTTCCATAGGTATAGCAGAGGGACAGAGATAACATATGCCACCGCACTTCCATAGGTATAGCAGAGGGACAGAGATAACATATGCCACCGTACTTCCATAGGTATAGCAGAGGGACAGAGATAACATATGCCACCGCACTTCCATAGGTATAGCAGAGGGACAGAGATAACATATGCCACCCGACTTCCATAGGTATAGCAGAGGGACAGAGATAACATATGCCACCGCACTTCCATAGGTATAGCAGAGGGACAGAGATAACATATGCCACCGCACTTCCATAGGTATAGCAGAGGGACAGAGATAACATATGCCACCGCACTTCCATAGGTATAGCAGAGGGACAGAGATAACATATGTCACCGCACTTCCATAGGTATAGCAGAGGGACAGAGATAACATATGCCACTGCACTTCCATAGGTATAGCAGAGGGACAGAGATAACATATGCCACCGCATTTCCATAGGTATAGCAGAGGGACAGAGATAACATATGCCACCGCACTTCCATAGGTATAGCAGATATATAAAATCAAAGCTTCTTAAATATGGACCCTACTGTATATGAAGCAATAATATTTGAAATGTCAGATATATGACAAATTATATCATCACTCATATGCAATTATGTCATAATATCCTAATTAACACACCATATTCAGGACTCACACTGCTATGTATATCAGTCCATGAGACTAATTAACACACCTTATTTATGACTCACACTGCTATGTTAATCACTTCATGAGACTAATTAAAGCTCCTTATTCATGACTCACACTGATGTGTACATCAGTCCATAAGACTAATTAACACACTTTAGTCGTGACTCACACTGCAACATATATCAGTCCATGATACACACCTTATTCAGGACTCACACTATGTATATCAGTTTATGAGACTAATTAACACACCTTAGTCATGACTCACACTGCTATGTATATCAGTCCATGAGACTAATTAACACACCTTATTCATGATTCATATTGCTATGTATATCAGTTTATGAGACTAATTAACACACCTTACTCATGATTTACACTGCTATGTATATCAGTCCATGAGTCTAATTAACACACCTTAGTCATGACTCACAATGCTATCCATACGAAATAATTAGGCAGATTCCACCTGGAACTTAAGCAGACTCCAGGCAGAATTTGCCTAATATGTTAAAAATCTGGTTAATACAAAGGCGGACATGGAAAATTTGAGAAGTCAAAGATGAATCCATCTAAGAGTCCGTCTAACTCTAAGATGGACTTTTGTCAAATTCCTGCTATAAATACATCTTTAGGCATAATTTTGGACTTGGTTGATTTTCCACCCACCATCTAGGTGGAATGAAGAACTTAGTCGCTGGTATCTATTATATGAAAGGAGGAATCTGGACTTAGTTTATTTTCTAACCAACATCTAGGCTGAATGAAGAACTTAGTCATTTACATCAGTTAAATAAAGGCATAATTAGGACTTGGCTTTTGTGTGTCTGTAAAGTTAAATGACCGAAAATATAGTGATATTTTGTGATTGTAATATCACTGACAGTTCAATAAAAATATCAATAAGATATAATAAAATTTATTGTTTTTGGTACAATTTGAATGATTTTCAGCAGCATTTACATTTCCTGTTTCTGATAGCTGTAAATTTTTATTGTTTATTTTGGGCACAATTTATAACTTCTTTCCACAGCTTTCCTTGTTAAATTTCTTTTTCAAATTTGTTGTTGCTGTTGTTGTATTTTTGTTTAACTTCAACTGGATTTAACTGCCCTCAAACAAGATTTCATCTTGTTTTCCGTTTTAAAGCATAATTTTGCTTTTCTCCTGACCTGAATTTCCTCGATATGGACCCATTTTTTAATACCATCTCCGAAACTCTTTTTTAAATAATGCTCTATCCGGTCCCATTCCACAATGAGCTTTCAAACAAGTATTTGTTCTGTTTATTGTTTAACAGAGGATCGTTGTATAAAGCTTTCTGATTGGTCAACATTTTGTAATTGCCCAATGAATTGTCGCGTAACAGAAATTGATGGGAAAGAGCATGTTTGCTAAACATGGCGATTCAAATTTTCGAGCAGGACAAGAGATTGAATAACCATTTGAAAAATGTGCGGCAATGAGAATACCCTGAACGCAAATTTGATGGGAACATAACTGGTCAATCTGTATGAAAACTGAACACCAGGACAAGCATTTTGCTTTTTGTGCCATAAAGAGCTTTACAGTAGCGACTAACGTGCTAAATAGGACAAGGAATTGAATCAGGATAATTTCGAAGTAATATACACTCCAAACTGATTAACTTCATGATTTAAGGAGGGACAACGTGTAGATCACTGGTGGGAATTGTTGCTAGATATCCATGTCTATCAAAGATAGCCATATCTTTGCGGAATATTCTTGACCGAAAAGTATAATCTCGTGAGGCATTATTGTGTTTATTATCAAAATATTCTTGGTGTGTTGGAATTCGCTGTAAAATAAGAGTTATTATATCATGATAAACGTTTGTCACGGCTGCTTTTGGAACAAGGACTAATTCGAGAGACCACAACAGCATCATAGTATGTGCAATCAAAATTCCAGTATACAGTACAAGTGACATAAGGCAGGCTCCTAGCTTTTCTTCTTCTCATAATCAAATTGTCTCAAATGGATGCTTTTCTGTAATTTTGCATTATTTTCATGGCTGAATTTTTCAATGCAGATTAATATTTTATATTTTATTAATGTTAAATGTGTTCACAGATGCCTGTGCATATGTTCCAGGCTTGATACTTTTATTTTTAAAACCACTTAATTATTTAGTGTCAGATACTTCATATCATGTTGTATATACAGTATATGTTGTACATCACAGAAGGCCTCAAGGTAGATTAGTTCTGTAACTAATTGAATTACCTTCTCTAAATAAAGTCATTATTATTATTAATATCATTATTAACTCACATTTATTTTGCCTTGGATGTCATATAATTACATCAGTATAATTGTTTTCATGCACACTTAAATATCACCTTGGTTAATAAAGTCCTGTTTAATTCATATCCATTATTTCTTTGAAACCTGTTGAAATGTCTGAGACACTATAAAAACTTCAGTAAAATACTATATAATGATCAAAATTTTAGTGAAATCTTACAAAAGTGTTAGTCAATTATTTTGTGAAACCTCACAAATATTTCAAATAAATTTGAGTGAGACCTCAACATAATTTCAATGAAAGTTTTGGTCAAAATATGTGTGAAATCTCACTAAACTTTAAAGTGAAATGAAAAATACTAAGTGATCCCATGTTGCATTAGATTTTGTATGCAAGAAAGAAAATGGCATTGCCCTTTAGGACAAGTAAAACCTAAATCTTATTTGATAATGTCTGTCAAAATAAAATTTATGATCCATTTTAAATATTACTGTGAATGTTTATCATTGATTCCCAATAATATCTAAAAATCATTAAGCAGTTTAATACATAATAGAAATCTGAAGTATATTTTTTATGGTTTAGGCAGAAAATGCTTTTAAAAAACCCGTCTGAAATCTGCCTTGACATTTTCATTATTGGATGGGGTTTCTGCAGGTATTTCCATGTAATTAGGCAGAAATAAAGATTCCGCCTAGTAACAGTAATTTCAAGCAATATTCCACCCTGAATCTGCCTAAAAGTGATAATAAGGGGAATCTAGGCTAAATAAGCGAATAAACAGATTCCGCCTAGTAGACGGAATAAACAAATTCCACCTAGTAGGCGGAATAAACTAATTCCGCCTAGTAGGCGGAATAAACAAATTCCACCTAGTAATAGACGGACATATTTCGGGCTCTATTCCACCCTGAACCCACCTAAAATTTATAATAAGTGGAATCTAGGCTTTAAGGGAAATCCGCTTTAAAATTCCACCTGGAATCTGGTTAAAGTCAGGGCAGAAGTTTTTGTACAGGAATTATCAGTCTATGAGACTAATCAACACACTTTATTCATGACTCACAATACTATGTATATCAGTCCATGAGACTAATCAACACACCTTATTCATGACTCACAATGCTATGTATATCAGTCCATGAGACTAATTAACACACCATACTCATGATTTACACTTCTATGTACATCAGCCCATGAGTCTAATTAACACATCGTATTCATGATTAACACTGCTATATCAGTCCATGAGACTAATTAAGACACCTTATTCAAGACTCACATTGTTATGTATATCAGTCCATGAGACTAATTAACACACCTTAGACGTGACTCACACTGCTATGTATATCAGTCCATGAGACTAATTAACACACCTTAGTCATGACACACAATGCTATGTATATCAGTCCATGAGACTAATTAACAAACCTTATTCACAGCCCACAATGCTATATATATCAGTTCATGCGACACAACTGGTGTAATTTCAAAGGAAAATGCCTGGACAACACCTTCATCCTTGACAATGGAGCTTTTATTATCATGATACAGTGTAGTGGCTTCCCCTGGAACCTAGAAATAAAGAAGAAAAATAATCTCATATTTTTTAAGACAGGCATTCTGTCAAACTCTGTGCCACCAACAAACAGCACAATGCTACTAAATTAATTATATGGTACTCATTTTCATCGAATTGATTAAGTTTAAATTCTGGATCAACCTGGATAGGCTACTACCATGGGGTGTCTTTGGGCAAAGCACTTTACTCCTATTGCTATGCAGTAAAAAAACTTTGTTATCATTCTGTGTTTTAAGTACCAAGAAATATGTCAAAATTGACACAATACTGCACCCCACCCTTTCTGTCAATTCACATCACTTTCAAAAGGCTGATCATATAAACATCAGTGACTTAAAAGAGTCATAGGAATGGGTTGACCTAATCTGTGGCACTAAATTTCATTTTTGACACTTTGCAAACTAACCAATCATATATAATCACAAAGAAAATCCAATTCAGCACTGTATACTGGCCAGTATATCACATCCAATTCAGCACTGTATACTGGCCAGTATATCACATCCAATTCAGCACTGTATACTGGCCAGTATATCACATCCAATTTAGCACTGTATACTGGCCAGTATATCACATCCAACTCAGCACTGTATACTGGCCAGTATATCACATCCAGTTCAGCACTGTATACTGGCCAGTATATCACATCTAGTTCAGCACTGTATACTGGCCAGTATATCACATCCAATTCAGCACTGTATACTGGCCAGTATATCACATCCAATTCAGCACCGTATACTGGCCAGTATATCACATCCAATTCAGCAATGTATACCAGCCAGTTTATCACTGTTGTCAAGGAAGTAAGGGCAAATAACTTCATAGAGATGCAAATGGCATCAAATTAAAATTTCTTCATCAAAACACAATGTCCATGTCTGAAATCTAATGCATATCCTATGTATTTGCTCTAGCTCACTAAAGTGCTTGTACTTGTTGAAGTATGATGGGAAATGTATTTATTTGCTCTAGCTCACTAAAGTGCTTGTACTTGTTGAAACATGATGGGAAATGTTATATTTTCACATGTAAAAATAAAATAGATATATTTTTCACAAGTGAAAATATATGAATGAAAAAATTAAAAAATTATTTTGGGGATAAGATTTTATATTTCACACAATAGTGTATAATACTTATCAGTAATTATTAAATAATATAATTATTAAATATAATAATTAATGAATATAATAATTAATAAATACAAAGTAGTCCTTTTATATAAATATGTATGGTCAAGAATCCAATTTTATTTTTTAATAGTAATGTTATACATTCAATACCTCAGGATAAGGCAACCTCACTTATGAGTCAGTCTACTTTCATCATACCCATAAAAAGCATTATAATGAGGGAAGATTGTAAAACTTAATATGGTTAATGATAACAACATCGCTGACTCTTTTGGAGAAATAATAACTATCTCTCGATATTTTGATACCATAGAAAAGTCAAAATAGCCTCAACAGTATTATCACTCCCCTGAGTAATCTATGATGCACCCTAAATACTTGCATAAAGTCCATGTTTTGTAATACAAAATTTGATTCATGCATATATGGGCAACTTAAAAAGAAAAATTTATACCTACAAAAACAATTGAGAAATCTTGGGGTAATATTGGAAACTTGAGATGTTTACAGTCCAAATAAAATACAGTAAATTCAAAATATTTTACATTTTCATGGCACTATTCTGATCTAGTAAAGGCATTTGTGGTATTACTATGTTAACTGATTTCATGATGGTATTCATTACACACTACTTGTATCTACATTTTGGATCTGAATAGTTTGAAAATATTAAAATTAAATATTAGTTAGTCTACATGTAAGCACCTGCAGATGACAGCAAAAGATGAGTAACTGAAGTCGGATGATGTTTACGATGAACGGGATGAATTCTTGGGCTCTGTATCAGATTAAACTAGACACTGATATTTATTTGATACTGTGAATAACATGTGTGCGGACATTATTGTCATTGTTTAAGACATATGGAATTCACATATTATGGGATATTGTGAAATGGATCATCCTGGGTTACTATTTTTATACTGGTATGTGACCTATTATAGAATTCATGGATTTATCATATAAATGGATTTAAAATGTCAAGCATTGTTGATTTTTATTAGATTTTATTACACAAAAGTCGAGATAATGTAGATGTCAATTCATTTATATGACATATTTCTCTCAATAATATAACTGTATTTATTTTTCTTGTCTATCTATCTACCCATCCATCCACCCATTCTGGTTTGTTCTTTTTTCAGAAGTGCAACTAATATACACTGACAGCAAGTCACCCATTACAGATGTATTCAGTCTGCAAACTACATCTTGACATATGGGAGGGTAAAAGAGAAATGAGTTTTTAGGACACCTACCATTGGGGAGGGGGATCAACTTATAGTCAAGTCAGCTTATAATGGAGTATATAGATGGTACTACAGTATCTGAATGCAAGAGTACAGGCTCTGGATGGCAGAACTCCCAATTTTCTCAAACCGAATCCTTGATTCAATCCTTGTTATAATGCATACCTGTATTATGTCAAAGTTATGAATCTCCATCTGTAATTATTTATCTCTTGTGAACATTCAGGCCTTTGATATTTAAGTACAATCTTTTTAGACTGAGTGTGTCGAGAATGCCAATAAATGCTATAAATAATGTTTGACATTTCAAGGTCACTGCCAGAAAATGATCACTGTGATTACCTTATTTAAGTCTCGTCCCATATATGTGCTCCCCACGGTGACATTGTAATAATCTATCCCTGAGTGAACATCAGCAAAGCCAAGCCAAGCGAGTTGCAATGTGAATACCCCCCATGTCATCCAACCTGGACTCTGTCTTCCTTGGTTGGCAGCATGGTCTGTGTTTATTGCAAACATGCCTAGAATGCAGAAAAGATAACTTAGGACAGTGTGTACATGATTCAAACTAGTTATTATAATTCTTAAATATTACATTCACAACATTTACTTTATCTGAGGGATTATCACCTAAAAAGAAGGTCAAAGTAGGGTAATCAATTTTAGAGATTTCGTGGTTGCTACGAAAACAACTTGCACAATTCTTATAAATATAAGCATTTCTACATCCCACTTCTACCCTATGATGGAGATGACACTGAAATGAAAAAGTACACAATTCTTTTATAGTAATATGATCTTTTCAAACGGCACACCTGATGATGATAAGAATGTATACTAATTTTACAGTAAGAGACTAAAAACTGCAAGAGGAGCTGCATTTCAAAATAAAGCCATACAGTGCATCCCAGTGTAAGTGAAAAAGGGCAACAACTCTTACAAGAATCATAGGAGCACAAAGATTTGTCGAGATAGGAATCTTTAGATGATGACCATATGGAATTTCAAAGCAATCCTCAACAAACTGCAAGACAAACTGTGGGTGCTTATTGAAATTGTGTCATACGCTGCATTGGGCTATACAAAACTTACACCAGACTATAATCGATGATTGCATAGTTCACCTCTACTTTCACTAGCCTCCATTATAAATTGATAATGTTTACAATGGCTACGGTAGCCATTGTAAACATTATCAATTTATAAATTATTGATCCCCAAGCTTAGCATGATTGTCAGATAATCGCTTGCCACTGCTCAATATACATTTAACCAAATGCTGCATTATCAAGTCAGAATGAGGAATGGGCAGTTCATTATTATTCACACAAGACAAGGGGTGCTAATTATAACAATCAATCAAATAACAGAATTACTACTTTACCCATATTCATTGATCACATGATTCATTTTTTAAATTTTTTTGTAACTTTTGATACAATAAAGCAGATGATCTTCATAACCTGATTATGTGAATCCAGTCCAGAAGTCATTCATCTCATGGAAGCTTTGTGATACGGTCAAAAGCTAAAGAGTCTTAACCTATTATGCTACAGAAAGGTTATCTATTCTTAGTTTCATTGCATGAAAATTAATAAGCATGAAAAATATCATCCGCAGCAAAAGTTCCTGTCGTATACATGGCAAACATTTAAATTTAATAATCCACTGCAAACATTTTTATAATATTATCAAGCCAAAAAACTTTTCCAGGATGGACAAAAGATTGGACATACAGATGGATGGAAAGACAGAACCAAACCAGTATGTCCTTACTTAAATGACCTGAAAATGAGGTCATCAAACTATGCATGAAAATGAGGTCATCAAACTATGCATGAAAATGAGGTCATCAAACTATGCATGAAAATGAGGTCATTAAACTATGCATGAAAATACACGTAACCAAATGTCATTTGTTTAACTTAAGCAATTTTAGCGCAATAATAATAAAATAGTCATGGGAAGGAGGTTATAGATGTACAATCATGCATACAGACAGACAACAGCAAGACAATGTGGCCCATCACAGTGGTAACATACTATGGATAAAGCCAAAACCGATTCTTGAAAGTGGTGAGGTGACAACCATGGGAGAGTGTTGAGGTGACAACTATGGGAGAGTGAATGGTATTTCAAAACAACTCACTGCACAAAATTTGACAGACTAGTAAGAAATGACGAAACTTACCCAGGGTTGGAGGTGTGGAGTCCATCAAAATGCCTGGTGTCGTGCTTGTTGTACATAGTCCTGCACCATTACAACACATAACAGTGACATAATATACACTACCATCATGCAAATCCAGGTCTGTAAATATGTAGTCTCGTACAATTCCATTCAGCTGTGATCAGGGAGAGAAGGAAATTACATCATTTATACAGTTTTGATTGATAGGCGAGTACATTGTAAAATTCATAATATAACAGGTGCTCAGACAAAATAAAACTGTCCTGACTGCAAAATTAAAGCCTGGCAAGTAGGACAACAAAATCTTTATGATAAAAGATGTCAATCCCAACAAAAAACAAGCAATGAAGCTCAGTACAGAAGACTTCAGAGCTTATATGCAAACATCCTGACTTCAACATAAAAGGTTTACATTTGCTAATTGTGCCAATGATTGTGAAAATGGTATAACATTTTCTCTTAGAACTGGTAAGCTATAATAGATACATATTTCTCATGTTCCTTTGTCTGCAGGTTTCTTTGTGTGCAGACTTGTGTTTTACTATTATAAAGCTCGCAAACTGACAAATCTCCATGCTTTCCATCATAATACAAACATTAATTGCAATGTTTATATCCTAAAATGTGCAGCATTGATGTTAAGCTAATATAATGATTGAGTCAGGTTGCAAAATTAAAATGTCATTGTTGCAATTTTAAATTTTTAAAATTCATCTTTTCGATATTACTTATAAAAGCAAATCAATTCTAGATCTAAGTTGAACTGAGAACTACCAGAGTATATCAACTTTGACCCTTGCATATTTTGAGCTATATTCCACCCTGAATCTGCCTAAAAGAGATAATAAGGGGAATCTCGGCAGAATAAGTGGAATAAACAGATTCCGCCTAGTAGACAGAATAAACAAATTCCACCTAGTAGGCAGAATAAACAGATTCCTCTTAGTAATAGATGGAGTAATTTGCATGTTCTGGGCCATATTCCACTCTGAATCCACCTAAAATCTATAATAACTAAAATCTAGGCTTCAGGTGAAATTGGCTTTAAAATTCCACCTGGAATCTGGTTAAAGTCAGGGCGGAAGTTTTCATACAGGTGTAGAGATGACATGCATTTCTTATTTGCAATTCTTCTTACTCTCATTTCAGGCTAATTATTACATGCAATTCCCAATTATTTGCAGAATTATTAAATATGAGATTAATATTTAAAGAAATGGGAACTTCGGTTAGAGTGTACATAATGTCAATATTCTTTTTAATGAATGCTAACATCAATATTTTAAGGTACTTTTATATGAATAAACAACCTGCACAAACTCTTGTGTAGCCATCAGTACATGAATGCATGTATGCACAAACACACATTTGTTATAGATAGAGAAAGAACTCACAGTAATAGAAGACAGATTAAAGTCTCCGCCCACATGGGAGTTTATAGACACGTATTGTCTATCAATAAATGACTCATCATCGCTGACAGCCCATCCCACCATTAGTGTTGTCCGGGTCATCAAGGTGTTTGGTAATATGCTGCCAATAGGACCTAGAGTTGCTTCTTTAGTGAAGACCGGTGGAGTTTTGTCAACAATGAAACCATTTGAGGTTGTTTCTGCGTAGAGACCTGTCATAATATAGTTAAGCTTTGTTATTACACAGTGGATGGAATCTATGAAATGATACTGTGATAAATGCGGACTCCATTTTTTAATTATAATTTTTATCATCCTTAAGATGAAATGTCACATTGAATTATAGTGGGGGCATATATGTGCATCAGCTGAATCATGTCTAATTGGTTTTACATCAAGCCATTTATGCTTAATCATGCTAACTATGATTGTGTCAAATAAGTACAAAAATTTCAAAATTGTGTACTAAAAAAATAATTGAAAAATTGCTGTAATGGTCTGAACAAATTAATCAGCTTATTTATCAATGAACCTCAATTCACTGTATTTCCTGGACAAGACTAACAGATGACAGACTTTGACTGGTACATACTGCGAGCAGGACATGTTTGACAGATTACAGATTTGGACTGGCACATAATATGAGCAGGACATGACTGACAGATGACAGAGTTTGACTGGCACATAATGTGAGCAGGACATGACTGACAGATGACAGAGTTTGACTGACACATAATGTGAGCAGGACACAGCTGATAGATTACAGATTTGGACTGGCACATAATGTGAGCAGGACACGGCTGTCAGATGACAGTTTGACTGGCATATAATGTGAGCAGGACATGGCTGACAGATGAGAGAGTTTGACTGACACATAATGTGAGCAGGACATGACTGACAGATGACAGTTTGGCTGACACATAATGTGAGCAGGACAGCTGATAGATTACAGATTTGGACTGGCACATAATGTGAGCAGGACACGGCTGTCAGATGACAGTTTGACTGGCACATAATGTGAGCAGGACACGGCTGTCAGATGACAGTTTGACTGGCACATAATGTGAGCAGGACATGGCTGACAGATGACAGTTTGACTGGCATATAATGTGAGCAGGACACGGCTGACAGATGAGAGAGTTTGACTGACACATAATGTGAGCAGGACATGGCTGAAAGATGACAGATTTTGAATGGAACATAATGTGAGCAGGACATAACAGACAGATGACAGATTTTGACTGGCATATAATGTGCACATGACATGACTGACAGATGACAGAGTTTGACTGACACATAATGTGAGCAGGATATCAATCATAGGATATCTCAACTTTTAAGATATTAAATTGTCATCAATATGTTTATTAATTAAAGTGTCTAATTCGTGATTCACACCATTTGATGAAAATATTGGTTAAGGATTTTGTAAGGACTTATCAGGAAAAATATCTTGAATGTAAGTAATTTAATTATGACCATGATTTAATAAGAAAAGTTTAATTAAGTAAGTAATGGCTTAATAAATTCACAGTAACAAAATGTTCAATAACATTAATCCAAAAGCACAACTTAAAATAGTCCAGTATTAATATGCAGTACACTATTCAAACAAGTATTTGCAATGGTACACAATGGTCTTTGACATGTCAGTGTTCGAGCTGTTGGAGCCTTCTTCAAAATTCCCTTCCAATCTCAGAGAAAGAAGTTTGCTTTTCTTCTGCACTCCTATGACAAAACCCAATAAAATCTATCTTTCCAGTTTCTGTACTTTTAAAACAAATTATCAATATCAAAATAAGAATTTTTTAATTATTATGGGCATAAATTAATTTTTAATTGCACAAGATAAAAGCAACAATGCATGATATCATAACCAATACTGTCACGTATTTACAAAAGATATATAAAATCCAGGCATGCAATACATAAAAAAAAACTTTGAAAAAACTTTCAGGCAATGACAACATATTACCTGCATGGAAAATCAGCTATGCTTAATTTATGAAGTTGATCATTCAAAGCGTTTCCGCGTATTCTAAAAAAAGTAAGTACATTTCCATAAATTCCAAAATGAAGTAAAATTTAAAGGTTACTAGGTGTTTACACATTGTTTCTTTGTCAAGCAATCAATAAAGTGTCGTTAATCAAACTTGCTATAGCCCAACAACTTGAAGGTTATATTGGTCACCATCAACTGGTTAAACATGGTAGAGGAAAGCAACTGGATTCTTTAATGAACAATAGTGCTGTAAATTTCAAAGATCAGCTTCTCAGTAAGATCTTTGTTTCTTAATCACCATCAGTTCCGCAAGTGGAAAGAAAACAGGAACAGTCTGAAAGGCACATATGCCTGCATGATGATTAACAGTCCTCTATTCTGACAGCTGAATTTTTGTATAGAAAACATGATCTTCTTTCAGCCGCAGTGACTTTGACTTTTTGAATGCAAAATCAATAGGCTTCTTCCTTACCCTAAGTGCAAGCCATCAACAAAGTTTGGTCCAAGTCTGGGATGTAGAAATAATGTTATGATACTGAAACCAGTTTTTATTTCAGTACAGAGACCTTGATCTTGGCTTCTTCTTTACCCAAAGTACAAGCCATTCACAAAGTTTGACTGAGGTATGTGATGTAGAACTGATGTCACTGTGCATAAATCATTTTTCTTCCTTCACTCAATGTGACCTTGACCTTTGAGCTTCTGACCTTGAAATCAATAGGATTCTTTCTTACCCTAAATACAAACCATTCACATGTAAATGATGGAGAACTCAAATCACGGTGTTGAAACCATTAGTCTACAGTCACCTTGACCTTTGGCCATTTCACCCTGAAATCAATAGATTTCTTCCTTACCCTAAGCACAAGCTATTCACAAAGTTCAGTAGCTGCTTATGGTAGAGAACTCAAGTTACTGTGTGGATGCCAGTATTTCTTCCATCAGTCACATTTGAGCTAGAAACATATATGGTTCTTCCTTATCCCAAGTGCAAGCCATCCACACAGAAAAACATGCCTGCTGACTGGAAATCATATGTACTAAATTTTACAAATATGGTGTTCAGAAAATTGGAGCATCTGGATATTTAAATTTTTACTGTAAATGGGATGAAAATCTGACCATGTCATCTTACCATTTTTGCAACATGATATAGCCAATAATGCGCTATAAGTGCCATTAAAACCAAGAAAATGAAACCCAAAATGTCTATGTAAAGTGACACATGCATAACTGCACTAAAATAAATTCAAGACAGACATTTCTGATTATGGTTCACACAGGTATGTAGAGGTTTTTTTCTTTCCAAAAACCTTTCAAAGGCTTTTAAAAGCCCAAAAAATGTTCATTAAGGACTTTTCAAGGGCATCAAAAAGTTTCAAGGAATATTCTTTTAAAGGATATGACTCATGCTTGTATTTTAATTGCAAACACATCTCATTCCCTAATCAGGTCATATTATTTACTAGATTAGTCAGCCATATGCAAATTTTACTAGTCTGCCATTAAAACAAAGGGACACGAACCCAACTGGCAATCGCTAGGGGTTAATGTGATGACAAGAATTTTTATTCATTTTTACAAATCATCAGGGAATTGCTAAATTTGTAATTTATGTGCAATGTCGATGCACAAGTGATTAAATACGCAAGGAATATTCAAATTTTGTGACGTCATCAAAATGGACTGTTTAACACATTAACCCCTGGAGCTTTTTGTCATTTTTGCCTGAAAATTGAGTAGGAAACACATTTTGAAAGCTATTTCTGAATAGACTTGAAAACACCAAATCCCCGGTCATCTTTCAATAACATACTGCCTAGTGGTGTCAGAAACGTTGATTTTCGTTGGCTATTTGACACATGCATGAGCAGAAGGGTAAAAGCTGGACTTCTTTTATTTTTTGTTAAATATTTTTTTTGCTAAACAGAGCCATTATTTTTGTATGGAGACCACTCTTTATTCCAAATGCCCATCTTATCCTACTTTTTGCAAATGCTCATCTGTCTGTTTGCAGTTCAGTCCAAAAAATGAGGTTTTTCTATCTGTTTTTCGTAGTGCAACTAGATATTCCAGATTATTTGGTATTATTGTAGAGTTACATCTGTCTACCTTTCTATAATACCACCCACTTTAGTGTATCATGCATGACCATGACGCTACAGAGCTCGGCAGTAGGCTACTACCTCCTGCCCCATAAAGTCGTTGCTAGGGGTTAATGTGTTAACAAGGTATACTGATGGTCTGACACACAGGTCATGTTTAACTATATAAGATCTACAACTTTAAACTGATATGATATCACTATTAAAATTTCAAGAAATTATCACAATAAAATGGAAATGACTCTCTGAAAGTGGTAAATTTGAAAACAAAAATGCTTGATTTGATATCAAGTATTATGCTAATGTGGCATGGTTATCCCAGTTCTGGTCATTTGGCAGATGAATATAGCGATAATATAAGGTTTGTTGTGCACAATCATCTTGCTAGAGCAAGAGGAAAGAAAGTGAGCCCAATGAGCTATTGCCAACATGGAAAAATGTATTATCAGTATTCTTACATAAACTAACATTTTGGTTTGAATTAATTTTGTACCTTCTGCCATTTAACATACCTGCTTTATTGTAAACTCTTACTGTTGTGTAGATCAATATTTGTGATGGAAGCTTAGAGACATTATGTCGCTGAATGTCTGTGATGATGACCTCCTGTTCAATATGCAGACTGGTTTCAGGAATGATATTACCACCTCCTGGACTGGTACCCGCTCTATATGTGTATCTGTCCAAGCCAGACTGAGGGTCACAAAATGCAAACCATTCTGCAGCAAAGTATATGCTGAAATAAAAATACATTAAATTAATCTGTTAATCTGAGATGTTTCCTGGCAGTAGTACAGTGAGATATCACAGATTAGCACATTGTTAAACATGGAATATTTATTTATATGAGATCCCTCACTGCAAAATTACGCTGGTCCTTCATTATAACACTGTTTATGAAAGCCATATTAGTGTACCATGTTATAAATGTGGTCACATCATAAATATCTCTCTGTAGAAGTACACTGGTTCATCATTATAACACTGCTTAGGGAAATCATATTAGTGTACCATGTTATAAATGTGGTCACATCATAAATATCTCTCTGTAGAAGTACATTGGTTCATCATTATAACACTACTTAGGGAAATCATATTAGTGTATCATGTTATAAATGTGGTCACATTATACAGGGGTAGATTATATGTCCCCCTGTAGAAGTACATTGTTCCTTCATTATAGCACTTATTATGGAAGGCATATTAGCGTACCATGTTATAAATGAGATCATTGTGACATTATATCATGGAACATGATATTAATTTACCATGGTATAGTTAGGTCACATTATACTAGGGTAGTTTAATATTTAAAAAGTATTCAAACAGTATAATTATGCCTGTCATATCAGGGTTGCTATAATAATGTGCCCTGTCATGAATGAGGCCATCTTATAGTGGGGTAACCTATCATGAAAAAAAGAGTTCAGTCAACAGAGTGGGATTAATAATCATACTTGTGTTATATCAGGGACTGTTACAGTGAGGTACTTTATAATAAGGGAACACTCTAAGATATTATAAGTGAGGTCACTCGTACATGAGTATATTACATGGAAAAATAAAATGTAATCAATACAGTGGGATTAATAATCATACTTGTGTTATATCAGGAAATGTTATAGTGAGGTACTTTATAATAAGGGAACACTCTTAAGATAAGTGAGGTCACCCTATACAGTGGGATCCATAATCATACCTGTTATAACATGGAGTGTCATAGTGGGTTACTTTATAATAAGGGAACACTCTAAGATATTATAAGTGAGGTCACTCTATACATGAATATATTCATACCTGTGTTATATCATGGACTCTGTCATACTGTGTTACTTTAGTGTGAGGGACCCCTGTACCATGTATCACAATATCCGAGTGTCAATGAATCATAGAGGATCCTTTATTACAGCATATTAGCAACACAAAATTTTAGCACATTACTAAAACACCTAAATATCAATTTTTAGCAAAATTGTTTTTGAAAACAAAAAGGTGGTGTGGTTACTTTAGTTTGACTCAAGTGAATTAGTGGACAACAAATTACAGGAATCATTTTCAACAGTGGCGTGTTAAAATATTATTATAAGTAAAACATCAAATATTACCTGATATCCATGGTCAGATTCTCATGACAAACCTTTTGTTCAATATATTAAGCCAAATCAGTTGCATTTGATACAATCATTAATGAATTTTATTCTATATGCTATTTTCTAATGAATTGACATATTTGCCTTTTAAGAAAAAGCCCAACACCATTTAAAAATTAAACATCAGGGTGTTAAATAATGTAAGAACTTGAAATTAATGACTAAGCAGTAAAAACTTCCAACCAGTTTATAATATAATGAAATGCTGCAACATTATTCTGTAAATAATTAACGAACATTTCATTATGCAGTTCAGTATCATTGACCCACTCCAATATTGCTATTTCATACCTGTACCAAAGCTGAGCTAAACAATGTGTGAAATGGAAATCAGGACATTATTGTAATTAACATAACTCACTCAGAACTCTGGTAATAAATATCATTTCCCCTGACTCCATCTAGCACTCTTCCCGAGATAGGGGGTGAATTATCCAGGGTGATTCCATCAGATGTCACTATTGTACACATGTCAGCACCATTACATGCTGTGATACTCGTGTAGTAGGTCAGGCCTGACACTAAGGGCAGGTGATGAAGTGTTACTTCTACAAAAATAATATAAATTTGTTTTTGTTTCTACATGTCAAAATGTAACATTCATTATTAAAAGCTTTAAATACGCACTATACATTAGGTTTATGTTACCTGTGTATAAGAGTGTCCCACCCACCCACCCCGGTCCAATGTGAAATAAATTTAGATTAACATGTCACATGCTAAATTCTCAGGCAGTCTTATTTCCTAGGAATATAAGTCTGTCTCATCGTCTAATAAAAATAAATACCAAAGATAAAGGATAATTAAAATGCAGTGTCTTGCTCATAATCAAACTCATCCATCATCTTGATGATATACAATGCAACCCCGCCATAACGCACCTCACGATAACAAGATTTTGTATATATTGTGGTTGTGGCATCTGGCTCCCAAAATTTCATATATTCATTCGCACATGAAAAAAAATAAAAATCTTTAAAGTACGCGAAATAGTGTCTAAAAAATGTATTAACATTTTGGGGAAGAGATCGTGAATGAATTTGAATATAATATGATCCTGGCATGGTTCCTGAAATTTTAGATACATTTTCTTGTATTTTTCTCATACTCGGAAAAATATTTTTTAAAAAAGTACATGAAATAGTGTATAAAATAAATTTATTATCATTTTGGGGAAGAGATCGTGTATTAATTTGAATATAATATGATCATGGCATGGTACCTGAAATTTTAAATACATGTATGTGTATTTTTCTCATACCCAGAAAAATGTTTTTTTTTTTTAAAGTGCGAGAAATAGTGTGTAAAATGTTTATTATCATTTGGGGGAAGAGTTCGCGTATGAATTAGAATATAATATGATCATGGCATGGCTTCTGAAATTTAACAATTTCACCGGGTTCTTGAAGTGTTATGCCAAAATAAACATTATCGGAAATGTTACTTATTACTGATCCATGAGTAAAGCCAGTAAGTCGTCTTTGTGATTGTCTTCAATTAATTCTGTATACAATCATTGCTCAAACAAAAGCTGACATGTGTTTCTTCTTTAACTGCATACACAACCAAGCAGCAGACATAGCAGTCGTTGATAAAAGATTCTCACAATTTAATAAACATCAAAAAACAAAAGCTGCCAACATGTTTGCTGGGCTTGGCGGTGTTATCAGATGTAATCAGTTGACCAGTAAATAATGTCAACTTTATTAGCTGGAAATTGAAAGGGTATGAAACTGTAAATGCATTCAGCTCAAAAATCTATATAAAAGTATTTTTCACATGTTTTTTTCAATATTCACAAAATCTGAAGTAAAAGTTATATGCATGCTGAAAATGTGTTTTTTGTTAATTATTCTTGCTGTAGTCGTCCAAATGAATAGGTGTACAAGTGTTAATTATTAGGAATTTACAATGGATAAAGGTACACGGAAATGCATATGATAAAATTTTAGCAGTATGAAACTTGTACAGACACCATTTATAGACCCTGAAACGTAATGAACCGTACATGTGCTTCATCTTTCTTAACCTAATTTGCTGTTAATTTTTCCCACTGAATTCAGACACATAATGATCCGTGACAAAATTACTGAAGAGTTTAAATATGTATGCAGTTTTTGCAATGTAATTACATGTATTATGGATTAACTGCATGCCACGACAGTACGATATCAGATAGTAAGTATACAGTGTTAATACTCTGTTCTTGTTCATGCTCTGTTCTATTCGACGTTGAATTCAGACACAATGATCTGTGACAAAATTATTGAATATTTTACATCTGCATGCAATTTTTCAATGGAATTACATATATTATGGATGAATTGCATGCCACGACAGCACTATAGTAAATGGTGTTGATACCCTATTCATGATATACATTAGACATGAATAAACATATATATGGCAATGCGTTGTTCTCTGAAAAAAGTAAAATACTGTAAAACCCTGCATTAAAATGACCCCGCTATTAACGCGATCTAATTTTTGGGACCCCAATTATCGCATTTTTGCGGGGTTCCACTGTATACTTATTTCCCATGTTGTACAGAAACTATGTGAAATATCATAAGTCTCTAGATCTAGAAAGGTTGTTGTTGTTGTAGGATTAACACCATTATTCAGCACATTATAGGCTATTCATGGTGGCCAATATAAACTGGTGGAGGAAGAACCCAGAAAATCCCCAGGAAGAACCACCAACCCATGGGAAGCTACTGGCAAGCTTTCTTACATACCCATGATGGCAGAGCCTGAGACTTGAACAAATCAGGCATAGGTGAGATTGCAGTAATTGGTACAGATGATTGCCAACTGGAGCCCCATTAAAAAGGTAAGAAGCTCTGAGCCAACAAGACGTTGCTTATCACAAAACTCCTTGGCTGTCTTGATGATATCAGCCTATTTTACAATCAACCAATAAAAATCACCTCTTTAAGTATGTGCAGATCATGACCAGGTCGGTACCATTTTCATTCAGTACCAACAATGACATCATAAGATGTCTTCTGGTGAAAACCCAGTGTTGATATGACTGTCCATCTAGGAAAAGTAGTGATAAGATTGTCAATATGGCTGTGATGGCCATATTGGATATCAGATCTGCAAAATGTTTAAGACCAAATAAACACCATAAAACAACTTGCAGTGATAACACCATGCTGATAACAACACAACTTGCAACAACAAAATCTTCAAGCTGGCTGCTGTGGTGGCCATATTGGATGTAATTTCAGCACCATTCTCATTTAGAACCAAGTAGACATCATACAAAGTTTTTCAGTGAAAATTCCAGTTTGATATGAACCATTCAGGTTGTGGCCATATTGGATGTGTTTAGGTGGCACCATTTCATTTAGGATGAACAAAACACCATAATAAGTCTTCTGGTGAAACCCTCGTGCAAATATGACCTTCTATTCAGGAGATGTAGAATACCAGCATTTTTAATACCGCTGCCATTGTGGCTATATTGGACGTCAGATTGGCATTATTTTCCTTCAGGACAAACTAGAGATCATAAAAGTCATTTATTTAAAACCCCATGTTGATAGGGCCATCCATATAGGTGTCGTCAGATAACAAGATTTTCAAGATGGCAGCTGTGGTTATAATGGATATGCAACCAGCATCATGTCAGTTAAGGATCAACTAGACCATGGGATGAATATGTATGTAAAGTTCAATGGCAAACCTCCAATTAGTTTAGGGGTACCTATAGCAAACTTTGACCAGCCAATGTAAAGCAACTCCAGAACATACAGTTATCATGCTCAATTGCAGCTGATGTTTAAACCTGATAAAAATGGACAAGAGCATCCAAATGACTATAAGATAAATTATCACTCAGGTCTCCAAAATAATCTTTGCTTGTATGCCCTGATATTTACATTAAGCAAAGAGCATAACCTGTCAAATGATTTAAAAAAAAAATAAAATCCAACTAAGTAGTGACACCTACCATACCTTATACTAATATTCTATATTTACTGGGTTTTTTATGTAGTGATACCTACCACTTTTGATTCCAATATTCTACATTTTAATGTAAGCTTTTAAAGTAGTGATATCTACCACTCTTGATTCCAATATTCTATATTTTAATGGAAGCTTTTAAAGCAGCAATACCTACCACTCTTAATTCCAATCTTCTGTTCTGTCAGAATATCTTCACATCGTGGACATGTACCCACACTGATGTAGTATGACGTAATTGCGGAGTGGGGGTCATAAAATCCTTCCCAGCGAACAGTCAAATTTTTCAAGTCTGTCTGGAAGTCCAGGTCCTTGATACCCAACTGGTCTGCCAAGGAAGAATTCCCATCATAAACATGCCCCACAATAGGTGGTGAGGCCTCCACAATGTAGGCCCATGATGTGGCAAGGGATGACAGACCTAACTTGTTGAAGGCCTGTAACACAAATAATAATAATAATAATAATAATGGCTTTATTTATAAAAGAAGCTCATTTTGTCAACTGACCAATCTTAAAAGAGGCCTTCTACAATGACACACACATATATATATATGCACACACACACACAAGATGAAGTGTCTTTAGACAACAAATGCTATAATAATCAATAATCACTGATGGTCTGTGACTGCCAGAGCTTCTGGGAATTCTCAGCACTGTAGTTGGTATTGAGTCTTTATGGAGCCAGGACTGGTGATGGACCTGTCCAGTGTCAGTCTGGTACTGGGTGGCATTAGATGATTGATCAGTGACAGTTTTACATGGCGATATAATCAGAGCTGGGGCTTGAATGACCAAATCCTGATGTCAGGTGCTATCGATGTCTTGTAACTGGAACTGGGTGCAAAAGGAAAATAGATCACTGCTACCCTAAAACTGAAGGTGCTAAGTCAAGACTTGTCAGAGCTGGTGTGGTCTGTAGCTGGTTGGAATCTGCTGCAGAAACCCCGATATTTGCCATTTTGGGAAAGAACAATGTACCCAGTACCAGGAGTGTGTGTGTGCTGCCTTTGTATCCACTACTGGTCAATAGGCTACTGTGCCTGGTCAGTTCTGGTCAGAAAGTAAATCCATGAAGATCAACCTTTTCTGAATGGGCAAGGTTTCCACCTTCAGAGATTCAGCTAAATTGCAGTAGATGGAAATGGAATCTGTGGACTTACGATGTCTGCATCCTTCATTTCGTTTGCTTCTTAGCCTTCACATTAATCTTAGTTGATCATAAATCCTCAGACTGGCAAAGGCACATGTTAAAATGATGGCCCAAATTGCACCCCATAGATTTTATATTGGTAGTGATTGTCTTCAGTCACCTTGAAATATCTTCATCCCATGCCATTAATTGTATCATTGTATTGATACTCAAAAATGGAGACAGCAAAACGATGTCATACATGGTTGAAATCAGCGAGATCTCATTTTGAATTTACATTGAATGGATGCTAATAATAATTAAAAATGGAAATTACATGCATGACCTTACAAGATGTAACAACAGCAGAACAATTACTTGACTGGATTCTTAGTTGAACTGAAAGTACTATAGAATCTGTGGCAAGCAATTAAAATGGCACCAACACTGTTATTGTATGACAGTTCTATAAATGAAGTGCAAAATATGTATCTGCAAAGAAGATAGTGAGAGAAATAGAAGACAGAAATATAGCTGGAGTATATTTGCAATGTTTGATAAAACTCAAAGAATTGCATAGCTATTACAAAACACAGAAATTAATTCAATATTCTGTAAGTCCTTCACATGCAGCATACTTGAAGTACCCTTACATTTGAATAGTAACCAATGAAATTACAGGACTTGGTGTGAATTCAACCATCTACACAGAGACCACTTTCATCTTACTTCTCTCTTGGCAAGAAGACAACTTTTTGGCACTTTTATTGCTAAAACAAACAAACAGATGTTGCTAATATCTTTGTCAGCTTGGGAGAGCTGGATGTGTAAAGCAGAGAAATCAATGTACATGTACTTCTAATGTATTATGATTGGGACGGCAGGATTTGTAAAGTATTGAATGTGCTCATAATGTACTAATATTCTAAGGACTTGATTTGTAAAGTCATAAATGTACATGTACCCTATGTATGATGATTGTGAGGGATAGATTTGAAAAATAGTGAATGCACTAACAATGTATCACAATTGCAAAGGCTGGATTTGTAAAGTAGTGAATGCACTCCCAATGTATCATGATTGGGAGGACTGGATTTGTAAAGTAGTGAATGCACTCCCAATGTATTATGACTGGGTGGGCTGGATTTGTAAAGTAGTGAATGCACTCCTAAAGTATTATGACTGGGTGGGCTGGATTTGTAAAGTAGTGAATGCACTCCCAATGTATCATGATTGGGAGGACTGGATTTGTAAAGAAGTGAATGCACTCCTAATGTATCATGATTGAGAGGACTGGATTTGTAAAGTAGTGAATGCACTCCTAATGTATCATATAAAGTAGTGAATGTACTCCTAATATATCATTATTGGGAGGGCTGGATTTGTAAAGTAGTGAATGCACTCCTAATGTATCATGTAAAGTAGTGAATGCACTCCTAATGTATCATTATTGGGAGGGCTGGATTTGTAAAGTAGTGAATGCACTCCTAATGTATCATGTAAAGTAGTGAATGCACTCCTAATGTATCATTATTGGGAGGGCTGGATTTGTAAAGTAGTGAATGTACTCCTAATGTATTATGATTGGGAGGACTGGATTTGTAAAGTAGTGAATGCACTTCTAATGTATCATGCAAAGTAGTGAATGCACTCCTAATGTATCAGTATTAGGAGGGCTGGATTTGTAAAGTAGTGAATACTGTCCTAATGTATCATGTAAAGTAGTGAATGCACTCCTAATGTATCATGTAAAGTAGTGAATGCACTCCTAATGTATCATGTAAAGTAGTGAATGCACTCCTAATGTATCAGTACTAGGAGGGCTGGATTTGTAAAGTAGTGAATACACTCCTAATGTATCATGTAAAATAGTGAATGCGCTCCTAATGTATCATGTAAAGAAGTGAATGCACTCCTAATGTATCATTATTGGGAGGGCTGGATTTGTAAAGTAGTGGATGTACTCCTAATGTATTATGATTGGGAGGACTGGATTTGTAAAGTAGTGAATGTACTCCTAATGTATTATGATTGGGAGGAATGGATTTGTAAAGTAGTGAATGCACTCCTAATGTATCATGATTGGGTGGGCTGGATTTGTAAAGTAGTGAATGCACTTCTAATGTATCATGCAAAGTAGTGAATGCACTCCTAATGTATCAGTATTAGGAGGGCTGGATTTGTAAAGTAGTGAATACTGTCCTAATGTATCATGTAAAGTAGTGAATGCACTCCTAATGTATCATGTAAAGTAGTGAATGCACTCCTAATGTATTAGGTAAAGTGGTGAATACACTCCTAATGTATCATGTAAAGTAGTGAATGCACTCCTAATGTATCATGTAAAGTGGTGAATACACTCCTAATGTATCATGTAAAGTAGTGAATGCACTCCTAATGTATCATGTAAAGTAGTGAATGTACTCCTAATATATCAGTATTAGGAGGGCTGGATTTGTAAAGTAGTGAATGCACTCCTAATGTATCATGTAAAGTAGTGAATGCACTCCTAATGTATCATGTAAAGTAGTGAATGTACTCCTAATATATCAGTATTAGGAGGGCTGGATTTGTAAAGTAGTGAATGCACTCCTAATGTATCATGTAAAGTAGTGAATGCACTCCTAATGTATCATGTAAAGTAGTGAATGTACTCCTAATATATCAGTATTAGGAGGGCTGGATTTGTAAAGTAGTGAATGCACTCCTAATGTATCATGTAAAGTAGTGAATGCACTCCTAATGTATCATGTAAAGTAGTGAATGTACTCCTAATATATCAGTATTAGGAGGGCTGGATTTGTAAAGTAGTGAATGCACTCCTAATGTATCATGTAAAGTAGTGAATGCACTCCTAATGTATCATGTAAAGTAGTGAATGCACTCCTAATGTATCATGTAAAGTAGTAAATGCACTCCTAATGTATCATGTAAAGTAGTGAATGCACTCCTAATGTATCAGTATTAGGAGGACTGGATTTGTAAAGTAGTGAATACACTCCTAATGTATCATGTAAAGTAGTGAATGCACTCCTAATGTATCATGTAAAGTAGTGAATGCACTCCTAATGTATCATGTAAAGTAGTAAATGCACTCCTAATGTATCATGTAAAGTAGTGAATGCACTCCTAATGTATCAGTATTAGGAGGACTGGATTTGTAAAGTAGTGAATGCACTCCTAATGTATCATGTAAAGTAGTGAATGCACTCCTAATGTATCATGTAAAGTAGTGAATGCACTCCTAATGTATCATGTAAAGTAGTAAATGCACTCCTAATGTATCATGTAAAGTAGTGAATGCACTCCTAATGTATCAGTATTAGGAGGACTGGATTTGTAAAGTAGTGAATACACTCCTAATGTATCATGTAAAGTAGTGAATGCACTCCTAATGTATCATGTAAAGTAGTGAATGCACTCCTAATGTATCATGTAAAGTAGTGAATGCACTCCTAATGTATCATGTAAAGTAGTGAATGCACTCCTAATGTATCATGTAAAGTAGTGAATGTACTCAATGTGTTATGATTGGGAGGGCTGGATTTGTAAAGTACTGAATGTAATGTATCATGATTGCATAAAGTATATCAAGAAGAAATAAGTATTTAATCTCACATAGTTTATATCTAAACAAATTAAACAATTCTTTTACTGGATTAATTAAAGAACACATCTTATTGCCAAAGTTAATAGAAACTTTTTAATACCTATCAATGAAGAACTTATTCTTAGAAAAATGCTGAAACAAACTTTCTTCAACTTTATCCACTAATGAACGCATATCAACATGAAAAATATGTGAATTAATTTCCTGATAATCATTTGCAATGGTTTTGGTACTGAGATGAACAAGTGATTAAGGTTTTAAATTATTATCATTTCAAAGGTGCTTTTATTTATTAAATGGCATCAATGATCAATTTAGCCCAGTGTTTCATATATTCATTTATCTTTAATGTTATATTTAAAAAAAAATATATACTGTCTTTTTCCATGATATCATCAAAATTTATAGTATTACTGTTTCTTGCATAATCCACCAAAAACTATGTCAAATAAGAATGTAATTTTAACCAGTGTTGAAAGGTTTCTTACATCCTGTTTATTTTGTCTTCCAAATTTAAAGTTGTAAAAGATATGTGATTTTCAAAGACTCTAAATTTGAACCGAACAATTTTGATGTCACTGTAAAAGGAATGCCACGATGTCACCATTCACAATCATAAGAACAAAAACATCAAAACCTTCTGTATCAACCAAAATGAGACCACTCCCCAAATAATAAGTTTTGCTTTGGTCCAATTTGCTTCAACAAAAAGAAAACAATCTTCTACAACTGAACCACTTTCAAACACTGTCCACTATTCCATAATCCAATCAGTGATGGAAAATCTTATAAAATCCACCTACAAACATAGCCCACTATTTAACAGTCCAATCGGTGATGAAAACTCTTTTAAAAACCACCTTCAGACCCAGCCCACTATTCTTCAAAGAGAGGTTTCAGTGTAAATTGCTGTAATGGCGACCTCTTCTGATTGAGAAAATGAAGACCTCGTTATGTTTATAATTAGATTCTGCTTACACCTCTATCTGTCCTACATTTTTGTTGAAGTTGGATAAATGAAAACTAACCCTGACAGATATAAAATATGGATATCCTTCTCTCAGAGACACTGGATTATTGGTGTCGGAGTCGGCACACGTGTCTCTGGTTAAAGTGTAAGTCATGGCATCATCCAGACCTGGCTCTGATCCAACAGCCCACAGGTAATAATCTATTTCACTCTCCACTTCATAGAACACCCCATTCCAGCTGGAAAATAAAAAGAAAGGATTTTCATTGTCCAATATATTTATATGCTGAAGAAAAAGAATATAAACACACCTACCAATATTAAAATAAATTAAGTTCTGACATATACAAATGTACAGATACTTGTTAATTTCAGTTTGGCCTATTAGAGATCCTGAAAAATTTATCTACCCCAAAAATGCAATTAGTGTTTGCACTTTAAGTCAATGTTTAATCTTTTATTATTTTATCTATGTATTTCTCTAGCATATGCATTTAAGCTAGAATCAACTTCATTTATTGTTCATTAACTCATTGCTTACTGTTCATACATTTAGGCTAAAATCATCTTCATTTATTGTTTATTAACTCATTGCCTATTGTTCATACATTTAAGGTAGAATCATCTTCATTTATTGTTAATTAACTCATTGCTTACTGTGCATACATTTAAGGTAAAATCATCTTCAATCTTCATTATTCTTTATTAACTCATTGCTTACTGTTCACACATTTAGGCTAAAATCATCTTCATTTATTGTTTATTAACTCATTGCTTACTGTTCATACATTTAGGCTAAAATCAACTTCATTTATTGTTTATTAACTCACTGCTTACTGTTCATACATTTAGGCTAAAATCATCTTCATTTATTGCTTATTAACTCATTGATTATTGTTCACACATTTAGGCTAAAATCATCTTCATTATTATTTATTAACTCATTGCTTACTGTTCATACATTTAAGCTCAAATCAACTTCATTTATTGTTTATTAACTCATTGCTTACTGTTCATACATTTAGGCTAAAATCATCTTCATTTATTGTTTATTAACTCATTGCTTACTCTTCACACATTTAGGCTAAAATCATCTTCATTTATTGTTTATTAACTCATTGCTTACTGTTCATACATTTAAGCTAGAATCATCTTCATTTATTGTTAATTAACTCATTGCTTACTGTGCATACATTTAAGCTAAAATCATCTTCAATCTTCATTATTGTTTATTAACTCATTGCTTACTGTTCATACATTTAGGCTAAAATCATCTTCATTTATTGTTTATTAACTCATTGCTTACTGTTCACACATTTAGGTTAAAATCATCTTCATTTATTGTTTATTAACTCATTGCTTACTGTTCATACATTTAAGCTCAAATCAACTTCATTTATTGTTTATTAACTCATTGCTTACTGTGCATACATTTAGGCTAAAATCATCTTCATTTATTGTTTATTAACTCACTGCTTACTGTTCATACATTTAGGCTAAAATCATCTTCATTTATTGTTTATTAACTCATTGATTACTGTTCACACATTTAGGCTAAAATCAACTTCATTTATTGTTTATTAACTCACTGCTTACTGTTCATACATTTAGGCTAAAATCATCTTCATTTATTGCTTATTAACTCATTGATTATTGTTCACACATTTAGGCTAAAATCAACTTCATTTATTGTTTATTAACTCACTGCTTACTGTTCATACATTTAGGCTAAAATCATCTTCATTCATAATTTCAACATTTAATATTTTGTGCATTTCTAAAGGGTTATGTTTTAATTACAATCTCATCATCCATTTCCATCTCATTATTTTCGATGATCATTTTTAGTCGTGCTTTTTATTATCAACAGTCAACTATAAATGATTACAGAAAACATAACAGCTAGTTATTTATCTAGTTGCAATTAAAACTGGCAATCATTTGTTTAAATTTCATATTTGTGTGCACTGAAATTATTTCTATGTAAAATAATACTTGCTTTATATTTGTGTAGTTATTCACAGTGAATGTTATCTACAGTGTGTATGTGGACAGGTCTATTAATGATTTTGATTTCATCAGTTATTCAAGTCAGAAAATAAATGCATCATGTGTGCATAATTTGGCAGTTTCATTTATTTTACAAGACATTTGAATTCAGTTATAATTGCAAGCATCCTAACTGCAGTTAATAAATAGTATACATGAAAGAAATCATCAAAGATTTCAATATTGTCAGTAGTTGCATTCAACATCTATGTTTTTTTCTCTTCATCATTTATTCATTGTTTATAATTTATGCCTTATTGCTTACGTAAGTGTTTATGACTTACCAATTACAATATAGCATTTAATTTATTGCTCCTCAACAGTTTTTAACTTGGTGCTTAACATTTACTCTGTGTTTGTTCATTGTTTGTTTGCCATTCATTTTCCATTTGTTCATCACACCATTTGCATTCAGTGGGGTACATAAAATGTTTATTGGTGTCTAAATAGCATCCTAATCAATACAAGAATTGCCATATCAACAGAGTAAGAAAGTAGGTCACTGATCAACAGAGTAAGAAAGTAGGTCACTGATCAACATTTTTCCAATATGAGTAGTATCCTTTAAGATAAGTACACCCATCAAATCCCATGACTGTATAAGCAACATGGTCTGAGGAATTGAGCAAAATGCAAGCGCTTAACAATCACCAGATCATGAATACAAAGTGATGCAACCTATTTTAACCTGTGATAACTGAATATCCTCCATGAGGACTGGTTTGGTTTTGTGGGTGTTTAATGCAATTTTTCAGCACATGATAGGCTATACAATGTGACCAGTAGGAGGAAGAACCTAGAAAGACCCCAGGAAGAACTACCAATCCACAGGAATCTACTGGCAAGCTTTCTTACATAGCCAAGGTGGGTGAGCTAAGAATCACACCTCCATGAGAAATACAACTATCAAGTTTCGATATATACAATAGCGCATGAAGAACAGGGCTAAATGCAATATCATATTGCTGACCCATATGCGAACAACAATAACAACAACATCGGAAATGTGATACCCAAGTCTCATCAATGCTTCACCTGTGAGAAACAAATACAGACAAAATACATACCAGGCTCCGACTTCTGAAGTAGAGGTAATAAACTTGCCACCCACAGTAATAGGTACACTGGTTTTTTCTGGACTTGTAACATCAATTTTTACACCACTAGATGTCACTGTCATTGTTCTGTTGACAAAATCAATGGCTGAAAGGAAGAAGAAAATCATTGCTGGTCTAAATACAAGATAAAAGTCACCTCCAGTCTATCATGTCTGACATGACCTTTGAAAACATAATGGCCACTTCCAAAAACTAACCTGTTACTTTGAACTTTGACTTTTTAAATTCTCCAATTTACTGAATAGTTCTACTTGTAAACCTAATTCAAAATCAAAAGAAAACCATTGATAAGAATGTTAGATATAACCTCTTTTACGACATTAAATCAAACTGTTCCCCAAACTTCATTCTATGAACTTTGACATTTGACCTTTATGCCTGATCCATATCTAAGCTTGTGCACAAAGTTTAATGTCAAGCTACTTAAGAAGAATACGAATGTAATCTTCACCTAAGAGCACTTTAGTTTTCAATCTTGAAGGCCTAAATGTACAATAAGACAAATATGCAAACAAGAAAAGACAGACAGATGGGACTTTCCTTTCTTTAAAAAATGTTGCAGAAAAGTATAAAAAAATGTGGTGCAACAATTTTCTGAAATGAATGTGTTATAGCTGCTCTACTATTCTGCTTCACAATATACTGTTCCACTTTATGATGACACTATTAACCTAAATACCTAAATAACAAAGTGGTCTTCCAATAAAGTAATAAATATATTCTTTTTAGAAATCTAGAGATAGAATCAGGTCAAGTAATTAAGCAGCAGAGAGGGTGAACAGACCTTTTGCTAGAACGTCATTTTTGAAAAAAATAAAGTTTCCTATGAAGTTGAAAAATATAAGGTCAATAACGCCAAACTGAAGCTTCTATCTAACCGAGAGTTTCTCTAATTGGGTTAGTTTATTTTGTTGCTTTATTTTTGTCGTTAGTTTTTTTCTAAATTTGTATGAGTGTTTAAGTTTACCCCACCAGAAGTTTTATTGAGATCGCAACCTCTCTGCTGCTACAGATGTGTGAGTAATTAAATCAATCTATCAACCAAATATTTTATCAAGACTTATACGATATTGGGATAGAGGATCATGTAAATTTATTGAAATAAATCCGTGTGGAGTATGTTGTGTTTTTGAAAAGAAGTTTTTAAATCTGTAAATGTGTGAAATGTGATACAAATAAATATAAAATTATTTCTAATAATAAAATAGGTTGTGATATCGCTACTTTGTTAGGAAAATTACCAGGAACTCCATGGGCTACATACGCAGGAGAAAAACATCTTCCAGGATATAATTATTGTGGTCCTGGAAAACAGCTTGATATTTGACTTGACAAGCGAGATCAACCAAGACCTGGTGAATATCCAATAAACGCGATTGATAAAGCGTGTCATGTTCATGATGTAGCTCATAAAAATCTAGATCTCCAACAAAGACATATTGCAGGTGTGAAGCTGATTCATACATTAAATTCCATAAAAAATAAATCTGTCAAAGAATCATTTTCTAATTGGTCGATAAGATCTGCAATGAAAAGTAAACTAGTATTAGGAGCCAGTAATTAATCAACTGATTATTATAAAATAATGAAATCTATTCATTATAGCCCAAAAAGACATTGGAAAGGTAGAGCAGCAATTAGTAAACTCGCTAAAGCAGCAAATGTTACACATTCTGTTGTTGCAAAATGGTTAGCACAACAGGTAATATGGCAAATTTATCAACCATCAATAATAAAAATTTCACATGCACATTTTGACGTCAGCACTCCTAATGAAGTTCATCAAGCAGATATTTTATTTTTACCACAAGATACTATTAGAATTGGTAGATGTCAATTAACATACAAATATGTGTTAACTGTTTTTGACATTGCAAGTAGATATAAGGAAGCAGAGCTGTTATCAACTAAAACAGCAACTGAAGTTTCTTCTGCTTTTAAATGAATTTATCAACAATGATCTGGACCACAAGGTGGTCTACAATGGCCACAGTTATAACAGGTTGATGCTGGCAAGGAATTTCTAGGTGCAGTATCGTCATTGATGAAAAAACAGAATGTAAAAATCAGACAAGGACATCCTGCAATTCATTGTGATCGGACAATTGTTGAACGATTTAACTGAACACTTGCTGAGCAGTTATTTGGATATCAATATGCAATAGAAATAATTCAGAAAGATACGAGATCTTGCGAACGGGTTGCAAGATTACCAAGTGCAATAGCTGTGTTAAATAATGAAATGACTCGAACATCTGCCATGACATGAATTTTCAAAACAACCAGTATTAGGTAATGTGACTGTCAGTTATTTATATGAACCCGGTGAACTTGAAAGTGGTAAAAAAAGAGCGACTGATCCTATTTGGAGTATTACGATAGATAAAATTTCTAGTATGGCAACATCTACGGGTAGACCTGCAATCTAAAGATTAGATTCAACTGCTCCTCAACATGGATTTGTATGCAAGCAATTACAAGTAATTCCTGAAGACACAAATACCACCACATTCACTTTTGTAAACTAGTGCCATTGTGCCAGCATCCTTACGTCGATTACATTGAAGACAGGTCAGCATTACATTTTCACATGTTTGACCAAAATTTCTATTAATTCTGTCTACAGTAAATTGTCTTGGATTATTATTTGAATACTGCCACAGCATTACTGTGTTACAGCTCGCACAATGATTATTTTCCTGTTGTTTCGGTGTCATGATAAATTCAGCAATGAGATCAAAGTCACGCTTATGTTTTTTGTCACATTGTTTATAACTAATTTTTTCTTACTACAGTATATCATTATCAATAACACGGATCGCCAAAACCTCTGGTGTTGCCAGCAGTTTCTGTAAAGTCTATGACAATTCTCCGCAGTTGAGATATTCTTCTGACTCGAGACACTGCGAGATAAACTAAGTTTGACCATTTATACGATCATCAATGATCCAAACATTTGTATCAGAAATGGTTAATCCTTGTGATGAATCTTTCTACTTGCAATTATCAAATTATTTGGTCTCCATAAATTCAAAAAATTATTAATATGAGTTTCTGAAATTATATCATGCATTATTTCAGACTGAATTTTATTTGGTTGTGGTATGATTAATTTCTTAAACTCTTAATTCTGGATCAAGCACTCTATGATCATTAGTTATTTCTTCATAATAATCTACAAAAATCTTCAGCCATTTATGTGGAGACAATCCAACAAAAGGAGGTGGTTGACCATGATCGCCACACATTATTATAGCAGTATTTTTTGTCAATAACCAATCAAGAAATATTTTTAACATATCCAAGGATACCATGAATATTTCATCCCAAACGATATTCCTTGGAATATATTTCTCTCTCAGGAGACTATTTATCTCCCTTCCATCGAAAGAATTTATAAGTGCATGATTTAATATTTCTTTCTTTTATTTCTCTTGCAAGTCTGTGTGTAAGTGTTAATACAACTATTTCTGAACAACTGTTCAAGAATAATTGGATCACATGAATTGTTCTAACCGAACCTCCAGGCCCATTGAGATAAACTGTTTTATTTCTAGCTACACAATCATATACTGATGGTGCAGATGATAATTTTGATATTTGATTTTTTTTTTATAACAAATATCCTTAATTTCAACATCAGCGGATTCAGAATAATCGAGTATATTTTCTCGTTTTATTCTCCATTCACCCCATGATGCATAATTACTGATATGTAGTTGTTCTAGCAATCCTGTATTCTTGCTGATATAAAACTAATCCATATGACTCTGACAGCAAACTTGGAAACTCTCTTTATCATCAATAATAGATTTATCGAAACATACGCGAGCATTGAAGATCTTAAATGAGTAAACTGCGGTGACTCACCATCAGTGTAACTCACAATTGTACCTAATTTAGTTCCATCCTATAAGTTAACATTACTGCGACTTATAAATGTATTTCTATTTGTTGTATCAGCAATTATAAAATCTAGTTCAGCATCATCTATAATCAATCTTGTACAATGTCGTTTATGATCATATGATCATCCTTGGGTGAATTTACCGATTATTTTTCTGCAAAAATCTTTTGTGATTTTATTCTCAAAATCACTTTTATTGGGATTTTAAACATCAGACTATTTCTTTTGTTGTGGTAACCAAACTTCTTAAGTGGATGATACGATATAATTGCTTCACTTACAATTGAAGATAACAGTATTTTTACATCGAGAATATATCGTAATAAAACTATTGGTGCCCACATTTTTTCTGAATTTTTTTTGCCAAACCAGACATAACAAATCGAATGAAGTTTTCAGCAAACTTAAAAAGCTCAATACAAGCAAATCCAGTCAAGCCAAAATCCAGTAATGGTCCATTTATCAATACTCTGGTCATCTTGTATGTGGGGTATCCAAATCACTCAAAATACTTACAACACTCTCCCATACCAAAAAACTTCTGGGATAACATGCAACCATATCAACTGAAATAACACCTCTGTGATCGTATTTAGTATTCCATAATCCACTGTGTCCGTATTCGACACAGCTGCATTGTATTTCTTCAAGAAAATCCAATCGTGTTGGTTTCCACAAATTTTTCTCTTTAGCAAAATGAGCAGCAACTGAAGGAATGGTAAAACAATTACTCAGTAATTGTTCGGCCTTGACATCGTCAGGGTCATGGGTATATTTCAATGCAAGATTCATCATTCCTTCATTATGATAAATATCTCCATTAGGCCATACAAACTGATATTTTCCATTATCTGAACTCTGAAACAACCACATGGATACAGGATCATTCTTACTTATTTCATTAATAAAATTAAATATATCTTCTTGATAAAATTTAACAGCTCCATTTTGTGGAAATATTGTTAATGCATTAGTCCACGCATGTGCACTATGATCAATAATTTCACTCAAAGCTCCTTTCGATTTATACTTTGATTCATATAAAATCTCTTCGGTTCTTGTTTTTACTATTATCGGGAACTGTAATTTCTTTCCTAATTCAGAGACGTCTTTCAAAGATGCTCCAGTATCTTTAACTATTTCTCCCCATTTTATGTCTTTTATCCGTTAAACCATTTCCAAGTATCGCGTTTGTGAAATGTTCCATTACTCGTTTGGCTACACAATTTAGCCATGATAATTTCATCAGTTTTAGATTATTAACATTGGGCTAATCATTCATCTGATAAATTCCATAAATAACCACGTTTACAGGATATGCTCTTTCATAATATGGTTTTTCAATACCAGTCAATATTCCTGGTTAGGAATTTTTTACTTAATATGGCAATTTTTTCATTATGAAGAAAAGGGCCACGTTTATCACTGATAATCCAAGTATTATTGTTTGTTTTTGCTAATATAATAAACTTTACTGTGAAAAAAATATCTTTGATTGTCGAGATAATTAATAATCGGTGCTACTCATTTGTTGTTCATTATAGCATTGATAATATCAGTGTTGCATATGATGCACCATCTTTACTAAATTCTTTCTTGGCATCATGAATACTATTAATTATTGTTTTATTCATCTGATCAACCAGAACTCCACATTGGTAAGTCAAGATTAAATTTATCTTTAGAAGGTTTTATTTTAATCTCAGTTAATTCTTCCATATTATAATTATAATTAAGACAAGTACATATTTAAATTTATATATATATATATATATATATATATATATATATATATATATATATATATATATATATATATATATATATATATAAAATGATTCAAACAAAGAATAACTGCAAATGGCTTATGGTAGGCTTATGGTAGGCTCCACAACTCCTTGTGACAAAGCTCGTGTAAATGAATTCTGTGGATATCATTTACAAAGTTTACTGAGAGTGAGTTTAGGACAAAAACCATGTTTACAGTGTGGTGTTGGAGTTAGAGGAGAAACGCAGTTATGTGTGCTATGTGGTGGTAAAAAATAGAGAGCTCAAAAGATATTACGATTTTAAAAAATAACAATTACAATAACGATAAAGTGAAATGTGAAAGATTATCTAGATAGATTTTAAAAATAATTCAGACAAATCATTATTTAAACAAAATAATATTATATATAAATGGAGCAAAAAGAATTTGTGAGACATCCCATCATCAAGAATTATGAAGCATCTTGTGATGGTATTATCAGGCACTGTCGACTAAAAAAGCCAGTTGGTAATGTCACTAATACAGGTTATCTCATGATCAATACTAAATGGAATAAACATTATTCCAGTCATAGGTTTGTTGTATACGAGTGTTTTCGAGGGGGCGGGGCTTGAAGACGATCATGTGATTGATTGATCATATTAATAACCAGAACTTGATAACTCTTTAGATAATTTGCAAGCCATTATACAAAGCCAGAACAGCAGATTTGGAAATACTGGCAAACGTTCAAAAATTGCAAGACTGTAAATACAGATAATATAACCAAATCAGCTTTTCAAAGATATATAAACAAAAAATTATATTTCAATATCTCCTGATTGTGTTAGATACAGAGAGATGAAATGAGATAACCCTGTCAGATAAAAGATAGAGCAAGTAACACAGAGTGAGTAACCTTGCCTGTATTTTATAAGAATATTCGCTTATAATTAAATGATTATTTTTTTAGTTAATTTTTTCCCCATCATGTTGCAAATAATATAACCAAATCTGTATTTTCAAAAAATATACTTAGCTATCTTAGTTCAGGGTATAACTCTATTGTAAGAGAGTAATTTAATGTTTTTATGACTTCGGTGAGGATATACGTCAAGGGGAATAACTATGTTAGAAAGGTAAAGCCTGTAATCTTACAAATAATTTTTATTTTATTGACCAACAATGGTTTTTTGCTTGATTTTTTAAGAAACATTATCCTTATTTTTCTGAATCAGTCAGGTTTCTCTTGCTGCATCTAGATTTTATTAGTGATAGCTACTTTTAATACAGAATGGGGATTATAAACAGATATACGTGCCCATATTTAAATGATGATGATATTTAAACCTTGACTTTGTCAGTGCAGAAATATATGTATACAATGTGTTTAAAATCAGAAATAAATCCACACTGATTTTACTCATATATCAGTAAGATATATACAGTGGTACAATGCTAGAGTGTTAGATTCTCACAAGTCTCGTGGCGGACATCTGTTGATGATGGTTACATTCGCAATTTTCACATTAAAAAAAAGGGGGGGGGGTCTTTTGCACTCTCCCAGGGGTTGATTATTGGGAGGGTGTGTGCAAAAATCGGTTGAAAATAGAGAAGGCACCTGATATGTATTGTGTTGCCCATAGAATTAAGTTAATTAAGTTAATATTGTGCTGTCCTTAGAATTAAGATTGTATATACGCTGTAAATATGCTGCTATAATTAAGATTATGTGCTTTGCTGTCCATGGAATTAAGTTAATTGAGATTATATGTTGTGCCATCCAAAAAAAAAACTGGTTGATGTTGGCTTAGAAAAAGCCAACGGTGACTTATATATTGTATTTTAAATATATATATCTATATAACGAATTATGAAAATATTAATGATATTATTTATGCAATAAAAAAATTAAAAAAGATGGTATAAAAATTCAACTTGATCCATAAAATATTATTTGTGATTTTGAATCATTGCGAATACGTAAATTTGAAGATAGATATACGCTACCACCAGAATACAAGTTTATTAAACTAATCCAACAAGCTATGTTCTATTCTTTGGTACTGTGAAAGATATGGAAATTTTTACAAAAATTATCTCTCTCAAGTGTGATCAAAAAAATTAGAACAGAATTAGCTCAAGAATATGAAATGAAAAAATTATTAACACGCAGTTAAAAAAGTTTATATCAGATGGTGAAAAAGAAAGTGCTGTCAGTGACTGTAGCCATGTCATTTGTGAAAGTAGTGAAGAAAGTTAGATCAGTAAAAAAAAAATCTGTCTGTAATTTTTTTAAAATCTTAGTTTATGGTAATATACCCATCAATTTGAAGAATTAGACAATATTTTTTAAGCTGATCTAATTCAATACAAGAATGTGCATAACTCATAAACTGATCTCTATCACACGTAATCATAATAATGTGTTCTTGCTGCAGTTCATTTAATTGTTCCTGCGTCAACAAAAAGATTTCATTGATGTATTCGTCAATAATTATAATAACATTAAATTGTTCTGTATTGACTGGGGGTGGTGTCATTATTATTCAGATATTGTTTTCATGTACCAGTCTTTGTCGTGTATGAAAACTCTCACATGTTGGTACATTATATAATACCTCTTGATTAAATAATTAATTGTAAAACACTCTACAAAAATATCTCGTTAAGATCTTAAATAGAGATTTATATTTAAATTTTCATTTCTTAAATCAATTAAGTGTCTGGATCGGTCAGTAAGTTTGAAATGTATTCTTGATAATAACAGATTATGACAATGAAGATAAACTGGATTGATCGGTTCTTGTACAATCAAATATCCAGGATGTACTTGTGGTGTAAATGTATATAAAATATCTCCCTGCTGAGCCTGACTAGATTTTTCAAGATTTATTTGATAGATGCCATCAATCGCATCACATACAAGATTGACTGTGATTGCTGAAAGTATATTTACAATTCCTGGTGAAATATGTCTACCACCAATATGGATCGTTATTGTGTTGAGAATATTTGCTGGTGGGGCTATTTTTTCCATGATTCAATGATTTTAGGAAAGTTTTCATTGATAATATTTTTTAGTTCCTCTTTATTCAATTTTGGTACCATGAATGTAAAATTACCTGGTCCTTTATACTCTTCTTCTGTTATTTTATAATGATTGGTAAATGGTTTTCTAGAGCAGGGGAAAGAACATGTTCAAATACCGCTTTCATGAAACACAATCATAATCTGATTCTACTTGATTTAGATGTTGTATTGTTTCACTGATCTGTTGTTTAATATCATCATTATAGTACTGTGATAATGACGTAAATAAGTTGCATATTTTGTTGATTGATTGATTGCTCTCAGAATTAATGGGATCGAAACACATTTTATAAACGTCCAAATATCTTAACTCATCACGAAAAGCATAAATATTATATACACATCAGTTCCATTCCATGGAAAACTATTTCGATATTTTGGAGTTGTTATATTTTTATTTTCATTTGTAAGAAATTTATTTAACTTTGGTTCTAGTGGACCTTGATAAACAGGTGCTATGTCAGGCCATCCTAACACAGTTGATTCGTGAATGGTGATAGTTATTTTCAATTCTCTTTTTGTTATAGATTTGATTCTGTGTTGAAATTCATCACTGATTTGTTCAATTTGACAACTTGCCAATCGGCAGTTCCATCTGGTTTATTTTTATTTGCAAATACAAATGAATTATATGCTATAATCCACCGAATGATTTTGATGTGATATTTGGCCAGCTGTAATATACTCGTAATTATGCTAGTGTTATTTCTTTTGCTGGAATTGCAGTTGGAAAATGAACACTAAATTCAGGATTAGCTGAACTCACCAATATCATCATGGTTTTCAACGACAATCTGTTGTAGTAATTCGTTCGATGTTGACATTATGATTATTATTATTATTTTCTAAATCCTGATTATTCAGATTTTGTGCAGTGCCTTCATGGTAGATTTTAATCATCTCTACAAACTCAGTGTCTGAAATTATTCCATCGCTAAGGCCTGAAGATATTAACAAAGACAATTTAGAATATGCTGTTGTTGCTGTATATAGTTTTATTATATATTCATGCAATTTTGTATTTGTGCATGTTGATATTTTTTTGCGATGATATTGAGAATACCAGCAATTGTTGTTGCAGCTAAAACACAAATTGTTATAACTGCTGGTGATGTCATTGTTGATAACAATACGCCAGTTCCAGCGATAGCAGCAGATGCCGAAGAAACAATTATATCAATAGCAATTATGCATCTATTGTATTTTTTATAACTTTTATTGCATATTTATCAATGATATTAGTTTTGTTTGCCATTCACGTACTTGATTATATATATAATGTTGTGCTGCAACATCACACTGAATATTGATGTTACCCTGGTAATTGATCATACATAAAAACACCTCTAAAAAGTTTTACATTTAATTTTTTAGCAGCATCAAGTAAATCAAAAGCTGACATTGGAAAGATTAACAAAGTGTTCCTGGAAGTCTCAGACCTTTTCCATATCGATAATGAGTTCCTGGTAATCTTATACCTTTCCCTCCTTTTTTCAATCCTTTTCCTGTTGCTTTTTTTAAATGTCATTTCAGCAGCAGTTCCAACAGCACCAAGTGCAGCTGCTTTTGCAATGGCAGGTGTGGCTGTGGCTATTAACGCTGGTGTAGATACAAGAAGTGGAAATATACCACCTGTTTTAATTGAGTCTTTAATCCCACCCATAGAGAGACTAAGTTTAATGCCTGTTTTTGATTATTTGGCACTATTGAAATGTATGAGTTGACATTCTGACAATGATAATTTATTTTGACCACCTGTGATTTGATATTGCTTTAGTGATATTTTCATTCCGCAGTTCTTTGCTGAACTTAATTGAAGATTTTTAATCTGAACAGGAGTCAGACTGACACTAACATGATGATATGACATTATAATATCATACGTGATCTAATTACATGTTTAGAAAATATTACATATTTTCCACTGGGGCATCAATAACTCTACCAACCCCTTCAAGCAACATTGCTTTATCGCTGAATATAACAGTGATTGCTCTGTAAGCACCATGAATAATTGGTGGACCAACTATGGCAATAGGAGGTTGTGTCACTTGAGCTTGAGAGTGAACATCAATGACAGACGGTCTAGATAAATCAAGATGCTACAACGAAAAGTAATAAATTGGACACAATGTTGTAAAATTTAGCTGTCATAATTGCAAACCAGTATCTATATTCTTATCACGTCCCATAAATGTCATCAAACGATGATATACATGTGCTACATGATTTTGATCAAAATTCAATAATATATCCTCAGCTGGTTCTTGATGTCCATTTATTCTTAAGGAAACTTCACTAACTCCAAGTTTATCAAATATCACATGACTATGTATTTGTGAATTTACTCGCATAAAATCTTGAAAAGCAACAAATATATGTCGTGGTGCAGAAACTCCTTGCTGTGATGCTATATGCCATGTAAATAAACTATTAACACTAGTTTGAACACCATCTGTGGTTACTGTTAACCATGATAACAATGATTTACAACCTGAATCCATAAAAGAGAGTAAATTTTGTTCTTTGGCAAATGTTGGAGTCATTACCGGCATCCACAATGAAAGTTTTGTTAATATTACTTTACCAGCAGGTTGCCAAATTGCATCATCATTGGTAGCCTTTCTTATAAGCGCAACTGTATGTCTAGCCCCAAAGATAACTTTTCTAACGTTTATACAAAATCCAAAGATACTGGGGTAGTGGAACTGCGCATGAAAATCTTCTACAATCACCCTTCAACATTGATTGTCATGATGTGAATCCTAAGTTGTAATCTGGATTAGCACCATGAACCACTGGTTACACATCAGCTTCATCGTTGATGGCAAAGTTTCTTGGTCGTCTCATATTATACTATATGTTGTCAGGGTGGTCAGTATCGTCTTTGTAAAACATCATTGTCGGGCTGGCTGATCTTGTATAATTATCTGAATATCTTGCTAGACCTATTACCGTCATGGCAATGTCGACATACTTCTGAAACGATTCAATATTTCTTCCGTCAATGATATATGTAGCACTGTCAAATAATGACATGATGCCATTGTTGACAAAACCAATTCTAACATCAGCTACATATTTAGTATCATCTGTGTTTATAATTTCACCATCTACTTCAATAAATGCTTCAGCAGGCAAGAAATATCTGCTTGTATCTTGAACTTGTAATTCAACTCGCCCACTTTGATTTGGTTGTCGTGCGTCATAAGAATAATACTGATAATCGCATAGAGATTCATCCTTGAGAACTGGTGCATCCATGTCAAATGTGGAATCGGATATATGCTTGAACAGTTTATTATAATTGTTATCGTGTTAACACAAAGACCACTTCCTGAAATAAGACTTGAAGTTATATTTTTTTCTGCTTCATCAGCCAACTCTGATAGTTTTTGATTAGCAGCTTGATTTATTATCTTACTGACATTTGCAGGCATAACTCCAGTGCTGGCCAGTTTCACTGGTGGCTGAGGTTTTCATCGTATTAATCGTGCTAGTCTATCCTTGATCGCCGAAAATACTTTACTGGCAACATTACCAATTGCACCAGGAATTTTTTCATGAACAAGATCAATAGATTTCATTCCTAGTTGTTTTGCAATCGGTATTGCTTTTGGGGCTATCCTCGCAAATAAACCTTGAATAACATTGGCAAGTCCACCACCGTAAATCGCTTCGTAAGTTGGTAATCGTGAGTCTATAACTCTGACCATGATTGGTCCACGTTGAGCATTGTGTACAATCATCTTATTTATTATTCATTTATTTAATCACTGTGATAATCATCAATGATTTAGTTAATGAGAGACTGATAAACATTGATGTCCATGATATCACCTGTAAATAATCTTTGACAAATATCAGTTGTTTCAATTTTAATTTCTGGAGCATTATTTCTGGCACGTTTTCCTCCAATCAGAATTTCTAGCCATTCAATGTCAGAAAGAACATTATTAGGACAAGCAATAAAACCAATTCCTTTTGTAGTTAAGGAAGAAAAAACACTTCCAGTAGCGCCAAAAGAATCATGGCCAGGATCTCTTTTCTCACTTTCTGTTTCTTCTGCTTTTTCCTTACTTAATGAAGAATGCAATTTCTCCCGTCGTCTAGTTTCTTTAAACCCCAATTTTTCTCTCTTTGTTTCTTTTCTTCTTAATGTAGTTTTAGCAATATTTTTAGTCGTATTGCTATGATGTCCATAGCGTGGCAGTTTAGAGTGATGTCTAGCACTGGGGCATCATGCCGCAGACTTGTAGCATCATGTCCAACCCAGCCACATTATCCTGACACCAGGCTGACCAGTCCTAAGACTAACATCTCTCAATGCTGAGCAAGAAGTGAGACAGCTGCTAGTACCATTTCTTTGTCTTTTTTATGACTTAGCCAGGGTTTCAAACTCATGATCTCCTGCATTTTAGGTGGATGCTTTAACTAATTAGGCCACAGGAGTATTCATTAAATTTTGCAACAAGAGTACCATTATGGCCCCATGTGTAATAGTAGCCAATTATTGATGAGCTTTTTCCAATCCATCCACAAAGTTTGATCCCATTGTGGGACGCAGGACTAATGTTATAGTTTTGAAACCACTCTTCTTTTATAAGGCTCAGTGACCTTTGACCTTGAAATAGACTTCCCCACATGCTAGACATCTACAAAATTTGGTCCAGATCTTTATAGAAAACTAATGGTGTTGTGCAGGAACCATTTTCTTTTGCTTTAAGTCAGTGACCTTGACATTTTGACCCTGGTACTTCTTATTTACCACAAATGCAAGCATCCATAATGTTTGGTAAGGTCTGTGATGAAGAAATAATGTTACAGTTCAGAAACCATTGTTATTCTGAGTAACCATGGCTTTTAACCTTTTGACCCTGAATAGGGTTCAACCTTTACCCAAGTGCAAGCCATCCATAAAGTTTGGTAGTGTTAGTGGTGAAGAACTTGAGTCATTGTACAGAGAAGAAAATTTTAACCAACATATGGAAGGAAAACATCACTACATAACATGCTCCACCTTATGGCAGATGTAAAAATTTAAATGAAGATTTTAAATATTTGCAAGTACATACCTCTTACTGTGGCATAGTAAGTGTGACCATTGTTCAGCAGGAGACCATGAAATGTAGCATGATTAGTAATTCCAACATTCCTGAAATCTATGATGTCAGTTCCACCATATGAAGAACCTGAAAATTGGCAATTAAATAAACTGTCTTAGCTTCAAAATGATTCATGCCAATTATGGCATATGAAGAAAATGATCAAGGGGTTTCAGAAATGCAAGGAATGGAAAATAATTTATATCAAACCTCAATGCAGCATTTCAATGACTAAGACTTTGACCCCAAGGTCAAAAGGGCAAACATGCATGTCACCAAATTAATTGCCTTACCTTCATGATAATTCAACCTAAGTATAAATAAAATCCATAACTGGGTTTAGGAATTATAAGTAAAATAATAAAATTTAAAAAAATAACCAAAACATTTATGCAAATTGTCTCTGACTGTCTTTAAATAAATGGTAAAAAGGGTGAATAAATATGTTGTAGAATGAAAATAAAAATTAGATTCACCATGACAATACACGTGTTGTAAGAAGAACTGAATAATGCTGAGGTGTGTTTAATGTTGCCCCACACTGAGGTGTGTTTAATATTGCCCCACACTGAGGTGTGTTTAATGTTGCCCCACACTCAGGTGTGTTTAATGTTGCCCCACACTCAGGTGTGTTTAATGTTGCCCCACAGTGAGGTGTGTTTAATGTTGCCCCACACTCAGGTGTGTTTAATGTTGCCCCACAATGAGGTATGTTTAATGTTGCCCCACACTCAGGTGTGTTTAATGTTGCCACACACTGAGGTGTGTAAATGTTGCCCCACAATGAGGTGTGTTTAATATTGCCCCACACTGAGGTGTGTTTAATGCTGCCCCACACTGAGGTGTGTATAATGTTGCCCCACAATGAGGTGTGTATAATGTTGCCCCACAATGAGGTGTGTTTAATATTGCCCCACACTGAGGTGTCTTTAATGTTGCCCCACAATGAGGTGTGTTTAATGTTGCCCCACACTGAGGTGTGTTTAATGTTGCCCCACACTGAGGTGTGTATAATGTTGCCCCACACTGAGGTGTGTATAATGTTGCCCCACACTGAGGTGTGTTTAATGTTTCACCACCAATACTGCAGCACTAGAGTTGCATTTCCTCACAAAAACACTTAGAACTAAAATAGTGTTTTTTTCCTTCTTCAAAATTTCTATCCCCAACTAATTAAATGAAGTCTATTATCCTAAAGACCAGTTTTTCTAACAGAATCAATTTTATTATGGGTCCAAATAACTGTCACTGTATTGTACTTTAAAATACCATCTATACTTGCTTACAAGTCAGACCCAACTGCAAATTGCATGGACCCAGATCTGCCATCGGAGATTGCACCAGAACATCTGGGTCTTTGCAGCTGGTTAGGACTAATGTGTAGAGCAAACAACACAGATTTGTTGGTGCATTATGCAATGGCAGATCTGGGTCTGTATTTTGCAGTTGGCTGATAAGTGAGTATATGCAATAGGGATTTTCTACAAAACATTCAGTCTTTAAAGTATCTTTGTTCACACTTTCAAAAGTAACATAGACTTCTAAAAAAATCACTTTTTTTTAAAAAAGCTGCAGAGATTACACAAGCTCGTACATACAAGAAACACAATACTATCAATTCATTACTTTTTAATGGAAATCAATTTTGATGGAATTTGTGGTTGCTCCTAACTATGAATTAAAAGAATTATTTAATCATTGATTGTTCTATGTAAACAATAGGAAACTAGTTATAATTCATGAAAAAAAAACCCATAATTATTTGGCTACACCATGAAAACTCAGGCCATAAAAAGTGCATTAGCCTGTCAACTAGTTAAGCATTCCATATAATTAAGTTTGTAGTATATGTAAAAATGAAATAAGATTTAACACAAGTCATAAATCAAGCATTAATCTGGCAATGGAAGGCAATGACTTACTTATCTGTCATGATTCCTTGGTCTACATCAGGTGCACACAACATATGGCACGCCGACACATATTGTGCTGCCCCTTTTTTATGCATATGTTTATGCTTTTATTACAGACAAAACTTTTGCTGAGTAGATTGTCCAATTAAAGCATGATTTTTGAAAATGTATCATTTCTGTACCAAGAAATAATATAATAAATTTATCAGATATTTATGTAAGAATACTTGTCATAATAAATATTTTTTTAAAAAATTTATACACTATAAGAGAATTTTATGCAATCTTTATAAAAGGGAACCATGGTTTCTGATGTTACATCTAACAATGTACTGATTGCTGAAAAATGGAAAAAGTTACCCAGGCTTTAATAATTCCGCATAATTCTTTCCTCCGTTAAAGCAACCATTATGCATTCAACCCATCCTCTACAGATCAAGGCACTCATAAAGTACTGGTGACATCTTGTCCCATGGTTTCATCTTGCGTGGATGCACAGGATGCAATTTGCCAGTGATTTTCACTCATTTACTATTTCTGAGCATTTTGTTTTTAACATTTTATTTTGTTTTATAAAAAGTTGTATATTTTTTAAAAAAAGATATTTTAGTCATTATTTTAGGAAAAATTGAAGATTGCCAATTATGACGTAGATGATAGCAGAATAGGATTATTCAAGGGTGACCACCTCTCCAGGTTCATACCAACTTCTGGCAACTCTTTCCAGGTGCCAAATATTTACATTTACAAAAGCCTTGAATTTTTGAGGCTGAATCATATGTATGCTGTTAGAGTTAATCGCGAAAAGAATAGCATTATGGTATTCAATACACTGCTGCCACAGGGGCCATCTTGAAAATCATTTTATTCTTAATTCTCTTGAATGAAATGTAATATTGCCATGGGACGTTCACAGAAGACTTGTGAAATTGTACAAGATCTAAGTGCACTGCTGACCAGAATGACTCTTCCCATGTGCTTGAACAATCAGCCTGAATTATTCTAAAGTACCCTACCTTTGGCAATTATTAAAACAGGAATATTAATTTTGCCAGAATAGACAATGCAAACTTCTGAAAGTGCAATGAATGAATTACAAAATATAAAAAATGTAAATAAACGTTATCAGCTCTTTTTTGTGCAAGTTACCTCTGAAGTACAGGAAGTGAAAATGACTAAGTAGAGCTAGCAGTTTTTTTTATAGATGCACATCTAAATTAAGGCCAAGCTGTATACTCTACAATCCAAATTACACATTCAATCATACACCAAAATAAAGGGAATTATAAGTACTTTAAGCAATACCTACAATATACAAGGTGTTTTTAAACAACCATTATGACCAGCAAGGAAAACCAAGAAAATTCTTTTCTATAAAAATCTAACCCTATTCAAAATACAAAACTGTAGAGTGCCACCTTAAGAAGTCTTCGGGTTAAACCCCATGCCAGTATGATCTGTTTAGAATGAGTAGCAATAACAAAGATTTTCAAGATGGACACTGTAGCAGATCAGCTTCCTTTTCATTTAGGACCCAATAAACATTGTAAAAAGTCTTTTAGTGAAAACCCCATGTTGATATGGCCATTCAGAAAGATTCGCCAGATAACCACCGTGATCAGTAGAGCTATAAACTCCAAATCTCCCTGAATTGCTCAATCACAATGCTGTGTGATGTCACTATTTGTCAAATATAACATGCATTATTTTGAGCATGGGTCAAACGGCTAATAAATAATAAAAGTATGTGATAATTTGATCACCTTGTATTTACTGCAATTTCAAACTTCTGTACAGTATACAGTTTAAATACCAACTGTCTACTATCCCACTATTCTTTGGCACCTATTGCCAATGATTGTACACTATTCTTTAAAACCTATTTCCAATTCACATGTCTGTACACTATTATTTGAAACCTACTGCCAATTCACGTTTGCACAGCAGTCATTAAAAAGAAAACCAACCTACTGCTGCTTCATGTTTCTTTACAGTGATCAGGTATTTACACTTACTTATGACCATTTCTTACTTCTATACAGGTGTCAGACAGAAAACTGCAACTTATTTATGCATCATATTACAACATGCAACATGCGTATTTACACCTACTATTGCCATTTCCTACTTCTGTATGGTTGTTAATGCAAACACCAATGTACTCATATTTCTGTACACTACTTTCTTTTGACACTTACCTATTGCCACTTCATACTTCTGTACAGTTGTCAGTGCAAACAAAATTGTACCACTGTGTCATATTTCTGTACACTATTTTCTGTTGACACCTATTTCCACCTCATACTTCTATACAGTTGTCAGTGCAAACAAAACTGTACAACTGTTATATTTCTGTACACTACTTTTTGTTGACACTTACCTATTGCCACTTCATACTTCTGTACAGTTGTTGGATGAATGTTGATACCGTACACCTCAAGGTCAACAAAAGACTCCCAGTGAACCATAATGTCGGACAAGGAGGACTTGACAAAAGAAAAGAAAACTAGAATATAAACATGCTATTCAGTGTAGTGGATGACTACAGTGATCCTAAACTAAGTCAATAAAATTGAGTCATCTTTGACAATAATTGCATATTCCTTCCCATAAATTCAATGGAACTTCATCTAAACAAGATAAGAATTCAAGATTCACTTATTCAATTTTGGGATAAATATTAAATCTACTTCTATTTATGCTTTCTTGTTGGTACTGCGCCATTGAGAAAGAAACTAAAACTGAATGGTTCCAGCAGACACCACTGTGAATGGATACAAATATCTTCTTCAGAATTGGGAGATAACCTACACTGGTCTAGCCTAGCTAGCTACTTTTATATTCAACATGCAAAGGCAAATTACCAGAAGATTTGTCACCATCAATTCATCATTTCAGTCAATTACCAAAAATAATTCACTACCAGTCACATGACACCCATCAAAGGTATGCCTGCTTCATGAGCCTCAAGAGTATCTACTGCTCTGACACATGATTGGATGCAGCTGATGTAACTGATCAGTCGGACTGCTTGTTACATTTACCAATGAAAAAAGTCAAAAATAATCATAGTAGCCTTCACAGACTATGACACATGTAGCAAGTAAATCTCTCCAATGTAAATGTTGTCTTTTTTTAATTAAGGTGGATAACATCATTCACAACTACAAACATACATGTCAAGTAAAGAGTTCTCTGATTAGTCATTTAATTTCGATTTCCACAGCCTATATCTCTTTAAGCACAAGAGAGCACTTGTTCAAAACTAGACTTTGGCTAGCTACATAAGTCAAGGGTTGATGTGGAAAGAAGTGAACTTATGATCCTTGTCCAGCTATACAAGTCAAGGGTTGATGTGGAAAGAAGTGAACTGATGATCCTTGGCCAGCTACACAAGTCAAGGGTTGATGTGGAAAGAAGTGAACTGATGATCCCTGGCCAGTTACATAAGTCAAGGGTCAATGTAGAAAGAAGCGGATTGATGATCCTTGGCCAGCTACATAAGCCAAGGGTCAATGTAGAAAGAAGTGGACTTATGATCCTTGGCCAGCTACATCAGTCAAGGGTTGATGTGGAAAGAAGTGAACTGATGATCCTTGGCAAGCTACATAAGTCAAGGGTTGATGTGGAAAGAAGTGAACTTATGATCCTTGGCAAGCTACATAAGTCAAGGGTTGATGTGGAAAGAAGTGAACTGATGATCCTTGGCAAGCTACATAAGTCAAGGGTTGATGTGGAAAGAAGTGAACTGATGATCCTTGGCCAGCTACATAAGTCAAGGGTTGATGTGGAAAGAAGTGAACTTATGATCCTTGGCAAGCTACATAAGTCAAGGGTTGATGTGGAAAGAAGTGAACTTATGATCCTTGGCAAGCTACATCAGTCAAGGGTTGATGTGGAAAGAAGTGAACTGATGATCCTTGGCAAGCTACATAAGTCAAGGGTTGATGTGGAAAGAAGTGAACTGATGATCCTTGGCCAGCTACACAAGTCAAGGGCTGATGTGGAAAGAAGTGAACTTATGATCCTCGGCCAGCTACATAAGTCAAGGGTTGATGTGGAAAGAAGTGAACTTATGATCCTTGGCCAGCTACACAAGTCAAGGGTCAATCTAGAAAGAAGTGAACTGATGATCCTTGGCTGATAAGACCTTTCATGTTTGATGAGTAATGATGAGATTTTCCAGATGACTGCCATGGTGACCATGTTGTCTCTCAGACTGGCAACGTTTCCATTAGAGTCATCTAGACACCAAAAAATGTATTTAGGTGAAAGTACAATGTCGATATGATAATCCATCTAGGATAAGAAGTAATAAAATTTTCAAGATGGCAAGTGTGAGCACCAGTTTCATTTAAAAACAACTAGACATCATAAGAAGTATTTTAGTGAAAACCCCAGGTCCATTCAGGAGGAGCAGCAATAACAAGATTTTTAGATAGCCATTGAAGTGGCCAAGTTTGACATCAATCCAGAACCATATTCATTTTTAACCAACAAGATATCATAAAAAACCTTTAGTGAAAACTTCATGTGATCATTCATTCTGAAGAAGGAGCATTGACAAGATTGTCAAGAACACCTCTGTGGCCATATTGAATGTCTGAGTGACACCATTTTCATTCAGGACCAGTTAGACATTATAGTAAATCTTTCAATGAAAAGCCCAGGATGGTATGGCTATCCATTCAATGAGGATTAGTGATAAAAAAAAATGTCATTAATGCCACTAAGGTGGCCATATCTAACATCAGATCAGAACCATTTCATTTTAAAACTACTAGATCTCATAGAAAGTCTTTTAGTGAAAAAACAAAACTAAACATGGGATGAATGTGTGTGTTAAGTTTCAAGGCAATTTTCCAAGTAGTTTAGGAGTAGCAGCTATTACAAGCTTGTGCCAACACACAGGAAGATGGACAATGGATAATAGACCATCACATAAGCACTCCTGGTCCATAAGACCAGTACAGCAAAACTTTCATAAAAACAAAATCCTTATGTTAGGTCATGTTTTTAAAAAAAATAAAAATACATTTTTAACCAATTAAACTAATTCCTACATATGTTGCTGGTATGTGAACAGATTCAGATTTTAGTATTATTTACAATGAAGGTATTAAACAAAATGAAAATGAAAACTTTCACTTTAACAGTTTTCTCTTTTATAAAATGGTGAAAGTAAAAGATTGAGATTTTTTATCCAGAGGTGAGTAACTTAGTTATAATATCTACACTGGCTGGTGTATTGTGTCATGGCAACATCGGAAAGTTATTTAGTACTGTGGCAATGGTATAATCAAAATTAAACTACTTATAACATGTTCCTTTCACAGTACCTGGTACATTTGTGTGTCCTCTGTTCCAATCCATACTTTGCCTGGAGTTGGAGGAGTAAGATCAACAGTGACACCATCGCTACATGCACTGACAGCTTCCAGATACTGTATCCATCGTTCTTTCGTTATTGCTGTTTTATTGGCATATATACAAATAACGTAACGTCTTCCATCCACTAAGTAGTTGGTTGAATTTAAATAGACATTGACATATTCTCTTTCTGTAAAGAAAAAACAGTAACATCCGATACTTTTGTCTTGCAAAGAAATAAAAGCATTCAGTAAAATGATAAATTCTAAAACTGAAAACATGCATTTGGCAGTACAGATCATGCTATGACTGAAAACAAGCATTTAGCAGTAAAGAGCTTGCTACAACTGAAAACAAGCAATTAGCAGTACAGAGCATGGTACGACTGAAAACCAGCATTTAGCAGTACAGAGCATGCTAAGACTGAAAGCAAGCATTTGGCAGAATAGAGCATGCTACGACAGAAAAAAGGCATTCGGCAGTACAGAGCATGCTATGACTGAAAACAATCATTTGGCAGTATACATCATGCTTAGACTGAAAACAAGCATTTAGCATTACACATCATGCTTTGACTGAAAACAAGAATTTGGCAGTACAGAGCATGCTACGACTGAAACAAGCATTTGGAAGAGAAGACTATGCTTGGACTAAAAACAAGCATTTGAAAGAGCAGATCTTGCTGTGACTGAAAACAAGCATTTAGCAGTACATATCATGCTATGAGTGAAAACAAGCTTTTGGTAGTACAGATCATGCTATGACTTAAGACAAGCATATGGAAGGGCAAATCATGCTATGACTGAAAACTAACATTTGGCAGAACAGATCTTGCTAAGACTGAATACAAGCGTTTTGCAGTATAGATTGTGCTAAGAATGAATACAAGCATTAGGAAGAGCAGACTAGGCTTCAACAGATCATGACTGAACACAAGCATTTGAAAGAGCAGATCATGCTAAGACTGAAAACAAGCATTTGGCAGTACAGATCATGCTAAGACTGAAAACAAGTATTTGGAAGAGAAGACTATGTTTTGACTGAAAACAAACATTTAGCAGTACAGATCATGCTGTGAATGAGAACTGGCATTTAGCAGTACAGATCATGCTATGACTGAAAACTAGCATTTAGCAGTACAGATCATGCTATGACTGAAAACTAGCATTTGGCAGTACAGATCATGCTAAGACATAAAACTAGCACTTGGCAGTACAGATCATGCTATGACTGAAAACTAGCATTTGGCAGTACAGATCATGCTAAGACTGAAAACTAGCATTTGGCAGTACAGATCATGCTATGACTGAAAACAAGCATTTAGCAGTACATATCATGTTGTGAATGAAAACTGGCATTTAGCAGTACAGATCATGCTAAGACTGAAAACTAGCATTTGGCAGTACAGATCATGCTAAGACTGAAAACTAGCATTTGGCAGTACAGATCATGCTATGACTGAAAACAAGCATTCAGCAGTACATATCATGTTGTGAATGAAAACTGGCATTTAGCAGTACAGATCATGTTAAGACTTAAAATTAGCATTTTGCAGTACAGATCATGCTATGACTGAAAACTAGCATTTTGCAGTACAGATCATGCTGTGAATGAAAACTGGCATTTAGCAGTACAGATCATGCTATGACTGAAAACTAGCATTTGGCAGTACAGATCATGCTAAGACTGAAAACTAGCATTTGGCAGTACAGATCATGCTAAGACTGAAAACTAGCATTTGGCAGTACAGATCATGCTAAGACTGAAAACTGGCATTTGGCAGTACGATCATGCTAAGACTGAAAACTAGCATTTGGCAGTACAGATCATGCTAAGATATATCCTACAATTACTTAATTTCAAAATCATAATGTTGATGACCATGATAACAATTGCTGCAACCAAAAAAGTGATACCTACACAAAGACAACAACTGAAGGTAGTTCACTGTTTGAACCCTAATATGGACTTTGGGTAATAAGTAACACAAATACCCCTTTGTTCTCTATCACTAATCCATATCAATTACTGGTTTTATAATATTTTTTGTATTGTCTCCATCATTAATATTTTTACATTTTAAATGGACTCGTTTTCCAATTGGTAGCCCAACTAATTTTATCTCATTTCCCTATTGGTAACCTCAGTAATTTATCTCATTTTCCTATTGTTAGCCTCACTAATTTATTGCTTTCCCTATGGTAACCTCACTAGTTTTCTCTCTTTTGTTGAATCTTGCCCTTAAACAGGTTTCAAATCGAATAACCTGGCTAATGCATTAGACTTTTTAATTAGCATTTAAATAACAATGTATAACCATGTAGCTCTTGTGATAATAGACAAAATAATAGATAAAATAAGAATGAACTGTTTATTCAGGTGTCAATTAATAATAGATATAGTGGTGCAGTTGTACATGAGGAAGATCACAATCGTTCAATAAGTGAACAATACAGGTTACAATCGCTCTGAAACAACCCTTTCTCTCTGTAGTGAATTCATCTTATATGCCACGTTAACATATGCATATATGGATGTAAGATAGAAAATTTACAAAATCGGTGAATTTAGCTTATACTTGACATTGACTTACAGGCCAGAAAATACAGCAGTCTTAAGAGAAAACCTCATGTTGATAAGATCATCCATTCAAAAGTGGTAACCTTGAAACTTCAAGGGAAAAGTAGTTTCTAGTTTTTTAATAAATCAAAAGAAGAAACACTACAAATCATACAAACCAGAACAGTGAATATGCTTTTATTCAGACAACTATGAATAATTTGTTCTATATGCATGTTACATTCTGTCCATGTGAGAAAATCATGTGGGATATACTAATGACACCTACAGAGATGCCAACAAATTACAACAGAAATTTTTCAAATTTTCATCCAATAATATATTTTAAAACAATAAAATTTATTAATTTAAAGCAGTTTTCAATTGCCAGGCATTTCCTGCAGTAATCCTTCCCACCATGTGACATGATGACATCTGCCTAATATTTCTCCCCCGCAATTCCATTTAGAATAAATGCTGCACAAATAATTCTGTCAGGATATAATCCACATTGGCCTCATTTAGTTCTACGGCTTTCTTCAGGTGAATCAAGGTGCAAAGCTGATGTAATTTCTGATAGGTTCAAATTATGAAACAAATTTTTAGGTATGCTTTCACAACAGAACACAATTGGATGTGATAAGTTTTCAGGTATGTTTTCACAACAGAATTACAATCAGACATGACAAGCTCTTCTGTTTTTATAGATATGCTGGTAATCAAGCTGTGGTTCACCTACATTATATATATATATATATATATATATATATATATATATATATATATATATATATATATATATATATATATATATATATATATATATATATATAATATAAAAATGAGTGTCTGACAGAAGTGACGGATTTTAAAAAGATACATCTGCCAAGCTGAAATGGTTGGCATCTCATTTACCAAAATTGTTGATGGCATGATGAATAACACATAATGACATGCAACTTTTATCTTTTAGTGTTTTCTCATACGAACGTTTAGAAAATACTGAGTAGTTTAAAACTAAATACATAACAATAATCATATTTTCCCCCACCACTATTTCCTTTGTGAAATTAGAATAATAATACAAAATATCTGGCAGTGTAGAATTGGGAAACTCCATCCTTCAGATCAGAATCTATGGATAGGAACTCAGCAGTCTTTGATTCTGCCTTCAAATGATGACCTTTCTGTGGGATTTCCTACATCATGTCAGCACATATGCTGAACTCTATCATTTATTTCCACATTTTTATAAAAATAATTTTATTAAGATAAATGAATGTAAGACTCAGTACCTGTTCTTCCACATGCTATGGCATCTGGATGTCCACAAGGATTCTCAAATGAGATATCTGGTCGCATAAAATGGGTGACTTGCTCAGCAACATTCCATTTAATCACAGCCCAAGTATAATCTCTGTGCCGTAGGGTTGGCCAAACTGCTGATAGGACATTCTTGTATGGTGTATAGTCCTGGTCTTGCAAAGACCAAATCGCATTTTGCAGAAGAAGGCTGGACTGGGCCTCTCCAAACCCATCCAACACAACCCCACCTTTGCATCAAAAAAAGAATACAATAAAATCAGATGAGAAATATGCAGCAAAAAATTCTCAGTCATTCATTTCCCTCCAAATCCCACCTCAAAACCTCCATCCACTTCCCCTCCCTCATCTGCAACTCCAGATTTTGGGGTGGATTAAAATTCTAGGGCAATGCAACTCATCCAGGTATTGTTTCTACAGATGTTGTACATATACTATCTAACTCTGGGGTCTCTGTTTTAGAAATGATCTTCATCATCAAAACCTTTTAAAACAGGAAACCAGGCTAAAATTCCATAGTACACTAACAACATCTAGCAACAGACAAATAGTAATGTACATGTTGCATTAGTCATTACTGGTAATCCACAAACCACTTGTAATTATGTCTAAAAGTATTTTGACACATCTTAATCAAGAAGTTATACAAAATTCTTTACAAAAGGATGGCCCTGATCACATGGTCACCATATTTTCTTTAATGGGTGTCAGGGCAGTAATAATTGACTCATTTTACTTGGATTATAAAAAGTTATGTTTCAAGTCATTCAAAAAATGAACGATTATTGTTGTATAAAAACTTTTAAGAACTTTCATACAAAATCTGAATCTTTACAGCGGATTGTGACACTGCCAAAATGTGATACAGACCCTGAAACCAAATCTTTCTTTTTCTTCATATATTCTGCATTTGATTTGCTTTATATTTGCATTACATTCATTCTGCTTTTCATTTGCATTCCATTTATATCTGCATTTCATTTGCTTGACATAAAACCAGGTCAGCTATCTGCATTGTTATTTTTCAATAAGGGTCTCAAAACTGCATTCTGATTTTTACACTTATAACTTCCATGTTTCCTTTCATTCTTGTTTATTTGAATTGCATTTACCAAAATCAGGATTTCTGTTTTAAATTTAAAGAACTTTGCTACAATATCTTAAGTTATCTTATCAAAAATGTGCTTTTAAAATAAGAAATTCTTAAAAGATAGAATTAATTCACAATAAATAAGAATAAAAACTACAATGGATAGTTCCAACCTGTCAACCAAACTGGGCACATTGACCAATCAAAAGTAGGTATCGATTTCATTGCATAGATGTGTTGATATCCACCATATTTGCTCACAAACATGAGACCACGCTTGATTACTATCATAATACATTGCAGAAGAATGTAAAAGATTTCACTGAAAATCACTGAACATTTTTCAGAATAATGGTTTACCATTGCACTTAGGGCACATGAGATGCAGACTGTCATTAATATGAAAGGATTTAAGTTGAATTTTTTAAACAAAAATTCTCAAACCAAACATCAATATGGAAAAAATGTTAGTATTGTAAGCAATGCACTACTTATAATCATATTTCATATAAAATTATACAAAACTGTTTTTAAATAATGATAGTATTTGTTGTGCTTGTGTAATGTTGAATACAATTTATGCTAATTGTATGATTATGTTCAAACTGTATATCTTATTGGAGCCATAATATTACATGCTATAGGGAAACTTTGTGTACACATGTTGTTTATCTTTGTACTTTTATTACCTTGGTTTGTTTTTCTTTCAAAAATTAAAATTGGAATACTGGAATCGTGCACCATGCTTCATTAGTGATGATTTTATAAAAATTTTCAAACTTGATCATTGACATGTAACTGGTGTCAAGTTGACAATATACCAAGCTAAACTTTCAATTCTGGATTGCCCCTGATCTATATATATATATATATATATATATATATATATATATATATATATATATATATATATATATATATGTGTGTGTGTGTGTGTGTGTGTGTGTGTGTGTGTGTGTGTGTGTAATTACAAAGTGGATTTTGACATCAATTATTTCAAAATGTACATTCAATTATTTTGAATAGTTTTTTTATGGAATGTTTTTAAAAAAATATTTTTAATTTATGAAGAAGTGAAATAGCAATAAAATATTTATTTTGATCTGCATGCATGAGTATTTTAATTTGGAATGATGGCAAAATACTGGTAATTTCCCACCATTTTAGCTTTTAATATTTTTGTTGTTGACTTTCACATTTTGTAGGAAGGTGGGGGTGGTGGCACCATAATATTTTCAGTGCTTAGGGCCATGGAAGGCCCTAATCTTGTACTAGGTGATGATGTTATTGAACAAATTCACAGCTTGTAAGTAGTGAAATATTGGCAGAATAAAAAATCTGATCTTGGATTAACATTGAAAGGAGCTTTAAACTTTTGAAATTTACAGGCAACCAGAAATATAGGTAAGTACAGTAGTCCCCCTGTTGAACGGCCCCCCTGACCAGCAGCCACCCGCTCCTTACGGCCAGAATCAGTTGGCACCGACGAGTTTGTGTTCAAAAGTACCCCTCACGAAAGGCCACCCGGCTAAAGCGACCAGCAGCCAATATATTAGTGCAATAATATAAAATTTACCCCTCACAAGAGGCTGCATTTGTTTTTGATATGTATCCAGAACCAGTATTTTATTCATAACGTGTGTTAAGTAATCCGATTTCTGTTTCCCGATGTCCAGTTTTCATTACTGAAAGAAATGTTGACTAAAGTACATGTACCACTAAGGTTAATATTTTAATCCATACAAAAGGGTAAATACCTGTAATCCAATTAGCCTTACTGCTGTGTTATCATAAGATGTCCGGTTTAGTCACTTTGATAATTGTTAAGATTACAATTATTGAACAGTAGTAACAGCTGAGAAGTGGCAGCATCGATGTACAATACACAAGTCAGCAGGAAAATGGTTTGATAGCCTTTATGGCTTCCCTTAGTAAGATGTTCACTTTGATAATTAGTGGCTATTACTAATGACAATAATTGTCAAAATTACAAATCCTAACGGCCGCGAGGTCAAATCTGCGTGATGTTAAATGGTACATATCAAAGCCGTTTTGGCTTCACTCACTTAGTGTAAAGAAATGTATAAAAACAATAGGGTACCAGACTGTGACTAACAAATCATGTGACAAGATCACTTCCTTTAAAAACACGGCAATTTGTTTAGATGCATAAAAAATTGTTTTATCAGTATTGTAGTTGGCAACATGAATAACTTACTGCAAAAGGATCAACATGTCATCGAGGAAAAGAAAAATTCTTAGTTTAGAAGAGAAAGTGAAAGTAATTCAACTGACCGAGAGGTTCGGGGGGTGGGGGGGGGCTGTGTGTCGAGGATCCTTGCAGAAAACTTATAATGTTGGAAAGACTCAGATAAACAATATCATGAAAGATAAGGAAACAATTCTGCAGAAGTGGGAAAGTGAAATGGATGAAGAAAGGAAGATTGTTTGAGCCAGGAGATGTTTGTGTTCTGATTTGAATGACAAGAAAAAGCAACAATTTTGTTAGTTGAATTGGGATATGACGACTTTACCGCAAGTAACGGATGGTTGCACAGATTTCAAGTGCGACACAATATTAAGTGTTCTGTCCTTAGTGGAGAATCAGCTGATGTTAATAATGAAGTTTTCGAAGATTGGAACAAAAGACTAAACGATATATGCAGGGGATATGACAACAAGGATATTTTTAATTGTGACGAGACTGGTTTGTTTTTTAGACTGTTGCCAACAAAAAGAGTGACAGATGATGTGATCTTAACATAATTATAAAGACAGTTTAAAACTATATCAATGGTTATTCAAAACATTCTTTTGAAAATGATGAAAGTTTGTTTTTCATTTATTTCACAACATGCATGTGATATTTTAATGAAAATATTAAATGTTTTAGAATTAAACGTACTTGTGACTTTCTTCATATGTATTTACTATTCGCATTTGTCATCCCCCACTAGAAAGGCCACCTCATTATAAGGCCACTTCCCTGCTGCAGTAGGGGTGGCCTTATAAGAGGGGGGCTACTGTATATTTTGAAAATCCATCATCAAATGCATTCAGGATTTATTCAATTTCTTCTTTATCATTCATTGTTGTAAACCATTTTGCTTGAAAATATGTTTCTTTCACACTGCATTCATCATGCGTTCCATTTGCATTCATTCCCTTCACTGTTAAAATTACCTATTTCAGGTCTGTAATTTAGTCTTACTGACCAGGAATGCAGGCAAGACAAAACACACTGAGACCAAGCGGTCCAGTTGGGCATGATATTTCTGCCGTCGATGATATTTGCCTAGTATCATGTTGAAATGTTTTCATAGTCTTTTCCCCTTAAAATTTGTATCTTATTTTGTCAGGCTATATGTCAACATTTAACTTTAAGGGTTTATCTTCCTATAGTTTTCCAATTTTTACCATTTCATTTTGGAACTTAACTTTTCATTGGCTGTACTGATGTGCTCTCAAACCCTATACTTCAAAATTTTAGTAATGACAGCCATAATTGATAGAAAATTGGATCATTTGAACAAATGTTTAGGAAAATCTATTTACATGTTTTATTTTTGTTATATATATTTAATTTGTATTGTGTGTTGGCTATGCTCCATGACTGTATTTTATGAATATATTTTGCAATTGACCTTAATCCAAAATCAAGTTAATGGTCTACCTGACTAGTGACATTTATTTTGTAAACAACATAATAGATAGCTAATATTTCTCTATGATTATAATTAAATATGCAGATCATTAATCTGAGTCAAGGACATTAATTTTTTCACTTGGAAATTTCTAAACTTGTTGACAACTTTGAAAGTTTTAGATAGGACACTCACCTACTTCCTGGCTCTGTTATTGTGTTTTAGCTTTTTATATCAATGTTGTTTACTTGCAAAGTTACTTATTCCTATCTTAACATCTAAAGTGCAATCAGTCTTATTCTTGTGTTTGGTTTCTAATTTGGGTGAATTTATTATTTAAATTATTCAGTGAAATTGCAAAGTGCTAATTAATACTTCTTGGACTAATTCATTAATTTGAAATTAGAGTGAATTCAGTCAAAGGACATTTTGAATTGTCTTTTTGTGATACATAAAAAGACTTAATACCATGGTACATTCCATGCCATTGGCAAATTAGTTCATTTAAGACTACAGGCACATCAGCACACTTAATATTGTAATTTATTTGGAACACCACTGGAATTCAACTGGAACTCTATACATTTGAACTTGTGATAGAAGTTTTATGAACATTTGGGATTGAATCCACAATATTGTAAATTCTTTTTAAATTTTCACTTTGTATTCTAGAAAAATAAATTACTTGTTGAATTTTACAAAACTTGTTGGTTTTCACTCTTTTCTGTTACTTACTTAAAGCTCATAGAGTCCTAAAATTTTAACAATTGGAGATTAATATAATTTGAAAAACCTGAAAGTTGTTTAAAGGTTTTTATAGTTTTAGTAAGAGACATGATATTTTATGAGAGATGGGTATCAGAGTATGAAATGAAAAGGCCTTCATATCAGGACAATTTCAAATTTGATCATATTCTGTTGTTTCATTTTGAAAAGAAAGTTTAAAGTTTTTTCGTTAACAAAAGTAATGGCAGCAATATTTGATGATGAATTGATATTATTTGAAACTTGAATGACTTGCAAAGAATGACACTCTACTGGCTGAAAAGAATTTTTCAGGAAACATCATTTTATCTGTTGAGTGTTGAAACCACTTGATTTTCATTTAGGTGGCAAAGAAGTAATATGATTTTCATGATGCCCACCATGGTGGCCATGTTGGAGGACAGATAAACACCATTTTCCTTTCGGACCAACTAGACATCATAAGAAGTCTTTTTGGTGAGAACCCCATGTCAATATGACTATACATTCTGGATGAGTAGTGATAAGATTTTTTTAAAATGGCCACCGTGACAGCCGTATTGGATATCAGATTGGCCCCATTTACATTTAGGGTCAACTAGATATCATTAGAAGTCTTTTGATTAAGACTGTAAGTCATTATGATCATTTTTTTTACAAACAGTACCAATAAAAATGTTTTAAAATGGCTGCAAACTGGCCGTACTGCATGTCTGAAGGGCACCATATTCATTTCAGACCAACTAGACCTTGGGATGAATGTGTGGGTAAAGACCGGTGGCAATCCTCCATGCAGTTTAGGAAGATTAGCAATAGCAAACTTGAGCTAACAGATGTCAGAAGAAAGGCCATTGACCATTGACCTGCGGAGCTAAAATGGTGGGTGACCATGCATACACATGTATGAACAGGGCACTGAGCCATATATATATATATATATACACACACACATACATAGGAACAGGGCACTGAGCCATATATATACATACACACACATATGTAGGAACAGGGCAGTGAGCCATATATATATATATATATATATATATATATATATATATATATATATATATATATATATATATATATATATATATACACACACACACACACACACACACATATGTAGTAACAGGGCACTGAGCCCAGGAGTTACAAGGTACTAAGAGTAATGCTAGTTACAGCTGTGAAGAAAAAAATGTATACATACTAGCAGATGTCATTCGGTTCTCTGGCACTACATCAATAACAATTCTAGGTTTGATCCAAAGTGGGTCGATCTGACTGCAATCTTTAATATCCTTAGAAATAGCACTCCATATGCCAACCTTGTTGTACCCACGGATTGACAACTTACGGCATTCAGAGAAAGTCAAAGGCTTTGCCAGGTGAATGACAAAAGAGACCTGAAAAGTACATTCTAATATGAAGAAATGATTATTTTTTTTACATCATAATGCATGCATTTTTTCATACAATGCTGAGCCATAAAAAGTATTATTTCTTTGTACTGTACTATATGTTTTGTTTGTTTAATTATTTAAATTTTAGCCTAAGTCTGAAATTTGAACATCAACATGTTTGATAAGTAAAATTAGAGAATATATATTACAAAAGTAGAAACAAAGATTTCTGAACATCTCTTCTAAACCTGATTTATTTATTGTCCAATATTTGTATGTATATATACTTTAAGAATTTCAGGGTGCAATAAACAGATCCTAACCTTTTTTCAAAAGAATGTATCACAATAAAATTACCACAAGAACTCTGGTCTTTGACAATTCTAAATTATTAGGTATCAATCTTTCCAAGAGTCCTTCATAGAGAGATAAATTTTAAATAGGTGCTGACAAATGTTTACAGCAATTCATAGATTCCATTTTTAATTAAATCATAATGATATAGTATCCTTTATCATAAGCAAGTCCACGTTTTTATTTCCACAACATAACAATTCTGTACACATGAGCATTGTATTATACAACTCAAAGCCACTTGAAAGTGCACACAACCAGGGAAACAATCAGGTCTTAATGAACTAGATGGTATGTTCTGGATTTTTTTAAATGAAGTATAAATGTGTAAAGCTTGTGTGAATTCTCTGTGACAATAGTTCACATCTGTAACTTCAAGATTCTAGCTGTCCTAAAAATTAAATCACTTCTCTACAGAGGAACCCCATTTTATCCCGCACATTTTTCCCAAAGCCACCTTGTATTGCAATTAGCATTGGCTGCTAATCAAAGTATTTATTTTGAAATTGATTTTCCAAACTTTCTTTGTTTAATTAAACAACGTGCATCTATAGACGAATGTGAAAAAGTGATTTATCTGCCCTTAGGGCAGCACTCTTTGGCATTGGAGGAACCTGTGAAACCAACTTCTGGCAAGTATTGATTGCATGACATATAGTGCACGAGTTGATCTGTTTGACTGTTAAAATGCCAACAAAAAAATCTATTGTTGTAACTTTGCACAGGTTCACATGGGTCCTGGAAATATGTAAAATTTGAAAGAAGTAGTGCAAAATAGAGAGACAAGCGAATCAGCACCTTGCGTGGCATTCTGTACCTATGAGAGAAAGATGATGACGTTACTGCAGATAAAGGTATTTTTATATCAGACCTAACCCACCCCAAAAGGTATAGATCTCATCTTTCCATCCTTTAAAAATAATAAGAAGCTATCCAAGCGTGAAATACAACAGACTAAAAATCTATGGGTACACTTTGAAAGAGTGCGAGAAGATAACAAATTTTTAGACTGATGCAGAGTGTGATGACAATAACCATGGCCAATCAGTCATAAAAAAATATGGAAAATTTGTGCAAGACTTACACCCACCATTAGTGCTTAAAGAATAGTCAAATTTTATCAACTATACAGTATTCCAGTTGTGTCTTTATTATAATTATTAAGACATTTTGTCAATATTTTCTTTCTGTCTCGGGAATATATCAAGGTTAGAAATATAAGTGTGCATTCAGAGAGCTACTAACCTTTAGGTAAAACAAGTTCTGTAACCGTTTTAATTGGAATGATTACATTATCCTAGGCGATGCATGTTGCATGTACACTAAAACAATACTATAGGTACTTGCTTCCTGAACAGCTGATTCACTGGTACTCAATGGTCAACTCACATTGACCATGCTCGTTTTACACAGACATCTGACAAATTCACAGTGCACATAATGTATATTCTTATATATGCTGAAAACATGACAGTTACATTATGTCTAGCATTATACGATTTTGCTTATATTTAAATCACAAATTTCTAACATTTAGCATACACCTAATGTCTACTTTCACTAATGAAGTGAAAAAACATTACCGAATCTCCATGCATATAACTGAAAAAATTGATGTAGCTGTTCCTGCTACACTTCTGCTTGTCAATGACATAATAAGCAGCTAGCCAGTGACATAATAAACCTTTCCTATCCTTGAATGAATGGCACAGTAAATGAAACAAATTAATCTGGGTGATAAATGTAAAGTTACCATCTTTTATCTGATATGTGACATTATCAGTAAGTAAGTTCCTGAATTTTCTGGCTTCTTTGATTAAATAAAATGTTCCCATCTATACATATATAACTAGTTCACCTTATCATTTAAACATCCAATGCCAGACTAGAGCGCTACTAATCCATTAGTGTTGATTTTATACAAAACACTAATCCAATAATGAAAAACAACATTCTTTGAAAACCATGTGCCTTTAGGATAACTAATAACATTATTCCATCACACAGGCATTTGAACACATGCAGTTACAATTTTTATTGTATGTTCCATCACAAGCAGTGACAGCTTTAGCCCACTGCTCGTTCTATGTACTTGCCAGCGGCGCACTCTAGCGGACAGGGTAGGTAACCACATTGTCACATTTGTCTATAGTAATGTATATAGTACTATTTAAGTCCTACTGTTATTTTTTTATAAGCATAAAACCTCTGAATGCAAAGTAAGAATCATGCTTGGCATGAGTCAAGATGAGAAGCCTCATACATCTTAACTGCAGGAAGTGTACAAGCATTTACTGATAAAGGGTTTTGCTTTATGGTGGCAACGGAATCATCGTTGAATACTAAGGTCATTAACTTTCATAGCATATATAATCCTTCTTGAAACTTAAACTTAAACTTGTAAACTTAAGTTAACTTCAGCTAGAGAAAAACTTACATGAGTGTCATTCAAGGCATGAATTGTATTGTCTTGAATTCTCGCCCAAACTGATAGTATCTTGGCTGCAATAGAGTTGTCTGTCAATGCCCACTCATAATGGTCCATTGCATCTCTTGCCCTACTGATATCTTCTATATCTGGGTCATAGAACTTCTCCAGTTCAACATTTATCTGTAGGAAAAAATAATCAATGGTCTTCGTAAGGGATTGTAAGAATGCATCCTCTTCTTCTGCAGGTGACACACAAAATCTTAAGTAAATGATACAAACTATAGTCATATAGTAATGTTACAACAGTTTTAATTCACTACAACAACTGATATAGAAAATATGTAACTTGAAAACTTTTAACGCAGAATCTAAATACAGATCTTGGCTATGCAGGTAAGATAGCTAGGGGCAATCTAAATACAGATCCTGGCAATGCAGGCAAGAAAACTAGGGGCAATCTAAATACAGATCCTGGCAATGTAATCAACGTAGCTAGGGGCAATCTAAATAAAGTTCCTGGCAATGCAGGCAAGATTGCTAGGGGCAATCTAAATACAGATCCTGGCAATGCAGGGAAGATAGCTAGGGGCAATCTAAATACAGATCCTGGCAATGCAGGCAAGAAAACTAGGGGAAATTTAAATACAGATCCTGGCAATGCAAGCTACATAGCTAGGAGCAATCTAAACACAAATCCAGGCAATGCAGGCAAGATAGCTATGAGACATTATGGCATTTAGTAATAATATCTCAAAGTCTCATGAGACATTATGGCATATAGTAATAATATCTCAAAGTCTCATGAGACATTATGGCATATAGTAATAATATCTCAAAGTCTCATGAGACATTATGGCATATAGTAATAATATCTCAAAGTCTCATGAGACATTATGGCATATAGTAATAATATCTCAAAGTCTCAGTTAAATACAGTAACATGTTCAAGATGGAAGACACTGAAGAAATCAATTTTTGAAGTAAAATAATTCCTTTGTAAATATTTATCCGATTAAAATATGTAAGAAAAATATTCACTAACTCAAAATTCTAAGCCAAATAAATTTTAAGAACTTATTTTTAATACATTTGTCATTAAAAGTGCTACAATGTGCACTTGGTGAAATGGAAGTCAGACAAGAGTGGTACCCCCTTTGGAAAGGGAATTTATGCCAAATGACTCCAATCATCAATTACTTTTGAAGCAGAAGTACACACTCTTCTAGGGAGCTCAAAGAATCTGAGAGGAAGTGATCATATTACAAGTAAGTACAATATCAACTTGCTTAAAAGTCAATTTGTTTCCCTAAAGAGTATATTCATGCAGAGTAATGGCAGTCTTATAAGCATGACATACAAGAAATTATATAAATCTAGGATTAATTTTGAAAATTCTAGATGTTTTCAATTTAAAAAATACTGTCAATTCAAATATATCTTTTGTTTTCATTCCACTTTTCTCATTCGGAAATATGTATATGGTATGCAATGTGTTTATCTATTTCATGATGGTATTCATTACTCACTACTTGTATCTACAGTTATTAGGATTTTAATATTTTGAAAGAATTACTTGGAAATCAAATACTACCCACTGCAACATGCAGTTTCCATCAATGTTGTTTACTGTTGGTGTTTACTTGCAAGTATGTTGCTTCCATTTTTGTCCAAGTCCTAAAAACCTTTATTTGTATTAATATTTATTTTTTGCTGTATAAACACTTTGTTTGACGCAGTAAAAGTTTTGATTTAATTTGTATTTTCTTTTTCCATAAGTTTGATAAAATTCCTATGTGACATTTCCCAAGTTTTTTGACAGCACACTGTTCATGATATGCCCTTGGCTTGTTAAGTCAGTACTCACTATGCTCACAATCCTTTTGATCAAACCACAAATTTAATAAATGTACTTGTCCAGTGCCAAGTGGCTTTTCATCTCCCTTCAATGATGGCAAAATGTATCAGACATCATGGAAATATAGCCCTTGATGGTGACTGGATCTAATTTCTTTACTAAAAGCACTAACAGGAAGTTACTTTCTTGTGGTACCAAGGATTTTTCTCTGCTCACGTCACTGGAAAAAGATTCTCAATTTCCCCTCACAAGCTTTTAGAGAGATGCAATTCTATCCACCACTTGCAGAAATGTTTCTGATGGCTTCATCATTTATAGACTGAGATGGAGAATTTGCATGTATGGTTATTTCAGCAATTGTGGAGAAGGGAAGTCCACAATGATTAGTCTGCACATTTACTAATGACCTTGAGAATCCAAGAGGTTTGGGGGAAGGTCATATACAACAAGACCATTTCAGGTCTGTAAGTAGAGAGATGACAGTTGGCAATATGATTTTAAACTCATCGAAAAATTGTCTACTTCGAATTAACCCTAACGCATGCAGATTTAAAAAAACACCTAGGGTTGAATAGACCAATCTATTTTAAAAGCTTGATTCCATCAGGACAATCATTCTGGATGGGATGTGGCAGATCTGAATGTCAATTTCTTGATGATGACAGAAATTTAAGACTTGTTTCTTCCATGCCTTCAAAGGCAACTGACAACAGTAGAGGTATTAGGAAGAATTATAACATACTTTACTAACTGTGTCTCCTGCCATGATCAAAACGCACTAGCTGTGGATCTCATCTATATGAATCATGGGAACCACAGGGAATACCACCTTATAGTAAGACCATTTTATAACAAGTTACTGCTACTTGATGAATGGCATCCACTTTACAGGAAGAACAGTATTACAATGAAGGACTTTATATTGAGGGAGTGATCTTCAATTGACCATTGTAGTAGATAATTAAGATGCTACTGTTTCCCTGGCTTTCCAAGAAAAGAGGCTCCAAGGCCCTGGGTTGAGTTTATGAGACCTTCTGGTACCGTCTTTTATTGGGCTTTATACCTCTTACTTGTTTATTTCATCACCACAATTTTAAACATTTTCAAGAACGTTTAATTACTGCTGTAAATTCAAAATTAAAGTTCTCTTTGAAACTAAATTATTACTCAATTATTAAATTTCTTATTCAATATCAAAATTTCTACATCAGAGGTACATTAAAAACTGCAATATGGGTGCGTATAAAATAAACTTTCTAATGGGTGTTTTCTTTTAAAGTGCTGTGCAGTTAATAAATTAAATCATTATTTCTCTTATGGTCCTTCCATTCAAAAGAAATGTGAGTATTCTTATTATTCCTTATGCTTGAAAGTCCTCGTTGTCATTGTAATTAATTTTAATTAATTTTCTTTCTTAATTTATAGTACTTGTATCAATTATACTCATGATTATACTGACCCAGATGACACAGGCCTATTTACCAAGCCTGATCAAAATCCTATCAAAAATACAGTCTCTAGAATGATAAGAAAATCTTTATAAATACAAGCACACCTCCTAATATTGCACAGGTCTCACTTAAAATAAAATTCACACAACATCTTGATGATTCTAATTTAGTCACCATTTATGATTAAAGCTGGGTCAGAAATATTGTCTCTCAAGTGTTAAGAAGCTCAACCAATCACATGCAAGATCACCTCATTAATATGCATGAACCACAACATAACTCAATTTATGAAAGTTCTTGATCATATAGGACTCTATTCAAAGTCTGATGAAAACCAGGTCAAAAATAGGGCTTTAAGAGTGGCAACAAGCTCAGCCAATCAGATGTAAGATAACCGTATTAATTTTCATGCATCTGAGGCTATCATTCATTATCAAATTTGGCCCGATCTTTATGATATAAGCATACATTCCAAGTTTGATCAAAATTAGATCAGAAATGTTTGCCAGTCAGATGCAGGATCGTCTCATTAATTGCATGGACCTTGCTCATTACAAACCTTGACTCTTACTATATAAATCCATATTTAGTTTTATTCAAATGCACGATAAGGTATATCATAAGCTCACAAGACGTTACTGTCAGGTGAGCTAAAAACTCCTTTTATAAAAGGTGTCCTTTTCTTACCTGTCCATTTTCCGTGTATCTAAGAGATATTGCCCCACTCACAGGTGGATCAGTGATAACCATTACTCCATCACTGACCACTGGCTCACCACAAAACTTAAATGCACAGAATTTAACTTTTGACCTGTACATTCGCCCCGGCTCTAGACTAAGCTGACCATTTCTAGTCTCAGCTACATTAGCAAGTTCTTCATACCCCGTCAAAGTTGTCCATACATCTGAAATAGAACAAGTTCTTCAGGAACCTTTAACAGAAATCATCTTTTAATATATACTAATATTTTACATTATGTAATAATTTGGACATAATAATATGATAATAATTTTCTCACACAAGAACTTTAAATAAAATAATGTTTCAATATCTGAATGTATTTTTTAATAAAATTTAAACATTTATACAATGCTTAACATTAAATGTCATAGATATCTCAGCAACTATAGTTGTTCTACAGTCATTCTACACTGCATATAATATTTTCTACAGTCATTTTACACTGCATATTAGAATATATTCAAATGATCTTGATACTGTTTATTGAGGAATTTACACAATTCCACAAAGTGTCATTGATTACACAATAGAATTTTGCCGGTACTGTTAGATTTGAGAAACTTCACCATGGATTAGTTCTTTCAAACCAATCAGAATCTGCTAGAATCATAGCAATGATGTCATGTTTTATGCCTGCCATATGTTTAAATAGTCCAGTAAGTAGATAACTAAATATTTTGTGCAGAAACCATTTTCTTTCTTCTTTCAGTCCCAGTTACCTAGACCTTTGACACCAAAATAGATAGGCATCTTCCTTACCCAAAGTGCAAACCAGCCATAAGGTTCGCTTGAGGTATGTTATGTAAAACTAATGTTATTGTGAAGAAAAAAAACAATTTTCTTCTTTCAGTTGAAGTGATTTTGATAGGGTTCTTTCTCACTCAAATGCAAGCCATTCATAATGTTGTAACTAACAATGGTGGAAAATGCCATTTATAATTGTACAGAAACAGTATTTCTTTTTTTAGACATGGTGACCTTGACCTCAAATATATAGCTTGAAATCAGTAGGATTCATCCTTATCCAAAGTGCAAATCAACCATAAAGCTTGGTAACTTTAGCCGGTTGACAACTAACAGGCAGACAAATGGATAGACATCATAATACACTCCTCATTATGATTGGTATGTAAAAAAAATCCTATTCCAAAAATAGCTGACCCAGTTTTACTATATTTAGTTTTTCCTAAGATGCAGCCTCAATGTAAGTGTTCATATAGTGGTGAATAGTGAAAAAATTTTACAATAAGAGATTGGACACAAATTTTGAAAAACTAATTTTTGAAGTAAACAAAAAATGTCTCTTTGATAATATATCTGGAGTACAAACACTACTCATAAATCCATCCCTAACAAAATCAAAAAGATGTTCAACAGTATTTCGGCTTATTTTAGCAACAAAAGTACCATAAAGGTCATCTGCTTCCCTAGGGCATAAGTCAACTAGAATGGTCTCACAGTGAAAAGAGGGATCAGCACCAAATTTTGTCAATCATCAATTATTACTGAATTGGATGTGCTCTTCCAATGGTGTAATTGGCTGGGGGAGGGACTTGAAACGGTATCATCAAATACATGTTTTACTTCAAAATTGTTTTCTTTTGTTCTTCAAATACATTACCTGATCGTAATATATCTGGAGAACAGGTAACAGTTAGAGGGGGAGACATACATTTATTGCAGAGTAGAACCAATCTCTGGGCTCCTAGTGTATATGATGAAGCTGGAGTCTTGAGCAGGGTAGCATTTAGTGCATTGTCATGAACACAGAGTGTGTGTTTTGGATTTTTAATGTAGCTTTCACAATTAGAGTCATATCACTACAATGTCTGCAGTGTGGTACTTGATTGTGATGTCTAGCACTGGGGGCCATCATGTCCACCCAGTCTGACATTATCCTGACACCAGATTGACCAGTCCTAACACTAACCTCTCAGTGCTGAGCGCCAAGCAAGGCACCTGTTAATACCATTTTTATAAGTCTTTGGTATGACTTGGCTGGGGTTCAAACCCGTGACCTCCCGCATCCAAGGCAGGTGCTCTAACCACTTAGACCACCAGAGCAGTCTATGCACAGATAAAAATCAAGTTATTGGGCTTCCACAAATCCAGCAGAAGAAGAGTAACTGGCATCAACAGAGAGCCTGTTGTGCTACTGATACAGGTATCACCTCATCAACAGATAGCCTGTTGTGCTACTAATACAGGTATCACCTCATCAACAGATAGCCTGTTGTGCTACTGGTATAGGTATCACCTCATCAAATAATAGCCTGTTGTGCTACTGATATAGGTATCACCTCATCAACAGATAGCCTGTTGTGCTACTGATATAGGTATCACCTCATCAACAGATAGCCTGTTGTGCTACTGATATAGGTATCACCTCATCTACAGATAGCCTGCTGTGCTACTGATATAGGTATAGCCTGTTGTGCTACTGATATAGGTATCACCTCATCAAAGGATAGCCTGTTGTGCTACTGATATAGGTATCACCTCATCAAAGGATAGCCTGTTGTGCTACTGATATAGGTATCATCTCATCAACAGATAGCCTGTTGTGCTACTGATATAGGTTTCACCTCATCAACGGATAGCCTGCTGTGCTACTGATATAGGTATCACCTCATCAAATAATAGCCTGTTGTTCTACTGATATAGGTATCACTTCATCAACAGATAGCCTGTTGTGCTTACTGACATAGGTCTCACCTCATCAAAGGTTAGCCTGTTGTGCTACTGATATAGGTATCACCTCATCAACAGATAGCCTGTTGTGCTACTGATACAGGTATCACCTCATCAACAGATAGCCTATTGTACTGATATAGGTATCACCTCATCAACTGATAGCCTGTTGTGCTACTGATATAGGTATCACCTCATCATCGGATAGCCTGTTGTGCTGCTGATATAGGTATAGCCTGTTGTGCTACTGATATAGGTATCACCTCATCAAACGATAGCCTGTTGTGCTACTGATATAGGTATCACCTCATCAAAGGATAGCCTGTTGTGCTACTGATATAGGTATCACCTCATCAACAGATAGCTTGTTGTGCTACTGATATAGGTTTCACCTCATCAATGGATAGCCTGTTGTGTAACTGATATAGGTATCACCTCATCAAATAATAGCCTGTTGTTCTACTGATATAGGTATCACTTCATCAACAGATAGCCTGTTGTGCTTACTGACATAGGTCTCACCTCATCAAAGGTTAGCCTGTTGTGCTACTGATATAGGTATCACCTCATCAACAGATAGCCTGTTGTGCTACTGATACAGGTATCACCTCATCAACAGATAGCCTATTGTACTGATATAGGTATCACCTCATCAACAGATAGCCTGTTGTGCTACTGATATAGGTATCACCTCATCATCGGATAGCCTGTTGTGCTGCTGATATAGGTATAGCCTGTTGTGCTACTGATATAGGTATCACCTCATCAAACGATAGCCTGTTGTGCTACTGATATAGGTATCACCTCATCAAAGGATAGCCTGTTGTGCTACTGATATAGGTATCACCTCATCAACAGATAGCTTGTTGTGCTACTGATATAGGTTTCACCTCATCAATGGATAGCCTGTTGTGTAACTGATATAGGTATCACCTCATCAAATAATAGCCTGTTGTTCTACTGATACAGGTATCACCTCATCAACAGATAGCCTATTGTGCTACTGACATAGGTCTCACCTCATCATAGGTTAGCCGTTAGCCTGTTGTGCTACTGATATAGGTATCACCTAATCAAAGGATAGCCTGTTGTGCTACTGATATAGGTCCTTGCCTTGCCTTGGCATCTGTCCGTCTACGGGAGACGATGGCATAGCTCCAAAGTATGCTTTTGCTTATCTTTCTTTTTAGCTCTCTTTTCAGCTTGTTTTATTCTTCTCTTTTCCTCTGCATTTTGAACTCCCTGCCTGACAGCTAGACACCAGCTGGAACGGTTGTTTGCACAGCTCTCCCAGTCGTTGACATTGATGTTTGCTGTCTTCATATCCTTCTTGCAAACATCTTTGTAGCGCAGATGTGGTCATCCAGTTGGTCGTGCACCTTCTGCTAACTCCCCATATAACAGGCCCTTGGGAATGCGACCTGGGTCCATTCTCTTGACATGGCAGAGCCAGCGAAGGCGCCTCTCGCTGAGTATGGAGAACATGCTGTTCATGTTGGCGCATTCTAGAACCTCTGTGTTGGGTACTTTGTCCTGCCACTGGATGTGCAGAATGCGCCGCAGACATCTCAGGTGGAAGCTGTTGAGTTTCCTCTCGTGTCTTGCATAGGTGGTCCATGTTTCGCTGCTGTAGAGAAGTGAGCTGAGCAAGCAGGCTTGGTAGACACGCAGTTTGGTCTTCTCTGTGAGGTTGGGGTTGTTCCAGACCCTCTGGTTAAGTCTGGCCATCACTGCTGCTGCCTTGGCAATCCTGCCGCCCACCTCAGAATCAATAGAGAGTGAGCTAGAGATGTTAGACCCGAGGTATGTGAAGTTCTCAACAACTTCCAAATTGTACCCATCGATGGAGACAGAGGGAGGGGAGTCTGTGTCCTGTGCCATGACATTCGTTTTCTTCAAACTGATGGTCAGTCCAAATTCCTTACATGCATGGGAGAGGTAGCATACCAGCTGCTGAAGTCCATCTTCCGTGTGTGATGTCAAGGCTGCATCGTCGGCAAAGAGCAATTCACATATGAGTACCTCTGTGACTTTAGTCTTAGCACGGAGACGGGTGATGTTGAACAGCTTGCCGTCAGCCCTGGTATGGATGTACACTCCCTCGCTGCAGTCCTTGAATGCGTACTGGAGAAGCATGGAGAAGAAGATGGCAAAGAGCATCGGTGCAAGGACACAGCCTTGTTTGACTCCGCTAATGACTGGGAATGCTTCAGATGTTGCGCCATTGAAGCACACTCTGCTGTGCATGTTCTCGTGGAACGACATAATGACAGCAAGCAGATGTGGGGGGCAGCCGATCTTCTGCAGGAGTCTGAAGAGTCCACTCCGACTAACCATGTCAAATGCCTTCATCAGGTCTATGAAGGCAATGTAGAGGGGCATCTGCTGCTCGCGACACTTCTCCTGCAGCTGACGTAGTGAGAAGATCATGTCTACAGTTGACCTGCCGGCTCAAAATCCACACTGGGACTCTGGGTAGACGCGGGAGGCTAGGATCTGCAAGCGCGCCAAGGCAACACGGGCGAAAGCCTTTCCAACAATGCTGAGGAGGGAGATGCCCCGATAGTTGTTGCATTCACTATGGTCTCCTTTGTTTTTGTACAAAGTGACGATGTTGGCGTCATGCATGTCCCGTGGGATGTATCCCTGTTCCCAGCAAAGGCAGAGGAGTGTGTGTAGGGGCTGGAGCAGTGCTGGTTTTCCGCTCTTGAGGACTTCAGGCGGAATGCCGTCGCTTCCAGGAGCCTTCCCACAGGCAAGGCAATCGATGGCTTTTCTGAGCTCTTCCAGGGTGGGCTGTGTGTCTAGCTCCTCCATGACAGGCAGGTCTGGAATGGCATCCAGGGCAGTTCCAGTGACATTGTTTTGGGTTGCATATAGCTCGAGATAGTGCTCAACCCATCGCTGCAGTTGTTTCCCCTGGTTTGTGATGACTTCGCCCGTCTTGGACTTGAGGGGGGCGGTCTTGTAGCTGGGGGGGCCTGTCGCCTTTTTGATACCCTCATACATTCCTCTTGTATCCACGGTGTCAGCAGCTGTCTGTATACTGTTGCAAAGGTTCAGCCAGTAGGTGTTGGCACAGCGGCGGGCGGTCTTCTGGGCGTTATTCCTTGCAATCCTGAGGGCTTGTAGTGTTCTGGGGAAAGGTGCAGCCTTGTATGCCAGGAGGGCTTTCCTCTTTGCCTCAGTCATGGGCTCCATCTCCTCCCAGTTTGCCTCATACCAGTCGACATTCTTTCGCTCCCTCTTCCTGTAAGCTGTGATGGCTGAATTGTACAGAGTCACGGATATGGGACCACTTGGAGTCAATGGTGTCATCAGGTGTCACTTTGGTGAGGGCTTCCTTCAGTTTGCTGATGAACTGCTGTGTTTTCTCTGGGTTGCTTGCACAGCAGGTGTTGATACGTGGGTGACCCTTCTTCTTGGCGTGGTGCAGCTTCTTGGGTAATATTCGCACCTTGCTGGCCATGAGGGAATGGTCCGTGTCTCAATCGTCACTGTGGTAGCTGCGGGTAAGGAGGACACTGGCCAGTTCTGCATGCCTGGTGATGACGAGGTCTAGCTGGTGCCAGTGGCGTGAATGTGGGTGTCTCCACGACACCTGGTGGATCTCCTTGCATTTGAAGAAAGTGTTGGTCACACATAGGCTGTGGGAGCAGCACATCTCCAGCAGTCGCTGACCATTCTCGTTGATCTTGCCCCTTCCGTAAAAACCGAGACAGGTGGACCAGGCCTCATGGTCAGCTCCCACTCTAGCATTGAAGTCTCCTAGTAAGTAAAGGCTTTCATTGTTGGGGACACTGGATATTGCCTGATCCAGAGCCTCATAAAACTTGTCTTTCTCCTCGTAGGTGGAGTAGAGGGTTGGGGCATACATACTGAAGATGTTGACCGGGCCTAAGGATGTTGACAGCCGGAGGGCAAGGATTCTCTCAGTACCTGATGATGGAGGTTCAATGAAGGCGATTAGCGTGTTCTTGACGGCAAAGCCTACACCATGCTGCCTAGGTTCATCCAAGGGCTTCCCCTGCCAAAAGAATGTGTAATTGGCTTCCCTGATGGTGCCGCTGTCAGCCAGTCGGGTCTCCTGGAGGCAGGCAATGTCGATGTTCAGTCGGGAGAGTTCTCTGTCAATGACGGCAGTCTTCCGTGCATTGTTGATCTGCTGTAGGTCAGTGGTCAATCCAGGACACATGGTCCTGATGTTCCAGGTTGCAAAACGAAGAGTTGGAGTCTTTTTATTTCTTCTTTTAGTCTTTCCTGGTGCAGAGTTTTGTGGCCCACTTGTCGAGATGGTTCTCTAAGCTCCACACGCCCAGTGAAGCAGGCAGGCCATGGCGGGCAGCACCTTACTGACTGAAGGCTGCCCAGCTTGAGGCGGGTGGTAGCTGTCCAGTGAGACCTGATGATCTCTTCCACCATCAGAAGTAACCCCTGGCGCCAAGCTCTACGCCAATCGAGCTTTGACATAAAACCGGTAAACTGTTACTTCTCGTGTTGTGCCGACGCCGTACGACGACGCTGGAGTGTCCTCTCCAGTGGAGCTATGAAGCCTGGGCAGGGTGGTATGGAGAATCAGCTGTTGCCCATGCAGCAGATCCCCCCTCTCCACGCAGCTGGTGTGCCCAGGGGAACGACGAATGCCGATACAGCTTGGCACCAACAGCATCACAGGAGTTGCTGGAATGACGTTGAAGTCAATGTCATACCGCCTTAGGGACTCCATCTCCAGATTTTCTGTCGGGGTTTACTCCCTTAGCCTTTCCCATGGGTGGGTATAGCCACAAGGCAGCAGAGGTTTGGAATCTGAGTTTTCCTTCTCCTAGATGAGCTACCATCCAAGGTTTACGAGTCCCATCTACCCGAAGCTTCGGGGTACTGATATAGGTATCACCTCATCAACAGATAGCCTGTTGTGCTACTGAGATAGGTATCACCTCATCAAAGGATAGCCTGTTGTGCTACTGATATAGGTATCACCTCATCATCGGATAGCCTGTTGTGCTACTGATACAGGTATCACCTCATCAATGGATAGCCTGTTGTGCTACTGATATAGGTATCACCTCATCAAAGGATAGCATGTTGTGCTACTGATATAGGTATCACCTCATCAATGGATAGCCTGTTGTGCTACTGAGATAGGTATCACCTCATCAAAGGATAGCCTGTTGTGCTACTGATATAGGTATCACCTCATCAACAGATAGTCTGTTGTGCTACTGATACAGGTATCACCTCATCAATGGATAGCCTGTTGTGCTACTGATATAGGTATCACCTCATCAAAGGATAGCATGTTGTGCTACTGATATAGGTATCACCTCATCAAAGGATAGCATGTTGTGCTACTGATATAGGTATCACCTCATCAATGGATAGCCTGTTGTGCTACTGATATAGGTATCACCTCATCAATGGATAGCCTGTTGTGCTACTGATACAGGTATCACCTCATCAATGGATAGCCTGTTGTGCTACTGATATAGGTATCACCTCATCAAAGGATAGCCTGTTGTGCTACTGATATAGGTATCACCTCATCAACAGATAGCCTGTTGTGCTACTGATATAGGTATCACCTCATCAACAGATAGCCTGCTGTGCTACTGATATAGGTCTTGCCTTGTCAAACTTACCCTTTCAAAACAAGAAGTCTGTAGTAAAAGCTCAAGAATGTCATCTCTGACCTCCATCCCAAGACAAGGATAAAGCTTTGTAAAGAGTGTTCTGCCCAGGCATTAATCCAAGCTTTGTAAAGAGTGTTCTGCCCAGGCATACTCTAAGCTTTGTAAAGAATGTTCTGCCCAGGTATTACTCCAAGCTTTCTAAAGACTGTTCTGCCCATGCATTAGTCCAAGTTTTGTAAAGACTGTTCTGCCCAGGTATACTCCAAGCTTTGTAAAGAGTGTTCTGCCCAGGCGTACTCCAAGCTTTGTAAAGAGTGTTCTGCCCAGCCATTAGTCCGAGGTTTGTAAAAACTGTTCTGCCCAGGCATTAGTCCAAGTTTTGTAAAGACTGTTTTGCCCAGGCATTAGTCCACATTTTAAAAAGAGTGTTCTGCCCAGGCATTAGTCCAAGCTTTGTAACGTGTTCTGCCCAGGCATACTCCAAGCTTTGTAAAGAGTGTTCTGCCCAGGCATTAGTCCAAGTTTTGTAAAGTATGTTCTGCCCAGGCATTAGTCCAAGGTTTATTAAGATTGTTCTGCCCAGGCATTAGTCCAAGTTTTGTAAAGACTGTTCTGCCCAGGCATTAGTCCACATTTTAAAAAGAGTGTTCTGCCCAGGCATTAGTCCAAGCTTTGTAAAGAGTGATCTGCCCAGGCATTAATCCAAGCTTTGTAAAGAGTGTTCTGCCCAGGCATTAGTCCAAGTTTTGTAAAGATTGTTCTGCCCAGGTATTAGTCCAAATTTTGTAAAGACTGTTCTGCCCAGGCATTAGTCCAAGTTTTGTAAAGATTGTTCTGCCCAGGCATTACTCCAAGCTTTGTAAAGACTGTTCTGCCCAGGCATTAGTACAAGTTTTGTAAAGACTGTTCTGCCCAGGCATTAGTCCAAGTTCTGTAAAGAGTGTGCTGCCCATGCACAAGTCCAATATTGACAGAAGAGTAATGAGCTTTGGTGTCAATCCCTCTATCCCCTGGATGCCACACTAGTCTCACTTCCAATGAGACAAACAGATGACCTTGTTTTGCACATATTTATTGCTAGAACAAGCAAGATTATGAATATCTTTAATAGTATGGGAAGGCTTGATTTGTGAGGTAGTGAATGTATTCAAAAGCATGGGAAGGCTGGATTTGTGAGGTCTTGAATGTATTCAAAAGCATGGGAAGGCTGGATTTGTGAGGTAGTGAATATATTCAAAAGCATGGGAAGGCTGGATTTGTGAGGTCTTGAATGTATTCAAAAGCATGGGAAGGCTTGATTTGTGAGGTAGTGAATGTATTCCAAAGCATGAAAAGGCTTGATTTGTGAGGTAGTGAATGTATTCAAAAGCATGGGAAGGCTGGATTTGTGAGGTAGTGAATGTATTCAAAAGCATGGGAAGGCTTGGTTTGTGAGGTAGTGAATGTATTCAAAAGCATGGGAAGGCTTGGTTTGTGAGGTAGTGAATGTATTCCAAAGCATGGGAAGGCTTGATTTGTGAGGTAGTGAATGTATTCCAAAGCATGGGAAGGCTGGATTTGTGAGGTAGTGAATGTATGCAAAACCATGGCAAGGCTTGATTTGTGAGGTAGTGAATGTATTCAAAAGCATGGGATGGATGGATTTGTGAGGTTGAGAATGCATTTAATAGCATGGGAAGCCTGGATTTGTGAGGTAGTGGATGTCTTCAATAGCATGAAAAATATGGATCTGTGAGGCAGTGGATGTCTTCAATAGCATAGCCCTTTACCTCATGCAACCGTCTCTGGACGCCTCTACAAAAGTCACATTGAAGCACCTTTTGACGCCTCTACAAAAGTCCCATGGAAGCGCCTTTTGACGTTGGCTGTAAACATCAGCCATTTTAAGCCGGTTTTCGTAGCACCACCTTCAGGGAAAACCCCTTATTAGATACTACATTCATTTCTGCGAATGACAATTACGTCAGATCACATGGTCACTGTTTATGTACTGGTCGATATCTGCTATTTAAAGTAACTGGGTCGTAATCTCCACTCTCCAAAATGGCGGTCGCGGATTTCATTAAGTACTTATGAAGTTTTCACGATTAGAATCACAACTATGAAAGATTAACCTAGGTAAAGGCTCTGATATTGATGTAGGCAGCAATTAGCTTTTATGAATTATCAAATTCAGATGACTTAGTGATGTAGACACAGACGAAAAACTTGTAAATTTCGAGTACAAGAAATGGCAGTTGCTGTTGCTCACACGGCCTCACTGACATGAAGGTGAACAAGTTCTCTCCAGATTTTAAAGCACATAACAAATTCTTCCATGATAAATAATTACACAGCTATAACAATCGGACTTTACTCTTAAATTGTTCCACATATAATAGATGTGTACCAAAAATGTAAAATGGTTAAATTGCTGTGTTAAACGTAACATACACTACATTGCTTAAAAGTTCACAGGCAGGCTATGTGTATGCGGTCGACTAGGTAACATGTGTTCTATATATAGCACGCTGCACTTTGTCATTATGCTCTATGAGGTAAAGGGATAGAAAAGCTGGATTTGTGAGGTATAGAATGTATTCAAAAGCATGGGAAGGATGGATTTGAGAGGTGTTGGATGTTTTTAACAGCATGGGTAGGATGGATTTGTAAGGTAGAGAATGTATTTAAAAGCATGGGAAGGCTGGATTTGTGAGGTAGAGAATGTATTTAAAAGCATGGGAAGGCTTGATTTGAGAGGTGTTGGATGTTTTTAACAGCATGGGAAGGATGGATTTGTAAGGAAGAAAATGTCTTCAACAGCATGGGAAGGTTGGATTTGTGAGGTAGAGAATGTATTTAAAAGCATGGGAAGGCTGGATTTGTAAGGTAGAGAATGTATTTAAAAGCATGGGAAGGCTGGATTTGTGAGGTGTTGGATGTTTTTAACAGCATGGGAAGGATGGATTTGTAAGGTAGAGAATGTATTTAAAAGCATGGGAAGGCTGGATTTGTGAGGTAGAGAATGTATTTAAAAGCATGGGAAGGCTGGATTTGAGAGGTGTTGGATGTTTTTAACAGCATGGGAAGGATGGATTTGTAAGGTAGAAAATGTCTTCAACAGCATGGGAAGGTTGGATTTGTGAGGTAGAGAATGTATTTAAAAGCATGGGAAGGCTTGATTTGTGAGGTAGTGAATGTATTCCAAAGCATGGGAAGGATGGATTTGAGAGGTGTTGGATGTTTTTAACAGCATGGGAAGGATGGATTTGTAAGGTAGAGAATGTCTTCAACAGCATGGGAAGGTTGGATTTGTGAGGTAGAGAATGTATTTAAAAGCATGGGAAGGCTTGATTTGTGAGGTATAGTGAATGTATTCCAAAGCATGGGAAGGCTGGATTTGTGAGGTAGTGAATGTATGCAAAACCATGGCAAGGCTTGATTTGTGAGGTAACAGTTCACAGGCAGGCTATGTGTATGCGGTCGACTAGGTAACATGTGTTCTATATATAGCACGCTGCACTTTGTCATTATGCTCTATGAGGTAAAGGGATAGAAAGGCTGGATTTGTGAGGTAGAGAATGTATTTAAAAGCATGGGAAGGATGGATTTGAGAGGTGTTGGATGTTTTTAACAGCATGGGAAGGCTGGATTTGTAAGGTAGAGAATGTATTTAAAAGCATGGGAAGGCTTGTTTTTTGAGAGGTGTTGGATGTTTTTAACAGCATGGGAAGGATGGATTTTTGAGGTAGTGAATGTCTTCAATATCATGGGAAGGCTGGATTTATGAGGTAGTGAATGTCTTCAATATCATGGGAAGGCTGGATTTTTGAGGCAGTGAATGTCTTCAATATCATGGGAAGGCTGGATTTATGAGGTAGTGAATGTCTTCAATATCATGGGAAGGCTGGATTTATGAGGTAGTGAATGTCTTCAATATCATGGGAAGGCTGGATTTGTGAGGTAGTCAGTGTCTTTCATAGCATGGACAGCTGGATTTGGGAGGTAGTTGATGTACTTAACATGATCTGATGGAAGAGGTGTGTGCATAATTTCCATCAAGCAAACGGAGAGGGCCAAAAAAATATATTATGGGGGTGGGGTGAGCACTGAATTTCTTTCTAAGCACTGACTTGAAGATGAATTCTTGGATTGAAATCAGACTGGACACAATTTTTTCAGCAGTTTTCCATAAATTCTATGAAAAATATCAGATCCATAAAGTATTAGTGCATAACACGTGTAATCCATGATACAAGTTTGATATCAATAAGTAGATGTACCCATGATGCAAGTTTGATATCAATAAATAGATATATCGATGATTCAAATTTGATATCAATAAGTAGATATATACATGATGCAAGTCTGATATCAATAACACAAGTCTGATATCAATAAGTAGATATATCGATGATGCAAGTTTGATATCAATAACACAAATCTGATATCAATAAGTAGATATATCGATGATGCAAGTTTGATATCAATAACACAAGTCTGATATCAATAAGTAGATATATTGATGATTCAAATTTGATATCAATAAGTAGATGTACCCATGATGCAAGTTTGATATCGATAACACAAGTCTGATATCAATAAGAGGATGTACCCAAGATACAAATTTGATATTGATAAGTAGACGTATCCATGATAGAAGTATGATATCAATAATTAGATGTACCCATGATGCAAGTTTGATGTTGATAACACAAGTCTGATATCAACTGGTAGATGTACCCATGATGCAAGTTTGATATCAATAAGACGATGTACCCATGATGCAAGTTTGATATCAATAAGACAATGTACCCATGATGCAAGTTTGATATCAATAAGACGATGTACCCATGATGCAAGTTTGATATCAATAAGACGATGTACCCATGATGCAAGTTTGATATCAATAAGACGATGTACCCATGATGCAAGTTTGATATCAATAAGACAATGTACCCATGATGCAAGTTTGATATCAATAAGACGATGTACCCATGATGCAAGTTTGATATCAATAAGACGATGTACCCATGATGCAAGTTTGATATCAATAAGACGATGTACCCATGATGCAAGTTTGATATCAATAAGACGATGTACCCATGATGCAAGTTTGATATCAATAAGACAATGTACCCATGATGCAAGTATGATATCAATAAGTATAACAGTACATCATTTCTGACTAGGTCCATGGATACAGGATGCATAAAAATGGCAGAAAATGAATTCTATATACCCATGCTCTTCAAATTTGGGTACTGTAATAATAGAAAGGCAACAGATTGGCAGCTTCATCGTCTGATTTGGCATCATCATGTTTACATGATTAGCAATCATGATAGGCAATTTCTCAAATACCCTTTCACCTCAAACCACCAGGGGGGCCCAGAGTGGCCGAATGGTCTAAAGCGTTCTCCGTTACGGATCACTGCCATCTCACCTCTGTCTGAGTAGGTACAAGTCTCAGATTCTGCCAATGTGGGTATGTGAGAAAGCTTGCCAGTAGCTTCTCAAGGGTCGGTGGTTCTTTCCAGAAATTTCCTGGGTTCTTCCTCCACCATTAATACTGGCTGCCATGTATAGCCTATCATGTGCTGAAAAATGGCGTTAAACCCTACAACAACAACAACAACAATCCACCAGGAACAGGTTATTATCTAAGATGTTGAAACTACTTCCACAATGAAATAAATTACATTCAGCCAAAACTTAATTTTTATCTAAATGTTGAACACAAGTCACATTTTAAATTTAATATGTTGAACATTTTATAATTAATATTAAAACTTTAAATCTCAAACATAATATTTCAAGACTAAATTCAAACATATTATTTCCTATATTTAATGTATTTATTTTTAAAAAAATATTACATTTCAAATATAAATTTTAAAATGTTCACTTAATATTACAACCTACCCAAGAAAGGTGCTCTTATCTCTACACTCCAATACACAAAAGTTGCGTATGGTTTCATATTGTCTGGCACTGTCCAGTAAGCATGGAGGCTGTTAGCTGAAGACTGGTAGTCAATATCCGTCTGGCACGGTATACGTTGGTCCTGTAACATACATGTATTTTGTATAGACACAGCTGTTACAGTAGTAAGTATCCATCTGGTATTGTATACTTTCGTCCTGTAACATACATGCATTTGTATAGACACAGCTGTTACAGTAGTAAGTATCCATCTGGCATGGTATACTTTCATCTTGTAACATACATGTATTTTGTATAGACACAGCTGTTACGGTAGTAAGTATCCATCTGGCATGGTATACTTTCATCTTGTAACATACATGTATTTTGTATAGACACAGTTGTTACAGTAGTAAGTATCCATCTGGCATGGTACACTTTTGTCCTGTAACATACATGTATTTTGTATAGACACAGCTGTTACAGTAGTAAGTATCCATCTGGCATGGTATACTTTTGTCCTGTAACATAATGTATTTTGTATAGACACATATGTTACAGTAGAATTGAGTTTTATTTGCATATAAGCCAGCCCCTTGTATCTCAAATATATTAAGTAAGCACATGTGTGATCCCCATTTCTACAAGTCCCAGACTTTGATACCGTTGAACATTATTTACTGGCTGTTGAAACTCTTATTTGAAATCATACATTTAATGTGTAAAATTCTGAACCTATACAAATTAATCAGCTTTGAATACAATGTTGAAACAAAATTACATATTCATGAAAATAAGTAGCCACTCATACTTACATCTGTATGATGGGTGAAATGTTTGGCAGACAGACCTGTGAAAAATGGAAAATTATCGTATAAATTTACTTTACTGTACAACAGTTACATATCCATAGATGGACTGAAAGACAATCAGACAGATCGAATAACCAAAGGAATGACTTGTGGATAACATGATAAATTGAAGATTAATGTTCAAACACACACTAGACAGACAGGCATAGATTAGACAGACAGACAGACAGAGAGATAGATAGGCAGACAGACAGACTGACAGATAGATAGATAGATAGACCAAGATACAGATGGACAGACATACAGACAGATGGATAGATAGATATATAGATAGATAGACAGACAGACAGACAGACAGACAGATAGATAGACAGATAGATAGATAGATAGATAGATTAGATAGATAGATAGATAGATAGATAGATAGATAGATAGAATCTTCTCCATGTAAAGACCCAGTAATGGGTAATTTTACCCAATTTACATTTCATTTGTATTTCATCTGCATTTGGAATTCATTTCATTTGCAATTTGTATGCATTCCATTGACAACTGCATTATGTATGCATTCCATTGACATTCACATTCTGTATGCATTCCATTTATTTTTGCATTCTCTATGCATTTCATTCACATTTGCATTCTGTATGTATTTCATTCACATCTGCATACTGTATGCATTCCATTGACATTCACATTCTGTATGCATTCCATTCACATTTGCATTCTCTATGCATTGTTTACATTTGCATTCTGTATGCATTCCACTGACATTCACATTCTGTATGCATTCCATTCACATTTGCATTCTCTATGCATTCCATTCACATTTGCATTCTCTATGCATTCCATTGACATTTGCATTCTGTATGCATTCCATTGACATTTGCATTCTGTATGCATTCCATTCACATTTGCATTCTGTATGCGCTCCATTGACATTTGCATTCTGTATGCATTCCATTGACATTTGCATTCTCTATGCATTCCATTGACATTTGCATTCTCTATGCATTCCATTGACATTTGCATTCTGTATGCATTCCATTGACATTTGCATTCTCTATGCATTTCATTCACATCTGCATTCTGTATGCATTCCATTGACATTTGCATTCTGTATGCATTCCATTGACATTTGCATTCTGTATGCATTCCATTGACATTTGCATTCTCTATGCATTCCATTCACATTTGCATTCTGTATGCATTCCATTCACATTTGCATTCTGTATGCATTCCATTGACATTTGCATTCTGTATGCATTGTTTACATTTGCATTCTGTATGCATTTCATTCACATCTGCATTCTGTATGCACTCCATTGACATTTCCATTCTGTATGCATTGTTTACATTTGCATTCTGTATGCATTTCATTCACATCTGCATTCTGTATGCACTCCACTGACATTTGCATTCTGTATGCATTCCATTGACATTCACATTCTCTATGCATTCCATTGACATCTGCATTCTGTATGCACTCCATTGACATTTGCATTCTGTATGCACTCCATTGACATTTGCATTCTGTATGCACTCCATTGACATTTGCATTCTGTATGCATTCCATTGACATTCACATTCTCTATGCATTCCATTGACATTCACATTCTGTATGCATTCCATTGACATTTGCATTCTGTATGCACTCCATTGACATTTGCATTCTGTATGCACTCCATTGACATTTGCATTCTGTATGCACTCCATTGACATTTGCATTCTGTATGCATTCCATTGACATTTGCATTCTGTATGCACTCCATTGACATTTGCATTCTGTATGCATTTCATTGACATTTGCATTCTGTATGCATTCCATTGACATTCACATTCTCTATGTATTCCATTGACATTTGCATTCTGTATGCACTCCATTGACATTTGCATTCTGTATGCACTCCATTGACATTTGCATTCTGTATGCACTCCATTGACATTTGCATTCTCTATGCATTCCATTACATTCACATTCTGTATGCACTCCATTGACATTTGCATTCTGTATGCACTCCATTGACATTCACATTCTGTATGCATTCCATTGACATTCACATTCTGTATGCATTCCATTACATTCACATTCTGTATGCACTCCATTGACATTTGCATTCTGTATGCATTTCATTCACATCTGCATTCTGTATGCATTCCATTGACATTTGCATTCTGTATGCACTCCATTGACATTTGCATTCTGTATGCACTCCATTGACATTTGCATTCTCTGTGCATTCCATTGATATTTGCATTCTGTATGCATTCCATTGACATTCACATTCTCTATGCATTCCATTGACATTTGCATTCTGTATGCACTCCATTGACATTTGCATTCTGTATGCATTGGTTTTACATTTGCATTCTGTATGCATTTCATTCACATTCTGTATGCACTCCATTGACATTTGCATTCTCTATGCATTTCATTCACATCTGCATTCTGTATGCATTACATTGACATTTGCATTCTGTATGCACTCCATTGACATTTGCATTCTCTATGTATTCCATTGATATTTGCATTCTGTATGCATTCCATTGACATTCACATTCTCTATGCATTTCATTGACATTTGCATTCTATATGCACTCCATTGACATTTGCATTCTGTATGCATTGTTTTTACATTTGCATTCTGTATACATTTCATTGACATTGGCATTCTGTATGCACTCCACTGACATTTGCATTCTGTATGCATTCCATTGACATTTGCATTTTGTATGCATTCCATAGACATTTGCATTCTGTATGCACTCCATTGACATTTGCATTCTGTATGCATTTTATTTGCATCTGCATTCTGTATGCATTCCATTGACATTTGCATTCTGTATGCATTCCATTGAGATTTGTATTCTGTATGCACTCCATTGACATTTGCATTCTGAATGCATTGTTTTTACATTTGCATTCTGTATGCATTTCATTCACATCTGCATTCTGTATGCATTCCATTGACATTTGCATTTGTATGCATTTCATTCACATCTGCATTCTGTATGCACTCTATTGACATTTGGATTCTGTATGCATTGTTTTTACATTTGCATTCTGTATGCATTTCATTCACATCTGCATTCTGTATGCACTCCATTGACATTTGCATTCTGTATGCATTGTTTTTACATTTGCATTCTGTATGCATTTCATTGACATTTGCATTCTCTATGCATTCCATTGACCTTTGCATTCTCTATGCATTCTTTTTGCATTTACATTCTGTATGCATTTCATTGACATTTGCATTCTCTATGCATTTCATTGACATTTGCATTCTGTATGCATTGTTTTTACATTTGCATTCTGTATGCATTCCATTAAATTCACATTCTGTATGCACTCCATTGACATTTGCATTCTGTATGCATTCCATTGACATTCACATTCTGTATGCATTCCATTGACATTTGCATTCTGTATGCATTCCATTGACATTTGCATTCTGTATGCATTCTTTTTACATTTACATTCTGTATGCATTTCATTCACATCTGCATTCTGTATGCATTCCATTGACATTCACATTATGTATGCATTCCATTGACATTTGCATTCTGTATGCACTCCATTGACATTCACATTCTGTATGCATTGCATTGACATTCACATTCTGTATCCATTTCATTGACATTTCATTCTGTATGCACTCCATTGACATTCACATTCTGTATGCACTCCATTGACATTCACATTCTGTATGCATTCCATTGACATTTGCATTCTGTATGCATTCCATTGACATTTGCATTCTGTATGCATTCTTTTTACATTTACATTCTGTATGCATTTCATTCACATCTGCATTCTGTATGCATTCCATTGACATTCACATTCTGTATGCATTCCATTGACATTTGCATTCTGTATGCACTCCATTGACATTCACATTCTGTATGCATTGCATTGACATTCACATTCTGTATCCATTTCATTGACATTTCATTCTGTATGCACTCCATTGACATTCACATTCTGTATGCACTCCATTGACATTCACATTCTGTATGCATTCCATTGACATTTGCATTCTCTATGCATTCCATTGACATTCTCATTCTGTATGCATTCTTTTTACATTTACATTCTGTATGCATTTCAATCACATCTGCATTCTGTATGCATTCCATTGACATTCACATTCTGTATGCATTCCATTGACATTTGCATTCTGTATGCACTCCATTGACATTCACATTCTGTATGCATTGCATTGACATTCACATTCTGTATCCATTCCATTGACATTTGCATTCTGTATGCACTCCATTGACATTTGCATTCTGTATGCATTGTTTTTACATTTGCATTCTGTATGCATTTCATTGACATTTGCATTCTCTATGCATTCCATTGACCTTTGCATTCTCTATGCATTCTTTTTGCATTTACATTCTGTATGCATTTCATTCACATTTGCATTCTCTATGCATTTCATTGACATTTGCATTCTGTATGCATTGTTTTTACATTTGCATTCTGTATGCATTCCATTAAATTCACATTCTGTATGCACTCCATTGACATTTGCATTCTGTATGCATTCCATTGACATTCACATTCTGTATGCATTCCATTGACATTTGCATTCTGTATGCATTCCATTGACATTTGCATTCTGTATGCATTCTTTTTACATTTACATTCTGTATGCATTTCATTCACATCTGCATTCTGTATGCATTCCATTGACATTCACATTATGTATGCATTCCATTGACATTTGCATTCTGTATGCACTCCATTGACATTCACATTCTGTATGCATTGCATTGACATTCACATTCTGTATCCATTTCATTGACATTTCATTCTGTATGCACTCCATTGACATTCACATTCTGTATGCACTCCATTGACATTCACATTCTGTATGCATTCCATTGACATTTGCATTCTGTATGCATTCCATTGACATTTGCATTCTGTATGCATTCTTTTTACATTTACATTCTGTATGCATTTCATTCACATCTGCATTCTGTATGCATTCCATTGACATTCACATTCTGTATGCATTCCATTGACATTTGCATTCTGTATGCACTCCATTGACATTCACATTCTGTATGCATTGCATTGACATTCACATTCTGTATCCATTTCATTGACATTTCATTCTGTATGCACTCCATTGACATTCACATTCTGTATGCACTCCATTGACATTCACATTCTGTATGCATTCCATTGACATTTGCATTCTCTATGCATTCCATTGACATTCTCATTCTGTATGCATTCTTTTTACATTTACATTCTGTATGCATTTCAATCACATCTGCATTCTGTATGCATTCCATTGACATTCACATTCTGTATGCATTCCATTGACATTTGCATTCTGTATGCACTCCATTGACATTCACATTCTGTATGCATTGCATTGACATTCACATTCTGTATCCATTTCATTGACATTTCATTCTGTATGCACTCCATTGACATTCACATTCTGTATGCACTCCATTGACATTCACATTCTGTATGCATTCCATTGACATTTGCATTCTGTATGCATTCCATTGACATTTGCATTCTGTATGCATTCTTTTTACATTTACATTCTGTATGCATTTCATTCACATCTGCATTCTGTATGCATTCCATTGACATTCACATTCTGTATGCATTCCATTGACATTTGCATTCTGTATGCACTCCATTGACATTCACATTCTGTATGCATTGCATTGACATTCACATTCTGTATCCATTTCATTGACATTTCATTCTGTATGCACTCCATTGACATTCACATTCTGTATGCACTCCATTGACATTCACATTCTGTATGCATTCTATTGACATTCACATTCTGTATGCACTCCATTGACATTCACATTCTGTATGCATTCCATTGACATTTGCATTCTGTATACATTCCATTGACATTCACATTCTGTATGCATTCCATCAACATTTGGATTCTGTATGCACTCCATTGACATTTGCATTCTGTATGCATTCCATTGACATTCACATTCTGTATGCATTCCATCGACATTTGCGTTCTGTATGCACTCCATTGAAATTTGCATTCTGTATGCATTCCATTGACATTCACATTCTATATGCATTCCACGACATTCACATTCTGTATGCATTCCATTGACATTTGCATTCTGTATGCATTCCATTGACATTTGCATTCTGTATGCACTCCATTGACATTTGCATTCTGTATGCATGCCATTGACATTTGCATTCTGTATGCATTCCATTGACATTTGCATTCTGTATGCATTCAATTGACATTCACATTCTGTATGCACTCCATTGACATTTGCATTCTGTATGCATTCCATTGACATTCACATTCTCTATGCATTCCATTGACATTCACATTCTGTATGCATTCCATTGACATTTGCATTCTGTATGCACTCCATTGACATTTGCATTCTGTATGCACTCCATTGACATTTGCATTCTCTATGCACTCCATTGACATTTGCATTCTCTATGCATTCCATTGACATTTGCATTCTGTATGCATTCCATTGACATTTGCATTCTGTATGCACTCCATTGACATTTGCATTCTCTATGCATTTCATTCACATCTGCATTCTGTATGCATTCCATTGACATTTGCATTCTGTATGCATTCCATTGACATTTGCATTCTGTATGCATTCCATTGACATTTGCATTCTGTATGCATTCCATTGACATTTGCATTCTGTATGCACTCCATTGACATTTGCATTCTCTATGCATTCCATTGACATTTGCATTCTGTATGCACTCCATTGACATTTGCATTCTGTATGCATTCCATTGACATTTGCATTCTGTATGCATTCCATTGACATTTGCATTCTGTATGCACTCCATTGACATTTGCATTCTCTATGCATTTCATTCACATCTGCATTCTGTATGCATTCCATTGACATTTGCATTCTGTATGCATTCCATTGACATTTGCATTCTGTATGCACTCCATTGACATTTGCATTCTCTATGCATTCCATTGACATTTGCATTCTGTATGCATTCCATTGACATTCATATTCTGTATGCATTCCATTGACATTTGCATTCTGTATGCATTCCATTGACATTTGCATTCTGTATGCACTCCATTGACATTTGCATTCTCTATGCATTCCATTGACATTTGCATTCTGTATGCATTCCATTGACATTCATATTCTGTATGCATTCCATTGACATTTGCATTCTGTATGCACTCCATTGACATTTGCATTCTGTATGCAATTTTTTTACATTTTTATTCTGTATGCATTCCATTTACATTTTCACACCTGCATTTCAGCTATCATCTCATCATTTACGGTTACTTTCAGAAATGCATCCAGATTTTGCTTTGATTATTTCCATTCATTATTACCTTTTGCTTTCATTTGTTTGGAATGAAGTTGAAATGCATTTACTGAAAAGTCAGGTTTTCCAATTTTGAGTGTCCAAGAGAGGTTAGGTTATGTTGCTTTCATACTTTCTTATTAACAACATGCATAGTTACAGCATAAATTGCAGAAGACAACTTCAATGAACTTTCACAATAAATAATAAATAAAGCTATAACAGTGTAAGAATATACAGCTGTAGACTATTTGTCAGTGAATTTTGTTCCTGTTTCAGTTCATTTGAATAGAAACTAAATATATTAACATTATATTAGTAATTAATAAACATTATCATCATCCTCACAGCAGCATGAGTTTCTGTGTCTGCCTTAGACCCTGGCCCAATTTTACCTTTGCCAATATGGCAGTGCCAATATGACATTATCCAGATTGAGATGCTTCAGAGACTGAGACTGTCATTAGGCAGTATTTTTCACCAGTAATCTGTATGTTCACTTCAATCAGGTGGGTTACATAACATCTCAATAATACATCACAGATAAGCTGACAATATCATTGTGATACAAGTACAGACTTCACTTAAGTACATGGACATTAACCCATTACCAGTCTTGTAATGTTAACATATTCTGGATTTCTTCTTCGTTTGCTTTCTACTGTTTTGATGACTGTGGGGTACATATAATATTGTCTATCATGAACGATTAATTGTACAGGATACTGTCTTCATACATCAACAGAAAGCCACTCAACAATAGTCTATACATAAATATACATTACGGACCAATTGTACGATTACAAGAAAAGCTCCTGATCAGTCCTTAGTTTTATGACACAGAACCAGTCTACCTCTACAGCAATAATTTCATAACTTGAAAAGCTGTTTGTCGCTGTAATGAATCTAATCCCATAATATCATGCATCTGAGGTTTCAACTGTTGAAATTAAGTGGCAACATAAAACCAACAGCTTTTCAAAGACAATAATTAATGCATTTGAATGTCATTTTGTTTATTGTTTATCATTCATCCTTTTGCATTCTGCATTGGTGCTGTTTTCTTCAAAATGTATGTACCATTTGAATTCATTCTGCATTTCATCTGTTTCATTCTGCATTTAGTTTGCTTTCATTCTGCATTACTTTGATAAAATTGACCATTTCACTGTCTATATGTGTGGGCAGAATAGGGAAATCTAATCCAAAGTGATAGTGTTTATCAGTGACATGACTTACCATGCCCAGTGTATGTCAGTGACAGGATTTACCATGTCCTGTTTTTGTCACTGACATGATTTGCCATGTCCAGTGTTTGTCAGTGACATGACTTACCATGCCCAGTGTATGTCAGTGACATGACTTACCATGTCCAGTGTATGTCAGTGACATGATTTGCCATGTCCAGTGTTTGTCAGTGACATGATTTGCCATGTCCAGTGTTTGTCAGTGACATGATTTGCCATGTCTAGTGTTTGTCAGTGACATGACTTGCCATGTCCAGTGTGTCAGTGACATGACTTGCCATGTCCAGCGTTTGTCAGTGACATGACTTACCATGTCCAGTGTTTGTCTCTGAAATTATGTGCATCACTATTGCTAAGTGAATGATGTCACACAGTAGCACATTAACTTACCTACTCAATGGGGATGATGAATTTATTTGACCAAATAAGTCCAACAGCAGACAGACAAACATTCAGTCTGACATATAGATAAATCCTGAATGTATTTTACAATAAATAAACTCACCTGTTCCATTACAAGGTACTCCATCATTGATGATTATGACATTAAAATTAGCACCATTCTGTACAACCATAACCCCATCTGAAGTCACTATAACATTTCCAGCAGTGGAGCTTGCTTTCACAGTCACATAGTATTTCTAAAGATAACAGAAAGATGCTGTCAGATAATATCTCAGTCTAAAGATAACAGAAAGATGCTGTCAGATAATATCTCAGTCTGAAGATAGAAAGATGCTGTCAAATAATATCTCAGTCTAAAGATAACAGAAAGATGCTGTCAGATAATATCTCAGTCTGAAGATAACAGAAAGATGCTGTCAAATAATATCTCAGTCTGAAGATAACAGAAAGATGCTGTCAAATAATATCTCAGTCTGAAGATAACAGAAAGATGCTGTCAGATAATATCTCAGTCTAAAGATAACAAAGATGCTGTCAGATAATATCTCAGTCTGAAGATAACAGAAAGATGCTGTCAGATAATATCTCAGTCTGAAGATAACAGAAAGATGCTGTCAGATAATATCTCAGTCTGAAGATAACAGAAAGATTTAGGAAAAGCAGTTGTAGGGTTTAACACTTGCTATATGGTGAGGATAAAAGTTGAGTTCTACATTAGCAACTATAAAATCTATTAAAAAACTCAATGAAAATAAAGAATTCCCCCCCAAAAAGAAACATGAAGTACTATATGATAAAAGTTAATTGGTTTTGTTGGTTTTAATGGCATTTTTAATGCATTATTGTATGCTATATTATGCAAAGGAAACTGGAGCTAAGTACCTTTCTCAAGAACAAAATGAGGCCACCATACCTGGCTGGCCTGGACAGTTACTGAACCTGCAACTCTTGCATTACAAGTCCAACACTCTACCAACTAAGCTACTGTGGCTGATGTAAAAAATCTATAAAAGATATAGGAGTAGTGATAATAAGAATTTTCAAAATGGCCATGATCTCCACACTCCATCTTCATTGAGGGCAGGCTAGACATGACAATTAATCATTTAGTGAATAATCAAGTCAGAAAGACCATTTGATCTCATGTTACATTAACACCATTTTCAAAACAGCTGCTATCTCATTCAAAACAATCTAAACATGATCATAAGCCTTGAAGCGCAAACCCCATGTCAATACCACCCACCCACCATTCAGGAGTAGAGATAGAAGGTTTTCAAGATGTTCACCAGGGCAGCCGTGTCATACTATCACCATTTTCAAGTAAGATCAACTAGACATCCGAACAAAATCTTTAAGTCAAAACCTTATGTTAATTTGACCATCCATTAACTAGAAATAATGACAACTAGATTTTCAAGATGGTTGCCAGGGCAGCCATAATGGAATTCAGATTGACAACCAGTTACTTTTTGGACCAACTAGACATTATTACAAATATTCATACTGATAATGACCATCCATTTAGGACAAATAGAAAATACAAGATGGTATATTAGTGGCCATGTTTATCTGAGCATGATCGTTTTCATTCAGGACCAATTAAACTTTGGCATGAATGTGTATGCAAAATTTTCTTGTAATTCTCAAAATAGTTTATTAGGAAAGCTGATAACACACTGGTTCTAATGGACAAAAGATGACATACAACAGGCCAACATATAAGCTCTTCAGCTGCATGACTCGTAGAGCTAAAAATAGCTGGAGGTGAGAAAAACTCACAGCGTACACTGAACTAATAAAATGGCTCAAGTGAATTCATTATTTGCAAGGCCTCAAAAAAAGGTATGCTGAAAAGCAGAAGCAAAAATAATAACAAACTACTGATGGGACTTGGTGTCTATCTATTAATGGGGAGACCACTCTAGTCTCACTTCAACCTTGACAAACAGAAAACCTGTTAGTACTCCTGCTGCTAAAAAAAACCCAACAACATGTCAAACATCTTTATCAGCTTTAGCAGGCTAGACTTGCAATGTAGTCTATGTACTCCTAACATACCTTGTACACAATCAAACTCAGACCCTCAAATGTTGCTGAGGTTCCATTGACTGACTGGAAACCTCTAACATCTGTCCCATTGGGTGTGGTTCCCAGAGCAATACTGTAGAGGATGTCCAGGTGGGGATGATAAAATCCTGACCAGGTTGCAGCAATTTTCACACGGTTGACTTGGAAATCTATGTCTTGTAGGTCCTGTAAGAAATTAATGCACAAGGCCTTGACTTCCACAATAACAATAAAGCATGTCTAAATATAGATTGTAGCAATTGTGGCCTGGGTTTCACCAACAAAACTTCAGTCTGGTCTTAAAATGGAGGCTAGAATTCAGCCTTATTTACTGGTAAAAATTTAAGTTGGACTTAAAAATGCCAAATCAAATGTTTAAATTTTACACTTAAAGGCTAGGTTTTGGTCAAGTCCAGATTAGAAATTTTTTTGGCCAGGTTCAAGTTTGACAAAATAAATGTCATAAATTGAGGCTTAAACATTAGGTGATTTTGGACACAAACTGGACACAATTTTATCAACATTATGCAGAAATATTGGTCTAAGGCAGACTTCCAAGTTTCATCAATTCAGGCCCATATTTCTCTAACATGTCTTAGAATGTAAGTCTAGACTTTATTATTTGATTGGTCAAAGTCAAGTCACACTTAAATTGTATCCAATCAGATTGCTGAAATGTAAAATTAAACTTAAGTTCATACTAAAGTTGTCTTTATGAAATCCAGGCCTGCTGACTGCTGAAATTTAGACTTTAGACCTCAGTTTAAGCTGATACTGGTATGATTACAAATCCATTCATACAGGTATGATTACAAATCCATTCATACTGATATGATTACAAATCCATTCATACTAATATGATTACAGATCCATTCATACTGATATGATTACAAATCCATTCATACTGGTATGATTATTAATCCATTCATACTGGTATGATTACAAATCCATTCATACTGATATGATTACAAATCCATTCATAATGGTACGATTACAAAGCCATTCATACTGATATAATTATTAATCCACTCATACTGGTATGATTACAAATCCATTCATATTGGTATGATTACAAATCCATTCATACTGATATGAGTATTAATCCATTCATACTGGTATGATTACAAATCCATTCATACTGGTATGATTATAAATCCATTCATACTGGTATGATTACAAAGCCATTCATACTGGTATGATTATTAATCCATTCATACTGGTATGATTACAAAGCCATTCATACTGATATGATTACAGATCCATTCATACTAGTATGATTACAAAGCCATTCATACTGGTATGATTACAAAGCCATTCATACTGGTATGATTACAAATCCATTTTTACTGGTATGATTACAAATCCATTAATACTGTATGATTACAAATCCATTCATAATGGTATGATTATGAATCCATTCATACTGGCATGATTACGAATTCATATAACCACTTAGGCCACCATAGTGGTCCATACCCCATCTTAAAGTAACTTTGCATCAACCATACCCTACCTTAGCGTAACTTTGCATGAGATAATATAATATATGAATTCTTTATTTCAGACTACATAGTCCATACATCTAAATTATAATATAAATATAAAGTAAAAATATTGTAAACATATATATCTTACAGACATATCTACAACTGTTATGAATGAAATTAAGTATCATATTTGCCAGCCTATAAGACGATACTTTTTTACCAGAAAAGTTTAGCTTCATCTTATACTCAGAATTGACTTGTATATGGATTATGTCATCCAAATCGATTTATCGTATTTTTTGTATGGAAAATAATTCTCCAAGAGTACGAAAAATAATGTGCAAAAAATATTTCATTTTGGGGAAGAGATTGTGTATGAACAAATATTGGATCCCACAGTGAGTGTTTTAAACAATTACATGATTGTCAGTATTAATAATTAACACAGATCATATACAATTGCGCTAAAGCAGTATGCACCAGTAATGTTCGTTGTTTGTAATATACATTGCTTAAATATAATTACATATATGTGTATTAGAATCTACAAATTAGAAGATGAATAACCATGACAAAGACATATTCCTCAAAATTTTCTTCTTGCACCTAATGATCAAATAATCTGTATGCCCCATTGAGAGAGACAGACAGACAGACAGATGTTTTCATGATTGTAAATCTGTATTGTTCACTTACCAGATGACTGATTTTACTTGTCTACAAGTGCAGTACATATTCCATTATCAATTAATACCACTAGTTAAGCAATTCCTTCTAATATTTGTTTCCACTTCCATATTTAAAAGAATCACAGGGCTTTGTAACGGTATTTGCACGCTAATCAAATATGCTATGGCTGTATTCAGTCATTCCAAGATAACACCTGTTTGAGGTTCTGCAGACCAGATCAGATTAGTGAGGCTACTAATAGGGAAATGAGGCTACACATAGTATTATGAATACTGTACCATACAGTTAAAGGAAATGCCTGGCGGTTACTATTGTAAAAATGTCAGCCAGTGACATTTTTGAGCTTGCTAACGGAACTGAAATCAATTTTAAAGTACATCTAGGATGAGCAAACATCAAAAACAGTTGCCACCTATGTACAGGAAGAGTACATGCACTTTAAACAAAATCTTAATTTTTGGGAATGGAGAGGTTGTTATATTTGCAAAGAAAATTAGACAGCATGCAAAATGGTCAACTACTGTGAATGTTTAAACCCTGAAGGAGTACGGTATGTCTTTTCATAGTTTACATTTATTGTTTCATTTATTAATGTTTTCTCTCATTGAAGAAAGCTTTAGCAACACAGGGGCAATAAGTTTTAAAAAAAGAACAAACAATCCACAAAGAGCTGAACTCTCTTTCTCATATATCAGGCTACATTTGATTTTGATTGATCATGAGGTGCAAAAAAAGAAAATGTGATGGAACACATATGCATTCTTCTCTCTCTATCTCTCTTCCCCTCCCCCCACCGAAAATGCATTTTAGTATTAATGATGCAATTTCCCATTTGATGGTAATCTGAAATAGCATACAGTGATACTTTTAATATTTGTGAAACTGGAAGTTATTATAATTTAATTCCACACAGATTGCAAGTTTTATCCTATCTGTAACTCAATAAATTTTTTATAGTTGGTGTGTTTTACAGTTTATACTGGATGTACTATAAAAGATATATACTACAGTTTATACAACATGTATTTTAAAAGATGTATGCTAAAATTTATATTGGATGTATGTTAAAAGATGTATGCTACAATTTATATTGGATGTATACTAGTTTATACTACATGAATTGTAAAAGATGTATATTACAGTTTATAAAGGATGCATTTTAAAAAGATGTATATTTCATTTTATACTGGATGTATTTTTTTAAAAGATGTATATTTCAGTTTATACTGGATGTATTTTAAAAGATGTATATTTCAGTTTATACTGGATGTGCTTTAAAAGATATATACTACAATTTATATTGGATGTATGTTAAAAGATGTATACATGTTAAGACTACATGTATTGTAAAAGATGTATATTACAGTTTATAAAGGATGTATTTTAAAAGATGTATATTTCAGTTTATGCTCGATATATTTTAAAAGATGTATATTACAGTTTATATTGGATATATTTTAAAAGATGTATATTTCAGTTTATGCTCGATATATTTTAAAAGATGTATACTACAGTTTATACTGGATATATTTTAAAAATGTATACTACAATTTATACTAGATTTATTTTACACCACAGTGTATAAAAGAGTAAGCATACTTTATGCCAAGTATTTCAGTGCATTTAAGAGTTTGTTACCCACCATTAGAGGAGTCGGTGAAGAAGGATAATATGTCTGAAAAATAAAGGAAAATGTTGATAAATCATTCATGTAGTAATACATATTTAAAAAAAGGCAATTTACTAAGTCAACGCCTGAATCTGCGAAACTGCAGTTTTACTATGGCTACTGAGCTGGGGGATACATTGTTAAGTAAGCTGCCAGGATGGCATGGAGTATGTCTTTGTATCCAGTTATGCAATAAAATGCGCAAAACACATGAACACTAACCATATATTGTTTTGTGCTACGCTTGATCACATGAACACTAGTCATATAGTTTTGTTCTACATTCAATCACATGAACACTAGCCATATATTGTTTTGTGCTACGTTCAATCACGTGAACACTAGCCATACATTGCTTTGTGCTGCATTCAATAACAGGAACACTAGCCATACACTGCGTTGTGCTGCATTCAATCACATGAACACTAGTCATACATTTCTTTGTGCTACATTCAATCACAAGAACAGTAGTGATACATATCTTTGTGCTGCGTTCAATGTTTTTCCTTCTAGCTGTGGTCAAGATGTTCTGTCATAATGGTTGCTTATCTTTATCCATGAAAGGCAAGCTGACTACATATACAAATATTTCGACATTACAGATATTTCAAAATTGCTGATATTTTCAATGATCAAAATTACACTGTTAAACCTCCATTACTTTTCTACACCTGCATCTATGTCAAGATATTAAACGATCACATGCTAAGAATGAGGAAAGAAAATAAACGAAAATACTAGGCCCCCTAATAATGTGTGTGTGCTCTTTCTACTGATTTCCTTCTTGATTCTTCTAGTTCAGAGTGTCTTCCTTATTGTCTCATTCACCCTACATTTGTAAAATCTGTGAAAGTACAGACATTCAAGAAATGAGACATATTTTCTTATTAATCTTTGTCATTAATGTGTTTTCATCTCATTAGATGATACTTATGTGCGATAATGCATATTAACGTCAGATTTGTAGTTTTCATGGCTATTGTTGTTTGTAGTCGGACTCTACTTATAAATGAATAAGTATTACACTTCATAAACATAACTGATAAATTTGAAATGAATTGATCTATGTACAGATTAATCTTGTCTATTCAACAGCTAGCATAGTTTTGTCTATTCAACATCTGTTTATTCAGCAACTAGTCTAGTCTCATCTATCAATTTCTATTTATTTAAAAATGAGCCTAGTCTTGTCTATTCAACCACTAGCTTAGTCCTGTCTGTTTATTGATTCAGCCACTAGCCTAGTCTTGTCTATTCAACCACTAGCTTAGTCCTGTCTGTTTATTGATTCAGCCACTAGCCTAGTCTTGTCTATTCAACAACTAGCTTAGTCCTGTCTGTTTATTGATTCAGCCACTAGCCTGGTCTTGTCTATTCAACAACTAGCCTAGTCTTGTCTATTTAACCACTTGCCTTGTCTCATCCAATCAACCTCTGTTTATTCAACAACTAATCTAGTCTTGTATATTTAACAACAAGCCTAGACTTGTCTATTCAACCACTAGCCTAGTCATGTCTATTTAACCACTTGCCTAGTCCTATCTACACAACCAATGGTGTAGTCTTGCCTATTCAACCACTAGACTAGTCTTGTCTACTCAACCACTAAGTCTTATCTATTTAACTTCAATCTATTCAGGCCCAGTCCTGTCGATTCAACCACTAGCCTAGTCTTATCTATTAAACTTCAATTTATTCAGGCAATAGCCTAGTCATGTCTATTCAACCGCAAGCAAAGTCTTGTCTGTTCAACTTCTTTCTATTCAACAACAGTCATGCCATGTGCACTGAACCTCTTTTTGCTAATACTGCAATGCTTATTTAGTTTTCAAAAGCTTATTGTATTATGTAGGAATTCCCCACCCTCAATCTAAGTACAGTATCTAAATTACTCAAATATATCATCATTGTTACTCATTTTCTGAATAAGTAAACATGAACTGTGAGGTGGATTTTTATTCAATACCGTGATTCTATTCAGGGCTACCTTATTATATTCTTCAAAACTGAAGAGTGGCTATTCACAGAAATCTATGTTTCTTTACTATGATCCCTTCATGAAACTGATTGGAGGGCTTTAAAACAAAAAGTCCATTTAATAAATGATAGGGTCGGCCCAATATGTTTTTGAAAAAGGTTTGTAATGCATTCATAAAATGGTAAACTTGTCCTGGTGCATTAAATCAGCACATCTTACCAATGCAGCAAAGAAACACTGTACAAGAATTAGATACAAAACTGAACATTACCTCTGGGTCTACCTCCAAAACTTTACCCAGGGAAGGAAGCTGGACATCATGGATGTAGGGTGAAGAGTATGCAATCATGAATTCTCCCGCAGTATTGGTGACTTTGATGGCAACATAGTACTCATGGTGTCCATGTAGCTGCCAGTCAAGGGAATCAAGAGAAACGGCTGTGCATGTTGGAGAGGAAGTCAAGGTACAATCTCCACCAGAGGACAATGGACGGTAGTTAAGTATTGACGTTGCAGTATTGTTTTCTCCTTAAAATTGAATGCATTAATGTTTGACATAATGTTATACAGAATAAACTGATTTAGATTTATCGCAAACATTTACTTTAGCATCATCAAATTGTCATTAATACATTTAAACATAAATCAGACATTTTATATACACTGAACATTGATACTACAACACCTATAGATGCCTTTCTTTAGTGAATACTATCGTAAAAATAAAGATTCTTCTCAAAATTTATATAGATTTTGTGCTAATACAAAACTGAGATTTACAGTACAGTATATATGGGAGACTTATAGTACATACTTTATAGCTACAGTATATAATAGATTGTACAGAGTAGTAATTATTCCATTGAGCCTTGGTGGCTGAGAGTTGTTAACACGAAGGACTCAAGATCAGGAGGTTGTGGGTTTACATTCTACCCCAAACCAGTCCAGGTCACATGCCATCATGTGTCCCTGGGCAAGACACTTTTAGTCTCTCTGGTTCAGCATTAGTCTTTAATGTGCTGATAAGCCCTTACAAACACATCAATTAATCCATAAATCCTTACTCTACCAAAATCCCAATGTGGAAGATGGGATGGAACTTGATAGCATATTATTGTATCAGGTATACTTTGGTTATTTATTCCATAGTGTAAAAAAATTGTATACTATCCTAGGTTTACAAATGCAGAGATGTTAGAGTGATTTCTAAAGTGTGGCAGCTATTTTTGAAGCAAGAAGCACTTGGTCCACTGAGAGCTATTTGAAGAACAAGTCCCATGGATGGCTATGTCAGGAATAAGTCCCATGATGGGGAAGGATACAAATGAAGGCATGGAGGACTTTGTCCATTGACAATTATGCAAGGAACAAGACACATGATTGGGAAAAATACAAAAGGAGGTAGAGCTGACTTTGTCCACTGAGGACTATTTCAGGGAAAACCCTTGTGAAGGAGAGAACTGTAACTTAATTTCTTTCCTTGTGAAAAGCAATCTCACAGAATATTTTTCACAACAAAATAATTTATAATGTGGTGATGATATCAGTAAATTAAAGAGGCTTTCTTCCCAACACTGATACTTATACCTTGAATAGATCCAAGTTAGGCAGATATTAGTTTACCACTGCCATACACATGTAAATTAAATGACTGTCCAAAATTTAGGATGTCCCAGTTGCCCAGGTTCAGATGGTCATGTTTAGATTAAATTCCTCAAAACTATGATGTAATAATTTATACTAAACACTGATATGTCAAAGCTGGTTCATTGACAAAATTGCTGTGAATCCACTATTATTTATGATGACCAAAAACTATGACTATAGCGATACAAAGAAAAGCAAATGTCAGCAAAGTGAATACTCGATCATTTGTGGAGTGCTAATTTAGTGTATTGCATAGTTTCCACATAAAAAACAAATTTAAAGATCCAACGAAGAATGTCGTTGACATGAATGTTAGGTTTAGATGAGTCATAACCACAAATTTATGTCCTCAGGATGATGTAATGTTTTGAAAAATAATAACCTCAAAAATAGATAAATTCTGAGTATTATACTTACATCTATATTTTATTTCACATGATTGGCTATATTTCTTACCAACAGCAAATTCAAACTTCATGGAAAATATGTCTTCACTGTCTATGAAGGCGCCAGCAGGCCATGTGGCAACAAGGTACTTTCCTGATAAGTGTGCAGCAATGGAGCCACTAAACTCTGGGGGTGTTGTATCCACCAGAATAGGTCCTATTTTCTGCAGTGAGGAATGTGATTTTATAAATAAAACATCCAATTTACAAAAACCAATTTTTGGAATAAAACATGATTTTTTTAAAAATAATACCAATCATTGTAGGTCAAGAACACCAACTACCTTGAGAATTTAGTCCCCTCAAGCTAAAAGAAGTAGTCACCATACCTTTGGGGTTGTTTTATGAAAAAATGTGCAACAAAGCCATTTACTTGTCTAGACAAAAGTCAGATAAGAGTGGTTTCCCTTTGGCTAGAGATTCTGGTGCCAATTTGATAAATTAAACAAGACTTACCAAGTCGAAGTTTGATTGTAATTTCATGAACCCCATAAGTGCCTTAGTGATCACATGAGATGAGATGACGCTGGTCACGTGGTTGGTCAGTCTTGAGAGCAAAAGAAATGGAAGCCTCAATGTGTTATTGGGTGGGAAGTATTAAGGGTGGGCATGTGATCACTAAGGCACTTATGGGGTTCATGAAATTACAATCAAACTTCGACTTGGTAAGTCTTGTTTAATTTATCAATTTCACTTCCCCCATAAGTGCCTCGTGATCCCATGAGATTTCAGAGCGAGGCTTCCATTTATGGAATTGATTAACAACAAGTAAAACCCGAAAAAGAAGAAATTTTATATGTTGATATCAAAGCAGACAACCCAAAATTAAGATGTACATTTCATTACCATTATACAATTCTGGATGCAGACAAAACCTTTGTACTGAATTCAGTCTGGTCTGTAACAGGCTTCTTATAAAATTTCCTGAAAGTACAGGCACTAGCCCAGCCAGCTGCCTTCAAAATTGTACCCAATGGTACCCCTTTTGCACAGGCTGCAGAAACAGATGCAGCCCTTGTGCTATGAGCCTGGAAAACTGTGGTATCAATACCAGACTTTCTCATAACAGTCTTTATCCAGTTTGATATTGTGCTTTTGGCAACTTTTTTATGTGGAGATTGTGTGCTGATAAATAACTGTGTTTCAGAATTTCTCAAAAACTTAGTCCGTTGCAAATAACACTGTAAACAAGAAACAACACACAATTTTTTGTCAAAAGGATAAGATTCAAAAACAAAAGGTTCCAGGTGTTTACCTGGTTTAGATTGTTTCAGCAATGAAGAAATGTGTATTTGTACACTGTTTACACCAAATTTAATGCCATTTGTCTGCATAAGGTGAAGTGTCTGACACCTCTGTCCTGTCAACAAAGCAAGCAGCATGACTAACTTCATAGTAAGTTCCTGTAACGATAATTGGTCATTGCCTTGTAAAGAGAGAAAATAGTTAAACACAAGCCGCACATCCCACACAAAAGTGTATTTTGGAAATGAAGGCTTTGCAATGAACACTCCTCTCATAAATCTCTTAAGTAAAATATTCTTGCCGAGTCTGGATTTAGAAGTAAGACTAACTAATGATGAAATTGCAGATCTAGCTGTATTTACAGAACTATAACCTAAACCTCTATCTACTAATTCTGTTAAAAACTCTATAACAATAGTCACAGGTGGGTCAAATGGATTAATCTGTCGCTGATTTGAAAATAGCATCCACTTTTGGAGATGACCCCAATACTGTTTTTTAGTTGATGTTCTCCATGAATTGATGATGAGGCAGGCAGCCCTCTCTGATAATCCTTGACTTTTGAGTGCTGTCCTGATAAGTGAAAAACACCCATCTTCAATTTTTGGAGGGGGTGTCGTCGTTGTGGATTGTGTGCCAAGTGTAGAATGTCTTGTGGACGTGGCAGTAGAAAACAAGGACCGACTACAGCATGCAGGAGACTCGGAAACCAGGGTTGCGTTGTCCATAGTGGTGCCACCAAAATAACATCTGCTTCGTCTTGGGCCATTTTTTGCAGCACTGCTCCCAACATACTGAAAGGTGGAAAACAATAATGACGATTGTAATTCCATTTTAAAGAAAAAGCATCAACTGCTATAGCTTTTGGGTCAGGTCGGTATGAAACATAACTCGGAACTTGGTGATTTAGCCTGGAAGCAAATAAATCCACATCTATGTGCCCATACACTTTAATGATTGCATTGAAGACTGTAGCACTTAACTTCCATTCAGAATCATCATTTATGTTTCTAGACAATCTATCTGCATCACAATTTAGTGTTCCCGGCAAATGAGAAACACTTAACCAGATACCCCTAACTGTACACCACAGCCAGATATCACGCGATAATTTATGCAGTTTAGAAATGCGGCCCCCCATTTTTTTCACATATGAAACTGCTACAGAGTTATCCATGTAGATGCGCACATGTGTGTTCGTCACTTTGGAACAAAAAGATTGTAATGTCAAAAAACATGCTTTCAGTTCCAAGAAATTAATATGATACAGTTGTTCCTCTTGATCCCAATGACCACCTGTTTCAGCTTTGGTTGTATGATTTACTCCCCCCCAACCAACAAGGGAGCTGTCACTGGTCAAGACAACTTGTGGTTCACCATGTGAAACCACTTTATAACTGGCGGACACATTAGATATCCACCAAGATATACACTGTCGGCTCTCTTCCGAAAGAGACAAATAAGCATCGAAATTACCTTTATGTATCTTTAAGTATTTATCTTTTTCATGTTCTAGATCTTTATAATATAAAGGTGCATACTCTACGCCTGGTTCGCAAGCAACAAGCATTCCCACAAGTTGAGCTAATTCACGAATAGTGATGTTCCGTTTCCGCAATATGTCAGAACAATGAGCAACGATACTGTCTGCTTTATCTTGAGTTAGTCGGACAGTCATTGTGACAGAGTCTAGCAAAAATCCAACAAATACTATTTTTTGGGTGGGTTCAAACACAGATTTTCTGGGGTGAACGGTTAAGCCCAAGCCATGAAATGTACGAACTGTTTCCATAACATTTTGCCTACACTGATCAAAAGATGCCCCTAACAAACAACTATCGTCAATGTATGCCACATTTGTGAACCCTTTTTGTCTCAATGATGCAAAAACTGGCTTCAGTAGCTTGGTGAAAACGCGTGGTGCAGATGCCAAACCATTTGGCAAACAGGTAAATTCATATATATTCCCAAACCACTGAAAACGCAAATATTTCCTATGTATCTGAGCCACAGGAACAGAATAGTAGGCATCCTTCAAATCAACAGATGCAAAGAAACAATTTTTTCTCATGGCATTAACAGCTGTTTTCAAAGTTTCCATTTTAAAATGTATCTTCTCAACATTTGTATTGAATTGTTTTAAATTCAAAATAAGTCTCATAGACCCATCTTTTTTAGGTCTAATAAAAATGTTTGAAAAATACTGTCCAGGTTTTGAATAAACTTTACGAATAATACCTTTTGCAAGAAAATTATTAATTTCAGCATTTATCAGTTTCTCTTCAGTTATTGAGACTTTAAGTTGGTTAGGTATACACGTTTGCACAGGTTGCTGTTCAAACTCTATTTCATAGCCTTTCACAGTATTCAGAATCCAAGGATCTGAAGTAATATTCTGCCATGCATCAAACCATGCTGAAATTTTCCCAGCAACAAAATTGTCAGGTGTATTGATCATACAAGAAACATATGTACTTACATGAGGCTGCATACAAATAGCCTGGGAAGATCTTACTGATCCTTCCGATGTTTGAGAAATCCAGTTCCTTGTTTCTGGACTTTTTTGAAACCCTGTCTCCAGCGATGATTTTGCTGCCCCTGATAATTTCGGTGCCGGAGGTGTCCGGTCCGTGAATAAGAACGTCCTAAAAAAGGTACATTGCTTTTAAAATTTGATGCCACCTGACGTTTTGCTGCTTCTTGTTGCTTTTTTCCCAGCAGCTGAGTCCCAGCCTTCTGGGATTCATTTAGCTTAGTTACCTGCCCATTCAGGTTATCTCCAAAAAGCCAGTCTGTGATGGGATTCGATGCAGCACAGATGGGCTGATACATGTCGGTTAGCTCAGGTTTTATTAAGTCACGACGCTTAAAACTGAAGTCGCTGAACAAAAACGATGACATTTTAAAAGTATCCATGACAAGGTCCCTAACTGAATCTAACGGCAATTCTCGAAGATTGTTTCTATGCTTTTTGAACAATTCCAATGCCCTTAAGGTAGGGACCAAAATTTGCCCTAACTGAGTTTGCAACTTTTGCAGTAGTATATCCACACTCTTTGCCTGTTTTGACATTGCATTCCAGACCTCAATATTGACTCTTGGCACCTTTAAATTGTCACAATTGCCTGGTCTGGGATACTTCTCCTGCAAGGGTTTTAGCTTGTCGGAGGTTAACACAGAACGTAGTCCTTTATTGAGGACTTCCGCTAATTTGTCATCCACATTTGGACCAGCTTTTTGATGTTCCAGGACAAAACTTTCCAAGTCCGTAAACAAATCATCATCATCATTTGCACTGACCTCTGAATCTGCATCTGGCATAATTAAACCTGCAACATCCACATCCGAGTCGACGTCCCCTTTATCGTGCACAGTGTCCAAATCCTTTTCAAACTGCCCTAGGTGTGCCGATCCTGCAGAAACCGCAGTTGATGTGTTTGGCATTTGGGTTTGATTAGAAACACTCGCCAAGATCTGTTCCATTTTTGTCATGCGCGCATGCATTTTGGACACAACATCCGCGTTTTGTGTCCACAACTGACATTGCATGGCCAATTCTTTATCCAGGGTAGCCATATTGATTGTTTGGGCGGAAATCACGTGACTTGCGCCAGTATCAGACAATGACGTCATGTCTTCTTGTCGTAATGGTCGACTTAATGTAGCTTTCCCCAGCTGCCCAACATGTGCCCCACTAGACCTCATACCTATGGTGGCAGTTGCTGATGGCGAATGCATTCGTTTCCCCATCAGACCCGTACCGGAAACCGTACTCACATCATCTGTGACGTTTCCTTTGCGTTTGCGACAATTTTTGAGTATTTCACTCATTAAGCCTGTCCCCTCTGGGAACTGCCTTGGGTGGTCCACACCCTCCATTTTCTTGACACTGAAGTTCACTGAAAACTCGCAAAAGTTGGGAAACTATCTGCAACACTTTGCCTCTGCAAAGGTGCAACCCAGTTTGCGGAAATTAGTGCTTCGGAATGCACAAACCCGATGACTGCCAAACTTTTCTCCCGCAGTCGTATATTACGCTGTTAATTTTTGGTGTTTTCTTCTTTAATTTGCTCCCAAACTGTACTCTTCATGCAACCGTTGTTCTCTGACCAACCACGTGACCAGCGTCATCTCATCTCATGGGATCACGAGGCACTTATGGGGGAAGTGAAATTCAATCATCAGTTATGTCTTTATCTAGAATAAGCACATCTGAGTGGTAAGCATCTGTACAAGACTTGAGGGTTTATGTTTTTAACATGCTCTGCTGCCTTTTTGTAAGGTGAATGTTTATTTCTTACTGCAGACTGTAGGATTTGTACACATTTACTGAGATGTTTGTAAGGTGAATGTTTATTTCTTACTGCAGACTGTAGGATTTGTACACATTTACTGTACACATTTACTGAGATGTTTAATGTAAGGTGAATGTTTATTTCTTACTGCAGACTGTAGGATTTGTACACATTTACTGTACACATTTACTGAGGTGTTTGTAAGGTGAATGTTTATTTCTTACTGCAGACTGTAGGATTTGTACACATTTACTGTACACATTTACTGAGATGTTTGTAAGGTGAATGTTTATTTCTTACTGCAGACTGTAGGATTTGTACACATTTATTGAGATGTTTAATGTAAGGTGAATGTTTATTTCTTACTGTAGACTGTAGGATTTGTACATATTTACTGTACACATTTACTGAGGTGTTTGTAAGGTGAATGTTTATTTCTTACTGCAGACTGTAGGATTTGTACACATTTACTGTACACATTTACTGAGGTGTTTGTAAGGTGAATGTTTATTTCTTACTGCAGACTGTAGGATTTGTACACATTTACTGTTCACATTTACTGAAATGTTTAATGTAAGGTGAATGTTTATTTCTTACTGCAGACTGTAGGATTTGTACACATTTACTGTACACATTTACTGAGATGTTTAATGTAAGGTGAATGTTTATTTCTTACTGCAGACTGTAGGATTTGTACATATTTACTGTACACATTTACTGAGGTGTTTGTAAGGTGAATGTTTATTTCTTACTGCAGACTGTAGGATTTGTACACATTTACTGTATACATTTACTGAGATGTTTGTAAGGTGAATGTTTATTTCTTACTGCAGACTGTAGGATTTGTACACATTTAGATATAATTGTAGAGAGCCATTTGTGCACTAAATTGACATATATATGAGATATTTCTTACTTTTTTTAAACTATAAAACACAAAACAAAACAAGTGATAAATCTGACGAGTAACAATGTTATAAATCTCAAACTCAAACTTGAACTTAAATTTTCTAGTTTGTTCATTAATATTTGGTTTGAAATACTACATGTACTTTTTTTTAAAGGATTTAGCTGAATCAGCAGATCGAATGCAAGCAGAAAGTGAGTTCTAGATCTTTGCTCCTGAATACTGTAGACTTCCTTTGAATTGTTCAATGTAAGGTTTTGCTGTTAAAACTCAATCATAGATGATAGGAAGATGATATTTAGGATAACAATATAGACATGTACTCTGGATAATCAACTTTGATACATTTAAAAATTAGAACTGCATTCAGAAAATTTATTCTCTCATCTATTTTTAACCGTTTTAATTCTGCAAACATGTCTGATGATGATGCATCAATGGGGACCTAAAGAATCTGCCATGCTGCCCATTTTTTAAGCTTGTGATTTCTGTCAATTAATGTGAAGTATATAAGCATTAAATTAAGGCTAAAAAATACCCAGGTGACCCTACTGCACTTGTTTTAAAATAAGGGTTGGTAGGATTTGTAAAAAAGTTTTTAAAATTATTAAAATTTATATATATATATATATATATATATATATATATATATATATATATATATATATATATATATATATATATATATATATAGAATGAGGGGAAATAAGTGCTAGGGTCAGCAATGAGAAACTGGGACAGTCAGCTGACTGGGAACATTTTTCTGGCCTAAAGAATTCTGAAGTCCTTTGTCAGGTACTTTTTAAAAATTCTACTAAGCAATGAAATTTTAGATGTGAAGTATCTACAGACATTGTTTATTTGCTTGATGATATTTGATGGCAGATCAGTATCCTTTGTATAAACCTGAAAGCCCTTAATGCCAGAAAGCACTCAGCTAATTTTGGCTGAAAATGGTTTTGTGGGTTTTTTTAAACAGAAATTTCTGATGCAACACAGGTGATGGATCATAATGAATAAGGTCGCTGGGCCTTATGGCCATGTAAGCAACCAAAAAATCATAACTTGCCTTCACTGTGGTTACAGATGATTTACTTATTGCCTTCACTAGAATGTAAAACACCTCCCCTTCCTGTATGTTTGGATGCAGAATTTGGTGATGCGTATGCTGATTGGTTGACCTAAAGGTCATAAGATCATCTGGAGCACCAGTGGATGACAGGCCAACCTCATAGTCATGGATACCAGCAGATCCATTGATTACTCTCCAAACCAGGTTAATCTATTAAAAATTAAATAAATAATAAGCAGATGTATTAAACAACTTTTCATTTTTTAAAAATATATGAGAACAGTTATGTAATTTTAAAAATTAACCTACATATTTACATTTTAAAAAATTTCTTTACAAAACTTTAAAAATTACCCAAACTACTTACAGCATGAGTAGAAGGCAGAACTCCTCCAAGACTGTTTGGTACACCACTGTATTGGTCACAGACTGTATCATTGTACTCATCTACTATGGTGTCATTTGGATGTCGCTGCTTGGGAAGGTCATCAAAAAAGGAAAGCAAGGTAGCCTTGCTCCTGAAATGATTAAAAAAAAGTATTTGAAATCAGTTTAAAAGACCTATGCTTACAGACTGAAAAGAATTAAGACTATAACATTCTTCCTCTTAAATGCTTAATTCTGAAACCATCTCAGTGGATTTTTTGTAGCAAATAACAAGATTTTTGTGGCAGCCTTATCAGATGTTTGATTGGCATCATTTTATTTTTCACTTAGACTGAACCAGACACCATAAAAAGTCTTCTAGTGAAAACTCCATGTTGGTAAGACATTTCAATTATGATAAAAAGGATACGAAAATGAAGGCTTTGCAGAACACTGTCTGCTATTCCAACTCCATTAAAAATAAATCCCCAATGCATATTATCAGTACTTTAAACAAAAACTGCAAACACAATCCTAATTTTGCTGTAAAAAGAAATCAATACCACTCTCAGTGACACCTTCATCATACTATGTACTACAGGCCAAACAAAAAGTACACAAATCGTCTAGATGGGAAAAAAAATCTTTTGAAATGTTTACAATGTTGGACACTGTGTAACTGGAGATAATGTAATTATTATGATGTAATGGACAAGACATTAATGTTCGACATTGTGTAGCTAAAGATAATGAGATTATTATGAAGTGAATGACAAGACATCACTGTTGGACACCGTAGCTATAGATAATGAGATTATAATGATGTAGGTAACAAGACATCACTGTTGGACACTGTGTAGCTATAGATAATGAGATTATTATGATGTAAATGACAAGACATTACTGTTGGACACTGTGTAGCTATGGATAATGATATTATTATGATGTGAATGACAAGACATCACTGTTGGACACTGCACAGCTGGTGATAATGTAATTATTATGATGTAACTGACAAGACATTAATGTTCAACATTGTGTAGCTAAAGATAATGAGATTATTATGAAGTGAATGACAAGACATTACTGTTGGACACTGTGTAGCTACAGATAATGAGATTATCATGATGTGAATGACAAGACATTACTGTTGGACACTGTAGCTAGATATAATGAAATTATTATGATGTGAATGACATAGACAGACAATGTGATATATATTCCCCCATTATGCATAGGGGAAGGGTGGACAGGAAGCACTGTATCATGACAACTAGGTCACAGTGACCTAGTTTTTTATATGGCTAAGTTACAATTGTTAAGATGCATCCACACACCAATTTTCATGTGTAGGTTTAAAAAGGATCCAAAATATTCAGGGTATTATAAATGAATGAACACAAACAAAAAGAAAAGTTGTAATGCTCCTCCAAATTTCATTGGTAATAGGAATAAAATCTGAAAGCTTACATGAGCCAATCATGCCTTGTCCTTGTGCTGTCTATGTGGCACATTCATCCCAACTGTTTGCTTATGAATAAAACTGCACAGGTGTATGTCCAAAAATAACTTAAAAACTGAGTTGTCTCAAAACTGATTGCAGAGTCCAAAATCATAGCTATATGTGTGGTATTAATATACAGTATGGGGTCAGCAAACAAACCATAGCTAGATGTGTGGTATTAACATGCAATGATTTAAGTTGAACAAAGATCTATTTCAGTACAAACCGACACGCCTGTGTGGGCCGGTAAACCTTTCTGACAAATCTGTCTCTGGACAGAAGCCAGATATTGCCCTGGCCATCGTTGATCGATCCTGGTACAGCCCTTGCTCCAGTTATTTCCACTTCAATCACACTGGGTGTAAATGTATCAATGACTACTCCATCAGAACACACAAGATCTGAGGGTTCTAAGGCATGATTGTATGCAGCAACTGTAATGTAGTATTTCCCTTCCTTTGGGGCAGTGAAGGTAGCATGAGTGGTGGTGGTTTCAAAAGTCTACAAAGAAAATACATACATTTTAAAAGCAAATCCTATATTGGCAATCTTAGTGTATTATATAATTTAATTTGTTTGCTACCATAATAATGTTTTTTTGGCCATATTTTTTATGACATTTTCTTGCTTAGTCAGCTTGAATAAAATGCTCCTTAAAACTTTAAATATTCACGCTTTCTACAAGTGAAAGTTGACTGATTTTAAAGTCTTCATTGTACACTTACATTAATTTGATGTCCAAAACATTTAGTTTTCATGCACATGGTATCGCTATAAAAGAACCTACAATGAAACGTTTTGTAACCTTCTCTCCATAGATACAGAAAGTTGCTTTTTTATAATCATTGTCAGATGCTAAATGACACCAAGAATAAGTATTTTAAATGTTATCCTCTCCTAGAAAACTCTGTTTCTTATAATAACAAAACAAAATGAACATTTTGATTATCTCCAGTCAAAACAATACAAAAAAAAGTCATTGGGGAATGCAAACTTGGTTACTGTGAGCTAATTTTCTCCCAAAATGATCATAATGCTACCATAATCATTTGCTATTCAAATCAGGTCATCATTATCTACTTTTAGTTTAGTATCTTTGAATAGTACTCATTCAAATGAAATGTTTTAAAATTGTGTATGTGATAAGTGTGATAAATCAACCTGAAGAAAAACCTTAGAAAAAAACTGTCAAATCAGTAGTCAAGCCTAAAAAGAAGGCCAATGACCTAGTTCAGCCAGCAGAATGTGTACTAACCTGACTTCTCAATGGTGATTCAAGGACAAAATACTCCTTTCCCACACAGGTGTCTGCAAACTTGTATCTGTAGAACATTATGCCACTTTCCTTGTCAAAGAAACCATCCCAGTATGCATTAAGTGTCAGGCTCTGTTGAAAATCCACCTCTGGACTTCCTACAATCCCATCATGCACCACTCCTACATGTGGTGGAGAAGTATCTATTGTTATCTGTAAAATATTCATACTTGTAAGACTTATTGTAAAATATTTAATTTACCATGTATTTAAATTTCCCTATACAGCCAAACCTGTAATAATGGTCACAATGGCCATTCTAATCACCCCCACCCACAAAGTTCCTACAATGTTGTGTCATATTTAACAGTCACCTGCTTTATGTGCTCAGCAGCCAAGTGTTTCCTAACCAAACAATGGTTTCTATTCGCCTCATGCAGTCTCATTAACAAATCTGCAGGGACCTCTCAGTCTCTGGAAAATGTCTACAGGGACCTCTCAGTCTATGCAAACAAAACTTTTGCTTCATTAAAGAATATCATATGAATCCATGTGCAAACATTTCTTATCATGCTTGTACCCACTGTACACCAATGATCTTGTCAATGCAACTCAAGGCATCATAATGTCAAATGCAAAACTGGAACAGTTTGTATCATTAGAATAGAGGATCGAATCAATTTGTTTGGTTAGTGGGGAAAGTAGTGATACTCTGTGTGTGTGAATTAGATTTTTAATGTAGCTTTAACAATTTTTTAGTCATATCACTGCGATGTCTGCAGTGTGGCAGTTTATAGTGATGTCTAGCACTGGGGCATCATGCTGCAGACATGTAGCATGATGTCCCGCCCAGTCACATTATCCTGACACCAGGCCGACCAGTCCTAACACTAACCTCTTAATGTTCAGCGCCAAGCGAGGCAGCTGTTAGTACCATTTTTGTAAGTCTTTGGCATGACTCAGCCATGGATCGAACTCTATGTCTAATTTAAAGTTCATCTCAGAAAAGAGATGTGAGTTACATCCCTTTTAATTATGGTCATGGGTAATTCAATATTTAACTCTTGTCTGCACGGCAGGATAAGTACTTCTATCTTTGACTCCTTATTCATCACAGGTCTCTCAAACTAGCTGAATGTCTTCTGATCTGGGCAAGTTAAGCATTTGGGTAATCCAGATATTGTTTGAAGTGTGAACAGCTGTTTCCAAGCCTAATTTACACAAGTTGGCTGACCAACAAATCAGTCCTCTGTTTTACTGTCATATGTAGCTGTCAATCAGTAGTGAAATTAGTGCTCTGCCATAGTGCACAAAGAAACAAAGATCAGTGATTAGTTTAAGTCAGTGAGTATTCAATTTATGGGGGATTAAAGTGAGCACTGTAATCTTTTTTGGAACATACATTTTGGAGAGAACAACATATGTGTCTATTTTACGATTGTGAAAAACAGTGCACATAAAACAAAACTGATAATGTAATGCTACTACTACCACCACCACCACCACTACTACTACTAAAGATAATGATATTTTGTGCATGACATTTGTTCAAAAATCGATTCTGAAAGTTGAGACTGTGTACAAAGTTCATGGATGATTGCTATTAACAGGTTGCACTGCAATTCCATGATAATAATGTTGATCAACTTCATTTTGCATATAAATTACTTTTTGCAAAGTTCACAGAAGAACTGAATCCACAGAATGTGTGTGTGTGTGTGTGTTAATTAATATCCATATGATGGTACATTTGTATATGGGTGCATTTTCAAGCCAGAAATACATAAACAGGTATCATTTTCTTTATTACCTCTAATCTGTAATCTAATTAAGATGGGAAATGGATATTTTTAATGTAAGAATGAACGCTACACAATCAGGAAGGTTTGTGAAGTACTCTTATGTATGGACAGAAAATATCCAGTACATGAATAGAAGTTAAAGATTACTTTAGTGCATGCTATGGTACTTTTTTGGATCCTGGGTGGCACATTCCAATCCAAAATTCTATGTTACACCATCTTCCCAATAACAAGCCACCAAGGGTAAAATTTACTGACACTGGATTCCTTGCCTTAAATACCCATTTTTAAGACATTAAAATAACAAACAATGATAAATCTGCAAACTTAAATCAATAAACATGCATGATATCATAGGTGCCAAAAACTTAGGTTTCCAATACTTGACCTAACATTAACAGATGAATTCAAATATATAAAAGGAGTCACTGTAGTTCAGTTTGCAGAACATCCACCTCATAATGAAAGGGTCATGGATTTGATATTGGCTCAAGCCAAGTCGGTTATCTCAGTGTCTTTGGAAAAGTCACTTAACCCACCTTCCTCCACATATACAGGCCCAGTTGTATGTTACAAATGCTGTAATTAACCAAACTACATCAAATACATAATATTTTTGATAATGTAATTCAATAAAAAGACCAAAAATCTTCAATCCATATTAAGAGTAAGCACACAGGATATGTTTATTATCCAAATCTCATATTATCCTAGCACTGACACAAACATACCTTGAATGAAAGGACCGTCTTCAGTAGGGCTTTGTTGTACGTGGTTATCTCTATGAAATAATCATACTCATGGACACCCATATCTCTACCGGGGATGAGACCCTCTCCATCGTCCTTCATGTCAGGTTTAACTTGAAAGTGTTTGTGGTAGCAACCATCAAATGGAGTGCAGTAACAATTTGCTCCTCTGGCGTATGACCCATACTTTGCTTCACATGCCACTAAAGTCTTGATAAAAAAAAAATTCAGATCATCACACAATTATGTCACATGACTACTGAATCACATGACTGTTGTGTCACTGTGATGTAATTTATTTATGGGTATCAATGTTTTTACGGTTTTATCATTCATCATCTGTAAAAGAGGTCCTACTATTTTCGTATAATTATAAATGTACACAGACTTAAATTCATCATCTGTAGAAGAGGTCCTGCTATTTCCATATCATTATAATTGTACATGGACTTAAATTCATTGACTGTGGAAGAGGTCCTACTATTTCCATATCATTATAATTGTACAAGGACTGTGGAAGAGGTCCTACTATTTCCTAATCATTATAATTGTACATGGACTTAAATTTATGGACTGTGGAAGAGGTCCTACTATTTCCATATCATTATAATTGTACATGGACTTAAATTCATTGACTGTGGAAGAGGTCCTACTATTTCCATATCATTATAATTGTACATGGACTGTGGAAGAGGTCCTACTATTTCCTAATCATTATAATTGTACATGGACTTAAATTCATGGACTGTGGAAGAAGTCCTACTATTTCCATATCATTATAATTGTACACGGACTTAAATTCATATACTGTGGAAGAGGTCCCATATCTCTACCAGTGATGAGACCCTCTCCATCATTCCTTGATGTCAGGTTTAAGTTGAAAGTGTTTATGGTAGCAGCCATCAAATGGAGTGCAGTAACAATTTGCTCCTCTGGCGTATGACCCATACTTTGCTCCACATGCCAATAAAGTCTTGATAATGACAGCACTTGTATTATCACATGATTACTATATTAAATGACTGCTGTGATGCTGTAATGTAATTTATTTATATGGGTATCAATTGTTCTGACATTTTCATCACAACTTCAATTCATGGATTGTGGAAGAGGTTATACTGTTTCAATAACATTATATTTGTAAGAGGTCCTACTGTTTCAATAATATTATAATTGCAAGAGATCTGACTGTTTCCATATCATTATAACTGTAAGAGGTCTCACTGTTTCTGCATCATTATAAATACAAGAGGTCCTACTGTTTCCATATCATTATAATTGGAAGAGGTCCTACTGCTTCCATAACATTATAATTGTAAGAGGTTGTACTGTTTCCATAACATTATATTTGTAAGAGGTTGTACTGTTTCCATAACATTATAATTGTAAGAGGTCCTACTATTTCCATATCATTATAACTGTAAGACTGTCCTGTTTTTATAACATTATATTTGTAAGAGGTTGTACTGTTTCCATAACATTATAATTGTAAGAGGTCCTACTGTTTCCAGATCATTATAATTTGTAAGTCTGTCTTACTGTTTCCATAACATTATAATTGTGAGAGGTCCTACTGTTTCCATAACATTATAATTGTGAGAGATTGTACAGTTTCCTTAACATTATAATTGTACAAATTTATAGTCCGTATCAACCAAGAATTCCAACAAAATTGATACCCATTGAGAAATACTGAATTCACAACAGTTAGGTTAAAAAACTCATTTCATATATCATACAAATACAGTAAAGCCCATTTATCTTGACCTCAGTTATCTCAAGAACCCGTGTATGTCGAGTGTTTTGGTCCAGTCCTGAATAAAAATCCTTCTTTTTTGTGCTAATTTTTCCTACTTATCTTGACCCCTGTTAAGTCTATAACCCCATTATGTTGGGTAAAAGTCATGGTCCAAAGTAGCATGTGGACCCGCTTAATTTGACGAAATGCAATGACCATTTCAGAAAAATTTTACAGCAAATGATCCAGCATTTCTGCTACTACCAGTACCTCATACTGGCAGATTTTACCAGTACAAATGCTAATCAGTTAATCTCATTGATGCATGGTTTATCACTTGCATAGAGTGGAGAAAATTAAGTTGTAAACAATACCTTTACAGGAGCTGCATTCATAATGGACACAATCACATGTCAACACCATGAAAATATAGTTTGTTCCACATAACATAGCAAATTTTATCTAATCTGTAACTCGGTAAATTATCAGATCAACATCATTAAATGTAGCTCAAATACCTCATTCTTTTCACACTATATATTTAAAACAAATTAGGTACTTTCAGCTACATTTAATGACATTATCCTGAAAATTGATAGAATTATAGATAGGATAAAATTAACGATGCTTCACTGAACAAACTATAGTGCAATCCCATTTTAATATCATCATGGTCAGTCACCAATAATCCATACACAACTAACAACATTGGTTCAGAGTTCACTTATAAAGTAAATAGTTAAAGTGTTTCCATCTTGGTGTGAGTGTAAGCCAAAGTGTTTCCATGCTTGGTGTGAGTGTAAGCCAAAATGTTTCCATGCTTGGTGTGAGTGTAAGCCAAAGTGTTTCCATGTTTGGTGTAAGTGTAAGCCAAAATGTTTCCATGCTTGGTGTGAGTGTAAGCCAAAATGTTGCCATGCTTGGTGTGAGAGTAAGCCAAAATGTTTCCATGCTTGGTGTGAGTGTAAGCCTATATATTCAAAACAAATTAGGTACTTTTATCTACATTTAATGACGTTAACCTGAAAACTGATAGAATTACAGATAGGATAAAATTAATGATGCTTCGTGAAACAAACTATAGTGCAATAACATTTTAATATCATCACGGTCAGTCACCAACTTAATCCATACACAACTAACAACTTTGGTTCAGAGTTCACGTGCAAAGTAAATAGTTATGGTGTTTCCATGCTTGGTGTGAGTGTAAGCCTTCAACTTCAGCATGGCTAGATCATGTGACTTATGATCATCTATAAACAGAAACCAGCAAAATTCCAAACCAAGCTGATACCCACCCACCCCTTCAAACACCTGGTTATTAATCAAAATTCCAAACCAAGCTGGTACCCGCCCCAAACACCTGGTTATTATTAAAAATTCCAAACCAAGCTGGTACCCACCCCCTCAAATACCTGGTACCCGCCCCAAACACCTGGTTATTATTCGAAATTCCAAAGCAAGCTGGTACCCACCCCCTCAAACACCTGGTTATTAATTTGTTTTGAACAAGAGTAAATAAAAACAACTGGTATTTTTAAAAATACATAGAAACCCAGTATTTTTTTTAATGAGGTTGTCCATCGCCATGGTGACAGATTCTTCAGCGCAAACTGAATGAAGCACAAAGTGACTGAAAATAGAGTTACTCAACTATTGCGATGAGGAAGACAATGCAGCAGAGGGTGCAACTCCTTAGGGAAGGGGGAAGTCCTTATGGAAGGCGGAAGGAGTCCCAAGACTTACTCTTTTGGCCAATACAATCACCTCACCTAGAAAGAAGCATGTGGGAGAGAGTGTGTGGCTGTTGAAGTTAACCCTGCCTGAAAAACTTGGGTAAAGGTCCCATTGGTTGATCGGTCAGCACACTTATTTGCTGGTTTTGGTTGGCCTGCAGTCAGGCATTGGTGTAGTTGCTCTGATCCTCAAATTTTGTGATGATATGGAGGGGATAGGTCTTCCAAAAAGCATCTGCATATCAAGCCCTCATCAGGTTGTTGCTATGGTAAAGCAAGCCCATGGACATCTCCAAGGTGGCATATCTGGAAATGAGCATCATGTGCACTGAAAGAGCATGCAATATCTTAGCAACAGCCTCCAGCAAGAAGCACTGAAGGGCTACAAGATATGATTATTTCTTCTCCAAAAGACTGAAGGAGGCACACAAAAAAAGATTGACATCAAGCCAATTGTCACCACAATTCACACCTTTAGCTCAAAGTATTTCCACTGAAAGATTAAGCCTAAGTCCAAGCTCTGATATCCCCATTAGGGAAGCAGCAGATTCTGAATAGGCAGGTATGTGTGTGTGTGTGCATGTTTGCAGCACTTTGGGGGCTAAGAAGATGAATCAATTCTGATAACTCAAGGTTCTGATAACTCAAGGCAGAAACCATGAGCCAAGGTGTAAACATTTGGAAATACATCCTTTTCTGCTGTCTTGTGGTTTCTTGACCTCGGGGAAAACTTTTCTGTCTATCACTAAACAAGCATTGTGTAGGAGCAAGAAAAGATATGAACAAGAGTAGGCCCCAAAAGCCTTTCCAGATGAGAGAAAATCCTAGCGTCCAAAGTACAAAAAGGCTATGGGGACAGGTGTGAGGGTAAGAGTGCCCAGTAAACAGACTAGTGAGACAGACAAAACTCTGTTCATAACATCAGAGTGTGCCTCAGATCTTCTGGAGCAAGAGGAATGCTATTCCCTGACTTGGGAGGTGCAATTTGCGCCTATTAGAAAGCAGCGCTTTATCTCCATTGAGAGGACATTGCTTATCAACGTCCATAATATCTCTGCCTCCACTAGACCTGAGAGATAAATGGGAGAAACTAAGGACCATTATATCAGAAGGGAAGGACCTGCCACAGCTCATCCACCAAAACGGAGAGGGCATCATCATCCTGAACTTGATCCTGAGGCAAGGCAGATCAACCACCAAAATGGAGAGGGCATCATCATCCTGAACTTGATCCTGAGGCAAGGCAGCTCATCCACCAAAATGGAGAGGGCATCATCATCCTGAACTTGATCCTGAGGCAAGGCAGCTCATCCACCAAAATGGAGAGGGCATCATCATCCTGAACTTGATCCTGAGGCAAGGCAGCTCATCCACCAAAATGGAGAGTGCATCATCATCCTGAACTTGATCCTAAGGCAAGGCAGCTCATCCACCAAAATGGAGAGGGCATCATCATCCTGAACTTGATCCTGAGGCAAGGCAGCTCATCCACCAAAATGGAGAGTGCATCATCATCCTGAACTTGATCCTGAGGCAAGGCAGCTCATCCACCAAAATGGAGAGGGCATCATCATCCTGAACTTGATCCTGAGGCAAGGCAGAACTGTTCTTCATGGTGTCTGTTTCTGCAGAGGGAGACTTTCATTGTACCATAGCCACTTATGAGTAACAGGACTAACCCTACCAACTCTCCTCTGAGATGAATAAGAATTATGAACTTTCCCAATGATCTCAGAGAAGAGTGGTGGCTGGCTGGACCCCTCTTTGATGGACAAGGCTGGAGTGGATGGAGCAGGTCCATAGCCTGTCACATCCAACATATCTTAAAACCAAACCAGGGACATCCATGATGTCACAGGGGATGAATGTGTTGGGTCGATTAAAAACCCCATGCACCCAGACTTATAGGCCTGCAGATCATGCTTAGACAAGGGTGCATACCCCCCCCCATGATATCACAATTACTTGTAGGATTTATCACCCTCTTTATTTGCCTTGGTTGAATTTTACAAATTCATAATCCAAACACTCAGAAGAACTTGTTGCATTAGGAAAAGGACAAATCAATAGTGGAGTACAAAAATTTTGAAATAGGAAATAGGAATTTGACAGTAATGTAACACAGCATTCAGAAATTGTGGACTTGATTTTATGACCGTCCAGCAAATGTTAAACATGTAGACTAGTTTAAGTGAATGTGTATAAATAATTTCTCATTTGTGTGGATTTAGCCAATTTGTGACAAGCATTTTAAGTAACTGCAGCTCCAGGTAAGTAGCAAAAATGTACATTTTTCATTCAGTCTTCTGTAATTATGGCATATAATATATAGATTGCTCTATTTATGCTCAGATTACACTTGTTTGCCACTTATATTAGTAATAATTACACTTATGCTCAGATTACACTTGTTTGCCACTTATATTAGTAATAATTACACTTATGCTCAGATTACACTTGTTTGCCACTTATATTAGTAATAATTACACTTATGCTCAGATTACACTTGTTTGCCACTTATATTAGTAATAATTACACTTATGCTCAGATTACGCTTGTTTGCCACTTATATTAGTAATAATTACACTTATGCTCAGATTACACTTGTTTGCCACTTATATTAGTAATAATTACACTTATGCTCAGATTACACTTGTTTGCCACTTATATTAGTAATAATTACACTTATACCTCTTGGGGGGTTTGGCTTGGCACATATGAACTTACAACAAAGCAGTTCAGGTCCACATTTAATATAATTTCCCTTTGATTGGGTACCTGGGTAACCAAAAATTTGGACCAGTTGACTTTTCCTACAATTTGGACATGTTTACTCACAGGTATTGCCTTTTGGATAATTCTGTTTCAAAATAAGATTTTTCACATAAGCTCTGCCAAAGTTTAACTTTCTTGAATTAGCTCTCTGATCAAATAAATATCTTTACTTTTTAATTTCATTTTTAGATTCTTATTGTTCGATTTATCATAACCTGTATTCTAGGGCTACATGGTTATTTAGCATATGATCCAGCAGATCTAAACTGTGACAAAAAAAAGAAACTAAAATGCACTCTACTTTAAAACTCAATTTAATTTGGCTTAACATGTACAGATTCACATTTAATGCCATTTTTGGGGTTTAAAATCATTCACTAGTATCTCCATTAACACTTTCCCAGCTACTATAATCGAAACACTCCATTATGAACACTATATTTGATGTTATATGTGACAGGTTTACTATATAAACACTGTATTTGATGTTATATAAGATAGTTTTGCTGTATAAATACTGTATTTGATGTTATATAAGACAGGATTGCTGTATAAACTGTATTTCATGTTACATAAGACAGTTTTGCTGTATAAACACTGTATTTGATGTTATATAACACAGGTTTGCCATATCAACACTGTATTTGATGTTACATAAGACAGTTTTGCTTTATAAACACTGTATTTGATGTTATATAAGACAGGTTTGCTGTATAAACTGTATTTCATGTTACATAAGACAGTTTTGCTGTATAAATACAGTATTTGATGTTATATAAGACAGGTTTGTTGTATAAACACTGTATTATATGTGACAGTTTTGCTGTATAAACACTGTATTTGATGTTACATCAGACAGTTTTGCTGTATAAACACTGTATTTGATGTTATATATGACAGTTTTGCTGTATAAACACTGTATTTGATGTTATATAAGACAGGTTTGCTGTATAAACACTGTATTTGATGTTATATAAGACAGTTTTGCTGTATAAACACTGTATTTGATGTTATATAAGACAGGTTTGCTGTATAAACTGTATTTCATGTTACATAAGACAGTTTTGCTGTATAAACACTGTATTTGATGTTATATAAGACAGGTTTGCCATATAAACACTGTATTTGATGTTACATAAGACAGTTTGCCATATAAACACTGTATTTGATGTTACATAAGACAGTTTGCTTTATAAACACTGTATTTGATGTTATATAAGACAGGTTTGCTGTATAAACTGTATTTCATGTTACATAAGACAGTTTTGCTGTATAAACACAGTATTTGATGTTATATAAGACAGTTTTGCTGTATAAACACTGTATTTCATGTTATATAAGACAGTTTTGCTGTATAAACTGTATTTCATGTTACATAAGACAGTTTTGATGTATAAACACTGTATTTGATGTTATATAAGACAGGTTTGCTGCATAAACTGTATTTCATGTTATATAAGACAGTTTTGCTGTATAAACTGTATTTCATGTTACATAAGACAGTTTTGATGTATAAACACTGTATTTGATGTTATATAAGACAGGTTTGCTGCATAAACTGTATTTCATGTTATATAAGACAGTTTTGCTGTATAAACACAGTATTTGATGTTATATAAGACAGGTTTGCTGTATAAACGCTGTATTATATGTGACAGTTTTGCTGTATAAACACTGTATTTGATGTTACATAAGACAGTTTTGCTTTATAAACACTGTATTTGATGTTATATAAGACAGGTTTGCTGCATAAACTGTATTTCATGTTACATAAGACAGTTTTGCTGTATAAACACAGTATTTGATGTTATATAAGACAGGTTTGCTGTATAAACACTGTATTATATGTGACAGTTTTGCTGTATAAACACTGTATTTGATGTTATATATGACAGTTTTGCTGTATAAACACTGTATTTGATGTTACATCAGACAGTTTTGTTGTATAAACACTGTATTTGATGTTATATATGACAGTTTTGCTGTATAAACTGTATTTGATGTTATATAAGACAGTTTTCTGTATAAACACTGTATTGATGTTATATATGACAGTTTTTGCTATTTTATATAGCATTTGATGTTATATATGACAGGTTTGCCATATAAACACTGTATTTGATGTTATATAAGACAGGTTTGCCATATAAACACTGTATTTGATGTTATATAAGACAGTTTTCTGTATAAACACTGTATTGATGTTATATATGACAGTTTTTGCTATTTTATATAGCATTTGATGTTATATAAGACAGGTTTGCCATATAAACACTGTATTTGATGTTGTATAAGACAGGTTTGCCATATAAACTCTGTATTTGATGTGTAATTATTTTTCAGGGAAGAACTTTTTATGTGCTTTAAAATCTTCAGAGAACTCGTTCACCGTCATCTCAGTGAGGCCGTGTGACCAACTCTAGTTGCCATTTCTCATACTCGAAATTTACAAGTTTTTCTTCTGCGTCTACATCATTAAGTCATCTGAATTTGATAATTTATAAAAACTAATTGCTGCCTACATCAATATCAGAGCCTTTACCTAAGTTATTGAATCTTTCACAGTTGTGATTCTAATTGTGAAAACTTTGTATGTACTGAATGAAATCTGCGACCGCCATTTTGGAGAGTGGAGATTACGACCCAGTTACTTTAAATAGCAGATATCGACAAGTGCATAAACAGTGACCACGTGATCTGACATAATTGTCATTTGCAGAAATGAATGTAGTTTCTAATAGGGGGTTTTCCCCGAAGGTGATGCTATGAAAAACCGGCTTAAAATGGCTGATGTTTACAGCAGGCATCAAAAGGCACTTCCATGCGAATGGAGTAGAGGCGTTAAAAGGTGCTTCCATGCGAATGGAGTAGAGGCATCCAAAGACACTTGCATGAGGTAAAGGGATAAACTGTATTTGATGTTACATAAGACAGTTTTGCTGTATAAACACTGTATTTGATGTTATATATGACAATTTTGTTATTTTATTTAGTAATTGGTGTTATATATGACAGTTTTGCTGTACAAACACTGCATTATATGTGACAGTTTTGCTGTATAAACACTGTTTTTGATGTTGTATATGACAGTTTTGTTGTATAAACACTGTATTTGATGTTACATAAGACAGTTTTGCTGTATAAACACTGTATTTGATGTTATATATGACAGTTTTGCTCTATAAACTGTATTTGATGTTATATAAGACAGTTTTGCTGTATAAACACTGTATTTGATGTTACATAAGACAATTTTGCTGTATAAACACTGTATTTGATGTTATATATGACAGTTTTTGCTATTTTATATAGTATTTGATGTTATATATGACAGGTTTGCCATATAAACACTGTATTTGATGTTATATAAGACAGGTTTGCCATATAAACACTGTATTTGATGTTACATCAGACAGTTTTGCTGTATAAACAGTGTATTTGATGTTATATAAGACAGGTTTGCTGTATAAACTGTCTTTCATGTTACATAAGACAGTTTTGCTGTATAAACACAGTATTTGATGTTATATAAGACAGTTTTGCTGTATAAACACTGTATTTGATGTTATATAAGACAGTTTTGCTGTATAAACACTGTATTTGATGTTATATAAGACAGGTTTGCCATATAAACACTGTATTTGATGTTACATAAGACAGTTTTGCTTTATAAACACTGTATTTGACGTTATATAAGACAGGCTTGCTGTATAAACACTGTATTTGATGTTATATAAGACAGTTTTGCTGAACTGTATTTGATGTTATATAAGAAAGTTTTGCTGTATAAACACTGTATTTGAAAGTTACATAAGACAGTTTTGCTGTATAAACACTGTATTTGATGTTACATAAGACAGGTTTGCTGTATAAACTGTATTTGATGTTATATAAGACAGTTTTGCTGTATAAACACTGTATTTGATGTTATATAAGACAGTTTTGCTGTATAAACACTGTATTTGATGTTATATAAGACAGTTTTGCTGTATAAACACTGTATTTGATGTTATATAAGACAGGTTTGCTGTATAAACTGTATTTCATGTTACATAAGACAGTTTTGCTGTATAAACACTGTATTTGATGTTATATAAGACAGGTTTGCTGTATAAACACTGTATTTGATGTTATATATGACAGTTTTACTGTATAACCCTTTACCTCATAGAGCATAGTTACAATGTGCTGCACACTATAAATAGAACACCTGTTACCCATTTGACTCCATACGCATAGGCCTGCCTATTAACTGTTAAGCAATGTAGTGTATGTTACGTTTAACAGCAATTTTAACCATTTTACATTTTTGGTACACATCTATTATGTGTGGAAAAATTTAAGAGTAAGGTCTGATTGTTATAGCTGTGTAATTATTTTTCAGGGAAGAATTTTTTATGTGCTTTAAAATCTTGAGAGAACTCGTTCACCGTCATCTCAGTGAGGCCGTGTGACCAACTCTAGCTGCCATTTCTCATACTCGAAATTTACAAGTTTTTCTTCTGCGTCTACATCATTAAGTCATCTGAATTTGATAATTTATAAAAACTAATTGCTGCCTACATCAATATCAGAGCCTTTACCTATGTTATTGAATCTTTCACAGTTGTGATTCTAATTGTGAAAACTTCGTATGTACTGAATGAAATCTGCAACCGCCATTTTGGAGAGTGGAGATTACGACCCAGTTACTTTAAATAGCAGATATCGACAAGTGCATAAACAGTGACCACGTGATCTGACATAACTGTCATTTGCAGAAATGAATGTAGTTTCTAATATGGGGTTTTCCCCGAAGGTGGTGCTATGAAAAACCGGCTTAAAATGGCTGATGTTTACAGCAGGCATCAAAAGGCGCTTCCATGCGAATGGAGTAGAGGCGTTAAAAGGCGCTTCCATGTGAATGGAGTAGAGGCGTCCAAAGACGCTTGCATGAGGTAAAGGGATAAACTGTATTTGATGTTATATATTACAGTTTTGCTGTATAAACTGTATTTGATGTTACATAAGACAGTTTTGCTGTATAAACACTGTATTTGATGTTATATAAGACAGGTTTGCTGTATAAACACTGTATTTGATGTTATATATGACAATTTTGCTATATTTAGTAATTGGTGTTATATATGACAGTTTTGCTGTATGAACTGTATTTGATGTTATATAAGACAGTTTTGCTGTATAGACACTGTATTTGATGTTATGTAAGACAGTTTTGATTTAATTTGCAATTTACTTTCCTGTAATTTAGATTTAATTTTCAAGTGAAATTTCCCAAATTTTCTGCCAGTGCACGTAGCCCAGTAAGCCGTTAGCTGGAAAAGGCAGAATTGGCACGTGTTCAGTTGCATCCTTTGATCAATTACACAGACCGTATGATCAAAGCGTTACTTATGAAGCCCAAACTCAGTCTCTAAATAAACACTCAAATATGACAGTAAAGCAGAGGAAATAGAGTCAGAAGATATTTGCAACGACTAGATGACGACATAGGCAAAAATGTGGGGTGGTGGGGTGAGCAACTTATAGTAGAGCCAACTGATCATTGAGTATATATGATATCTGAATTACCGCTGCTTCTCCTTGTGGTGGAACTGCCTCCACTCCATGCAGGTAGTCCTTATTTGTAAAGTTGTCAAACAGTCGCCAGCTGACATTATGTATCCCACTGTGCACATCAAACAGTTCCCACTCCATCCTGGAATGAAAGTGTTAAATGTAAAATACATGTCACATGTACTTTCCGATGAGTATCTTTTAAGAGAAAAACAGTTGATCATAAATAATTAGAATGTAAAATTTTAATAGAAAATATATTTTAATACTTTAAAACTTAGAACCGTTCCAGAAACATTTTCACTCATATTAAGTATCACAACTGCAATTTTTGACTGCCATGAGCAGGGTTGTGTGGGATGAAGAAACGTACACTCATTGAGACCCCAAGACTACTATAAATTAATGCTCAGCAACAATTTTTCCCAATATAATAGCCCGACTGAGCAACTCCAAAACAGTTTTGTACTCATATACAAACATTTCATCATTAAATTGGCCCTCGAGGTACCTACAGCATGTGTGTGTGTGTGTGTCTTAGATTTTTAACATAGTTTAAAAAATTTTAGTCATAACACTATGATATCTAAAGTATTTATATTGATGTCTAGCACTGAGGCATCATGCCACATACATGTAGCATTATGTCCCACTCAGTCACATTATTCCAACACTAGACCGACCAGTCCTAACAATAACCTCTTAATACTGAGTGCCAAGCAAGGTAGCCGCATGTACCATTTTTGGAATGACTCAGCTGCAGTTCAAACCATTGACCTCCCGCATCCAAGGCAGATGCTCTAACCACTTAGGTCACCGGAGCAGACCATCTAAAGCATGGTATCTGAATAATATCTGTCCTGAGTAAAGGGCCACTTAGTTGAGTATAAGGCCCCATAGTTGAGTATAAGGCCCCATAGTTGAGTATAGGGCCCCTTAGTTGAGTATAAGGCCCCTTAGTTGAGTATAAGGCCCCTTAATTGAGTATAAGGCCCCTTAATTGAGTATAAGGCCCCTTAGTTGAGTATAAGGCCCCTTAATTGAGTATAAGGCCCCTTATTTGAGTATAAGGCCCCTTAGTTGAGTATAAGGCCCCTTAATTGAGTATAAGGCCCCTTATTTGAGTATAAGGCCCCTTACTTGAGTATAAGGCTCCTTACTTGAGTATATGGTAACTGTTATCGGTTAAGAGGTTACACTAATAAATCAAGGCGTTGGCTATTGATTATCGGATTAAGTAATCACAGTCAATACTACCAACCTTTTATGGTGAATCATTAGAGAAACAAGACTCATTAATGTCTTTTGTCTACACATGGTAATGGTATTTTTAATCTTTATTCAATATACTATATGCCTATGATATAATTATTAACCTTTTCGTTGGTCTGTTGAACATGTCTTAGTTGTTTCCGCTGGCTGACATTAGCTAATGGAGTATGAAATGAACCTGTCATGATTGCTGTTATATGCTATACTGGCTACTGTATAAACAAAACCATCATGTTTAGTGTTTGACAGTTTAGACAGGATTCATAGTACTGAATGTAATGGTGCAAACTCAGACAAACAAAAAATACTCACAGGGTGGCCTAACTGCTATGGAGCTAATGGGTAACATGACACAATTTGGGAAAGAAAACAGAAATTGCCCAATTATCTTTAAACACTGATTCCAGATAGATTAAATAAGTGCATAAACTTGTGTTACATTTTCCTTTAGCAGGCATGATGCAGAGTTGCAAATATTATGTACAATCAGGACTAACTTGTTCTAGCCCCACTCATTGGCATTACACTGAAAATGTGACTTACTGTGCAGACTCTGGTCCCACTCATTGGCATTACACTGAAAATATGACTTACTGTGCAGACTTTGGTCCCACTCATTGGCATTACACTGAAAATATGACTTACTGTGCAGACTTTGGTCCCACTCATTGGCATTACACTGAAAATATGACTTACTGTGCAGACTTTGGTCCCACTCATTGGCATTACACTGAAAATATGACTTACTGTGCAGACTTTGGTCCCACTCATTGGCATTACACTGAAAATATGACTTACTGAGAAGACTTTGGTCCCACTCATTGGCATTACACTGAAAATATGACTTACTGACTGAGAAGACTTGCAACACATTTTCAATTAGCGGGAATGGTGATCATTTTAAGCATAATAGTAGCATGTACAATTTAAATTTGCATGATTCCTTTAATTTTTCATTTACAATTTCAGAAGGTAAGGACTTCTGTTGGATTATTAATACCAGGACTAGAGACCGACTGGGACTAGAGACTAGATCATATTTGTATTACTTCCATTATTTCAATAAAATTTCCATCATAAATCATAGTGCAGGGAAGAGATAAATTTTAACTGTTTCTGTACAGATTTCTACTTGAGACTTCTTCATCTGTACACTAGAGGTCATGCTACCAGCCAAAGTTGGCTACTAAATTTCCAGAAAAATGTAAACTTTGCCTTCTTCAGTTAGGAAAGTGAAAATGACCTCACCTTATGAGTTTTTAAAAAATGTAAATTGAATGACATTAGTGTTTGGCTTTTGAAATGCTCCCTTGACCTACTACTGAAGAACACTTCCATATATATTCACTGATGAGTCCAACTGCAAAATGCACAGACCCAGATCTGCCATTGCATAATGCACCTGCTGATCTGCACCTGTGCAGTTTATTAGGAGTAATCAGTAAAACAAGCAACATAGACCCTGATCTGCAGGTGCATTATGCTATGGTAGCTCATGCTCTTTGCTATTTGCAGTTTGACTCAACTTGAGAGAAAGTAAAGATGGTAGTTTAAAAACATTATAATATTTGCTTTTAAGATCATCTCAGAGAACTTGTAAAATATGTAAGATGTTATTTCATCTAATTTAATCACACTAAAGTATATCGTCAAAGGTCAGTAAAATCTTCATCTCATATAATGAACACAAAGCAACATTGTCTGATAGCAAACCCAAATATGCCACCATAACATGTAGATGTGGAGAGATTATTAAACAGCAATGGTCAGTGGATTTGTCATGGATTCCTTTTCCCTCCATTTAAAGCAAAAAGGTTTCATGTAACTACATGATTGTTTTAAAACAGTAAGATGAAAACTTACGTCATTTGATTGAGTTCCAACACATTGTGCACAGAGACATTCAAAAAGTCTCCCTTTGTCAGCCACAGATTTTGAATGATGGGAGGAGATGAGTCAGCAGTAGCATATACAAAATCATCTACATAAGCTCTCACTGCATCATAACCACGGACGCAGACATTGATTCTCTGTCCATCCTCCAGAGATTCCGTAATAAATGTCTCCTCACCCAAAAGGTCTGTGGTTGTCACGAAGTTTGTCTCTTTGATCAGAGTGTCACCATATGTTATCTTATATTTCACTTGGAATTCAAGAATGGCTGAAATTATATAAATTATCTGAATGATAAAGTAGAAAAAAGTATGTATCTTAATGTTATTTAACCACACCTCATATTGTGTACATGAATGACTGAAATTATGAAAATTACTCTGTCATATAGTGAGACATTACTTACCCCAATATCTCACATGAAAATTACTCAGTCATATAGTGAGACATTACTTAACCCAATATCTCACATGAAAATTACTCAGTCATATAGTGAGACATTACTTTATCCCAATATCTCACATGAAAATTACTCAGTCATGTGGTGAGACATTACTTTATCTCAATATCTCACATGAAAATTACTCAGTCATACAGTGAGACATTACTTTATCCCAATATCTCACATGAAAATTACTGTCATACAGTGAGACATTACTTAAACCAAATCTGAGCATAAATGAAACTGCTAGATACAGCTTTCCCTCATTATAACACAGCAGTTGAGGTCCATAACTGCCAACTACATTATGTTCCAAAGTGCTTTATACCAATACTTTTATATATTGAAATGCAATATACTGAGAACAGTGTTATAGACTGAACCACAATATAGCAAGAATGATCAAAATCTGAAGAAGAAAAAAGTGATTTAAAATTTAAATAAAGTTATAACTCTAAGATACATGTGGTTTTCTTTCAACCCACATTGTTATACATTAATATGACTTTGGTCATTGAATCTATACTGGTAATGTGTTATACAAAGAAATGCATTAAAACAAAATGCATTAAAACGATATGCCTTATAATGAAGGAAAGCTGTACATGAATCAGACAGTAAAACATTACAAAATAAATTAATTTTAAATATCTGTATCTCACATACAAGAACAGTAATCTGATGAAATGGTTTAAACAATATTTATTTCATCCAATGCATATGATATAAAATACAAAGAACTTATAAAAATATACTGAGGAACCAGCAACAAGAAAATCATTCTTATATTAAATAATCCTCCTATAAAAGTGCATATGTGTAACTTTCCGGACAACAAAATCAATATATCGAACTGATGAGAGCTAATGTTCAATCAAGTCAAAAAGGTATGCTTGACAAAATGAACTAATTTAAGTGGATACAAACAATAATGTACAAGTATATACTTGGTGTCAATAATGCAACTAGTCCAAGAATAAAAATTTTGTCATCACTTGATTCAACTGAGAATTTCATGCTGACAAAGAGCTAGTGGACTGCTCAAAATATTTCTGTTTTTCTCTGTAGACAGCAGCAATAATAATGCCAAATTATCACTGGGACCTATTGTATTGGTTGTAATATTTCTCCATGCAATATAATTACAGAAAAGAAGATCATGAGTTACAGTCTCAAAGCTAACCTCAAATACATGTAGGTGAATTTCTGATACAATTACAATAAAGATCATAGCTAAGTGAAGTGAACTATTTCCTAGTCCGAGTCTAACATGCTGGATTTTAGCTTGGCAAGTGCTTGTATAGAAATATTTAGGAACATAATTTCAATCTCTCTCTTTTAGTAATGTTTTAATAAGCAGAAGAACAGACAAGATCTAGACGAGTTCACCCTCTTGCAGCTGCAATTGTGCAAACACATTTATGAGTCATTTCCATGTTGGGGATTGGTAATTTGGCTTATGTTTTTAGGAATTCAGACACAGAGATAAGCCAGGGCAATATATATGGTACACATGAAAGAACCAAGTCGTCAGATCTTAAGATTTCAAAACTTCGATCAATATAAGTTTTAAGGGAACTGAAAACAAAACAAGTGTTTTTTTTTTGTCATATTACGTTTGGAACATGAATCAGATTCCAATGGCAAATACTGTAATAATAATTAATTAACACGAGTTTGTCTTATGTGGGGGCATGGCCCTGAGTAACAATGTATGTTATTCGTGTAAACTAGCAGGAAAATTTCTGTGTAATCACCCACTTAATCTCTGATATCCACCTGCACCCACTTAATCTCTGATATCCACATGCACCCACTTAATCTCTGATATCCACCTGCACCCATTTAATCTCTGACATCCACATGCACCCACTTAATCGCTGATATCCACATGCACCCACTTAATCTCTGATTTCCACCTGCACCCACTTAATCTCTGATATCCACCTGCACCCACTTAATCTCTGATATCCACCTGCATACCCACTTAATCTCTGATATCCACCTGCACCCACTTAATCTCTGATTTCCACCTGCACCCACTGAATCTCTGATTTCCATTGTTAACTTCTTGTCATATTTCTTAGCCAGTGGTTTGTTGGCATTTGAAGAAAGCTCACATTTTAGCATTTTGACATGAACTGATAATAAAAGATCACAACTGCCTTCAAATATTATTCTTAAAACATCTTTTCAATATTGATCAAACAAGACAAAAATAAAAATATATACTGAAATGTTTCTGGTGAATATTTTTTGGGCCAGTCTCCCCCGTATCTCACCTCAACCACTGGTTGACCAGTTTTTTAATTAAAGACTCTTTAGCCAGCGTGGACCCATTTTGATCTCTTTATTACTTAAAACACCCAAATAAATATCCTGCATTTGGCTTTAAATTATCCACGCTACAACAATATAGTAATTAATATACAGCTTTTGCATATGTCAGTTGATTTGTAAATCAGATTATTCAGCATGCATCATTGCGCTAGGCATTGCACTGGTGGAACAACTCCAGTCCCTAGTAAACTGGTTTTGGGGGTCTCTATAAAGTGTGGATAAGATTCATAAAAATACCTCCTTTTTTCTACACAATTGTTAAAAATTCTTTTTGAATTTCAAAAGCAGCAGATTTCAACTATAATACTGTATGTGTAGTTAAAACAGCTATTAAAATGGTATGCTGGACCTACTGCGGGTAGAATCACATGTATGTTAAATGAACTATCCTAAATGAAAGTTACCATTCTATGTTGATGGCATGTGGTAGCTAGTTTCCCATTCAATTTCATTCAGGATATTTTCGGTTGCAGCAGATTTAACAATACACAATGCAGACCTACCAACCCTAATGAGTCTGTCTCAGTAAGGCAGCTGATTTTTTTCTGTAAGACTGACCAGTTTTCAGTAAGGTGTAACAAAATATCAATAACTGTTATGATTGTAAAGCTGGAAAACATAATTAAAAGTTTGATGCATCAACGATAAACATTATGTTTAACTGAAAAGTTTGTAAAGTACGCGTAGACTTTATTTACCACTACTACAGCTGCACAAACTCTAGTTTCAAACCCTATGCAGCTCTGAGTGGCTTGTTGCTATCTCTCAACTTGACATAATTCTTGGAAATTCTTTTCCATTTCACATGACGATGGCAATCACATCTCCTGCGGAGACTTACAGCAAAATCATAAGAGTTGGCAGGTCTGACAATGCTGCAATGTGTTTTCTTTGTTTTCGCTTTTCTTTAGATAGTACAATCCTAAACAGAGAAAGCATTAAACTACATGACAAACAGGGCAATAACTGTAACAAATATTATGGGAACAATGTGATTTATTGATAAGGGCATCTTTGAGTGGTGATCATAATATTTACAAGGTTTCAAGGTAAACCAACAACAATATCACTCACCAAATCATAAATATAAACTTGTGAAAATAAATTCATAGATGTATAAAAGAGGGTAGTGGAAAGAAAGTTTGCAACACTAAGTTGTCATATTTTCTATTAGGCCAAAAGAAGAAAAGAAAAAAACAGTATGCATGTTTTGGTTCCATTAAAAAAATATGGCTTGGTTAGTCAGAATAAAATTTAATTTTTACTCAGTTTTCCCTCCACACTCACCAAATTGTTTATTCCTTTGAAAAAGAACATGTCAGTATCACACAAGACAATGTTGTACAATAGATATGCACAAAAATGCTTAAATTATTTTATTTGGATATAACCTGCAGTAAATTGCAATCAACTGCAATTAGTGAATGGCACATTAAGGTAACAATTACCTTAACAAAAATGGCTGTCATATGCATTGAATTCTACTTGTTATAACTGTGATACTGCCCTAAAATTTTAAACAATTAAAATTTCATATGATGTAATATATGCAAGAGCGTACTGACAACATTCTTTGTCACTGTTAATGAACCAAATAGTATGAACTTTGATCAAATATCAGAAAGAAATTATCCCAGAAGATCAAAACAATGGAGTTTCCAAAACCAAAATGGATTTCTAACTTTCTATTGAGTTCAGATTCATCTGGCTCCATCTCAGGTTTCACCACTTGGGACATCAACTTACTTTCACAGATGAGCAGCAATTTCTCTGAAAATATGGAATCAACAGAAGATGTTTGCAGTGTGACAGTTTATAGTGATGTCTACCATTGGGGCATAATGCCGAAGACATGTAGCATCATGTCCCACCCAGACACATTATCCTGACACCAGGCCAACCAGTCCTAAAACTAGCTCTTAATGCTGAGAGCCAAGTGAGACATCTGCTAGTACCATTTTTATAAGTCACTGGTATGACTTGGCCGGGGGTTTGAACCTGCAACCAAATGCAATCTGAGCTGCACACTAACCACTTAGGCCACTGGAGCTCTCTCTGTTTGCCATGCCTAGAGTGAAGAAACCTTTGTCAAACATATTGCAACCACTCATTCCATGTCCTCCACCCCTTTTTATACATCAATCAAAAGGTTACACCTGACAGTTAATGACAGCCCAATTCGCAGTGCCAACTGAACTCTGGTGATACCCTGAAACTGCACCTTAACCATTCAATATAAGAAATTAAGAAAATGGAGATAATAAGGTATAGATGTCCAAATGACCTATAATATATTCAGTGAGTTAACGATACAGGTGACTTAAATCCACCATGTGTCACTTTAGTGTCCCAACAATTAGAACACTTATAGGCTAGTAAGGAAATTGATTTGTGTATTCAGGATTCCGCAATGAATTATTACCCAACATGCAACATATTATGCAGACCACTGCATTATAATGAAGAGAACTGACTCTACTGTGGTGAAACTGGGCATGTGGCACAGGTATGCCATCATGGCAAACAGATTGAGTGCTTCAGATGCCACAGATTTGGACACAAACAAAGACTCTGTCAATCAATGTATTAAAAAATATTAGGAAGCTGGCAAAGAGGAGAATGCCAATGCTTCATGTAAAACAAATCTAAATGTACCTAGTGAGACTCTTGACTCTAACTATTCAGTGGACACTATTGTAAATGCAAAAGTAATGGATTTTCAGGGTCTGTATGTGACTTTGAAGACACCAATATATGTGAACATTTTAATATGGAAAAATGATAAAAGTAGTATGGAGACAATCTCACTGAGTATAATTGATATGAAAGTAAATACAAAAGGTTTAATAATAGGTCACTTAAATGTACAAGGTATAGTGGGAAAAATAGACCAGATTAAGTTAATGTTGTCTTCCAAGGAAAATAATATACATGTTTTAGGACTCACTGAAACCAAATTAAATGCTAACTATAATGATAATCTATTTCACTGTCAAGGTTACAATGAACCATTATGCAGGGACAGAGAGACAGCAGGTGGAGGTCTTATTGTATACATAAGGCAAGATGTAAATGCAGAAAGGTGATCTGACTTGTATTTGGGTGGAAATTTCTCAAAATAATACAAAATAATTCCTAGTTTATTTCATTTATACGCCACCTTCCTCCAAAGCAATTTGGAATAACTTTTTGAAACAAATGGAAACTGTTCTTGCACAGGAGAAATAAACATATATACTCAGCAATATAAATAAGGACCTTTTCAATACTCAAATAAGGAACAACTGGATAGAATTTATTGAATCATTAGGCCTAGACCAGCTGGTAAATGAGCCTACAAGGGTAACGGAAATATCAAGCACTCTTATTGATCGCATTTATGCCAACCTACCAGACAATGTGGCTTGTGTTAATATAACGAATGTTGGTCTTAGTGACCACTATTCTACTATTTTTACAAGAAAGGTTAAATGCAAGAGAAATAAGAAAAATACACACAAAACTATCACTTACAGATTGTTCAAAAATTTTAATGAAGAACAAGTCCTCAATGGCCTATATAAAGTTTCATGGAATATGATCCAAAATTTGGATGACATAGATGAAGCTCTGAGGGTGTGGACTGACTTATTTAATGATGTAGTCTCTAAGCATGCACCAATGAAAGTACATGAGTAAAGAATGAAATCCAACCTAAGTGGCTTACTACTGAAATCCTGGATGTTATGAAAACATGAGACCAATTCCAGGCTATGGTAAACCATGTACAATATAAAGTATGAAGAAATAAAATAACAAATATGATTAAAAAAGCTAAAACAATGTATTATCGATCACTGCTTGAACACAAAAAGAGCAACACAAACTCCATTTGGATAGTCTTCAATGAACTCATTAGAGGAACATACAAAGATCAGACAAATAAAATTCACGCACTTCTGGTAAATGACACCATACTCACTGATGACACTGACATCGCAAATGTTTTCAATGATTTTTTCACCAACATTACCACAAAGTTAAAAGAACCAGTGATAGAAAACAACTTTAATGAACTGAAAAAGTTCTACAGCAGCAAAATCTCTAAGGACGTATCTTTCTCTATTCCACCAGTATCAAAAACTTTCTTAAAAAATGTCTCAGTGAACTTGATACCAAGAAAGGTACAGGACTTGATCAGATTGGTAGATAGTATAACATTCATAATCAATTTAAGTATTGCAACCTGATCTGTCCCCAAAATATGGAAAATTGCAAAAGTAACTCCCTATTCACAAATCTGGTTCTAAGGATGATGGGATAACTTTGTAACCAGCCAATCTCGATACTACCAAACTTGTCAAAATTGATTGAAAAACATGTCCTTCACTCATTCATGTCATATTTAACCAAACACTTGCTGTTACACCCTAACCTCCTAACCTATCAGGCTTTAGACAAAAACATTCATGTGAGACTGCCTTGATCTCCCTAACTGATAAATGGCTTCAAGCACTTGATCAAGGCAGAATAATAGGATCTGTTGTAGATTACTTAAAGCTTCTTACATGGTGGTTCATGAAATCCTTTTGAAGAAACTGAAAATCTACCAATGTGATGAAAGCACAATTAGATGGTTTACTTCATGTTTAAGTGGAAGAACACACTATGTTTATATAAATAATGTTCTGTTTGAACCTGGAACAATTAGATATGGAGTACCACAAGGCTCTATTCTAGGTCTATTACTTTCATTCAATTTATTAATGACCTATACACTTTTGCTAAGGGACTCAATATCATCTACAGATCTCTATGCAGATGACATGACACAACATTGTCAGACATCCAAAACACTAAGCATGAACTCTAAATTTCTTTACAGGATGTCCTAAACAAACTGGACAACTGGTGCACATGCAATGGCATGGTGGTAAATACTGGTAAAACAAAGACATTACTTATCTCAACACTGTAAAAAAGAAGAAATCTTGATAGTGACGAACTATACTGTCTGACATGGAAGGATAACAATTTGCAAATGGTCTGTCATGACTGACTATTTGTTGTTTTGGTAAATAATAACCTATCATGGACTGAACATAATCAAACATATCAGTAAAAAAGTCAATTCAAGTTTATGGCTTCTCAGTAGGATAAGACATTTTCTCCCTGAAAGGCACAGAAAACTATTTTATAACAGTTACATACAATTACCCTATTTCGACTACTGTAATACAGTATGGGGTAACTCAAATGATAAAAACATTTGGGCTAATGATTCAATCCAGAATGAAAGCAAGGAAAATTTAGCTGGTAGGTTAAAAATATTACCTATTGAAGACTGAATCCATTTGAGAAAAGCCAAATTAATGTACAGGAAATCTCACAATAGTGCTCCTGAATATTTACAATGACTATTCCAGCGTAGGCTACCTGGCAATACTCCCCACCTGCAATTCATGTCTATCAAACAGTATAAAATTCCCAAACCAAATAAGGAATTGTTCAGAAAAAGTTTCCTTCTTCCAAACCCAATATATCCAGTGGCTTCAGATATGCAGCTAAAATAAATAAATTCCTTTGGATGAAGGCCTCAAGGTAGATTAGTTCTTAGCTAATTGTGTTACCCTCTTTAAATAAAGTCATTATTATTATTATTATTACTATTATTATTACCACTGACCATAAACAGGTGGATCAAAGTCCATACTAAGATTCCTTGATTGTTATCAATAGCAGGTAAGCAATTTGCATACTTTAAGGAAAAATTCAAATCTAGAAAGGGTAATGCAACAGTGCAAGGAAAAACTCAAATCTAGACAGGGCAATGCACCAGTGCAAGGAAAAACTCAAATATAGACAGAGCAATGCACCAGTGCAAGGAAAACTCAAATATAGACAGAGTAATGCACCAGTGCAAGGAAAAGACTCAATGTTTGTACCATAAATCCCAAACAAGTTTTTTGGATTGGAATACTGCATGACCTTGGGAGTGCAGTATATCCATCCAACAAAACGAGTTCATATTTTCCCATACAAATGCAGTAACCTTTTTATTATATGCTCATTATCTTATTCTAACTAAGTTTGAACTTGTTGCATGCTTGACATAAGTTTCAAAAGAAAATGGTGTTTTTGTCTACTTAAAACTGAAATTTGGAGTCATTTTGTGTATGAATGCGCATTGCAACAAGTTTTCCATTTGATCTGGAATGAATAGAATTTGGTATTATTGTCGATTCTACGAAATTTCGTGATTATGGACTGGATTCATGGACTGGATTCATCTGCGCAAATTGTACATGAAATACATCGGATTGAAGCAATGCAGGAGAAATATGTTTACATCTGCAAGTGTGTTTGTTCTGTCATTGACTATTTGAAATCATAATGTGGAAAAAATATGAAGTCTTTCAATTGCAATTATCAAAAAGATGCTATTGAATTTAATGTTTATTTCATTTTGAGTGCAGTAAGAATAATGTAATTGCACTTGGAATATAGTCAAAATTACAGTACAATTTCGAAATGTGTAATCAAGATTGAGAACTCATGACATGGCTCATGTAATTCGGATTTGCAGAACTAAGAAAGTACATTTTGAGGAAATTCAGAATGTAAAGCTGCAAGTATATTTTTTGCCATTCTTATTACCAGCTAAAGGAGACAGCTTATGCTTTTATAACTTGCATGTTATTTGTAGGTACCGAGCAGTTTTATGAAATATGGCGTCTATCACCAAAATCTGAAACACTGTATCAAAAAAGTTAACGTGGAATGTAGCACAGCAGCTGGTATGTGGCAGTCCATGAAACAGCTGTAATAGTTCATTCATAAACAAATTTAATCAACCAAAGTGTAAAAACATCTGCTACACAAGAGTACATGATTTGTTTACAAAGTAGTTTCTAAGACACTATTCGGCACACCTGTCCTGCGTGAGAGTGCAATATGAAGGTGTGCAATATCGTAAAATACTGAACGATTCTGACAATGTAAAGTTAACAGAGAAAAAAATGAGCATATAATAAAAAGACCTATGGCACAAATGCTGAAGAAGATCTGAATACAGCTGAAGATGTAAATGGGGGGTGTGAAGTCAAATTATACTTGACAGGTAACCCTATACCTATACCAGTACATATCTTGGACAGATGACCCTAGGCTTATAGCAGTACTTATATTGGACAGATAACCCTGATAGGCCTATACCAGTACATATATCGGACAGATGACCCTAGACCTATACCAGTACATATATTGGACAGATGACCCTAGGCTTATACCAGTACATATATTGGACAGATGTCCCTAGACAGATGACCCTAGGCCTATACCAATACATATATTGGACAGGCCAGTACCAGTACATATATCAGACAGATGACCCTAGGCCTATACCCATACATATATTGGACAGGCCAATACCAGTACATATATCAGACAGGTGACCCAAGGCCTATACCAGCATATCTATATACATATATATATATATATATATATATATATATATATATATATATATATATATATATATATATATATATACACACACACACACTACTACTACTGGCCTATACCCATACATATATTGGACAGGCCAATACCAGTACATATATCAGACAGGTGACCCAAGGCCTATACCAGTATATATATATATATATATATATATACACACACTACTACTACTAAAAATGATACTTCACCAATATAAATGTCAAATCCAAATGGTTACCAAGCAAATACACACCGGAAAAACAATCGCCCAGCAAAAGGAAGCAAAATGCTTAATGTTTTGTCTATTGTGACAGGAGTTAAACCAAGAAAGCCTCTAAATATTGATGTTGTTGTTGTAGGGTTTAATGCCATTTTTCAGCACACAAAAGGCTATACATGGCGGCCAGTATTAATGGTGGAGGAAGAACCCGGGAAAACCCCAGAAAGAACCACCGACCCACAAGAAGCTACTGGCAAGCTTTCTCACATACCCACATTAGCCGAATCCTAGACTCGAACCCACGCAGACAGACATGAGATGGCAGTGATCCGTAACGGAGAGCGCTTTAGACTACTCGGCCACTCGGGGCCCCCTAAATATTGATGTAAAAACACTTTAAGGTGCAAAAATAAATACACTCACCTCCAAATTGATGCACAGATGGAATTATCACCATACAAAACCACTACTATACAAACTGGAGAAAATGACATCAGTGATGGCCAAACCACAATCCAACTGACGTAAACTACAAGGTCTACTGTGTGCCATACAGTCTAAAACTTCTGAGTGTTGTATCATTGTTTCAGATTTACCCCCTCTCCACAGATGCAAATGTAAATACAGTGAACAAATTGATAGGTCTCTTTGAGAACTTAAATCATTATGTGCGCTTCAGTACTCCTTTTCGGCAGAGGAAAAAGTGTACATGGAACCTACTTAACTGGTCAGTTGATTAAGTTTTGCTTAAACCTGTTTCTGAAACCAACTTTTTAAATAGAGATGTTACCAAGAACATTTTTCTTCAACTCAATGCTGCGCTCGCCTTCCATATCATCATAATCTGCACTGACAGCACTATCTGGGTTCACTCGGTTCAGCCATTTCAGTGTATGATGTCGATCATTTATGAATCTGGAAGAAAGAAAAAAAACACTATATATAGTGGCCCAAGTGACTTTGGTATTGTTTTTTGGCAAGTATGGCATATAAGAGTTAATTAGAGCTTGTGATCACTAAATAAATTTTTTCCCTATCAGGTCCAACACCCAGTCAAGAAAACAGAGATACCAAACGGTAAGCATGGCTATCAGGAAAACAAGCATCCATTTCCCAGAATCTAAGGGACCCCATTCAAAAATCATATTTTCTTTCAGATGAACTGACCTCTAAAATGATACTGTATCTCTATGAGAAAATGTATATTGTACATAACAACCAAGATACTGCCAGGATTTTTTCTGAAGAAGGGTTCTTCCCCCTTGTTACCAAAATAAGGGAGAAATATAAATTTAAAAAAAGAAAGGAGGGATTACCAAAATTTATTATTTACACAAAATTTGAATATGTTTCAATGTTTCCCATTCTTTTCGTAGTCTCCACTAAAATCAAAATCCTCTAAGATTCCCCCACTAGTTGTATAAGCATCCCCTTTCTGAGTCTGCCATCTAAAGAAGCACATGCAAGCTAGCTTAGCCAACTTCAGCAAGTTAGGAAACTGTCCTTTATGGCCATTTTAGAATTTTCCAAAGTTCACAGCTATTGTCTGTTGGATACCTATGCTCCAAAAAGCACACAACTAGGTGGCTTAGATGTTGTGTAAGAGTTGACATCCGAAGTTCAAACACCGGTTTCCAATGCAAAGTGTAATTTTCTCACAATTTTTGCAAATATTACACAACATAACTCCAGTCTTGGAGTTGTGTTGTAACTATTTGCACTGTAACAGTCAAGATTTCTAAAACTTTGCATCAAGTTTTGGTTTCTTTTTTTCCAGTTTATTCTAACCCAATATCTGACATCATGTTAGAATCATCATCCTCTGTTTGGCAAGAAACTCCATTTCATCCATCACTTTCTTCACTCTGCATATTTTTGCTAGCACTAATGTGAAATTAAAAAAGAATAATTAATTAGTATGTCCTGCCCAGTCATGCTTGACTAGAATCTCACCATCCAGAAAATGGACCAAAATTCATGCACGCAAAATGCAAGGGAAAAAAATCAATGTCAAAACACCTTTCCTGTTATAAGTAATTATCTGGATTTGCAAGCATCCTTTTGTGTTAGCCTACATCTGCATTTAGAATGGACTGCAATATTTTGATCAAATAAGTATCCTAATTTTATCATTTTATTTTAGATTCTTATTTATTCAATTGATCTTAGCAGTTAAATAAAAAGTGCATACTGTGCAGAGTGCATTTTTATATGTGCAGCTTTAAGCTAATTTGCAGTAGTTCTCCTGCAACACTGCTAAATTCCAAGTGCATAAATATGTAAATGTTTGCATGATTTGCACACTAGCATGCTCTGGCAGTATCTCTGCAAATTTACCTATCGAGATATTAGGTTGAAAAAATAAATGATGCATCCATTCCTCTGATCCGTAAGGAATCATTAACTTGAATTTCATAAACCCAAAACATACCAACATTAGACTTCCTTAAAAATTGTCTGCATTTCTGATTCCTCTTCATTTCTGCTACAATGTTTCCAGTAATGCAGGGCGTGATTTGGAATTTGGATCATTTTGTCAGAGCCCCCTGGAATTACATGTAGGTTTCCTGTGGGCACAGCAATTGGAAATAAACTTTTAAACAAGTTTTATATCATACTGAATGTAACATTTTCTTCCATCGCTTTAAAATTACTTTCTCTTTATAGATATATATTAAAAAATTATGAACACATGGGACCCCTGTGATCACGGAGACTGATTGGGCCAAATTGGTCCAATTGACCTAAGGCAAGCCCATAATGTTTCACATGGCTGACATTCTCAACTGCTGGTTTCTGTACAACAGCAGTCTCTTTTTACGTCAACATTCAAACTAACTTGTAAGCACTAGCTACTATCATTTAAAATACGATGAAGTGTAGCACATAACCTGGTAGGCATTTAAAATACCGGGAAGCATAGTACATACCCTGGTGAGCATTTAAAATATGAAGAGTAGTACATACCCTGGTGGGCATTTAAAATACCGGGAAGCATAGTACATACCCTGGTGAGCATTTAAAATATGAAGTGTAGTACATACCCTGGTGAGCATTTAAAATACCCTGAAGCATAGTACATACCCTGGTGGGCATTTAAAATACCCTGAAGTGTAGTACATACCCTGGTAGGCATTTAAAATACCAGGAAGCAGAGTACATACCCTGGTAGGCATTTAAAATACCCTGAAGTGTAGTACATACCCTGGTAGGCATTTAAAATACCAGGAAGCATAGTACATACCCTGGTAGGCATTTAAAATTCCATAAAGCATAGTACATACCCTGGTAGGCATTTAAAATACCCTGAAGTGTAGTACATACCCTGGTAGGCATTTAAGATACCCTGAAGTGTAGTACATACCCTGGTAGGCATTTAAAATTCCATAAAGGATAGTACATACCCTGGTAGGCATTTAAAATACCCTGAAGTGTAGTACATACCCTGGTAGGCATTTAAAATACCAGGAAGCATAGTACATACCCTGGTAGGCATTTAAAATTCCATAAAGCATAGTACATACCCTGGTAGACATTTAAAATACCCTGAAGTGTAGTACATACCCTGGTAGGCATTTAAGATACCCTGAAGTGTAGTACATACCCTGGTAGGCATTTAAAATTCTATAAAGGATAGTACATACCCTGGTAGGCATTTAATATACCATAAAGCATAGTACATACCCTGGTAGGCATTTAAAATATGATGAAGCGTAGTACATACCCTGGTAGGCATTTAAAACACCATAAAGCATAGTACATACCCTGGTAGTCATTTAAAATATGATGAAGCGTAGTACATACCCTGGTAAGAATTTAAAATATGATGAAGCGTAGTACATACCCTGGTAGGCATTTAAAACACCATAAAGCATAGTACATACCCTGGTAGTCATTTAAAATATGATGAAGTGTAGTACATACCCTGGTAGGAATTTAAAATATGATGAAGCGCAGTACATACCCTGGTAGGCATTTAAAACACCATAAAGCATAGTACATACCCTGGTAGTCATTTAATATACCATAAAGCATAGTACATACCCTGGTAGGCATTTAAAATACCCTGAAGTGTAGTACATACCCTGGTAGGCATTTAAAATACCCTGAAGTGTAGTACATACCATGGTAGGCATTTAAATACCCTGAAGTGTAGTACATACCCTGGTAGGCATTTAATATACCATAAAGCATAGTACATACCCTAGTAGGCATTTAAAATATGATGAAGTGTAGTACATACCCTGGTAGGCATTTAAAATACCAGGAAGCATAGTACATACCCTGGTAGGCATTTAAAATACCAGGAAGCATTGTACATACCCTGGTAGGCATTTAAAATACCCTGAAGTGTAGTACATACCCTGGTAGGCATTTAAAATACCCTGAAGCATAGTACATATCCTGGTAGGCATTTAAAATAGCCTGAAGCATAGTACATACCCTGGTAGGCATTTAAAATTCCATAAAGGATAGTACATACCCTGGTAGGCATTTAATATACCATAAAGCATAGTACATACCCTGGTAGGCATTCAAAATACCAGGAAGCATAGTACATACCCTGGTAGGCATTTAAAATACCCTGAAGTGTAGTACATACCCTGGTAGGCATTTAAAATACCAGGAAGCATAGTACATACCCTGGTAGGCATTTAAAATACAATGAAGTGTAGTACATACCCTGGTAGGCATTTAAAATTCCATAAAGCATAGTACATACCCTGGTGGGCATTTAAAATACCATAAAGCGTAGTACATACCCTGGTATGCATTTAAAATACCAGGAAGCATAGTACATACCCTGGTAGGCATTTAAAATACCCTAAAGTGTAGTACATACCCTGGTAGGCATTTAAAATACAATGAAGTGTAGTACATACCCTGGTAGGCATTTAAAATACCCTGAAGTGTAGTACATACCCTGGTAGGCATTTAAAATACCCTGAAGTGTAGTACATACCCTGGTAGGCATTTAAAATACCAGGAAGCATAGTACATACCATGGTAGGCATTTGAAATTCCATGAAGCATAGTACATACCCTAGTAGGCATTTAAAATCCCATGAGGCATAGTACATACCCTGGTAGACATTTAAAATCCCGTGAAAGATAGTACATGTTGCCATATTATCTTCATCTCGAATAAGAATCATTACATTCCACACTCATTCACTATAAAGTACTTTATGATATACTATGTGATAATGTGGTATCAATGGTATGCTCTGTAGCTCCCATGAACAGTACTACGTCAGTACTATATAAAGGAAAATGTTCAAATGACCGAAAGACACAGACACAAATATTTAGTCTGAAAAAAGTACTAAATCCTAATTCATCAACTATTCCCGAGTGAAACCTGATTTCAGCAGACAACCAAGAGACTGACGGACTCATACTGATCATTGTGTACAGGTGACTGACTGACTCAATATATACATGTACTGATGATTGTGTACAGGTGTCGGCTTATTCAAGACTAATACTTTTTAAAATTAGCTGTCAGCAAGCAAGCTTGATTACAGAATACCCCCAAAGAAGATATGAAGTACATATACAATTTTTTACAAATGGGGAGATAACTCTAATCATAAAGCTATAATAGTTTAGGTTATAAATTCTTCAAAGAGTATTTTCCATGATGCTTTAACACATGAGTTGGACTCTGCTTTCCATGTCGATAAAAGTGCTTATTGATCAAAGTTGCAACTTTATTCCATATGGAATTTTCACTTGCTGTGAAGTACTTATGAATTGATATGGAATAAATTGTCTCATTCCATAAGTTTATCAGTCCATATCTCTTCCATACGGATTCCTGAAGTATTCCATACAGAATCCATGAGAAATTTCTGCACGTGTATACATTACAGTAAAAGTGGTACAAACTAATGCCTGATTTTGATGGACAAAAAAGTTTGGGGGTATACTGGAGTCAGTCCCACCAATTCACTTATTTGGTCTAATATCTTCTGAATGTAGATACCTTCATGAAACTTGGCATGATTTAGTATTAATACTACTCTGTCCTTTAAAACATGGAGCCTGTCGACTCAGATTTTAATAGGAATTGTCCTGATTTTTACCGTAAATTGTGTAAGTCCATCTATCTGTGACACTCTTGTCTGGTTGTGATCTCCAGAACCATTTGAAATAGCTTCGTGAAGCTTGATAATGCACTTATATAATGAAAAACGTTCATATGATATTCAGCTTTGTCTGACTTAATCTGATTCAAATAGAAATATTGGTGGGAGTTAAAGTACACGTATATGTCAGTGTAGCTTATGTGGAAGGATGAATATATACCCATATAAATCTGAAGAAAACACAAGCATCTCAGTTTTCTTTAATTCATTTCCACAGATGTTTAAAAACAGACAAAGACATGACCAGAAAAGTAGGGAAAATGTAAATATGATCAGAATATTAATATCTGGTAGTACAAGCATAGATGAATCTTTGGACTTAGAAAATTTGGTGCAAGGTGGATTTTGGACTTGATCTGATGTTTACTCTGAAAAATAATTTTTTGGGCTTCCTATTAAAATATGCTCTACAAAAATCAATTCCTGGTGAAAATGTGACTGAAATTTCAGCAAAACCACACTAAACATTTTTTGACATTCACTCAAATGTCCTTGTTCACTAAAATTATAGTATTTTAGGAGAATTTACACACATTTCTGAAAAGATCAGTGGGAATTTGTGATTGAAATTTTACTTTTGTCAAAAAATCTGAAAATATAGTGATATTTTGTGATTGTAATATCACTGACATTTCAATAAAAAATATCAATAAGATATAATATAATTAATTTTTTGTTTCTTGTAAAATTTGAATGATTTTCAGCAGCATTTATATTTCATGTTTCTGATAGCTGCAATTTTATTGTTTATTTTGGGCACAATAATTTCTTTCCACATTTTTCCTTGTTATATTTCTTTTTTTAAATTTGTTGTTGTTGTTGTTATTGTATTTTTGTTTAACTTCAATCGGATTTAACTGCCCTTCAAACGAGTTTTCTTGTTTTTCATTTTAAAACAGAATTTCGCTTTTCTCCTGACCCGAATCTGATTTTCTTCGATATGGACCCTTTTTTAATATCGCCTACAAAACTTTTTTTAAAATAATGCTCTATCCGGTTCTATTAAGCAACGAGCTTTCTAATAAGTATATGTTCTGTATATTATTTAACAGATGATTGCTGTAAAGAGCTTTCTGATTGGTCAACATTTTGTGTTTGCCCAATGAATCATCATGTAACGGAAACTGATGGGAATGAGCATGTTTGCTAAACATGGCAATTAAAATTTTCAAGTGGGATACAAGACTGAATAACCATTTGAAACATGCGCAGCAATGAGAATAGCTTGAATGCAATGTCAATGGGAACATAATTGGTCAATCTGTAAGAAAACTTAAAACCAGGATTGGCATTTTGTTTTTTGTGCCATAAACATCTTCACAGTAGCAGCTAACGTGCTAAATAGGACAAGGAATTGAACCAGGATGATTTTGAAGTTATATAACTCCAAACTGGTCAACTTCCAGAATTTAAGGGTGGACAATGTTTAGGTCACTGGTGGGAATTGTTGCCAGATACCCATGCCTATGGGGAATTTTCTTGGCCTACAAGTAGAATCATCTTTCAATATCTTGAGGTATTATTGTGTATATTATCAAAATATTCTAGGTGTGTTATAATTCAGTGTAAAATAAGAGTAATTATATCATGATAAACATTTCTCACGGCTGCTCATGGAACATAACTTCAAGAGACCACAACAGCATCATAGTTTGTACATTAATCAAAAATCAAGTCTGCAATACAAGTGACATATGGCAGGCTCCTAGCATTTCTTCTTTTCATAATCAATGTCTCATATGGATGCTTTTCTGTAATTTTGCATTATTTTCACAGTTGACATTTTCAATGCAGATAAATATTTTATATTTTATATCTGTTTTATGTGTTCACTGGTGCCTGTGTATACTTTCCAGGCTTGATACTTTGATTTTTTAAAATCACTTAATTATTTAGTATCAGACCAGATTCTTCACATTATGTTGTATATGCTGTATATATTGAACATAACAGATAGAAGGCCTCATGGTAGATTAGTTCTGTAACTAATTGAGTTACCTTCTCTAAATAATGTCTTTATTATTATCATTATTATTTTCTCTCACATATCTTGCCTTGGACGACATATTTACAACATCTGTATAATTTTTTTCATACACACTTAAATATCACCTTGGTTAATAAAATCCAGTTTAATTCATATCCATTATTTATTTGAAACCTTCTAAAATGACTGAAAAACTACTGAAACTTCAGTAAAATACTTTTTAATGATCAAAATTTTAGTGAAATCTCTTGAAAGTTTTAGTCAATGTGAAACCTCAAAAATATTTCAGTGAAATTTCAGTGAGATCTCACCACAATTTGAATGAAAATTTTGGTCGAAATATTTGTGAAATCTCACCAAACTTTTCAGTGAAATGAAAAAGACTTAAGTGATACCATCATGGATTAGGTTTTGTATGCAAGAAAGAAAATGAGGACAAGAAAAACCTAAATCTTATTTGATAATATCTGTCAAAATAAAATTTATAAACCATTTTCAAAAATTCTGTGAATATTTATCATTGAATCCCAATAATGTCTGAGAATCATGAGGCAGTTTAATAAAAATCTGACGCAGATTTTTTATGGTTTAGGCAGAAAGAGCTTAACACATTTACCCCTGGAGGTTTTTGTTGTTTTTGTCTGAAATTCGAGTACGAAACACATTTTGAAAGCTACATCTTAAAACACCAACTTCCAGGTGATCTTCCAATAACATACTGCCTAGTTGTGTTGGAAACATTGTTTTTCATTGGCTATCTTGCTCACGCATGAGCAGAAGGGTAAAAGTTGGAGTTTTTCTTTTTTTTGCTTAACAGACCCATCATTTTCATATCGAGACCACTCTTTATTCCAAATGCCCATCTTATCCTACTTTTTGCAAAGGTTCATCTGTCTGTTTGCAGTTCATACTGGTCTGCCTTAGATCTGAGACCAAAAAGTCTAAAATCTGGACACAAAATCAGATTCCGACCATGGGCACATTTTGGGTAGAAAAAAATTAGGTCCAAAAAAATGAGGTTTTTACCTCTATATTTTGTAGTGCAACTAGAAATTCCAGATTATCTGGTATTATTGTAGAGCTACATCTGTCTACCTTTCTATAATTCCACCCACTTTAGTGTATCATATATGACCTTGATGCTACAGAGCTCGGTAGTAGGCTACTACCTCCTGCCACGTAAACTTGTCACCAGAGGTTAATGTGTTAAAAAAACATCTAAAATCCGCCTTAAGTATGCCTGAAAAATTTCATATGGGATGGACTAATACTAAATTCCATATGAACTATTTACAAATTCCATATGGACCATTTACAAATTCCATATGGTAAATTTCCCAATTCCATATGGACTATTCACAAATTCCATATGGACTATTGCCAAATTCCATATGGATAATTCACAAATTCCAGGTGGATTATTGCCAAATTCCATATGGAATTTTAATTTTATTCTATATGGACAGCCTACAGATCTCATGGACTAATTTGCATATTCCATGGGATTTTCAATAAGTAGTATGTAAGGAATCCATAACATTATGGATACACTGGTATACATAACAGTGGTTCAGCTATAGAATAAAAATGTCCATATGGATATTTTTGTAAAAGTACGTATAGATTCCATATCCAATCCATGTGGAAAATTTCCTATGGGTAATCACCTGCTTGTCCATTTGACATGAATCTTTGATGGCCGATCAATGATCCATGAGTAATTGGTTTCCTGTGTGGCTGACAATACCAGATTCCAAAACTGATTCTGGATGGAAACAACAGAAACATCATCGAACAGTAAAATCCTGCGTGTACTTTTGAAGTTCCCTGCCTTATCTTTACAGGTCAGTAGCACAAAGTAGGCACCTGGCTGAGGAAAGGTTATCTGAAACTTAATAATTGAAAATACATAATCAATATTTACACTGTCAATTTTATAGCACAGTTATTTTGACAGATCACACTAAACTGGTAAATCTCTTTTTTTTTAATAAGTATTAGGGACATTGTGATTATACCTCCATCTGACTGTCAGTCTGTTTATCCATCTTTCTCTCCATCTGTCTGTCCATTACTATATTAACTATTAAACCACTGGTTGGAAATTCAAAGTTACATTGCCCCTGTTGTGACCATATGCAGAGCAGTGTTATTCTTGGCTCCCATGTATCTTTGATCCCTGGAAAGGGGGAGGGGGTTATTCTTGGCTCCCATGTCATCTTTGATCCCTGGAAAGGGGGAGGGGGTTAAGGTCAATGTATAAAAATTTAAATTATAGTGACATAATCTAATATTTTCTGACCAAACTTTGTAGCCACTGAGTGTTGCTGTATCACATGATAGACATTTAACATTATGACAAATGGGACACTGTTTGTAAAGTGGTGGTGGTGGGTGGTACAGACAGTAAAGCAATAGCATTTGTAATGGCAAGCCATTGCAGTTCTTCTAGTTTTACTTGACTTTAGTTTGTGGCTGAAGAGAACACAATTTAATGTAGTTTCATTGCCTTAAATTACCTTTTTTTTGTGTTTTTTGCATAGGTAAGATGCAAATATGTTACAATCATGTATTTGAGGACTAGAAGCTGTTATTGCAAGTTAAATGTCACAATGTCAGTTTCACCCGAAATCTCATTTTGTGATTATAGAAACACCATTAATTCCCCACCCGCTCAAGTACAAAACTGTTATCTCCTAAATTTACCTGTGAAACAGAAGTTTGCAGATCTGTGGGCCCTGCCCTTTTGCTTCCTGTCATTAGTTCATTTGAGCCTTTAGCAATCAAGTCATATAGTTCGTACTGATAGTTTCCCACACCAGACAAGTCATCCAACCACCCACTCCATGTAATGGTCACTGTTTTCTGTTCGTGTAAAAAAAGAGAAAAATCAACAATGATACAACATATTGTAATTACAGTGCAATATATTACCACTATGATACTATGATACAACATGGGATGTAATCACTGTAACATTGTGGGGAAGAAAAAAAAAACAAAACATCAAGCCTATAACACTATCAATCGTATCCCTCACACGATTTTCACTTGCTGGTTTAAGAGACAAAGACCTTATTTACCACCAGGCAATATGGATTAACTCTAAAGACAATATAAGTGACCACAACTTTAATTTCGGCACTACAATGGAAAATTTGCGACATGTACATTAGCCTGGTTTACAGACTGTACCATCTGTCACTACATACAAACCAATAGCCAGAATCTTTTTCTTGTTGTTGTTCTTTTCATGCATGTTTTTTATTAGAACAATCTTTACTATTCAAGCGGTTGTTGTTACAAATGAGTTCATATAGGTCAGTGGTGTCTGTCTCTGTTCTCATGGTCTGGTCATTCATAGAGTTTGATACTGGGTCCTGTAACTCATGCATATCAGTGGTAGCTTTGATGGTCTCGCCACAATAAGGCCAGGAACCAGGCTACGTGTTGGATACTCTACAGGTACTTTAGTCTGGTTTTCAATAGAAAATATGAAACACTATAAACATACCCACAAAATTTCAGATACTGATAGCCAGCCTCTTTTTTTAAAAAAAGAATTTATAAGCAGTCTTGGATTAAATAAAGGTTGGCGGAATTTGTCCCGTTTTTACAGTGTGGTCATTCATAGCAGTGTCGAAATGCATATTTTGCCAAGACATCATGGTTGCTGGTCATGTTCAGCAGGGGGTCACTTACAACAGACCATTTATATAATAAAATTGATCCATGTGTTATGATTGTGGTCAGAAATGACAGGTGGTCGCTCATAGCAGAGGTCGCTCATAACAGTTTTTAATGTACTGCTGGACAACCATTGGTTAGTCACTGTAATATTTGATAAATACTGCTGGATAGCCATAGGTTAGTCACTGTAATGTCTGAAGAAATCTTGTAGGCATATATTATTTTTATTCCTGGCAAAATAGCAAGCCCAGGGGTCAATATTTGGTAGAACAATGGACACAATATTTTGAAAAACCCGTAAGCCTGCACTCAAAGTGCAACACTTAAGTACTATTTTTTTAATTTACCAAGGATGTGAAGTCTGGAACATCTAAGGGCTGATCTTGGCAACTCTTCAGAAAGCAATGATATGGTTTAATGAAATCGAATCCAAGCTCATAAGAGTATGTTAGGAACTTTCCATTGAGGCTGTGATATTTAACTGCGTTATTATCATCTCGATCATAGTAGAATGTCCGTCCACCATTCTTAGCCTTGACCGAAAATATGACTCTGAAATGAAAGGAAATAAAATGAGTGGAATACAGGTATTCTAAAGGTGTAGTAGTTTTGGGTTCTGATGAATATTGTTGGTTATAATCATTAAGAATAAACCTATCTGCAATTGCAAAGATAGTTTTCAGCAGCTTGAAACCTTTGTACATATATTGCATGAAAAATTATATACAAGGATGGTTGGTTTTTACTGGGCCTTATAACATGTTACTGGTGTCCCGAGGTCTTATGACACATTACTGGTGTCCCAAGGACACACTGAGGCCTTATGTCACATTACTGGTGTCCCAAAGAACACTGAGGTCTTGCGATAAATTACTGGTGTCCCATGAACACACTGAGACCTTGTGACACATTACTCATTTCCTAAGGACAAAATGAGGCCTTAAGACACTTTACTGGTGTCCCAAGGACAAAATGAGGCCTTATGACACTTTACTGGTATTATTATGCCAAGGAAATGGGAGCTATGTACCTTTCCCATGGACACACTGAGGTTGCTAATCCAGGCTGACCAGAGCAGGTATCTAACCTGAAACCCTTCATTACAATTCCAATGCTCTACCAATTGAGTTACTGTGGCTAATCAACAAGGGATTTGTTTCTGAACCAAAAACATGTCTCGCCCTCCCCCATAACAGTATTGCCCTTTGGCCTTCAAAAGGTCAAGTATTGCCCTTTGGCCTTTCCCCATGACAGTATTGCCTTTTGGCCATTCCCCACGACAGTATTGCCCTTGGGCATTAAAAATGTCAGTCATCAAAACCTACTCAGGTCTTTTAATCCACCCAAGGCATATCCAGTCTAGTTATTAGATGTGTTGCTTACTAGGTAAGTGTGAGAGATGGAGAGATGAAGGCAGACAGGCAATATTGATGCTGTTGCAAGTTGTTGTTGTTGTGGGGTTTAACGCCATTTTTCAGCACACAATAGGCTATACATGGTGGCTAGTATTAATGGTGGAGGAAGAACCCAGGAAAATCACGGAAAGAACCACGGACCCATGAGAAGCTACTGGCAAGCTTTCTCACATACCCACAGTGGCCCAATCGGAGACTTGAACAAACACAGACAGAGGTGAGATGGCAGTGATCTGTAATGGAGAGTGCTTTAGACCACTCAGTCACTTGGGGCCCCATGTTGCAAGTAACAGTGAAACTTTTCTCATCCTTCAGGAAATCTCAAAGTGCCAATGCAGGAATTTTAAGTTCACTACAAACTCTGGAACTCACTTCTCCATAATGAACTGTATCTTTGAAGCAAAGCTTTTTATTCACCAAGTACTCATTTCACTTGGTTGGCTTGCTATCTTTGATCACAGTTAAGTAGTTTAATTACAATAATAATATTTATCACAGTGTTTGAATGATCAATGAGTTACACTAACTATTGTGAATGCTAACTTATATCCTGTCAGGATTTGCTTGCCTTTTATCTTCTCTTTGATTTCATCCCATTTATTTGACTTGATACAAAAAATGTAATTAACATGATGTTTCAAGACAGGTCTTTATATTTTTGCATCTTTCAGGAAATTCATTCTGAAAATTTGACTGAAATATGAAGATAAATGTAGATGAGAGAGCATGCACAAAGAGGATGGCCAGAACATGGACTACAGATGGAAAAATGAAGATGATTTCAATGTCCCACAAAACCTAGAGAAAAACATCAACCAGTAACTGCCAACCAAAATACAAATAATGTCATGAGGGATCAAGCCCATGACCTTCCAAGTGTCTACCTAGTACTCTACCATCAGATATTTTTTGCATTTTATCTGTTGTTATGCTGAAATGGAAGACACTTCACAGTATTAACAAATCAAGCCAGTGCACACAACATCTTTACTAGTGTGATTTACCTACCTGTCATTATGCTGAAATGGCAGACTCCACTGTGTGAGGGTGAAGATTTTCTCACATTTGTAGTTTGTGGGTTTTGGTGAATCTTCTGAAGCATCAATACAATTCCATGCTAATTCACTGGAGACTCCAGCTGCAAATTTATATAGAAAAATTACAAAACAAAAGAACCTAAAAATAACCCAACTGTTAAGTGGTATTTGTTATGTATATTTAATTTGTATTGTTTGTTAGTTTTTTACTCCATGATTATATGTTATGTATAACTGTATTTTGTTCCTGACCTTGTCAAAACTAGAGTTCATGTTGTACCTGACAAGTAACATCTGTTTTATGAACAACAGAATACATCGCTAATATTTTTCCTGTGATTGTGGTTTAAGTATTTAGATTATTAGTAATGCAGACATACTTATCTTCGTCTGAGTCCGGAGCATTGAAATTCCCACATATAATAACCTGTTGTACCTGATGTTTACCACATTCTTTATTATAATTTTGGTAACATATTTTGTTATGTACACAACCTAAATTTTTGAGGATGGAAAATTCCATTAAATTACAGACTATTTCCAGATAATGGTAATTGCAACCTAGGCCAAGTAGAGGGGTATATAATCTTGTTTACTTGAGAAATTACTCTGCTTTAACATCATTAGCAGAATAGTTCTTATTGTTGTGTTCAGTATTTGATTCAGGTGGTATTGTTTATTCAAATTATTATTAACTGTAAATACAAAGTGCTCTTCAATAATATTCTTGAAATGGAACAATAATTTGGAATTATAGTGAATTCAGACCAGAAAATGTTTGGATTATATTACTGAGATATATAAAAAGACTGTTAGCACATCACCACACTTCAGACCACTGGTACTTTAGTACATTCAAGACTATGGGCACATCAACACCTTCAGCACTGGATTTTATTTCAAGCACCACTGGAATTTAATTGGAACTTTATTCATTAGGATAGTACTTTTGGGACTATTTGGGATTTATTTCACATCACTAAGCTCTTTTTAAATTTTCACATTGTATTCAAGGGAATTAACTTATTTGTTGAATTTTACAAAACTTGTTAGTTTTACTCTTTTCTATTACTTAAAGACTATAGAGTCGTAATTCAATGTATTCTTCAACTGTATTCACAAAATGGGGTAAACAAATAAAATTCATTCCTACCTTAACCTACAGAATTTAGTGACAACACTATGCTGATATGACCATCCATTCTAGATTTTCAGGATTGGCTTCAAAGGGCACCATTTTCATTTAGAAGGACCAGACAGCTTTGGTGATGAATGTGTATACAAAATTTCATGGAAATCCTTGTAGGTTAGAAGAAGTTATGATCTCATACTTGTGTTATTGGACAGATGATGAGCAGATAACAGATGGACACCATATGATGAGCAGCCAACAGGCCATCATATAAGTTCTTCCAGAATAATGACCAGTACAGCTAACAATAACAGTAGCAGTATAAAACAAAGGGGAAATCCCTTTAAAAAAATTAGGTCAATAGATTTTATTATTATAATTTTAAAATGTGTAAGACTTCTCAGTTGGAACATCCAATGATTGCATTCCTCAGAACAACAAGTTACCATAGTTACCACTGATGAGGGCACATTGAGCTTATTCGACATCCCTGAACCAGCAGCAGCGATATCATCATAAGTACAAGGTTACACTTATAAACGTACAAAATTATTTTAGATAAACCCTGTGTAGTATACAGAATGAGGATGGAACTGAACTAATTTTGTATGAAAACAATCCATCCAACATATGATGAAGTTAAAAGCTGATATTTGGCAATATAAAGAAAACTTTATCAAAAATTTATTTTCTTCTCAGTTGATTTTTTAAAGTCAAATGTGAAGAAAATCTTCAATGAATTTTTTATGCATATTTCAGAACAATATGTGAATTAAAAATCCACATCTTCAGTAAAATAGATGGATAAAATCAATAAACTCTGACTGTTAAAAAGTATCAAATGAACTAACCCCACCCATGATCTAGGTTTGGCATGCTGTAACATGCAATTTAATTCCTTAACAAACCATCCATCCATTACTGCATTTACACTCAATGAACAGTTGTGTCAAATTTTAAAATAGGCAGGGATTTGCAACACACGGTTGCAACTTTTGACAAGACAGAAAACTGTCTCAGAACAACGTATTTTGGCTCAACACTAACATTTGATAACATGAGAAATAATATTAGTTTAGAATTTCTTAACACCAGCTTCTTTGTGGATTATAAGCTATTCTTTATGCATTTATAACTGGCTTATTCTTAATTTTCGTTAAAGTCAATCATACATTCCTCAGAACTATTAAATACAATATACCACTGGTTCCCGAACTATGGGCCGTGAACCCCTAATGGGGCAGTCGGGTTATTCCAAGAGAGCTGACATGACTGTGATCATATCCAAAAAGCAAAGATATAAAATACACGACAATTTCATTTATCTTGTCAATATAAACATATACTACTTACCTAGACATGCAGATTTTCACGTCAATCATTGTACAGTGGCCTCTCGTATGAGTATACTTCCTGTCTGACCACCACAATTTATGGTAGTTTTTCACTCAAGAAGCAATTATTTTGTGAATATGTCTTAAAGATATTCACATTTGTTAAGAATTTTCAATTTCAAGAATAGACAGTTTTATATCTTTTCAAAACTTGAGTAAAGTACAGTTAGTCATAGGAAAAAGGTTAAAATAAACCAAATATTTAAAGAGAATAAAAACCATATGAATGAGCTAAAAAGCAGCTTGTTTGGTAGAAGTATAACATGGATACAACTCTGACCATACAATATTTCTATGCTCTTCAAATGTAAGTCATGGTGACCAACTTGTTGTATGGTAATATAGAATTTCTCAAGATACTTTCATGTATAAAGTTCAAATTCACTGTGTTAACTGTAACAACATTATTTGCCAACAAATTCAAACAAATTGCATTTTCTTTGAATTTTAACTTTTAGGTAATAATAATCTAATTTACATAAAGGAGAAAACATTGCTGAAGATTGTAAATGTTCAAAATTGGACATGTATATGACTAAAATATTTCAAGATAAATTTAAAGCAACATAAAAATAAACCAAATTATTCAAAGTAAAAATATGTAGGTCATGATGACCTTATTACTGTCCTATAACAATTCTAGATGTTTCCACATATAAAGTTTCCTGACCTTTGGATAAAGGGTAACACTGATATAGTGTTAAAACCATGTCTAAGGTTTTTAACCCCATCACTACTCCCAAGACAAAGCATTGAAAGATCACTACAACTGATAAGAAAATATTTCTACAAGGTACACATAACATAAATGCAGATTCAGTGACCATAGGACCAACAGTTGCTGAGATATTGTCAACAATAAGACCAGGTCTAGAGTCGAAACAAATACCAATTTTTCAAATTATCTGCTGAAATGTAGTATTTGGATGGGATTTGTCGATTTTATTAAATCCATCCTCATTTTCTTTGTTTACTTTGCTTTTTTATTGACAGTTTCCCACTTCCTGCCAAGAAGCATCTAAATCTATTTAAATTACATTCGAGAGGATTTGCGTAAAAAAATTTCAGACTGATTCTAAAACTTAAATGAATCGAGGCATTTTTTTCTGGCTTATCTTCAAATTCCATATGACTATAAATGTTTCATTAGTGTTAAAGACGGACAATATGAAGGTTAAGAAACTCAATTACTTATGAATCTTCAGTCCAATTTAGGGATTATCTCAAATATTTCTTTGGTAAGTGACTTGCTCACAAACAAAATGGAACAGACATGTGACCAACTAAATTAAGATTGGATACATTGGTCATAGATCACCAGAATTTTTCATGAATGCATCATCATGTATCATTACCATGGGACTGATATATTTTTAATGACTATAAAATGCTCAAATCAAAATTGGGAGTTTCTGCTATGTCATAAGAAACTTGTATTCATATTATGATAAACACACAAGTATTTACCTATAAACACACAGGTATTTACCTACAAACACAAGTATTTACCTATAAATACACAGGTATAAACCTATAAACACACAGTAGTAACCTATAAATACACAGGTATTTACCTCAGCTTATACGGGGCCCCGAGTGGCCAAGTGGTCTAAAGCACTTACCATTCTGGATCACTGCCATCTCACCTCTGTCTGCATGTGTTCGAGTCTCAGGCTCGGCTAACATGGGCATGTGAAAAAGCCTGTCAGTAGTTTCTTGTGGGTCGGTGGTTCTTCCTGGGGGTTTCCCAGGGTTCTTCCTTCACCAGCTATACTGGCCACCATGTATAGCCTATCTCGTGCTGAAAAATGGCTTTAAACACTACAACAGCAACAACAACAACCTCAGCTTATAGGTAAAATGTATATTGCAATAGGTGTGACATGGCCTTTTATCTTCTGTAAACAATATATAAGAGCCAATTACCAGGGAACTAGTTCCCTGCTACAATCAAGTCTGGGAGTAGACCATCTGGATTCTGTAAACAATATAATCTCTACCAGAGCCAAATACTAAGGAACTAGACCCTGCCACAACCAAGTAGTCTGGGAGTTAACCATTTATATTCTGTAAACGATATGATATCTACCAGGGCCAATTATCAGAATTGATTTTGGGAACAAAAGTGGCGCAAGCATGACTTGTATATGTTGAAACTGGACAGCAGGTTGGAATGGTTCTTGATGCAGCCAGGATCATCTCTTCCATGATGTTTAAATGTGTATGAGATCACTGAATGATATTCCTTGATTGTGATAGTACTTAGATTCCTGAATTTAAAAAGGAAAAGAAAGAAGTTAGACAGGTAAGGGTGGGTTATTGAGGCTGAGTGTGGTGTGATGTTGATAACACAACATCAGTTGAATGTCTTAGCTGTCTATCTTATAATCTTCTCCACAATTAGACTTCACTCCTGTAAGCACATTGCATCCATGACAAGACCAGGCAGGATTTTCTCTAGACTCAGATGGAATAATGATGACCTCAGCTGCTTGTACAGCATATAGTCACTATGATTTTCCTGTGCATTTCTGTTGCTAGATCAAGCAGATCATTGCTCCAGAATCTGTCAGACAGGGGCAATCAGAACTAATTTGCAAGCCCTGCTGTCATTTTCTAGATTAGTTTTGGTATTAGAACCACTGGAGAAAGTCATACCCCCATATCCCCTCAGTGCATTTTGTGAGAACAATGACAGTCCCATGCATCTGGAATAGAGACAAAGGTGGATTTTCGTTGTAAGATTTAATGCCATTTTTCAGCCAAGATAGGCTTACATGGCAGCCAGTATAAATGGTGAAGGAAGAACCTGGGAAAACCCCAGAAAGAATGACTGACCCACGAGAAGCTACCGGCAAGCTTTCTCACATAATGACATTGGCCAAACCCGAGACTCAAACTCACACAGAGACAGGTGATATGTCAGTGATCCGTAACAGTAAGCATTTTAGACCACTCAGCCATTTGAGACAAAGGTGGAATCAGTCCACCCAATTATTGGAGGCACTGAGAATGGTTTTCATTTCCAGGAGACTCTCTTACAGTTTCCATTTGCTGGTGACTAACTTAGACATGGCATTAAACGCTTATCTGTTCACTTTATAACAGAGTGAGGCAGGTATATTGATGGCTGCGTGAGTGATACCATTGTCTAGGTTAAGTGCATCTGAATAATAAACAATGGTATGTGATACGTACCAGCACTGTAAGAAAGTTGCAAGCAGCTGACTCACCAAAATTCCTGTGGTCATGAATGAGGCCTTGATCTCATCAGACCTAATAAACCTTATGAGTTTGCTCTAAGTCTTAAGGAAACGACTCATAAAAAATGGACTTGCAAAATAAATGCAAATTATTGAAATATGATTGTTCATGATAAAATCTGGATACTGGTTTGTCCATGTCTGATTTGGATCTGGGTTTCATATTAGATTCAGTGGAGTTGTAAGGGAACCAAACTAACTTTACAGGAATACCTCAGATGCTTAAACTGTGATGCAAAATGTCTGCATGACCAGGTCGCTGCTTTTTTTTTTTTTAAATGGCATCCAAAAAGCATTAAATTTTCAGGATAGAAGGGACAATAAACCTCTTAAAATGTCTTTAATAGTCAGTACAGAAAAATAAAAGGAAATACTCAGAATCTTGGGGAAAAAGCAGGAAGGACAACAATTATATTTAGTGGACATCATTTGTTGATTTAAGTATGTCTCTTGGCAGAAAAGATTATTGCCATCAAAATAGTCCACATAAAATTTAAATTGTTTTTAAGGATTATATCAGTTTGAGAGATAGCAAGTAGCTCCCTTGGGTTTGGGACTGCGGTTTGCTACACTATATTGAAGGTAATTATGGTCCACCTAAGAAACTTTTAGTAGAACATAATGTTTTTATGTTGTTGCTTCAATCTTGAATCCCTGGACATCTGGATTTTTAAATGCATGTTTCCACTGTGACAATTGTAGTACCATATACTTCATTACACCTTACTGAAAACTAGTCTAACTTAAGGAAAACAATTGACTTCCTTAATGAGAAGGTCCCATTAGGGTTGGTAGGCCTGTCTTGTAATCAGTAGGAAAACATGAAGGAAAAATTCTGTATATATTTTGATTGCTTCCTTAAAACTGAAATCTGTCCTTTCCATGTCTGAACTGAACTGGCAAGTCTGTCACACACACACACACCCACTGAAAGCGGTTTGTTCCCCTGGAAGTTCTGCATCTTGGGGGTATGGCATTCCATATGGAAGTGGTCACACCAAATCATCACCATGTATTAAAAAATGTTCTACCTGTCAGATATGCTAATATCATGTCCAGATGGGGAATGCTTGTCTGACAGTTAGGCCATGAAAGATGGCTCTAAATATAATGCTGGTTTGCCATGTACCAATATCATGGATGTGGTCAGCCTGGCTGGTCAAACGACTGCTAGGCGCAGGATGCCTTCACTGTAGAAACTGTCAAGCAACATGTTCACCAGTCTGAAACTATACATTCATGACTGATGAAACTAAACACTAATCATCTGGAACACTGGACCAGTTGGTTGGCATATGGCAAATGATATATAACCCCCAGCTCTGTCCTGCTGGCAAGGTCTGAAGGTTATCCTGCTTCAAAGTTCTTAAGTACATACATGGGCAGAGAGAGAGGAACCAGTGGGTTGCCAGAGATAGAAACCTATTGCCCAGTGGTTGCCAGAGAGAGGAACCTATGCCCAGTGGGTTGCCAGATTTAGTTAAAAATGGTCCTAGTTTCATCCAACTTGTTCATCAACATTGTTGATGATAGTACTTGCCGAAGTATATGTACATGATGCGGGAGTGGAATCGCTTGGCATGACATCAACTAGATCTGAAGTAATCATTGCCGTATGTGCTGCTTTAGGTATCTCCATTTGGGTTGGGGGTGGCATCTAATGATAAAGTGGTCAATGATTCCCTATCCAGGTGCTTAATGAAAATCACATTCTGCACATTTAGAGCATGCCCTTTTAACATGATTGCACTTTAAATGCCTTTTCAAGATCCCGAACCAAACGTTTTCAGGAAATGTTGCACAGACACTAAATGGGTGTGAGGAAGAACACTGTGCAGGCAATTCACATCTCATGGTTTATTTTCAACAACTTTAAAGTGCCTGCACTTCTTGCACTTAACTGACATCTCTAAAAAAAAAGAAAAAGGTGCATACAACAAATATACAAATTGTTTAAAAACCAAGATGACCTAAGAAGTGCATAAATATGCAGAAAGTGGGCAATGCAACTAAAACGGTGAAAACTGGAGTGTTACTGATCAATATCACATGGACAATCACAACTGTAATAAAGTGCATAAATATGAATTAATTCACTTCGAGAAACGAAATTGTTGAATATACCAAGCATATCAACCATCTGGTGTACCATACCACTGAAAAGAAACACTGGATGGTCAAAACTGATTCGAAATAGCCATGAATTCTTTGGAGGCAATGTTCAAAGTTGCAAGCGAAGGTTTAAACTATTAAACATTTGAGCATATTGGTGGCCTTCTAGCAGGAAGAAAGGGAGTTAATCTGTTTGTAACAATTACTTCCCTTCATCAATATGATATGTAGATGGAAAGACCTATTTTTGTCTTTCAGGTAGGGCTTGATAAGGATTTAGCAAAGATTATTTTCTTAATGTTAATGTGATCAAGTAAAGTATTTGAAAGGAATGCAGTTTTTTTCAAAAATAGTTTTTAGAAATGCGATAAGTAAAAGTTTGGCATAAGAACTTTTCTCCAACAACCTTTCCAGGGTACTGGGGAGGGAAAAAAAAAAAATAATCCTGTCACACCTGGTTACTATAGAGAAAAGCATCATACCAAGTTTAGTGAATTTATACCTAAATGTTTATAAAGAGATACCAGCAGACAGGCAGACAGATGGCTGGCTGGTCAGAGGCTATCCAATATCCTACAGCTTATCTTCAAAAGAACATTGGTTCTTGTGGGTTGGTGTTTCTTTCCGGGGGTTTCCTAGTTCTTCCTCCACCATAAATACCGGTCACCATGTATAGCCTATCGTGTGCTGAAAAATGGCGTTAAACCCTGGAACAACAACAACAACAAAAGAACATTGGAATATTATTTAATACACTGAATTTTAAAAAAGCAAAACTTTCAACCATAATCAAATAATACAAGTTCAGATACCTCTGTTTAATCTTAATGAGATGTAGCCATAGATAATCCCAAATCTGAATTCTTTGATGTATGAGGGTAGTCCAGGAGGAGTTCCTGCTTGGTATAAAGCTCCAAAAGAGGTCTCTGCTCTGGTGTAACCTCCGAAACAAGTCCACACTATTTCAGTAAAAGCTGGATTCAGATTAGTGGGAAGTGGTGGGAATTTGATGACATTTGTCGTTCCCTCACCAACTCTAAAGGTGGCCATGTTGTCTGTAATCACGGGTTCATTCTCAACTATACAAAAGACACAGAACATATGCAGCCTTTAAATCACAATAGTAGCAGTGACAAAAATCACAACAATTTAGTATGATAACAGAAATCGTAATATTTAAAAACTGACAAAATTATTGACAAAAAAAGCTTCTATTGGCATGATGCTTATAATCAAAAACAAATACAAGGTGTACTTACATCATATGCTATGTAAACACAAAATGTGATTACTTTTTTTTCAATGCAAACTGATTATCAAACTGAAAATAATGTCAACTATTGCCAACATCAAGCGATCTTCCCAAAACATTATAGACAAAACATTAATTGCAGTATTACATACAATAACAACCATCATCTTCCCAGTCATTAGAATATCACATAAAAAAATGAAGTCGACTAGTATTTATCTTGGTTCCAGATATGCATCATCAATATCTAAAATAAAAGAATGGGTATGTTATGTTTTCATTCATAAATTTTAATGAAAATCAGTAAACTCACTCAATTAACAAAACTTGCTAATATTTTGGACTTATTCAGTATTCTTGCACTTATTTTATATTATCATACAAAATGTCAGGAGATCTTCCTAACAAGAAGTCCACAGAATTTTATACTGTATATCTCACTAGCTCCATCACTGTAGCCTGCTTTTGAACTTTTGAATGTATGTCCTTGAGCAGAAAGCACTCAAACATTCATTAATTTACACGCAAAATTGTTCAAAATAATTTTTGTTATAATTTTCATCCTGCCTATTGTGATTGTATTCAAGTCAATCAATTAAGCTAATAATGACAGTTAGTCAGTCATAAAGCTAATAATGGCAGTCAGTCAATTCAGCTAATAATGACACAGTTATAATGTAATTAAGTCAATGAATTCAGCTAATAATGACACAGTAATAATGTAATCAAGTCAATGACTTAAGCTAATAATGACACAGTTATAGTATAATCAGGTCAATCAATTAAGCTAATAACGACACTGCTATCTCATAAATCCATTGCTGATATGACAAAGTCATCTTTCAGTGGTACAGATGGTAGATTTTCAAAATCAGAGAATATGAGAAATATCAACAGCCATTGATGATTCACTGAACATCCTAATTCTTATATATTCTAGCTTATAGGATTGAACAAAAGGACCAAACTTGCCAAGACAGAGGCTTAACCACTGCCTTAACGCGGACTCTATGATTACCACTAACAAAATATTAGTAAGCATATAGTGTTGATGAATTTAGTAAGGTAACTAGCTCTTGTTAGAATTATTTGAATTTAGTAAGGTAACTAACTCTCACTAGAATTATACAAATTTAGTAAGGAAACTAACTCTTGTTAGAATTATATAAATTTAGTAAGGAAACTAACTCTTGTTAGAATTTTATAAATTTAGTAAGGAAACTAACTCTCACTAGAATTATATGAATTTAGTAAGGAAACTAACTCTTGTTAGAATTTTATAAATTTAGTAAGGAAACTAACTCTTGTTAGAATTTTATAAATTTAGTAAGGTAACTAACTCTTGTTAGAATTATATAAATTTAGTAAGGAAACTAACTCTTGTTAGAATTTTATAAATTTAGTAAGGAAACTAACTCTTGTTAGAATTATATAAATTTAGTAAGGAAACTAACTCTTGTTAGAATTTTATAAATTTAGTAAGGAAACTAACTCTTGTTAGAATTATATAAATTTAGTAAGGTAACTAACTCTTGTTAGAATTATATAAATTTAGTAAGGAAACTAACTCTTGTTAGAATTTTATAAATTTAGTAAGGAAACTAACTCTTGTTAGAATTTTATAAATTTAGTAAGGAAACTAACTCTTGTTAGAATTTTATAAATTTAGTAAGGAAACTAACTCTTGTTAGAATTATATAAATTTAGTAAGGAAACTAACTCTTGTTAGAATTTTATAAATTTAGTAAGGAAACTAACTCTTGTTAGAATTATATAAATTTAGTAAGGTAACTAACTCTTGTTAGAATTTTATAAATTTAGTAAGGTAACTAACTCTTGTTAGAATTTTATAAATTTAGTAAGGTAACTAACTCTTGTTAGAATTATATAAATTTAGTAAGGAAACTAACTCTTGTTAGAATTATATAAATTTAGTAAGGTAACTAACTCTTGTTAGAATTTTATAAATTTAGTAAGGTAACTAACTCTTGTTAGAATTTTATAAATTTAGTAAGGAAACTAACTCTTGTTAGAATTTTATAAATTTAGTAAGGAAACTAACTCTTGTTAGAATTTTATAAATTTAGTAAGGAAACTAACTCTTGTTAGAATTTTATAAATTTAGTAAGGTAACTAACTCTTGTTAGAATTTTATAAATTTAGTAAGGTAACTAACTCTTGTTAGAATTTTATAAATTTAGTAAGGAAACTAACTCTTGTTAGAATTATATAAATTTAGTAAGGAAACTAACTCTTGTTAGAATTTTATAAATTTAGTAAGGAAACTAACTCTTGTTAGAATTATATAAATTTAGTAAGGTAACTAACTCTTGTTAGAATTTTATAAATTTAGTAAGGTAACTAACTCTTGTTAGAATTTTATAAATTTAGTAAGGTAACTAACTCTTGTTAGAATTTTATAAATTTAGTAAGGAAACTAACTCTTGTTAGAATTATATAAATTTAGTAAGGTAACTAACTCTTGTTAGAATTTTATAAATTTAGTAAGGAAACTAACTCTTGTTAGAATTATATAAATTTAGTAAGGAAACTAACTCTTGTTAGAATTATATAAATTTAGTAAGGAAACTAACTCTTGTTAGAATTTTATAAATTTAGTAAGGTAACTAACTCTTGTTAGAATTTTATAAAGCAAAATTTCACAACATGCATGATATGAATGGTACAGAGCACAAACATAGGTTGTTGCAGAAATTTGTAACAGAAATCAATTTATAAAAGCCACTATTTTCTGAAAAATATGTTATACTGAGGATGAGTGACAAGATGGACCTGCAGGTGTTTTCTGAAACAAAATAGCATTGATTGATGATTTTGCTTATAAATTTATTTGAACATACCTCAATGCCAGCAGTGATTCCTATTTATCTGAGATTGGAAAATTCACTTATAATGGAATATACTGGTAATTCATTACAACAGAATATACTGGTAATTTGTTACATAAAATACACTGGTAATTCATTACAACGGAATGTACTGGTAATCATTACATTGGAATATACTGGTTATTCATTACATCAGAATATACTGGTAATTCAGTACATCAGAATATACTGTTAATTCATTACATTGGAATTTAGTGGTAATTCATTACAATGGAAAATACTGGTAATTCATTACAATGGAAAGATTGGTAATTTATTACAATGGAATATACTGGCAATTACAATGGAATATATTGGTAATTCAATATGATGGAATATACTGGTAATTCATTACAATGGAATATTATGGTAATTCATTACTGTGGAATATACTGGTAATTACAATGGAGTATACTGGTAATTCAATACAATGGAATATACTGGTAATTCACTGTTTTAACATTTCCATGGATGTCATTGTTGTTTCAGAACTCAGTGAACTTTGATTGCTTTATGAAAAAACTAAGACATTTGTTCCAGATAATGAAATAAAATACCCAAAGCCATAGAAATTAGTATCCACAATAATGAATAAATTCACAGTATCAACCAATTTGTGTCATCTGTCTAACTAGAATAATTACAATCAAAACTTTATTTTGGTTAGTATTTTTATTTATATTTTTTGGCATGGTTGATAATTCACCAAACAATTTCTTGCTGCAAATATGATAGTATTAAAGATGTGCTTAAATTTAATTATTTGACTACACTATAATTTACATCATTCATTAAAAGCCACTTTTGATGACAAAGACACCATCAACTATCACGACTTTTCAGTTGTCATTAGTATTCAACTACAAAATAACACTGTACTGGCCATTGGTGACTATGTTTTTCATGATTAAAAATGCTTTCACCTATTGAGCAAAATACAGTTTGAATATAATGTTACAATGGGATTAAATTTGTAAGTTATGATGGGAATAAATAACGATAAGCTGGTCTGTAATTGTGCCAGGGAAATACTCTGAGAAATATATATAAGGTTGGATGTGATGGCTAGTATTGGGATATAGTTTGACAAACTGTATACATGATCAAGTAAGTCATGAAAATTTTGACTGATTCTTGGATTTTAATATTTCATGGTATGATTCACAACTGATCACAGATTGTTGCAATTTAAAGCTGTAAAACTCCTAAAGCCCATGCATTACCGTATTATAAGTTTTTGTGAACAAAAACTTCAAGTTAGCAAAATTTAAATAGTCAAGCATATGTTCCCAAATTTGAACTTCGTGATAAATTTAGCAATGCTAGACATTTCTTTGTATTCAAGTTGTACATACTGTTTTCACAATGATTTCCGTTGTACCCAGCCATACACTGACAAGTGGAAAGTAGTCCACTACAAGTTCCAGGGTAACACCGCTTTCCTGTGGACCGCCATGAGCACACCTCTGAAAAAAAAATTATCTGACATTTTAATTAAAAAGAAGAAGTGTTGCTGAATTTTTATACTAATCATGTTGCATGTGCTTATCAACGGTTGATGACATTCATGAGGCGTGATCAGAATGTTGATTCGGGTTTGCAGATATCTCAGCGAGATTTCACAACATTATATCTGATCTGTTATTTCTCACTGGAACACTTGGAGTTATTCAGACAGTCAGTCGTTGATATACATTTTCAAGCTTGTGTAGCATGACTGCCTGCTGGTGGTTATAGAGCAATCGCTGTTATATTGTCAGATAAAACAATGCGGCTTTAAGGTGTTGGTGGACGAATGAGAGTTATTGATGCACCAGTGGAAAACATGTAAAATATATTTCAAATGAAATATTACATTATTAAATGAAATGTCAAACAAGAAAATCGATATACTACCACCAGAATTTATAGAAAAGGTAGTTAAAACTATTCTTTGCTCTCAAGAAGATGCAATTCCTGAAGCTCTTCGGCGTGAAATAGGTGAAAAAAGATGCAGATCATCTTTAGTTATTTTAAGTGAGCTTGCAAACAAAATAAAATTACTGATGCACCAGTAGAATAGTATCAAATTAAAGCTCACTTGACATCAGGTAAATAAATGTCATACCTGAACCTCAACGTAACACTAACACCAGGTCAGCTAAAGAAAATCTGGCCAGATCTGCACATGCAGGAACAGAAACAAATATTGAAATATCCAAAACAAATCTCACTGGAACTAATCCAGTTCATATCACAGCAAGATAAATACTCATTATAACAAAGCCACACAAAAATGAACTGGTATGCAAATTCACCTTTTTATTGACGCCATAAGCAAAATGACAAAAACCAGTAGAATATTTCCATTTTTTGCCGCAATACCGGCAATACTTGACGCAGCAGCCCTAGGTGTTGCAAAAGCAGCTGCACTTGGTGCAGTTGGAACTGGTGCTGGGATCATTAAAGAAAGCTATGGGCTACGGACTATAAAAGCTAATGAAAAAAGTTTGGGGTCTAAGACTGCCAGGAACCCTTCATTCATGGTATGGTTGGGGTCTGAGACTGCCCAGCACACTTCGCTAAACTTGAAGTGTCTCAAGCTTCCCATGTCCAATTTTGATTTACTTGATGCTGCAATGAAATTAAATATAAAAAACTTCAGAGGTGTTTTAATGCATGATCAATTACCAAAAGAACCAAACCATGTTGAAACCAGTATCATTAATTTTGATGAAAGTTCTGATCCTATCACTAGTGGCAGGGGCAGTGACAGGTTTGCATACGTGATTGATCCACGTGGAGTTGTTTATTTTGATTCTTATGGGTTGGTGCCACCAGAAGAATTTTTGAGGTATGTCAGCAGACTGCAAAGCACTCCAATCTGGTATTCAATATTACCAACACAGACAATAACCGATCTGCCAATATGTGGCTGTGAAGTACTCACTGTGCTCAATGCTGTGTCGACATCATCAGGGGCACTGCCTCATAAAATCGTGCATAAGTATACCACCAGACAACATCATCATCCAATATTTTAAACATGTCTTAGTGTAATATACAATGGTAGATATTTACGGACGATCTGCTAAAGGCAAGCCCCAAGGTCACTTATCCAAATACGCAACCCTTGACGAGGTCAAGGATGAGCTCGCTAATTTGTTGCATCTCGCCAATGTTGACCCAAATGAAGTTGTTCTTTTTCAGGAATAGTAAGGATGGTTATAGACAAGCAATATCTTGTTCACAAAAACAACTTAGTGGTGTTTACTAAAACCAGTAAAATTAAAAACTCAGAGGTATCACTTCTAACACTCATAGGAAAGATTAGTGGACGTATCAGAAGAAATGGAAACATTATGTATGGTGATCTCAGCATGAGCAGGAATACAATTACAAATATGAGAACCAAAATTAGAGGCAGTGACAAAAAAATATGTGGACAAAAAAAAACAACCATAATCAGAACTGAGATCAGTAAATATGTTGCTAAAGCTGGTGATACAATGCCTGGTGATCTCAATATGTCTAGTAATACAATTACTGGTCTTGGAGAACCAGAGTCAAACAATGAAGTTGCAATGAAGAAATACGTGGACAATAGTGGCATCCCGATGATGACCTTGTTAATGACAATTAATGATGGATTGACCATGTTTAGATCTAAATATACTAATCATGTAACCACGTTTACAAATTTTCATAGTAACACAAATAAAATCATTCATACATTTTTGGGGAATCCAACAGCCATCAACATTAAGCTCGCTGACATAAAAAAGATTACTAATGGTGTAGTTCATCATACAATCCCAATCAACGCTGTATATACAGTAGCGTCTGGGTCAGCATTATGGACACCACTCAATAAATCCATCAAACATACCGCTGAGGTTGCCGATATGTACAGGTTCACAGTATTCGGCATGACAACATTTACAATATCTACCACAATTTCATGGCGTTATCCAGTTAGTGGATCTTCTGGATCTATGTTAGTGATATTTGAGCAAAACAACGAGGAAACATTCATGGTGGAACCCAAAGAAAAAGACGGCATCATGTTGAACTATTGGTATATTGAATTCGTCACCAACACACCAGCAAATTAGTAATGTACATAATGAACCAATCGCCGGTAACCCCAACTGACATTCAATGTTTTATATATGAGCAAGCGTGTTTGTGGCATACCCAACTGAAAAATATCACTGATGCACGTACAGTAAAACAAAAACATAAATACCATAGATATATTGTTTTTACTGACATAATTGTACACTCTGCATCTGCCGTAGTTGCTGGAACAGTAACTATAATCAGATCATTATCAGCCACACACATAATAGCACCAGTAATAGGAATTAGTGTTGCAATTATAACCAGTGTTGCTGGATTTATATGTGACAATTCCACACGAAGAAGCTAGGGAGAAGCGTGTTGACATCTACAGATGTGTTTCTGTTTCTGTCATTGAATGTTTGAAATCATAATGTGGGAAAAATATGAAGTCAATTGCAATTATCAAAAAGACGCTATGCAATTTAATGCTTATTTCATTTTGAGTGCAGTAAGGAGGATGTAATTGCACTTATCATCGAAATTACAGCACAATTTCGAAATGTGTAATCAAAATTGAGAACCTATGACATGGCTCATGTAATTCAGATTTGCAGAGCCAAGAAAGTACATTTTGAGGAAATTCAGGATGTAAAACTGTAAGTATATTTTTTTGCCATTCTTATCACCAGCTAAAGAAGACAGTATATGACTTGTCACTTGTATGTTATTTGTAAGGACCCTTTCTTGCGTTTGTTGTATATTGTAGCTAGCCTAAATCCAAAACATTGTATCAACAAAGTTAACGCGGAATGTGCCAAAGCAGCTGGTATGTGGCAGTCTGCAAAACATCTGTATTAGTTCATTCAGAAACAAATTTAAATAACCACAATGTAAAGTGCCTCTTACGCGAGTGTACATGATTTGTGTACAAATCAAATGTGCTGGCATCTGCGTCCATTGTTTGTTTACAATAGAAATTAGTTCCTTTATGCACGTGAATACAATATGTGTATTTGCACACGAGTTCAGTATCCGGTAGTATTGAACGATTCTGACAATGTAAAGCTAACGGATAAAAAAACCAGCATATAATAATTTTTCAAGTAGTTTGCTGTCTTCGATTAACTATGAAGAATCCTTGAAATTTCTGTAACTTTGGGAGTTATTTCCCATTAAACATATGTCTACTAGAAATATACCTTTTTATAAAAATATTTTAGAAATATTAAACTAGAAAATGCAAATAATGGATGCAGATAACATGGTTATACTGAAATTTACTGTTCTAGAAACCTGAATAGGACAGTGAACAGTATGTCTAATTGTTTACATCAGCAGCTTCCATTTGCTTTAAAATGCAAGCAAGATAACAATGTAAGAAGCACCTTTGAAACAATCAGGTTAAAAATTATAAATTAATGAATGAAAGGACTAAGTTTTGTACATTTTTTATATCCTGATGCTTTGCATTTTTAAAATCAGTAGTGAAGTACGAATAAACTGGAGGTTAAGCGAATTTTATAAACGTATTACATATTTATTCTTCTTGTTATCTTTTTCTGTCCATCAGAACATATCTTAAAATGTCAGTATTGTAGTATTCATTTATGTAATCGATGAGGTGTGATAAAAAAGTTCACAAAAATGAAATCCAAATAAGAAAAGTTAGAGTTGAAACATTATTATAACTTTCACAAAATAGTTTCCGATATAAGTCTTGTAAATAGTCAGTGACCAGAACTTACATAACCTATTTCCGTTTGATACTCTCAATCACCCTGGAAAAACTCTTAATTAAATATAGTAATAAAATTGCTTAAAAAGCAATCACAATAATAATGTTTAGAAACAATCTATTCAAGAACATAGAAATCCTGTGTGTTTTTAGAATTTTGCATACATTTAAATCAGTAGTTAAGTTGCAACTATCTCTCTCAACCTCTTTCCATTTAAATCAGTCTATCTGCCTGTCTATGTCTTACGTATGCCTATATATTTTTCTCTTTCTCCATTTCCCTGCCTCTCTCTCCCTCTCTCTCTCTCTCTCTCTCTCTCTCTCTCTCAGTGAATGATAAAAATAATTCATACTGACCCTGGCAAGCTGCAGGATTTTGCCATCTATCATACACATAATGTCCTGCAGCCTCCATGTATTCTCCTTCACAATAATGGCAAGTTGAAGATGTTCCTGTGCTACATCGATGAAGGTTGCAGTATGTAATTTTCTGGCATGCTGGAAAACCAAAATATGGGTAAATAAGAATGTGATCTGAACTTCACATATAACAAGAGCAGATAAAGCAAGAAACATTAAGTCAAACATGTTTTTATTCCCCTGGAAACAGTGCGTAACAAGCATGTTCTTATTCCCCTATAAAACTGTATGTAACAAGCATCTTCATATTCCTCTGGAAAACTGTGTAACAAGCATGTTCTTATTCCATTGTAAAACTGTGTAACAAGTATGTCATTATTCCTCTGGAAAACGTGTAACAAGCATGTTCTTATTCCTCTGGAAAACTGTGTAACAACCATGTTTTTACTCTTCTATAAAACTGTATGTAACAAGCATGATCTTATTCCTCTGGAAGACTGTGTAAGAAGCATTTTCTTATACCCTGGAAAACAGTGTGTAACAAGCATGTTCTTATTCCCCTGGAAACAATGTGTAACAAGCATGTTCTTATTCCCTTGGATAAGTGTGTAACAAGCATGTTCTTATTCCCCCTGTACAACAGTGTATAACAAGCATATTTTTTTATTCCCCTGCAAAACAGTGTGTAACACGCACGTTCTTCTTCCCATGGAAAACAGTGTGTAAGAAACATGTTCTTATACCATTGGATAACAGTGTGTAACAAGCATGTTCTTATTCCTCTGTAAAACTGTACGTAACAAGCATGATCTTATTCCTCTGGAAGACTGTGTAAGAAGCATTTTCTTATACACTGGAAAACAGTGTGTAACAAGCATGTTCTTATTCCCCTGGAAACAATGTGCAACAAGCATGTTCTTATTCCCTTGGATAAGTGTGTAACAAGCATGTTCTTATTCCCCCTGTACAACAGTGTATAACAAGCATATTTTTTTATTCCCCTGCAAAACAGTGTGTAACATGCACGTTCTTCTTCCCATGGAAAACAGTTTGTAAGAAACATGTTCTTATACCATTGGATAACAGTGTGTAACAAGCATGTTCTTATTCCTCTGGAAAACTGTGTAGCAAGCATGTTCTTATTCCCCTGGAAACAGTGTGTAAAAAGCATGTTATTATTCCCCTGGAAACTGTGTAACAAGCATGTTCTTATTCCTCTGGAAAAAAGTTTGTAAGAAACATGTTCTTATTCCTCTGTACAACTATGTGTAACAAGCAAGTTCTTATTCCTCTGGAAAACTATGTAAGAAGCATGTTTTTATTCCTTTGTACAACAGTATGTAACAAGCATGTTCTTATTCCTCTGGAAAAGTGTGCAACAAGCATGTTCTTATTCCACTGGAAACAGTGTGTAACAAGCATGTTCTAATTCCACTGGAAACAGTGTGTAACAAGCATGTTCTTATTCCCCTGTAAAACTGTATGTAAGAAGAATGTTCTTATTCCTCTGTACAACAGAGTGTAACAAACATGTTCTTATTCCTCTGTAAAACTGTGTGTAACAAGCATGTTCTTATTCCTCTGTAAAACAGTGTGTAACAAGCATGTTCTTATTCCTCTGTAAAACTGTGTGTAACAAGCATGTTCTTATTCCTCTGTAAAACTGTGTGTAACAGGCATGTTCTTATTCCCTTGGAAAACAGTGTGTAACAAGCATATTCTTATTCCTCTGTAAAACTGTGTGTAACAAGCATGTTCTTATTCCTCTGTAAAACTGTATGTAAAAAGAATGTTCCTATTCCCTTGGATAACAGTGTGTAACAGGCATGTTCTTATTCCCTTGGAAAACAGTGTGTAACAAGCATATTCTTATTCCTCTGGAAAACTGTACGTAAGAAGAATGTTCTTATTCCTCTGTAAAACTGTGTGTAACAAGCATGTTCTTATTCCCTTGGATAACAGTGTGTAACAAGCATATTCGTATTCCTCTGTAAAACTGTATGTAAGAAGAATGTTCTTATTCCTCTGTACAACAGAGTGTAACAAGCATGTTCTTATTCCTCTGGAAAACTGTGTGTAAGAAGCATGTTCTTATTCCCTTGTAAAACAGTGTGTAACAGGCATGTTCTTGGTCCCCTGCAAAACAGTGTGTAACAAGCATGTTCTTATTCCTCTGTAAAACTGTGTCTAACAAGCATGTTCTTATTCCCTTGGATAACAGTGTGTAACAAGCATGTTCTTATTCCTCTGTAAAACTGTATGTAAGAAGAATGTTCTTATTCCTCTGTAAAACAGAGTGTAACAAGCATGTTCTTATTCCTCTGGAAAACTGTGTGTAAGAAGCATGTTCTTATTCCCTTGGAAAACTGTGTAACAAGCATGTTCTTATTCCTCTGGAAAACTGTACGTAAGAAGAATGTTCTTACTCCTCTGTAAAACTGTGTATAACATTAGCATGTTCTTATTCCCTTGGATAACAGTGTGTAACAAGCATATTCTGATTCCTCTGTAAAACTGTATGTAAGAAGAATGTTCTTATTCCTCTGTACAACAGAGTGTAACAAGCATGTTCTTATTCCTCTGGAAAAAAAGTGTGTAAGAAGCATGTTCTTATTCCCCTGTAAAACAGTGTGTAACAGGCATGTTCTTATTCCTCTGTAAAACTGTAAGTAACAAGCATGTTCTTATTCCTCTGTAAAACAGTGTGTAACAAGCATGTTCTTATTCCTCTGTAAAACTGTAAGTAACAAGCATGTTCTTACTCCTCTGTAAAACAGTGTGTAACAAGCATGTTCTTATTCCCTTGGAAAACAGTGTGTAACAGGCACGTTCTTATTCCCTTGCAAAACAGTGTGTATCAAGCATGTTCTTATTCCTCTGTAAAACTGTAAGTAACAAGCATGTTCTTATTCCTCTGTAAAACAGTGTGTAACAAGCATGTTCTTATTCCCTTGGAAAACAGTGTGTAACAAGCATATTCTTATTCCTCTGTAAAACTGTATGTAAGAAGAATGTTCTTATTCCTCTGTACAACAGTGTGTAACAAGCATGTTCTTATTCCTTTGTAAAACTGTGTAACAAGCATGTTCTTATTCCTCTGTAAAACAGTGTGTAACAAGCATGTTCTTATTCCTCTGGAAAAGTGTGTAACAAGCATATTCTTATTCCTCTGTAAAACTGTGTGTAAGAAGCATGTTCTTAATCCTCTGTAAAACTGTGTGTAACAAGCATGTTCTAATTCCTCTGGAAAACTGTATAACAAGCATATTCTTATTGGAATGAATTGCTCACTGAACTTAGACACAAAGACACAGTGATCCCATTCAAGAGTGCTCTTAAAACTCATGTATTTCGACTGCAATAACAAACTTAAAGACCTAATAATGTTTCCTACCTTAAATATTTTCAGCATGTTTTTTATGTTTTCAAATTTCATGGTGTTTGTTTTATGTAATCATATCATTATATATGGTTTTTATGTTATAAGTGTTGTCTAATGTTGTAAAGTGCTTAGAGCTTCTAAAGATTAGGCGCTATACAAAGTCCTCATTATTATTATTATTATTATTCCTCTGTACAACAGTGTGTAACAAGCACGTTCTTGGTCCCCTGTAAAACAGTGTGTAACAAGCATGTTCTTATTCCTCTGTAAAACAGTATGTAACAAGCATGTTCCTATTCCTCTGTAAAACTGTATGTAACAAGCATGTTCTTATTCCCCTGTAAAACAGTGTGTAACAAGCATGTTCTTATTCCTCTGTAAAACTGTATGTAACAAGCATGTTCTTATTCCCTTGTAAAACAGTGTGTAACAAGCATGTTCTTATTCCTCTGTACTACTGTTTGTAACAAGCATGTTCTTATTCCCCTGTAAAACAGTGTGTAACAAGCATGTTCTTATTCCTCTGTAAAACTGTATGTAACAAGCATGTTCTTGGTCCCCTGTAAAACAGTGTGTAACAAGCATGTTCTTATTCCTCTGTAAAACAGTATGCAACAAGCATGTTCTTGGTCCCCTGTAAAACTGTATGTAACAAACATGTTCTTATTCCCCTGTAAAACAGTATGTAACAAGCATGTTCCTATTCCTCTGTAAAACTGTATGTAACAAGCATGTTCTTATTCCCCTGTAAAACAGTGTGTAACAAGCATGTTCTTATTCCTCTGTAAAACTGTATGTAACAAGCATGTTTTTGGTCCCCTGTAAAACAGTGTGTAACAAGCATGTTCTTATTCCTCTGCAAAACAGTATGTAACAAGCATGTTCCTATTCCTCTGTAAAACAGTATGTAACAAGCATGTTTTTATTCCCCTGTAAAACAGTGTGTAACAAGCATGTTTTTATTCCCCTGTAAAACTGTGTGTAAGAAGCATGTTTTTATTCCCCTGTAAAACAGTGTGTAACAAGCATGTTCTTGGTCCACTGTAAAACTGTGAAATGGGAAGGGTGGGGGCATAATTCAATAACATTTTGCTGGGAAATGATGAAAACTGACATAGGTTTTCATAATAAAAATCTCCATATTCATTTTATGTGAGCAAAAACAAAATTGCTACAGATGGGATAGGACATAGGTAAGACTGTATGCCCCCACCCCTCCAATATCATGGGGCATAAAAATCATAGAAGAATGCCAGATTAAGAGACATTTCTCTATTTTTACACTTTGTTAACAGTGTCTGGGAATTTTATCCTGTGTAAGTACTGTAATTGCATTAGTTTTTCATTAAAGCCAGCATTTTTCTCATATAAAACGTTTGTGATTTATTGATTGGCAATAAACATACTATCAACTATTATAACAGACATGTGTGAAATGCTCCGGCACCAAAGAAACCTTCATTACAAATTTATAGACTACTAGCTAGTTCTTGTTACATATAATTACTAACCTCTGCAGTAAGCTCCATTGGCATAAAATCCTTCTGCACATGAAGTACAGACATCTGGTGAGGTACATAAACCACCGCTGTTCTGTACAACAGTATCATTCCTGTACTTTACAAAGTAGTCACCATACCAAAGACTGCACGCATTTGGGTTTGTTTTCCCATCACAAATGGCTGAAAAGGAAGGGGTATATATCTGAATGTTTTTGCTAATGCCCCTGAACACTGAGAACATGGAGGTGTTAGGGTTATCATCCTAAAAGATTGTTTAAAAGAATACCTTAATACTGACCACACTAATGACTACTAAGTTGATTAATGTCAATTAAGTCAGGGCTTTCATAACTATATATCAATTTACTACCCGAGTTACTATAGTTTTGGCCTACACACCCAGTAGCTTGTAGCCCCCAGCCAATTTTAAGACAAAAAGCATCAAGGACACAAAAAATGCACAGAACTTACTCATTTCATACAATGATTTATAATTTCAAACTTGGCTGAGACCTAGTGGCCCCTAATATTGTTTCAAAACATAATGGATCTTCAATGGAATGTTCATATTTGCGAAGGCAAGTATATGTTGTTCACACAACAGAAGTGATGTAGTTCATAGTGTTCCATAAGATCCAGATAATTCTGTAAAGTTTAGTAATGTTCATATGTAAGGGCAGATTCACCCCCAACCCATTTTTCAATATTTTTTGGGGGAAATATTATAATTAGACCTTGCGGAAAATGTTGACAATCTTGCAGAAGCTATGTTACTTGAAAATAAAGGTAATTTATACATAAAAACAAATAACTTGATTGCAAAAAAAACTCTTTATTGAAAATATTCCCAACATGGTTATATAATGAGTATTCAGTCTTTAAACAGAACCACTATCCCCCCCTTCTGCAGCTTTTCTTAATGTCCAGCAGGGGGAGCATTCCCCTTAAATCATTGAAGTTCCCTCCATTACTTATTTTGTGGCCTGTATTTTGGACACCATTGTGCACGAGTTATTGAGCAAAAACAAAATTGTAAAAATTGTATTTTGTAAAATTGACTTTACAATAAATTTCAGATTAATGAAAAAGAAAAAACTAAGCAACACAAACCATATATGCAATTCTGTGTCCCAAAGTCAGTCCATCCAGAGCAGCATGCATATTGTGTATAAGAAATTGAGCTAAAAAAAAAGAAAAATAACTGTTATGAATGCAGTATTCCCTCACTTATGTTTATTAAAGCAATAAATTTTGAATGCCTTTTAGGTGAGATCACCTTATAAACTGTGGTACTGTAACCTTTTACACCTATTAAATGATAACATGGAGATCCATGATACTTGAAATCAAAGCACTTTTCTAAAGACAGAACTAGTTATTTCATTACAATGCAAGAGCAAGAAATATTTGTGTGATCATTTTCATCCTTTTCTTGTCACAACAAGAAACCTAAACATGCATGTTTTGTAGAATAGTCACATGATCAGTCACATGATCAATCATGCAGCATATACTGCTTATATCACACAAGATCATAAGCAGTGGCATGGGTTATATGTGCCCACATTTAGGCTTTGCAGAGTTCCTGCACATGGATTATGACCATAAATGAGGTAGCCATCCATCTCACACTATAAATGAGGTAGCCGTCCATCTCACACCATAAATGAGGTAGCCATCCATCTCACACAATAAATGAGGTAGCCATCCATCTCACACCATAATAGGACCATGAACAATCTGCTAGTTTACATTAGGATCGTCCATTTGCTTTGAAATGCCAAGAAGTTCACAGTGTCTCCTTGGCAACATCATACAGTGTACAACCCATAGTGTACCTCATACAATATACAACCCATACTGTACCACTATGTACAATGCATTATTGTATCGCATACAATGTACAATCCATACTGTATCATATACAATGTACAACCCATATGTACAATCCACTACTGTAGCACATACAATGTACAATCCATACTGTATCACATACAGTGTACAACCCATACTGTACCACATACAATGTACAACCCATATTGTATCACAATGTACAACCCATCACTGTATCACATACAATGTACAACTACTTACTGTATCACATGCAATGTACAATCACATACAATGTACAACCAGTTACTGTATCACATACAATGTACAACTACTTACTGTATCACATGCAATGTACAATCACATACAATGTACAACCAATTACTGTATCACATACAATGTACAACCCATACTGTATCACAATGTACCATCCATGCTGTATCACATACAATGTACAATCCATACTGTATCATTGTACAAAACCATCACTGTACTACATGCAATGTACAGCATATACTATATAATGTACAATGTACAACACATACAATGTATTCTCAACACTGCGAAAATGTTGCGAGTAAACAAAGATTTATTCCAACATTTAGCTCCACTGGTTAGAAAGGGACTCTAGCATGCACAAATCTGTGGTCATAAGCTCAACATATATATCTACACCATGTAAGTACTGCCATCAAATGTAGGTCATCCTGATATTTTTATTGCAATCAAGGCTATAATGTTAACAAAGGTACATCCAATTCTAAAGTTTCAGAATTTTAACATGAACAGTAACCTTTGACCTTTAAATACAAATTCTGGCACAGTCATTAAAGCATGAAATATGGGTCACAGTATGAAAGATAAAAGCTAATATCAAAGGGATAAAAAAAAAATAACAGAAAGTCCAGCAATTCTCAGGTTTCTCTGCCATGGTCTGTTTATTCTAATGGAAAAATAGTGCATTAAAAAAACTTGAATTTAACAAACCGACCCTGATTTTTATTTTTTTCCGGAATGAAACCATAATTAGTAAAATAATAAAATAAAATAGAGACAAACAGTCATACATATAATTATAATGTTATAAAGGATATACAATATATCAGTTTAAATTATACAATTTTATATAGTGCATTAGCATTAAGTCCATTAGGATACAGAGTAACTAACTTATGAATCCAATAAGTTTCTTTTATGAGTCTATTCATGTCACTATGCACAATATCCATTGGCATGAAAGAAAAATAAAGTAGAGAGTGATTATTGGTGTTAAAGTGTGTTGAAATATTAGAGGAAAACTGAGGATCTCTATAATTTTTTATATGAAAGCAATGATTATTCATTCTCTTAGAAACTTGTTGTAGTGTTTGTCCAACATATTGCATGCTACATTTTTTACAGGTTATTAAATAAATCACATCAGTTGATATGCAATTAGTGTCATCAAGTAGAGAAAATACCTCTTTTGTATTGGCACTACTGAAAGAAGTACTTTCTCTTATGTTTGCACATTGAGAGCACCGGTGTCTGTTACATTTAGATGACGAAAAGTGTATTTTTTTTATTTTCTGTCTGTTTAGTTCTAATTAAAAAATCTTGCAAATTCTTGGGACTTCTATAAGCAAGAATTGGTTTAATTTTGAAAAGTGATTTGACGCTGGTTTTATTGGATAAATTTAGGAGACTATAATATTTATTAATTATACAACCTATATTAGGCAATGAAGGATTACATTGTATTGTGAAAGGAATTACATCTCTCTATTTTACATTCTGCTGTGTTTAAAGCCTCATGTTGAGTAAGATTACGGGCTTTGATCAGCGCAGAATCAATTATATATGTTGGATAATTTCTATTTTGGAAATAAGTTCGTAATTTATTCTAAGAATTTTGTAGTTGATAATCATCTGAAATAATGCATCGGTATCTTTTGCCCTGGCTATATGGTATACCGTTTTTACATGACATGGGATGACATGAAGAATATTCTACATATTGGTGGATATTAGTTTCCTTGATATGAATATTTGTAGAGAAAGTGTTATCAATATTTTTTATTACATTTACATCTAAAAATGAAACATGCGTACTTGATGCAGTATAAGTAAATTTAATCGTCAGATGAAAATGATTTAGAAGATCAATAAATTTTTTCAGTTCTTCATTTGAATGGTTCCAGATCATAAATATGTCATATAAAAATCTCAACCAAACAGATGGATTAAACTTTTTGTTTTGAAGAAAATCTTTTTCTAATTTACCCATGAAAAGGGAAGCGTACGAAGGAGCCATAGGACTACCCATTGCTGTACTCATTATTTGTATGTAATTCATATTATTAAATTGAAAATAATTGCTTTCCAAGATAAGTTTTATTATTTTACAAATATCTTCACTAGATAGTGTGCTATTATTAGGACTGTTATCAATAAAATATTTACACGCTTCAATACCATCTGCATGCGGAATGTTGGTATATAGTGATGTTACATCTAATGATACAAGGATAGAGTTATCAAATAGCTGTGGAATAGACTTCAACTTTTTAATGATCAGTGGTATCTTTAATGTATGAAGGAAGTGATTTCATTGAAGGTTGTAAAACACTATCAATAAATTTGGATAGGTTTTCAGTATATGAATTATAACCTGATATAATGGGTCATCCTGGATAATTTAAAGGTAAATTATGGTCAGGATTTTTATGAGTTTTGGGTAAAATGTAGAATTGAGGTGTTAAGAGGGAAAGTATCAAATTCCTCATATAAGGAATTATTATTTTTAGCAATCTCATTAACGCATGTTGAAATTTTTGATTTAATTTCTATTGACGGGTTTTTGTTAATATGTTTGTAGTATTTTTCATTATTTAATTGACGTTCAACTTCTTTAACATAATCATCTTGATTGATAATAATAATAGTGTTTGATTTATCAGTCTTTTTAATAACTATACTGTCGTCATTCATTAGATTATATAAAGACTTAATTTCATCCTTAGAAATATTACTATGATATTGCTTTTTATGATTATCAGTTAATATCTCTTTTGTGACCGCGTCAATATAAAAATCTAAATATGAATCACATCCACTAGGTGGTGTAAAAGATGATTTAATTGTGTTAAAATAACCCATTTTTTTAGAATGAAAAGAAATTGATTTACTCTCTGAATTGTTGTATGCTTCATCATAAAAATTTCTTTTAATTTTAAGCGTCTAGAAAAATTAAAAATTTCTTCTGCTAATTTAATTCTATTGTGACATTTTGGTTTGGGACAAAACTTTAGCCCTTAGTCATTATCAGTTAATATTCTATGTGAGAGGTTTAAGACTGTTTCTTTACCTCTCTTAATTTGTTTTCTTCGCTTTGTTTCTTTTTTCTTTTTTTGCAAGATTTTTTAATTAGAACTAAACAGACAGAAAATTATATGTATGATTGTTTGTCTCTTTTTATTTTATTATTTTACTAATTCAAGTTTCATTACAGACTCATGTATCTTTTAGATCCTGTCATATATAATTGTTATGATGATGCATATCATTTATGATGTTACGTAATGACGTACATGTAATTGTTGTTTTAAAATAAATGACGTCATCAGTTACTTTCAAAACATTTCATGCCTGAAGAAGCATAAATTAAAGGCGAAACTAGTTGCACAGAATTTTCGGCGTTTGTGTTGTTTTTTGTCACAATACGGAATGAATCCAGACATATTTAGCTGTTTAGGTCTGGGTAAAAATAGCAATACTGTATCAGTATTAATTTTTCTTTGTCTGGAAACAGAAACATGTGCATGGTTTCCTAATAGGTACAGTCCAAAAATAGCTTAGTCCAGGTAACAGTATGTCACAAATAGCATACAATATGCCACAGGGTTGATTAGTTGTCTTTGTATGTTAATTAATGACTGGTTGTTGAGTGGAGATGAAAATACTTGACTGGTTTTACAGTATCATACATACCGATAGGAGTAACAGGTCGACCAACCCCAAAATCCACAGCTATGTGAATACCTCTCTGCTAGATACTGTGTGCTCGTACAGAAGTATCTGAAAGATACAAATTTTAAAATACAAAAGACTGCAACAGTTTTCCACTATCTCGGCTAAGTGATAGACTCATTTCTATGGATGGATATAGAACTGAGCGACATTCATTTCTGTGCATGGATATGAAGTCCAGCATAGAATCCAAACAGAAACTGACGGATATAAAGAGCTTTTGCAATGTACATGCTGATGTGATTCTAAGCATTTTGGTGCCATTTCTCATCCCATAACAAATGCAAATGACTTTTTTCCCTCACATTTCTGATTAAAAATCACACTACCACATGTAAAATATGAAGAAAGAAAAAAACTATTTGCTTGACAAGAATATCTAATAGTAAGAACTGTATCTTGAAATCTCTCTGAAACTATGACATTCATTTAAATTCTTGTATTATTAGTAGATGGAACAAATTACTATTTAAATGTACTACATAATTTCATTCACACAGTCCATTATTGTAGAGATATCCATATACTTGTATGTAAGATATTTACAATATTTCATTCTTAACAATGCTGGACACAGTCCATTGTTGTAGATGTATCTGTAAATTTGTACGTAAGATATTTACGATATTTCATGTTTAAAATACTTTTATTTTATATCAATACTTTGATATGGATGAATCGACTATGTTTTCGGAAATAAAGAATTATTTTCTTATCTTCTTATCTTATCAGGGAAAGTGTATATTTATGAACAGTATTATAATAAATACACTGAGTTCGATTCCACCCAAAAGGGTCTCACTCTTCTGCCATATGGCACAAGGGCTCGTATCCTTGCTTACAGTTTACCTGACAAACATGCACTCTACAGTAACTAGTAGTTATTGTATAGTACGTGTATGACAAGTAAGTTGTAAGCAACGATTCAAGACCCTGTGCTTTATGGATAGAAATTGAAGGATGTCTTCGCACAGGAGAAAATAAATAAAGACATGCGTCACGATGAAAGAGAAGAAGGTTTTTTGAGGGATGTAAACACAAAATAATTTCTGTGCCACTCAAAATGGAATATCATCGAGCCTGAATCAGTAGGAGAAATTGGTTCAGTTCATGCCCGTCATGGATCAATAGGTACCGTACAACTTTTCATATACACACCAGTGTACATTTTATACTTACCGGTATGTTTGGCGGCTGTGGAGCTACCGTCGGTTGAAAGATGATATGTACATTATATTTCCGGAGTAAATCCTATGTTTGGTGACTTGTGAACCCACATGGAATAGCACAGGCCTCTGTCCCGTTGGCATTTTGAATTTCGCGCTAGGCCAAGGTATGACTCTTACCAATTACCGGTATGTATCTAAAGTATACGCAGTTTTGTTCCGGAAGGATTTGCATGCAGCAACATTGCACATTTTAATGAACATTAGACCGACATATTGTCCATCAGTATCAACACAGATTTGGCAGGTTGATTTGTCGGACTAGGTAGCTACTTACCAGCACAGGGGCTCGTTACAAAGAAAATCAAGATTGGGGTTCTAACCTGTAATAATATAACAACCCCAATCTTGATTTTCTTTGTAACGAACCCCTGTGCTTACCAGTAGGCAAACTTAAACGATATTTCCTCGAGTCACACTATAAACAAACCTACACCTACATGAAATCGATAGAAAAAAAGTATTGTTTGAGAAATTACGAGTATTATATTCGTTATGTCTTTAATCCACTGTCAGATGAGACGATACTACAGCATTGATGAAATCTGATCTACTCTCCAACATTAATGTCCAAATAGCAATAACGTGGTGGGAAGGGTCAGAGGAAACTCGAACTAAGGGACCATCAGAATGAGCTTGGGGCAATACTATAGTCTATAATAGAAAATAATCCAGACTGTTTCAGTCTCGGTGATCAATATTCAGTTAGGCCTGGTTTCATTAAGACTGACAATACCAAAACAAATTTACAAACTGTGTCTAAAAATAGGAATTCAGAAATTCGTACCTAGTCCCAAGTAAACAAGAACCACCATTCAGAAATGAATAAAACATATCACTGTTCAATATACCATAACTAGATGCCCATTTTCTATGTAAATACAGAGAATAAATTACAAATTGGTGCACGTTTTTATTGTGAAGCAGATAGTTAATGATCATTAATGTCGGTATAGAACAGTATTTTGTATAGATAATGAGTTTGTCTAAGCATGCAAAGAAACTGACACATTTTGTTGTGTGTTCAAAATGTGCACACAATTTTTTTTTCTTTTTCTAGGCATCTGGTCCAATTTATAGAGTAAGTGTTCCCCTGTAGACCAAGTCCATTTTTAATTATGACACAGTCAACCAATGAACGCTATGTCATTAGCGCAAAATCTGTTCACAATAATATTGGAGTTAATATTGTAGTGTCTAACTCCAAATTGAAGGTAACAACTGAACCCTTTCATGCGTAAAAAGGTGTTACCCTTTATGCCACTGTATACATGGACAACAAGCTAATTGCATTTTCCGAGTACATGTGATTATATATATATATATATATATATATATATATATATATATATATATATATATATATATATATATATATATATATGTATGTATGTATATGGTCGACGTTATAGACACCACCACCAGCCTTCTGAATAAGCTACTGCCTCTATGAAATTGCGACCCATTTAAGAGGATAGCAAAAAAGACTGCTGGTAACTTAGCTTGTCTCTTTATGTTAGCCACAATAACCTCGACCGTTCACCTTTTGACCTTCAATAGTGTGTGACCTACGTTAAAATTCTCAACAAAAGACTGCGTTCAAATTTTTTCATTGTAATACAGGCTTCCTCTCGTGTAACAGCATCCATTTTGCATCATACTTTTAAAAAAGAAAGAAAAAAAGAGCATGATATCAAATGAAGAAACAAAATTATAAATATCTTACCCACTCCAGGCCTGAACGGCTTCTAGACACAGAATCGCCATAAAAAACAAACCAAGTGTCCGGCTGGGAGTCATCTTAGTGGATTTCCTCAGACTTCTTGCCTGCAATAGGCAATTGTTACCTAAATATTCATATGTTGCTGTATCCATCTACATACATACATACATACATACATACATACGCGAAACGTGGTAGCTCTGTTGGTAGACATGTGCGTAGCTCCAGCAGCAGAGGGGGGGAACAGACCGAAACTATTTTCACAATAAACCCTTTCACGGAAACTTTTCCCGATAGAGGGCTTATTTCGACAAATAAACCCTTCTATTCAGAATACAGGACAAAAAAAAATGTCCTTGAGAAATGCTTCGCATTTCCGCTGGCGCGCGAGTTACTTCAATAAATCCGACTCGTATCTGATAATTTCCACGGTGAGGTATCATTGAAAATCAGGTGTAGTTTGCGCCCCCTCTGCTGCTCTACGAAATGAGTTTCCGAGCGCGTTAACGCGCCAAGAAAACATTTTTATGTTAACCATACAGTGTATCAAGTCCGATACGGTATCTTGTTCTGGGATCGTGTAAATTTATTGTCACAAATCCATGCTGGTTTCTTCGAGCGTGACTAAAGAAATTCTTAAACTTATTAATATCCATATCGCCGCTACACCATGTCTGATGAATATTTCTCAGCGTGTGAACATCAACTCCATTAAACACAGCAAGAAGATTACAGTTATCCCTGATTACTTTTGGAATTTGTGTGTAACGCTGAGTAACATAAATCACATCGGTGTTTTTATGACGACCTCGTGAAAATATTCTTGCAGGATTTTTTTGCTTGTCCAGCATCACATCATCGTACACTACTAGGTTATTTATTCCCCCGTCGAGGTCTTCCACGGACGGAGCTTCTTCAATATCAGTTATAAATTCAACAACATCCTCGTCGCTCAGCGTTTTTGCACTCTCATTAAAATCTTTTATAACATTATAGCATCGCTGATCGTCTACAGATGGTGCTACCAAATACAGCTTATCCCATTTCATCCACTTCATTATCATGTTCAGTAGCAGTTGCGTTTTACCTGATCCTGACGGTCCTATGATGATCATTCTGATAGAATTTGGTAGCACGGAATTATGCTTGACTGGTTCTTTCCTTCGCGTCGCAGAAAAATCAGTGATCTCCATTTGTATATAAGGAATAATAATTATGGATCTATATTGTGTGAAGTGTCGGGCACGAACCCCTACGAATGATCTAACAACGGTTACAACAAAAAATAACAGACTAGCAACTTCAGGTACGTGTACGCGATGTGGCACAAAAAAATTTAGATTTCAAAAAAAAAGCCTGACAAAGTCAGCGGAGGTGACATTGCAGCCGCCCTCGGACGACTTCCAGGTACCCCTTGGGCTAAATATCCCGGAGAAAAACATCTCCCAGGATACAATTACTGCGGTCCGGGAACACGACTAGATATCAGGCTTGACAGCAACGATCAGCCCAAACCCGGCGAGTATCCGATAAACGCTATTGACGCAGCGTGTCACATACATGATATTGCTTATCGAAGTAAAGATCTACAAGACAGGCATATCGCGGATGTGAAATTAATTCATGCACTAAGCGCCATAAAAAATAAATCATTTAGGGAGTCACTCGCTAATTGGTTAGTAAGATCAGCGATGAAATCTAAATTAGTAATCGGGGCTGGATAATTAATAACGATGCAGACAAGTCCAAGGACTTCCAACGCTAGTGTTTCCATGCAAGCGATTTATTATTCCCCAATCGGATACTGGAGAGGTAACTCAGCAATTAATAAACTCGCCAACGCGGCATCAGTAACACGCGAGGTTGCCAAAAAATGGCTGTCAAAACAAGCAATATGGCAAATCTACTTACCACCACCTCGACAAATCAACTTTGCACATTTTGATGTTAGTACCCCCAATGAAGTTCATCAGGCTGACATACTATTCCTGCCTCATGATACTGTCCGCAGAAAAATATACAAATACGCGCTAACAGTAGTTGATGTTGCTAGTAGATACAAAGAAGCAGAACCGTTAGCGACTAAAACAGCGTCCGAAGTCGCCTCTGCGTTTTCGCGAATTTATCAGCGAGGACCTCTAAACTGGCCACGATTATTACAAGTTGATCCTGGTAAAGAATTTCAGGGCGCGGTGTCATCACTGACAAAGCAGCATAACGTTACCATACGACGAGGACATACTGAAATTCATCGGGATCAGGCAATTGTTGAGCGATTTAATAGAACACTCGCTGAGAGATTATTCGGATACCAGTACGCGAGGGAATTCATTTACGATACACGATCTCGTGAATGGGTTGCAAGACTGCCAAACGTGATCCACGCACTGAATAATGAAATTACCAGAACAACAAACATGAGACCTGTAAATGCAATCACAAAAAAATATATACCCCGCGTCAGTGAACGTGTTTCAACGCAGCCAACGACGCTAGCGTCCCCGTTGCTGGGTAATGTCACCGTTAGGTATTTATACGAACCCGGCGAACTCGAAGGAGGAAAAAAAAGAGCAACCGATCCCACATGGAGTGTTACCACGCACAAGATATCTAGCATAACCAGATCAACTGGGAGAAACGCAATCTACAGATTAGATTCAACTGCTCCTCAGCGTGGGTTCACACGCGAGCAACTTCAGGTGATCCCCGCGGATACACAATTACCACCTCGATCACTTAAATAACTGCAGCAGCACCTCTGCGTCGATTACACTCAAGACAGGTCAACATCACATTTTCACGCGTATGACCGCGATTACTATCTATTCTATCTACGGTAAATTGCCTTGGATTATTTTTCGAATACTGCCACAGCAATAAACAATTACAACTCGCGCAGTGATTATTCTGCTGTTGTTGTAATTGTATAATAAATGTTTCGTCGAGATCAAACTCGTTGCCATTTTTTTTGTCGCTCTGTTTGTAACCGGCTAATTTCTTTCTTATTGTATCATCAGCGATTGATCTGTTGATGCTGTCGTTGATAACATCATCTAATACAATTCTTCGTAACTGACCTATCCTTCTTACTCTTGACACGGCTAAATAAACTAAATTTGACCACTCGATGCGATCATCAACAATCCAAACTGTTGTATCTGAAATAGTTAGTCCCTGCGAACTGTGGATGGTCATAGCGTATCCTAGCGTCCACGGGGATTTGCTCATTTTCAGTGCCTGTTCAACAGCATCAATATCAACTGTGACAATATCATTTAATACTAAATTCTGTTTTTCCGATCTCCCAGGTATATCAACGTCGGTATTCTGCAATCGCGTATCAGCTGGTCTATAACACAACGGCACTGGCAACATGGGAAATTTCTTCTGATGTAACTGAAATAACCGCTGCTGAAGTGTGTCCCTGACTATCTTTCTACTTGCCACAATTAAATCACCTGGTTTCCACGTTTCCCAAAAGTCGCTCAGCGAAGTCTCTGGAATTATTTCACGCATTATCTCACACTGGACTTTATTGGTTTGTAGCCTGATCAACGCCTTAAACTCTTTCAGCGTTTCATCGAGTGATCTAACATCGTTAGTTATTTCCTCATAATAATCTACAAAAGTTTTCAGCCACGTGTGTGGAGATTCACCTGTAAATGGCGGTGGTTGACCATGATCGCCGCACATAACAACTGCGGTATTTTTCTTTAGCAACCAATCCAGAAACTGTTTTAATGTATCCAACGGCACAGTGTCTATCTCATCCCAGATTATTATTCCAGGGATATATTTCGTACCCATTCGTTCAGGTGTCCACGTGCCGCCGCTGTATTTGAAAAAACTGTGATACGTGCACGCGTTAACTTTCCGTTGTCTCATCTCCCTGGCAAGTCTGTGTGTGGGAGTCAGCACAATCATGTCAGAACCGCGAAATAATTCAATCGCCCGAGTTGTCTTACCGGAACCACCAGCCCCGTTGAGATAAACTGTTCTATGTCTCACAACAGGATCGTGCACCGGCGGCAGCGAAGTTGTCGTAGAAATTGAAAATTTCCCAGATATTTCTGCGCCGCGATATTCATCCTCGATTTCAACATCAGCCGATTCACAATATCCATGCAACATTTCATTTTTTATTCTCCATGAACCCCACGATGGATCATTCGGTATAACCTTATTCAACGCCGCTAAGTGTTTTTTATCGATATAGAATGAATCCGTTGCAACTCTCACTGCGTCAACGGGAAACCTATTAATCATCGACAATAGGTTTATTGATACATAAGCTAGCATCGAAGATCTCAAATGTGTGTACTGAGATGATTCTCCGTCGATATAACTAAAAACAGTTCCTAATTTTTCCCCGTTTGACAGAAACACATCTTCGCGGGTACAAAACGTATTATTCGTGGCGGCATCAGCGACAATAAGATCCAATTCGGCCTCGTCCATGATTAATCGACTATGATGTAGTTTATGATCATACGCTCCACCTTGAGTAAATTTTCCTATTATTCTTCGTCCTAGATCTTTTGCGGCGCTTTCATCAGTTTGGGAAATTTTAGGAGTTCTTTCGATGATAGTGTCGATAAAAGATTCTGGATACTCCTGGAAATTATTAGTTTCTTCGATGACTTGCGGAGTTGGCAACCAAACTTCGGTTTGACGACAATAACATATAATCGCTTCACTGACCGTCAGCGACAGCAGTATTCGACTGTCAAGCATGTATCGCAATAACACTATTGGGGCCCATCGCTTCTCAACGAAATGTTTACCAAACCAAGCATAACACACAGGATGTAAACCCGTAGCGAATTTAAACGACGACACACAAGCAACCCCGGTCAGGTCAAAATCAGGTAATGGTCCGTTCACGGATACTCTTGTCATCGAGCTTGTAGGATGACCAAACCGCGCAAAATACTCACTGCATTCTCCACGCCCAAGAAAACTTCCTGGATAACACGCCGTCATATCCACGGATATCATATCGCGGTGATCATACTGGGTATTCCACAAACCACCGTGCCCGTATTCGATACAGCTCTGTTGAATATCCTCGAGAAAGCTCTTCGGGGTTGGTCTCCATGAATTTCGTTCTCGGGCTATATGCGTGACAACACCCGGGACAGTAAAACACTGCGTCAGTAACGTATCAGTGTTCGTCGCATGATATTTTTCTGCGAGTTTTTTCATTTCGTGATGTAATGCCGCCGTTCTGTATACCTCCCCGTTGGGTTTCACAAACTGATCAAACTCTCCCTCGAGGTCACTTCGGAATAACCACACCGACACTGGATCGGTTTTACTTATCTGATAAATAAAATCAAACATGGAAACTCTTCGAGTTTCAATGCTGGCATTTCCGCTCGTGGAACCACTAGCATTTTCCAATTCCGGATAATACTTTACAACACGGTCTCGAGGAAATATCCTAACCGAGTCAGTCCAGGCGTGACTGTTATGATCGATAATAGTTATTGGTGCTCCACGGGAATCATATTTACTCTTGTACAATACCTCACCGGTCAACGATGAAACCGTTATAGGAAATTTTAGTAATCGTTCGAGCTCGGCAACATCATTTATTGACGCTCCTTCATCCACTACTTTTGCCGCCCACGCTGCTATTTTAGTCTGTCTTAGCGGTGTTAGGCCGTTTCCTCGCGCGGCATTTTTAAAATGTTCCATTACTCGCTCGGCTACACAATTCAACCCTGTGGATTTTATCAATGACTCTGACATCTTCATCGGGGCGAGTTTATCAACGCGTGGTTTCTTCATCGGATAAATTCCATAAATGACTGCGGTCACAGGATACGCTCTGGCATAATACGGTGTATCAATCCCAACAAGTACTCCCGGGTTTGAGTCTTTGGTTACGACGACGGTTTTTCCCCGTCGGGCATCAAGAATAGGGTCTAGTTTGTCTCTGATAATCCATGTTGTTTCACCTGTTTCCGTGTCGTCGACGCCAACGATAAATTTTATCTGAATGAAATATTTTTTATCATCGAGATACCCAATTATGTTCGACGCGATTGTATCGTTGATGGTACCATCAATGATGGCATTTTCAGAAATGATTTTATACGAAGACCACACATGTGCGGCACCATCACGACGAAACTCTTCTTTGGCGTTCTTGATAACACCAATTACGAGTGTGAGTTCTCGTCGTCGTCGATCAAAAGTTAACCGGTCAAGATCGAATCGACCTCGGGGAAATTGGAGATTTCCAGGTTTTATTCTGGATAGTCTTTCAAAACTCATTATTATAATTAAGACAAGTATTTAAATAGACAAATATATTATATGCACCAATGCAAGTGGATTAAACTAAATTCATCAGCGCCGTGTAGCAAACCATGCAGACACGAATACTGTGGACAACATGCTCAGCAGGTCCGCCGTGGAAGTCTAGGACCGATACCGTGTATCAGATGCGGCATTGGAACACGGGGAAAAACGCAATTATGTTCATCATGTGGTGGGAAACGCTATCGAGAACTGAAACGTTATTATGATAAAAAAAACTGTGATAACTCTCTGAGTTTCTCCGAGCGTGATTATATAAATAAGTTTTCAGACAAATTATGAATTAGACAATGATTTTGCTTATAATATAATGAATCAAGAATTCGTCCCCGAACAAGAATTTGTTCCCGAACAAGAATTTGTTGCACATCCAACTATTAAAAATTATGAAGCAAACCGCGACGGAGTAGTACGACACTGCAGACTGAAGAAACCAGTTGGTTTTGTAAGTAATACTGGTTATCGTCGATTTACTGCTCGAGGAAAGAACTATTCATGTCACCGTTTCGTCTATGAATGTTTCCATGGACTGATCAAGACCGGGTTTGTCATTGATCACATTAACGGTAACCCCCTTGATAACTCTATAAACAATCTTCGCGTGGTCACTCAGAGCAAGAACTGCTTACTGGGTAACACAGGGCGTTGTAAAACAGTTGCAAGAAGAGCTATCAAATCCATAAACGCAACCGGTGAAGAAATTGTATTCCAGTCAATAAACGCCGCCAGTAGGTATTTCGATATTTTTCCACCTGCTGTACAGTATGTCGCAGATGGGATCCGCAAAACAGCATTTTCAAAGAAGCTCAAACAGAAGATCACATTTAGTTATGTACCTCTTATCGTTGACACAAACGACGATAACTCCTCCACGAGTGTGTAACGCTCTGCAGAGTTGTCGTCGTCAGAGGATTTGCTCCCCTGAGAAAGCCACCTTGATAAAATATTTTATCGAGTTCATAACATGTAATCATTTATTTACCGTAGAATATATATTTTTTTACAAACAATATCCTCGTTTTACTGAATATATCCGACTGTTTTGCTCTTCTGTGCTTGTTATATGACCGCGCTCAAGAAAACATACAATTAAAATATTTTAAACAAGTCCCGCCCACTGCTAGAGCGAATTTGGAACTCGCAAGTAACAGTTGGGTTATATACGAAATCGCTCCCTAAGACCTTTGGGTCGATCGAAAGTCAGCACGCGCAAGCAAAACCATAAATTTAATCCGCCAATGGCGGGTGTCTTTTGTGCACCATCCAATGGTCGATTCAATGGATGGTTTTGCTCTGCTGCTGACCGTAGAAAATGACCCCCCTGCATGTTTGTGTCGTCTTAGGATAAGTTAGGATAAGTTAGGATAAGATTACATGTTCATTGTGCCTTTGCCTGCTATGACACTCGAATCAGAGGTAAAGGTTGTTTGTGTTGTCAAATAAATGTTTGCCGGGCTTGCTAGAAAACTCGATCCTAGAAGCCAGGATGTCTCGTTTTGTTTTTTGGCGATGCTAGTATTTTTCATGCATTTAAAAATATGAAAATATATAATAATATGAATCACGAAAATATAAATACCATACTTGTTGAAATTAAAGAATTACAACAGCGAGGTTTTAATATTTTACTAGACACTGAAACAATTATGTCAGATTTTGAATCCTTGAATGAGCTATCACGGCAGGGAAAGAACAATCTCTCTGCGAGATATAGGTTCATTAAGGGTTTGCAAGATCGCATTTACAGATCACTTGCCACGATAACTGAAAATCAGGTATCTGAATTTATTCCACTGTGCCGTGCAGTTGAGAAGATTCGTCTTGTATTGTCAAGCGAGTATGAGACTCGAAAATTAATTAGCACCAGGGTGAGGCAGTTAAAAGGTTATATAAAGGACACGGAAATGCCTGAAAATACTAGTATTTGTGACTACGAGGCCGACAAGGAAGTATAAATACAGCCGCGTGTGACTCACAGCACAAAGTGAAAGTAGAACCTGAGCTAGCGTGGAAACTCAAAGCGGAAGCGAAAATGCAGAGCATTTCACAAGCACATTTCCACGGTAAAAAAAAAGTGTATTATTTTTTTTGCCCGAGCGTGGAAACTCTTCGAGTTTTACATGAGAAATGCTTTGCATTTCCAGAGAAGTCCTTAGACTTCCAGGATTTGCTTAAGCGTTTCAACATCAATACAACAATGAGAATAGTTCATAATCTGTTCTCGTTGACACCAAACTGTGATTGTATTATTTTGCTGTAGCTCTGTTAATTGTGACGACGTTAACAAGAAGTCTTCGTCGCCGTACACGTCAACGATTATTTTAACGGGGAAATACTGTTCTGGGGGCTGACTCTTTGAGTTTCCAAATGCGGTTTTTATTGCCTCGTGAAGAATTTGCTTATCATGAATATGAACTCGTGCGTGAATGTATTCACACATTATACACAACCGTTTTTTTAAATGCGCGCCTGCGTGCTAAGCACTCGCATGAGAAGTCCTTTGGACGAGAAATGCAAAGCATTTCCAGAGAAACTCTTCCAGAAATGCTTTGCATTTCCAACGATGCCGGTTTTGATGGGGTATTTGCACGCGATGACGAAAGTGGACCACTGCAGAAAAAAACTATTATTATGGATCCGTTGACTTGTCCTTGTCCTCGAAGAGTTTCAGGACTTCACCAGTAAGTTCACGGAGACAGTCTCGCCACGCAGGTCCAACAACCCCCCCCGTTGGTCGGTGAGTTTAAAATTTATCGTTGACAACCACGGATTATTACACCGCAGATAGACCACATTGATTGGTTCTTGCACAATCAGAAAACCAGGAGGGTCTCTTGGTGTAAACGTATACAGGATAAACCCCTGTTGGGCCGTCGTTGTGTCTGCGCTGTAGCTACCGTCAATGACGTCACATACAAGATTGACCGCAATAACATCTGTGATATTTACGATCCCGGGTGAGATGTGTCTGCCATCGGATGCTGTACTGTTGTCGTGCCTGAGAATAGTCGGCTGCGGTTTTGTTCGCGCGTACGCGTCAGTGATATCCTTGTAGGATTCCGCGATAAGATCAGAGACTGATTTTCTTAGTGTGTGTACGTTATATCCAGGAAGTTTAAAATCTGAAATATCCTTCACGGGAATACCAAATAGGGTTGCAAAATTCGATCTTTTTCGGTTTCCATAATCGCCCTTGAGATCCAGTAGATGTTGAATTACTTTTTGATTCATAAATTCCATCGTGGATGCGAGTTTGTTTAGTTTTTCTATGGTGGTGATAATGTTCGTGCGAGAATGCAAAGCATTCCGAGAACTGCTTGCAGAAACGCTAGCGTTTCCAGTTCCAGGTTTTGTTATATCAGAGATATAATCTTGGAAATGTCCCCGCAACAGGTCTAGCTGTTGTTTATGTGCTTGTTTGATCGGATTAAAAAAATGAGCTTCTATGTCTTCTGGCTGGTAATTCCGGAATCTCCCGTCTTCGAAACCTACCCCTATTATATCCAAGGGGAGTCTATCTGATGTTGAAAACCGGGCTTGGTCTGATCGTAATTGATCTGGAAATAATAAATGCTCGCCGTACACGAGGTCGTGTAGTTCTTCCTTGGTGGTCTCGAAATCCGACTTCGATGGTGGCGGTGGACCCGGTTCGACCTCGGGTCGTTTTTGTGGCCATCCTAATACTGTTCGGATTGAGCTGCTATAAATATCCACGGCGTATCCCGGTGTTGAGATTTCAATGACCGCAGACAGCGTTGGTTCGTGCGCGGCTATAGATATTTTGGCTTCCTTGCCGGTGATTCGTTTTATTTGGCGTTGTATCTCCGCGTTGATTTCTTCGATCTGATAACTCCCAGTGGGTAGCGTAATTGTATCCCATTCAAATTCACGTTGTGGGTCCGCGCTGGGTCTCCCGAACACAAACGAATTATTCGGCTGCTGACCGGAAAATGATGCCGACCTGATATTGGGCCAGCTGTGATACGCACTGAGCTTTGCTAATGCGATTTCATTCACGGCAATTGGAGTTGGAAAATTAATGCTGAATTGTGGTGTCGTCGAGGACACTGAGATCATTGTGGTCCTTACCGGTGTTGTGTTTGTGACTATTTGCTGAAGCAGTTCCTGTGGCGTTGCCATCAGTGACATTATTTATTTGTTTAGTTTTCAAATAGTCATTGTACACATCTGACATTAGTTTGAATTCAGAATCTGATATCAACGCAGCGTCGCTGGATTGCGCGTCTAACGATGATGATATCAGCGATGATAATTTCTGATATGCGGTCGTGGCTGTATTTAATTTTGTCGTGTAATCGTGTAATTTTGTGACCGCGCACGAGGATATTTTTTTTGCTATGATGCCGAAAACTCCTGCTGTTGCTGTAGCAGCGGAAACAGAAATCGTGGCAGCGACTACTGCAGTCACTGGAGTGACCGCTGATAGTATTACTCCCGCGGATGCAACAACGGCGGATACTGAATAAACCATAACGTCTAACACTGTTATGCGTCGCTTGTATTTTTTTACTTTTTGACTGGTTACTTCGATGACAGTTTTTAACTCAGATTGCCACTCACGGACTTGATTGTATCGATATTGTTGAGCATCTGGAAATCCTTCGGATTTCAACGTTGACATTATTATTTAAAATCGCTGGAGATTTTCAATTACCCGGTGACCAATTGAGGTGTTTCAGCGACAAATTCCAGGCAATACCAGTAAGTGGTTGAGTCTATTTTATCGTCGGTTTCCAGCATAAATTCTTCTTCGGTTCCCTTGTTTAGCACCACAGTCGCAACTCCGGAAATCTTGTCAGTTAAATAATGCCGCCACGGATATTTGGTAAGTATCTTAAATGCTGCGGAAGAAAATACTGACAGTCTGTATACTCCAGTGACCTTTGCAGTGTAGCTTGTGATGGTGTTATTATCTCGTGACCATGTCCCTGATCCTGATTTTACAACGTAGCTGACGTTAACAATATCCGATGGGGTTACTCCGGCAGGAATTTTAATTAAATTAAATTTTGCAAGTATCTCCGGAATTCCATTTACTACGTTATCTAATTTTTCCTTGATGTCAGCGAGTTTCATACTGACGGCATTAGGTTTCCCGAAGAACTCATCTACGGTATTAAGAACGTTTCTACGAAGTCTTGTAAACTGGCCCACGTGAACATCATACTCAGCTCGTAACGTGGATAATTTAGTATCTATGGTGGTGTCGGCTGTGTCCACATACTGTTTGTTTGCGGCATCTTCGAGACCTTCCGGATTTTTTAGAACGGTTATTTTGTTTCCATTCATGCTGAGTTCGCCTGTCATCGTGTCACCGGCTTTTTTCACACATTTATCAACGCCGCTATCAATACTGTCTTTGATGCTTGCGATTGATATGTTCGAGTCCTTGATCCGGCCGCCATCACTAAATGCGGCGAAGTTATCCTTGGTAGCTCCAAGAACTCTGCGAATTATGTCATTCCACCTAATGTTGCTCGTTCTTAGTTTTCCCTGCTTGTCTTGGAAAATAGCAACTTCATCTGGGTCAACTCCAGCTATATTCAAAAGATTATCGACTTCATCTCGGGTCGCATATTTTGAGAGATCAGCATCTGTGCCAGGTTTGACTTTTCTTGTGAAAGGTCTTCCGTAAATATCCACCATTATTCTTATTGCTGTTTTTCAAATGCGTGAGAAGTCCTCAGAAATCGGAGATTTCCAGGGACTTCCAGAAATGCTAAGCATTGGAAACGCTAGCGTTTCTCGATGCGGTATATTCATACACTACTCGATGCGGAGACGTTGCTGGATTTCTTGAGATTGCATCAAGAACATTTAAAACCTCGCTCCCACAAATGGGCGGATCAATTAATGTTTGTGTTGGTAGCGTCGACTGCCACACTGGAACATTAGAAAATCCTTTGGATTTCTTAGAAAATCTGCTGTTGAGAGTGCGAGGCACTCCGCGGACATACTTGAGAAACTCAACTGGCGGTGCTAAACCGTACGAATCGAAATAGATAATTCCACGTGGATCGATCGCGTAAGCAACCCAGTGAGTTCCCGGACCATCTTTGTTGTCGAGATTGATAATGCCAGTTTCCGGATTCCGCGGCCGCGTCGGTAATTGATCTCGCATAAATACTCCTCTGAAATGTTTTATACGCAATTTTTTAACAGCATCGAGTAAATCAAAATTGCTCATTGGAAACACTTTGTGTTTCGGCGTTAGAATTTTTTTGGATACCATGATGGTGGAGTTCCTGGTAGTCTTAGCCCTGATCCGCGAGTGGATCTCCCCTTTTTTTTCTTGTATCCCTTTCCCGTTGCCTTCTTTAGTGCCATTCCAGCTGCGGTTCCAACTGCACCTAACGCTGCAGCTTTTGCCGCTGCGCCAAGTAATCCTGGAATTGCAGCAGCTAGTATTGGGATGAGGGGAAATATTCCACCGGTTTTAGTCATGTCCTTGATAGCTGCAGCAGAGAAATCAAGTCGGACACCGGTTTTTGCTGTTAGTGCCTTATTAAAATGTTTAATCTGAGTGGCCGTCAATGACAATTTGTTTGGACCACTACCAAGTTGATCTCGTTTTAGTGTTATTGATGTCCCGCACGTGCTTGCGTGTTTCGATTGCAATTTCTTCGTTTGACCGGAAGTCAAGGTGACATTAACATGACTGTACGACATTATATTTCAGAAACTAATCTAATTGTTACATGTTTTCTACGGGAGCGTCAATAACTCTCATTCGTCCGCCAACACCTTCAAGCAGCATTGCTTTATCGGAGAGTATAACCGCGACAGCTCTAAAACCAGCAGGGCCTGCCATTCTAGTTGGAACAACAGGGGGACCTGCGGCCTCGTTTGCACCAATGATTTCAGGTGGAAACACAGCGACGTTAGCTCGAAAGTAAATATCAACAACAGTTTGTTTAGCCAAATCCATATGCTCGAGTGAAAAGTAGTAAATGGGATACAACGTTGTAAAATCCAACTGTGATATTTGCAGACCAGTGTCGACATTCTGATCGCGACCCATAAATGTCATTAAACGATGATATGCACGAGCAACTTGATTATTCCTAAAATTTATGGTTATGTCTTCGGATGGTTCTTGATGACCGTTTATCCGCAGCGAAACATTAGTGACTCCAAGATTATCAAATATCATGTGATTTCTTGTTTGTTCACCAACTCGGCTGTTATTTTGAAGTGCAATAAAAATGTGACGCGGCGCTGATATTCCCTGTTGTGATGATATATGCCAAGTAAACTGTCCAACGCCAGAACCTTGAGCAGAATCTGTTGTTGTTGTTAACCATGATATTAATGATTTGCCGCCTTGGTCCATAAAAGAAAGTAATCGTTGTTCTTCAGCGAGCGACGGGGACATCACTGGCATCCACAGTGCAAGTTTTGATAATACTACTTTACCGTTAAGTGCTGTCGTGTTAGCAATTGTATCAGCTACTTGATGCCAGAGAGCGTCATTGTCGTCACCTTTTCGGGTGAGTACAACTGAATGCTTGGCTCCAAAAATAACCTTTCGGACATTTCTGCAGAACCCAAAAATGTGAGACAGCGGAATTGCGCAGGAAAAATCTCTGCGATCTCCTGTTAGCATTAATTTACGCGTAGAAAATCCAAGATTATAATCAGGATTTGTTGATATTACTGCGGTTGTATCTGCTGCTCCTCCTACTGCTCTTACAGGACCTATAATAACGTTTCTTTGATCGGGAAATTGACTATTATCCTTAGCGAACATCATTGTTGGGCCAGCTGATCTAGTGTAATCATCTGAATATCGTGCTAATCCAAGAATAGTTGTAGCAACGTCAACATTATCCTGAATTGTTTCAATCTCCCTCCCATCAATGCTATATGAAGCATTTCTAAATAGCGCCATGATGCCATTATTAACAAAACCAACTCGGGTATTAATGTCGTAGTTGGTATCATCATTTTTCAAAATAATACCTTCGACTTCAAGAAATGCTTCCGCGGGCAAGAAATATCTACTTGTGTCTTGGACTTGCAACTCAATTCGACCCCGTTGATCAGGTGTTCGCGCTTCATAAGAATAATACTGATAGTCGCGCACGGACTCATCTTTTAGTGTTGGTGCATCCATGTCGAACGCGGGATCAGATACACGTTTGAACATTTTATATAAAATTATTGTCTTCTAAAACGAAATCCGCTTCCTGATATCAAGCTTGTATTTATTTGTTCGGGTGTTTGGGTTACAAGCTCTGCAAGTTTTTGATTGGCAGCCTGATTTATTACTTTACTGACGTCCGCGGGCATAAGTTCAGTACTGGCCAGTTTCACCGGTGGTGGTTTTTTTGATCTGCGAATTAACCGTGACAGTCTGTCCTTGATTGACGCGAATGCTTTCCCGGCGAGATCACCAACAGATCCAAGGGCTTTATCCTTGATAACATCAATAGCTTTCATCGACAATTGTTTTGCAATCGGTAATGCCTTAGGGGCTATTCTTGAAAACAAACCAGTAATTGTATCACCGAGACCATCTCCGTAGGTTGCTCTGTAGACTGGTAATCGCGAGTTTACTACGCGGACTTGTAACACACGAGCGTGTCCGGGTTGAGAATTGTGCACGATCATTTTATTTAATTATTGTTTCTCTAACTAAATTTGCTAGTCGCTGTGGTAACCATCCGCGAGTTCATCAATGAGTCCCCGGTAAGTACTAATATCCATAATTTTGCGCTGAAATAGTCGTTGACAGATATCTGCGGCTTCATTTATAATTTCCCGAGAGTTGTTTCCGGCGCGTCTTCCTCCGATGAGAACTTCTAACCGGGACACATCATTAATGATATTATCAGGACAAATGTGGTTGTTATATCCGCTACCAGTGCGACTTTCTTCTTCTTCTTCTTCCTTTTTTCTTTGTTCTCTCCTTGTCTCTATTTCTTTTATTATTTCAGTAAATTCACCAAACAGTTCCCTTTCCTCTTTTTCTATCTCTTCTAGCTCACGTGTGGTCTTCGAGTCTGGTATCCTCGCTTCTAATATTTCTCTTCTACCTTTTAAATCCTGCAGTCTTTTTCTCATACCATCTCTTATTTCTTCTAGTTTGTATTCCACCGATCCCACCAAAGAAGGGGAAGTGTGAGGAGGAGTAGGAGGCCGGGTAATCCTATATTCTTCCTGTTTCCGAGGAGAGAGAGGGCGTGGACGGATAAGTCTAGGTCTACGTGGAAGTTGTTTTATTAACTCACGTTCAATTTCAACTGGATCAGACGATGCAAATACCGGATCTGATCCAATATCTGATACTTTCTTCTCCCACCCTTTTGTCTTTTTTTCCATTTCCGTGTCTTCCTTTTTTTTCCTTTCCTTGTCTTCCTTTTTTCTCTTTTTTTCTTCCTCCCTTTCCATTTTTAATTTCTCCCTCATTTCACTTATTTTTCTTTTTTCTTCATCCCCCTCCTGCTTTTTTATTTCCTTTTCCTGTATTTTTAGCTGTCTTTCCTTTTCCTTTGCCTTCATTCGTTGGTCTCTTAGTTCCTTATTAACCCCAATTACGCCAGTTTTTATAAAATTATAGGTATCATCAGTGCTAGATATTCGAGAAATACCCCTGTTTACTTTGTAAACATAATCCCTCCAATCATTCAGGGTTATACCCGAGGCAGCTCCTGGTTTTAGAAATTCTTGCCGGTTAGGATAATTTAAGACAATCCAAGCAGAAAACTCCCTAAGCTCATCCACGCTAGTAAGTGGAATATTTTTTATATCAGTAATACCATCTTCGGTAAATTTATTAATAAATGTTTCCTTAGCAACTGTCACTACTCCGGCGGCACCTGGATCAACTACAGCACCTTCATCTGCCTGTTGCTGTTTAAGTTCTTCTATTGCTTGAAGTAACCCTCGTTTTGTTTTGGTAGGGTCAGCAGGATCAGGTTTTCCTACAATTGCAGTTTTAACTTCACCAGTAGCTGCTGTAATAGGCTTAAATAATTCCTCCGCGGATGTTGCAAACTCAACCTGCGCTTCTTGTCTTGCTTTTAATTTTTCTCTGACGGAATCACGGACAGGAATAAATTTTTTAATCGCGGCTAGTCGTTGTCGTGCCAATCTAGTTGTGAATGCTTCTCCAATATTTGCCATTATTTATTTGTCCACGATTTAATTTCCCCGCGAAAACTCTTCGAGGGATCGGGGACATTTTTTTTTGTCCTGTATTCTGAATAGAAGGGTTTATTTGTCGAAATAAGCCCTCTATCGGGAAAAGTTTCCGTGAAAGGGTTTATTGTGAAAATAGTTTCGGTCTGTCCCCCCCCTCTGCTGCTGCTCCCGATATGCAAAAATACAGCTGCGTACGACAAAAGTTGATAAAAAAAATTACGTATAGAGATACGTAGCTGTCTATATGCAGAAATATATTTTACAAAATTGATAAGAACAAAGTTAATTATTTTCATGACTTTTTAGTATTGCAATCAATCTTGATACGATAAAAACCACCCCACGAGTTCATGAACATTGTTTACATTAACTATAAACCGCTCCGTTGGCCTAATGGTTCGAACCCCGGCCGATTCATACCAAATACTTACAAAAATGGTACTAACAGGTGTCTCGCTTGGCGCTCAGCATTAAGAGGTTAATGTTAGGACTGGTCGGTCTGGTGTCAGGATAATGTCACTGGGTGGGACATCATGCTACATGTTTGCGGCATGATGCCCCAGTGCTAGACATCACTATAAACTCACACTGCAGACATCGTAGCGATATGACTGACATTTTTTTTAAAGCTACGTTAAAAATCTAAATCACACACACACACATTAAATATACGCAACAACTTTGTTGTTTGCTACCCTACAAGCGGAATGCCTTCGTCATTCTATACATGTGTATGCTCAAAAACGGTCTAGCTACGCGTCTGGCAGAGTGTCTGGCTCTTAATACCCGCCCTGGTCAGCTAGCATCGGTTGCTTCCTAGTGTCCATTATAAATCCATTATAATTCTCCTAGTGTCCATTATAAATCCATTATAATTCTTGCTAAATTGCAAGCAAAAGATAAACAAAACATGTAAAACATACTCAGCTCAGATTCTGATTCGTTATCATAGATAGGCTGGATTCCACTCAGGTGCAATCCAATTATTAAAGTGACACTGAAGTTTAATAAAATTAAAAAGGACATCTTAAAAAATACTACAGTGAAAATTCCATCAAAATCGGCTAAGGACTTCTCTAGGTACTTTAATTTTTTTCAATTTAAAAAAAAAACATGGTGGGGGTAACTTTATTTAATAGCCAATGATTCTGATTGTGTCAGACAGATAAAGTTCTTTATTGAAGAACAAAATCGTAATGCTCTGATAAAATAAAACTAATGTTAATTTTGCTGCAATGTTTAATAGGCAAGATGCTGTTACCTATCTGGATAATATGATAATTTAAGCAGAATCGAAAATATAAATCCATATCATTTCAACTGAATGTAGGTTTCTTCAAATTTCAGAATTTTTTCTTACGAGCTTTATTAATATGTTACTGCATATATTTCAAATGATCTAAGACAAGAGTATACAGAAATTATAAATTTAATATACTTAATTTTAGAAAAACCTCAAAGTTATTTTAAAAGCCAAATTTTAAGCTTCCAACAAAAAGATCGGCCATTTCATTTTCAAAGGGATCTGGGTCTAGAATTTCTTTTATTCCGAGCCAGGATTGTATTTTATTTTTGCCTCAAGATAGGTTTGTTTTGCAACTACTATAATGGATATAAAAGTTTGGTGTTTTTGTTTTTTCGTGCTTCTTGTTCAAACAAGTATCATCCTCCGTTTTAACGCCACTTTAGATGTTGAGGATGGTGGGACAGAAAGGGTACAGGTATACCATTACCGTTAGACTCCTCCAACTTACAACATTACTGGTATCATACGTAATAATGATGTCAGGCTGGTTTATTGTATGATCGCGATTAGCTTTCTGATTTTTAAATGATCAACTCCCTTTATTTCACTAAGGTCATATATTTGCACCATGCTCCTCTTCACAACATCTGGGCTTTTTAATGAAGCATCATGATCATGCTCGTCTTTTTCAATCTCCAACATTCGTCATTTGTACATGTACTGCAGTGTTGATAAAGACAGTGGGGGTTGTGGGTTTATTTTTTACTTGTAGTTTATTTTTTTTATTAAATTTGAAGAGGGGTGGTAAGGATGGGGTTTAGACACATTTATGCTTGATGTGCCATTTGTCTGGGTGAACATCAATAGATGTGGGTAAACTACAACAACATATATGAACCTACGCCGACAAATCCGGGTCTACGCCAGTATATCTGGGTAAACATCGTCTACAGATCTAAGTCTACGCCATCTGGGTCTACACCACCAGCTATAGGCGAAACATACCATTATATCTGGGTTTTGGATGAACTTCGTAAACAGATCTATGTCTATACACTATTTGTTTGAAGTTATAAATAGAATGGAAAGCGTTGTTCCTGATCTGTTAGATCACTGTGGACAGAAAAGTTAGATGTACAGTGTTCACGTTTGGGCATGGGTTTTAAAATGGGAAAATCAGCATGCATATCGACTTACTATACTTTACGACAATACTACATGATACGCATAATCATGATCGACTGAAGATACAGACATATCGTATCTGCATTTGAGACAGCGTTATTTGCCATAGAATACGGCACATGTTATGCCTTGTTGGACATTATGACGGTACTACGGGCTGTCACGGAATAAGGCAAGAAAATAATTCGGTTTTGCATTTAACGATGACAATGTATAGTCGATTTTTGCAGACGCGTACAGCTTTAGCTAGAGTAGCTTGTTTTATTACCTAACATATAGTTAGTAAATGAGTAAATCTCGCTGCAAGTCGCTCGTAGCGTGATGCCCATGTTTCTCGACATGCACGGGTACTTCATCCCTGGGTCTTAAACGTCTTGTTGTTTTTTTTTTTATAGTATAAATAGTAAGGTTTTATTGCAAGCGGTACATTATCGCTTGGATCTTGTCACAGACAAGCAGGGAGGGCGAATCCTACAAAATTTAGAAGGTTCCAAATGTCAAAATAAGATCTCAAAAAAAAAAAAAAATGGTTTTCAACCAGAAATAACGTCGACTACGTTTCAAAAGGAACCCTCGGAGAGATAAACCTCTTTAGAATGTCCTCCTGAGTTAGTCCAAATACGGTTTCTGGTTGAAAAACCCATTAATGGCGCTTCGATTTACCAAATGAACCAATTCGTTGTCGTCGCCCTCCCTGTTGCTCAGTTAATTTTTTTTATCAAGACCAACTCGATACCGTGTTCTAGGATCGTGTAAGTTTGTTATAAACCCGTGTGGGGTTATTTTAGAACGACTAAAGAAATTTCTAAACTTAATTATGTCTATATCGCCGCTACACCAGGTCTGATGAATGTTTCGTAACGTGTGAGTATCAACTCCGTTAAAGACAGTAAGAATATTACAATTATCCCTGATCACTTTAGGAATTTGTGTATATCGCTGGGTTACATAAATTACATCTGTGTTTTTGTGTCTACCTCTGGAAAATATCCTGGCAGGATTTGATTGTCTACCCAACATTACATCATCGTAAACAACTAAATTGTTAATTGACCCATCAATATCATCAATACTTGGCGCTTCATTAATGTCAGTTATAAATTCAACAACATCTCCGCTCTCATTTAACGATTTTGCTTTTTCATTAAAATCTTTTATTACATCATCGCATCGTTGATCATCTACAGATGGAGCTACCAGATATAATTTATCCCACTTCATCCACTTCATTATTAAATTAAGTAACAACTGCGTCTTACCACTTCTAGATGGTCCTATAATAATCATACGAACAGAATTTGGTAGCGCTGCGTGATGCTTAACTGGTTATCGTTTCCTTATAGCAGAAAAGTCCGTGATCTCCATTAGAATAATATAAAATAAATATGGATTTATATTGTGTGAAATGCAGGGCACGCACGCCAACAAGTGATCTAACAACCATTACAACAAAAAATAACATCTGCGGTTACGGGCAAGTGTGAACGATGCGGTACAAAGAAATTTAAATTTATCTCTACTGACAAGTCAGTGCAGTCAGGTGAAAAACCAGCGCCAAAACCAAAGCCAAAGTCAAAGCCAAAACCAAAACTAGAGCAAAAACCAAAGCAAAAGTCAAAACCAAAGCCAAAGTCAAAGCCAGCGTCAAGTAAAAACAAAAGCAACACGGAGGTGACATCGCAGCAAAATTAACAAAACTAACTGGAACTCCGTGGGCTAATACCCAGGAGAAAAACACCTCCAAAGATATAATTACTGTGGCCCAGGAACCAGACTTGATATCAGACTTGATGACCAAGATCAACCAAAACCAGGTGAGTATCCGATAAACGCTATTGATAAGGAGTGTACTGCTCATGATGTAGCTTATAAAAGTAAAAATCTACAAGAGAGGCATCTCGCAGATGTGAAATTAATTCACGCGTTAAAATCCATCACTGATAAATCTTTCAAGAAGAGGTTAGCTAGTTGGTTAATAAAATCCGCAATGAAAGGTAAATTAGCGCTAGGTGCTGGTAATTAATTATAATGGAGTCGATTTATTATTCCCCAAGAGGATACTGGAGGCGTAGCGCAGCAATTAGTAAACTCGCTGAAGCAGCAAAAGTTGCGCGCGTTACTGCTAAAAATCGGTTATCCAAACAGGCAATATGGCAAATTTACCAACCACCGCCTAAACAAATTCACTTTGCACATTTTTATGTTAGTGTTCCTAATGAAGTTCACCAAGCTGATATATTATTTCTGCCACATGATACTATTAAAATCCGAAGACGTCAAATAACATATAAATACGCGCTAACTGTAGTTGATGTTGCAAGTAGATACAAAGATGCAGAACCGTTAACGACTATAACAGCATGTGAGGTTGCTTCTGCGTTTGAACAAATTTATCAACGAGGTGGTCTACGATGGCCACATCCATTGCAGGTTGATCCTGGCAAAGAATTTCAGGGTGCAGTATCATCGCTGATGAAGCAACATAATGTCAACATCAGACGAGTACATACTGAAATTCACCGTGATCAGGCAATTGTTGAGCGATTTAATCGAACACTTGCTGAGCGGTTATTTGGATATCAATACGCGAAGGAATTCATTCAGGACAAGAGATCACGCAAATGGGTTGCAAGATTACCAGGTGTGATAGCTGCATTAAATAATGAAAATACTCGAACAACCAACATGAAACCTATTAACGCAATTACCAAAAAGAATATACCCATACAACGACGTGATTTTTCAGCACAACCAAAACTGGGCGATGTCACTGTGAGATATTTATATGAACCAGGTGAACTCGAAGGTGGTAAAAAAAGAGCGACTGATCCTATCTGGAGCATCACTACACACAAGATATCTGGTATAACTAGATCTACTGGTAGACCAGCAATCTAAAAATGGATTCAACTGCTCCTCAACGTGGATTCACACGTGAACAATTACAAGTAATTCCCGAAGACACACAATTACCGCCCAGATCACTTAACTAGCGCCAAGGGTGCCAATACCCCGACGTCGATTACACTCAAGACAGGTCAGCATCACATTTTCTCGTGTATGACCAAGACGATTATCCTTTATATCTACGGTAAATTGTCTTGGATTATTACTCAGATACTGACACAACATTATACAATTACAGCTTGCACAATAATTATTCTGCTGTTGCTTCAGTGTCATGATAAATTCAACATCAAGGTCAAATTCTCGATTATTTTTTTTGTCACTCTGTTTATAACCAGCTAATTTTTTTCTTATTATATCATTGTTGTTTTCATTATTAATTTCATCAGCCATTGACTCATCCAAAACAATTCTCTGCAGTTGAGATATTCTTCTGACTCTGGACACAGCCAAGTAAACTAAGTTTGACCACTCGATACGATCATCAACGATCCAAACAACTGTATCAGAGATAGTCAGTCCTTGAGATGAATGTATCGTCATTGCGTATCCTAGCGTCCACGGGGACTTATCAGCGCGCAGTGCATCTTCAACAACATTGATATCAACTGCAACAACATCATTTAATACGAGATTTTGTTTTTCGGCCTGTCCTGGTATATCAACGTCAATATTTTACCGTCGCGTATTAGCTGGTCGATAACACAACGGCACTGGCAACGTTGGAAACTTCTCTTTGTGTAATTGAAATAACCGTTGTTGAAGTGTGTCTCTGACTATCTTTCTACTTGCCACTATCAAGTCGTTTGGTCTCCACGTTTGCAGAAAGTCGCTCATTGAAGTCTCTGAAATTATTTTACGCATTATTTCACATTGAATTTTATTCGGTTGTAGTCTGATTAATTTCTTAAACTCGTTTAATTCTGCATCTAGCGCTCTATAATCATCGATTATTTCTTCATAATAATCAACAAAATCTTTTAACCACAAATGTGGAGATCGTTCAACAAAAGGTGGTGGTTGACCGTGATCGCCGCACATTATCACATCTGTACTTTTTCTTAATAACCAATCGAGAAATGTTTTTAATGTTTCAAACGGTACCGTACATATTTCATCCCAAATTATAATCCTCGGAATATATTTCTCTCCCATTCGATCAGGGGTCCATGTGTCGCCCTTGTATCTGAAAAAGCTGTGATAAGTGCATGAGTTAACCCCTCGTTGTTTCATCTCTCGCGCGAGTCTGTGTGTAGGTGTTAGCACGATCATATCTGAATTCCGAAATAATTCAATCGCTCGAGTCGTCTTACCAGACCCTCCCGGCCCATTGAGATAAACAGTCTTGTGTATGGATACTGAATCGTACACAGATGGCGCACTCGACATTTCTGATAATTCTGATTTATAATAACTGTCTTTAATCTCAACATCTGCGGACTCACAATAATCATTCAACATTTCTTCTTTTATTCTCCACGAACCCCATGATGCATCATCAGTTGTAAAACGAGTTACCGAATTCAGGTATTTCTTGTTGATGTAAAACGAATCCGTTGCAACTCTAACTGCAGTGTCGGGGAATCTATTTATCATCGATAGCAAATGTATAGAAACATAAGCTAACATTGAAGATCTTAAATGAGTATACTGAGGTGACTCGCCATCAGTATAACTTACAATCGTACCCAGCCGAGTTCCGTCAGATAAATAAGCTTTTTCTCGACTTACAAATATATCTCTCGCAGTTGCACCAGCGATTATAAATCGTATTCAGCATTGTCCATAATCAGTCTTGCATAATGTCGTTTATGATTATATGCACCGCCTTGAGTAAACTTGCCAATTATTCTTCTACCAAGATCCTTCGCGTTTCTTTTCTCTTCGAGGTTGGCGATTAATGTATCATAATTATCACTTTCGCAATCAACCAGTTCAGGTGTTGGTAACCAAACTTCAGTCTGTGCCCGATATAATATAATTGCCTCACTGACCGTCAGCGATATCAGTATTTTACAATCACGCATATATCGTAACAACACTATTGGTGCCCAGCCCTTTTAACTAAAGTGCCGACCAAACCAAACATAACAAATAGCATGAAGACCCTTGGCGAATTCAAATGACACGAGCGAATCATGTTAGGTCAAAATCGGGTAATGGTCCATTAATGGCCACTCGCGTCATCGAGTTTGTAGGGTGTCCAAATCTTTTAAAGTATCCAGATCACTCTCCCATCCCGAGAAAACTTCCTGGATAACACGCAACCATATCAACTGATATCATTTCCTTGTAATTATACTTGGTATTCCACAATCCGCCGTGTCCGTACTCACAACAACTTAATTGTACATCTTCGAGAAATTCACTTCGGGTTGGCTTCCAGGAATTTTTTTCTCTGGCAGCGTGGGCTGCAACTGATGGAACAGTGAAACAACTAGTTAGTAATCGGTCAGTATCTTTTGAGTATCTCTGAGCAAGTTTTCTCATTGTTTCATGAAGAGATTCTTTACGGTATATTTCACCGTTAACGCGTACAAACTGATCATATATTTCATTATCTGAACTCGAAAATAACCACACTGACACAGGATCGTTTTCACCTATCTATTTAATAAAATCAAACATGTTTCTCAAAGAGTTCCTCCCCTTGGAATTTTCCGAGGACGGGTAAAATCTTACAGTTCGATCTCGTGGAAATATTGTGACTGCACTGGTCCAAGCGTGAGCGTTATTATTAATGATATTTATTGGAGCCCCGTTCCGATTATATTTCGATTTGTATAATACTTCCCCTTTTATCGTTGCTACGGTTATGGGGAATCTTAATGTTTTTTCTAACTCGGTAACATCGTTTATTGTAGCTCCTGTATCCTTGACCCGTTCAGCCCATTTATTTATTTTTCACGTGGTGACGCCGTTAGACCGTTTCCGCGCATCGCATTTGTAAAATGTTCTGTTACTCATTCAGCTACACAATTCAGCCTTGACAAAGTCAAGGACGAAAATTTCATTGGGGCAAGATCATTAATGTTGGGATTTTTTTATCGGATAGATTCCATAAATGACCGCTGTTACAGGATACGCTCGAGCGTAATATGGTTTATCAATCCCAGTTAACATTCCTAGTTTGGAATCTTTACTTAACAGAGCGGTTTTTCCATTAGCAAGAACAGGGTCACGTTTGTCACGGATAATCCACGTATCGGAATCTGCTTGTACAATAAACTTTATTCTAAAAAAATATTTTTGATTGAGGTAACCGATGATCGTTTTCGCTCGTGCATCGCTTATTTTGGCATCAATAACTTCTTCCTTGACTCTGTCAAGGTGCATAATTTTGAACGTGGACCACACGTGAGATGCTCCATCATTACGAAATTCTTCTTTGGCATCTCTGATAATATCAAAGAGACCAGTCAGGGCTTGCCTCCGCGAATCAGGGGTTAGTCTGTCTAGATCAAATCTTGAAGCTTTCCGGGGTTTGATTGCAGATAATCTCTCAAACTCCTCCATATTATATTTAAGACAAATATATATATATATATATATATATATATATATATATATATATATATATATATATATATATATATATATATATATATATATATATATATATATATATATATATAATGCCTCAAACCAATCAGTGCAAGTGGCTTAAAGTGGGATCTATAACTCCTTGTAACAAATCCTGCAGAAAAGAATTCTGCAGAGAACATTCACAAAGCATTCGAAAAGGGAGTTTGGGACCAATACCGTGTCTGCGATGTGGTATTGGAGTCAGGGGTAAAACACAGTTATGTGCAAGTAACGGCGGTAAGCGATACATGGAACTTAAGCGATATTGTGATAAAAAAAATAATAATGATGCGCTGAAATGTGAGCGCGATTATATAACTGAGTTCTCAGGCAAATTATAAATTAGACAAATACATTATTATATAAAATGAACCAGGAATTTGTCCCACACCCCATCATCAAGAATTACGAAGCGTCACGTGATGGAATAGTTAGGCACTGTAGGCTGAAAAAAACAGTTGGTGTAGTTGGTAATGCTGGTTATTTAAAATTTGGTGTTGGGGGTAAGAAAAATTATCTCTGTCATCGTTTCTTGTTTGAGGTTTTTCATGGGGTGATCGAAGATGGTCTTGTGATCGATCATATAGATAAAAATAAACTTAATAATAAATTATCTAATCTACAAGCCATCACGTAGAGCGAAAATTCTGCACGAGGAGGTACCGGTAAATTTAAGATCGTTACAAGGACAGCTGTCAGATCTTTCAGCGTAAGTACCCGTGAAGAGAAAATATTTGAGTCAATGTACGCGGCTGGCTAGTATTTCGGTATTGACCGGAGATCAGTCCGATTTGTTGCAGAAAATATAATCAAATCAACTTTTTCATACAAGTTTAATAACTGGATTTTATTTCGTTATGTAGATCCAGATAACGGAGGTAACTCTGCAGCGGCTGTGTAATAGTCAATTACGGATTTCTCTCCCCAGCAACCCACGTCATTACCTTTTACAGATAAACAATTCTTCGTGTTACCTGTACGATTACAGCACGGAAGTAAAACATCTCCAATTACTTTCCCCTGACTTTATCAAGGATTTTATCAATAACTATCAACACGGGCGGGCGTAATCGTTTATTTACAATAAATAATATTTTTTTTTCACAGACGATATACTTGTTTTATTAAATTCGTTTAGTTTCTTGCTTCATCTGCATTTTTTCTGTGATTATATTTAAGAAAAAAGAAATTCAAAAACAGCAAATTAGCCACGCCCATCGCGTGAGCTATTTTTGAATTTCCAAGTATCAGTCAGTTTATATACTATAGCGTCCGAATTATATACTGGGGTTTTCAAAACCCAACAAAGTTGCACACCTTCCGCATTATCACCACGACGCGGTGACATTTTGCACCTCGCGGGATTGATTTTGGGGGAGGTGTGCAAACCTGTTGCGTAGAACATAACCCCGTATCTGTCTGTGCTGTCCTTAATATAAGTTATTCTTCCATAACTGTCAAACCTACTAGAATGTCATAAGACAATCTAGAGGGCGTACGGTAAATAGTGCATATATGTTGTACTGACCTTACACTATCCGTCAAACCTGCTAAAATGTCGTAAGACAATTTAGAGGGGGCACGGTAAATAGTGTAAAAAAAAAACACCATTCTGGACTCGCTAGGATGTTATAAGACAACTTAGAAGTTCACATAAATGGTGTAAATATTTTTCTTTTAAATATATAATTATATAAATAATGAATTACAAAAATATCAATGATGTGATTTCTGCTATTAAAAAATTAGAAGAAAACGGAATTAATATATCTGGTGAATTAAATCCTGAAAAAACTCATGTCTGATTTTGAAACACTACATGAGCCTAATTTGGAAGGGCGGTATATTTTGCCTGCTCAGTATAAATTTATAAAGAAAATTGAGACGGAGTTATATAAATCACTGGCTACAATAGAAGAACAGCGACTGGATGAATTTGTCTCTCTGTGCCGTGCAATCGAAAAAATTAGATCAGCATTATCTGAAAAATACGAATCCAGGAGGGTAATTCATACTCGTGTAAGACAATTGAAAAAAATTATGTCAGACCGTGAAGCGATCGAGAGTTAGACCCCTTGATTTCATCAAGGTGATTTCATTACTTGGAAATGAAGTCAAGTACGTGGAAATGAAATCGAAAGTAAAAAAAAAATTACCTGCATCAATCTGATACAGATAATATTTTTTTTACCTATATCAATCTGATGAGTTACTTTCACTTGTATCAATGTGACCTGCATCTGATGAGTTAGATAACATTTCCCTTAGTCGAACAGATTTAATGCAGGAATGCGCGTAATTTGGAATCTAATCTTTATCACACGTGACCATAGAGATACGTTCTCGCTGTAGTTTCTCCAGCTGCGATTGTGTTAATAAAAAATCCTCGTTACCGTATATATCAATAACCAGATCAACTGGGCCGACTAGAAACTGTGTAAATATTCCTTTGATGTAGTTTTCAAGTACTTGCTTGTCGTGTATGAAAACCTTCACATGTTGGTACATTATATAATACTCGCTTGATTAATTAGAAATCAGGGTCTGTCAGTAAAAAATAAATTTCTTATAATTCTGAGCGACAGTAAAAAAAATATCCACCTTGACTGTAGAATTATTTTCTTTTACTATTTTCTTGAATGAGATTTTTAGAATAAAAGTCTTAAGACAAAATCCTTAGGATGAGATCTTTACGATGGAAATCCTCAGGATTTCACAAGTAAATTAAAATGTAATGTTTCATACCTTAAATCCAGAAGGTGGACAGATTGGTCTGTTAGTTTGAAATTTATTCTTGATAGTAGCGGATTATAACGCCGCAGATAAACCCGATTGATCGGCTCTTGCACAATCAAATATCCAGGTGGTTCTTTCGGGGTGAATGAATAAAGAACAAATCCTTGCTGGGCTTGATTTTATACTGTTGTGTCTGCGCTGTAGCTGCCATCAATGACATCACATACAAGATTGACCGCGATCACAGTGGTTATATTTACGATTTCCAGGGATACATGTCTTCCTATCCCTTCTGGGTCATTGTTGTGCCGGAGGATATTTGCCGGCGGTAATGTTATTTTGTACTGTGCGAGTATATCATCAAAGAACTCATCAATGATATCATTGACTGATTTTTTTAAGTTCGTTGGGGAGGATATACCTGGCAAAATTTAAATGTTGGAATATCCTCTACGTGTATTTTATACCTATTTGCAAAATCTACTCTAGCAGAACCATCTTTGTCAGCTAACACCCCTTGAATAAGTCGTAGGTTAAACAATTCCATGTCATATGCAATTTGATTTAATATTTCTATTTGTTTGATAACTGAGACTTTTAACGATAAATCAAGAATATGTTCTTGAAAATTCTGCCGTAGTCGTTGTAGTTGTGTTTTAGATTCTTGATTGATAATTTTAAGATATTCAGTGACATAATCTGGTTTAATACTTATACCTACTTTCACACTGTAGGGATTTTGTTCATAAACAAACCACTGTATATCACCCTTATCGGATAAAAAATCATTGCCCAACATTTCACTTCTTATTTTGAGTAATTTATTGCTGTACGATGGTTCAATTCCGTCTTATCCGTGACATAATCAGACTTTTTCGGTTCTGGTGGTATCGATGGTGCTTCAGGTGGTATTTCAGGCCATCCTAACACTGTTCTGATCGAACTCTGATATATATCCACAGCTTATTCGGGGGTGCTTATTTCGATCGCAGAAGACAGGGTTGGTTCATGAACGGTCATTGCTATCTTGGATTCTTTTCCTGTGATATTTTTTATTCGACGTTGTAATTCCTCATTTATTTCTTCGATTTGATAAGACCCGGTTAGTATCCCAATGACGTTCCAGTCGGGAGTCCCATCTGTTTTTTTAATGTGCAAACACAAACGAATTATTCGCTGGTAATCCGCCAAATGATTTTGATCTGATATTGGGCCATCTGTAGTATACTCGTAATTGTGCTGGTGCGATTTCTTTCACGGGAATTGCAGTTGGAAAATTAATACTAAATTCTGGTCTAGTCGAGCTTACTGTTATCATCTAAGTTTTGGGGGCTTGTATTTTCGGCTATGTCGAGCAGAGCTCGATGTCGAAGTAATTCTGTCATTATTTATCTTTGTTGTTTTTAAATGGTCGGTGCAGTCTTCGTATATCTTAACCATTAGCGCGAATTCGGAATCTGATATTGTTTCGTCGTTGAGGCTTGATGATATCAACGACGATAATTTTGAGTATGCTGCTGTTGCTGTGTTTAGTTGTATGATATAATCGTGCAATTTTCTGCTCGTGCATGATGATATTTTTTTTCGCGATTATATTAAAAACACCTGCAATTGCCGCTGATGAAGAGACGCATATTATTACTGCGATTGCAGTTGTTACTGGTGTTAGCGCTGATAATACTACTCCGGTGGATGCAACTAACGCGGATACTGAGTATACTATAGCATCCAGGATAACTGCTCGTCGTTTATATATCTCTACTCGCGTTGTGTATTTGTCGATGAGGGTTTTTAACTCTGATTGCCGTTTGCGTCCTTTTGATCGTATCTATATTGTTGCGCATCTAATGTTGTGTTTATGCTGTCAATGCCATATTATCCTACGCAGTAACCAATTGAGGTGTTTCAGCTACAAATTCCAAACACCACCAGTAAGGTGCTGAGTTTAATGTATTGTCGACGGCTTCCAGTATAAATATTTCTTCGGTTCCGCTATTTAATATCACAGTTGCAACTCCCGAAAATCTATCAGTGGAATGTCGCCAAGGATATGTTGTAAAAATCTCAAACTCCGCCGCGGAAAACAGACAATCTGTGCACACCAGTGACTGTTGCAGTATGCTTGATGGTATTATTTTCCGGAGTCCATGTTGCTGATCCAGATGATATCGTGTATACAATGTTTTTAATCTGCGCAGGGACAACCCCAGATGGAATTTTATTCAGATTAGTTTTATTAACGATATCAGGAATTCCACTTATAACATCTTCAAGTGTTTTTCTGGCTGTGTCCAGGTTATTTTGAGAGTTTCTACGAAATCTTGAAAACACATTTACGTGATCGTTATGCTCGCTCTGCAACGTGGATTTCTTATAATCAATGGCGCTGTAGTTAACGTCAACATATTTTTTCGTTGCAGCATCTTCGTCGGATGTTGGATCTCTTAAAACAACTATTTTATTTCCGTTCATGTTGAGTTCACCTGTCATTGTGTCACCGGTATTTTTTAAGCGATTAGCAACGCTTTTTGCAATTTCATTCCTGATAGTTGCAATCGATATACTTGAATCTCTGCTTTTTCCGTTGTCAGTAAACACAGGAATGTTGTCCGTTGTAGCTCCAAGAACCCTGCGAACTATGTCATTCCATTTGATATCGCTGGTTTTTAGTTTTCCGTATCGGTCCTGAAAAATAACAACCTCATCTGGGTCTATCCCGGATAACGTTAAAAGATTGTCGATTTCATCTTTGGTCGCATATTTTGATAAATCTACATCACCGCGTTTTTTTTATCTTTGTTTCGATGAGAGATCTTCCGTAAATATCAGCCATTATTCTTTAGGGATTGTTTAAAATGTTAAATGGGCCCGCGGTATACTCGTGCATGACCTTGTGAGGCGGTTTGGTTGATTTTGATATCGCGTCAAGAACATTTAGTACTTCACGGCCACATATTGGTGGATCAGTTAGTGTTTGTGTTGGTAGCGTTGAATACCAGACTGGAATGGGAATGCTTCGTGCGTACCTGAGGAATTCAACTGGCGGTGCTAACCCATACGAATCGAAATAGATAATTCCACGTGGATCGATTGCGTAAGCAGCCCAGTGAGTTCCTGAACCATCGCTGTTATCGGTATTAATAATTCCAGTTTCTGGATTATTCGGTTGTCTCGGTAACTGATCTCTCATAAAGACGCCTCTGAAATTTTTTATTTTAAGTTGTTTAGCAGCATCGAGGAAATCAAAATTTGACATCGGTGCGTGAAACACTCTGTGTTTTGTCAAAACCGTTTGGGGCACCATGAAGATGGAGTTCCAGGAAGTCTTAGGCCCAGTCCTTTTTTTTGTATTCTTTTCCAGTTGCTGTCTTTAATGCCATTCCAGCAGCTGTTCCAACAGCTCCTAACGCGGCTGCTTTTGCGACAGCTGGGGCAGCAGCAGCTATCAGCGCTGGTATGGCTGCGAGGAGTGGAAGTATACCACCAGTTTTAACCATATCCTTGATAGCTTTGGGAGCGAAATCAAGTTGAACTCCGGTTTTCGCTTGTTTTGCTTTATTGAAAAGTTTTAGTTGGGTTTTAGTCAGCGATAACTTGTTTGGGCCACCATTAGCAATTTGATCATTTTTTATTGTTATCGTTGCCCCACATGCGCTTGCGTTTTTCGATTGTAATTTTTTCGCCTGACCAGGAGTCAGAGTGACATTAACGTGACTATATGACATTATAATAAACGCGATTGATCTAATTGTCTACATATTTTCTACTGGTGCATCAACGACTCTCATTCGGCCACCAACACCCTCAAGTAACATTGTTTTATCACTGAGTATAACAGCAATTGCTCTGTACTCAGCTATAGCCGGATCTCTTCTTACCTGAGCTCTGAAATGCACATCAACGACAGACTGTCTAGTTAAATCAAGATGCACTAGTCAAAAGTAATAGATTGGATAATATGTCATAAAATCCAATTATGATATTTGCAAACCAGTATCGATATTTATATCACGCGCTAGATACTTCATCAAGCGATGATATACACGTGCAACATGATAATTAACAAAATCTAAGTGTATATTTTCAGATGGTTCTTGATGCCCGTTTACTCTTAAAGAAACGTCAGTAGCACCGAGAGAATCAAATAGCATGTGACTACGTATTTGTGAGTGTTTTCGTGCAATATTTTGAAGAGCAATGAAAATATGTCGCGGTGCAGAAACCCCCTACTGTGATGCTACATGCCATGTAAACAAACCATTAACGGTACTCTGAATGATATCTGTGGTTACTGTAAGCCATGATAACAACCTTTTACCACCTTGATCCATAAAAGAAAGCAGTCGCTGTTCTTCAGCAATTGTCGGAGTCATTACCGGCATCCACAACAAAAGTTTTGTCATTAGTACTTTACCAGCATCACCATCAACACCAGCTTCTCGCCATAAGGCATCATTGTCATCATCTTTTTCTAAAAAGCACAACCGTGTGTTTTGCTCCAAAAATTACTTTTTTGATATCTCTACAAAATCCAAATATATGCGACAGCGGAATGGCACAAGAAAATTTTCTACTACTAGCGCTTAACATTTGTCTACGTGTATGAAATCCTAGATTGTAATTTGGATTTGATCCTATCACTGCAGGTGTCTGCGCGTCACCAGCTGCGTTTCTCACATTAGCCGTAACCATAGGACTGGGATAAGTATGATCAGAATTATCCTTAGCAAACATCACTGATGGACCAGCTGATCTTGTATAATCATCAGAGTATCTTGCCAAACCTATTATTGTTGTAGCCACATCAACATTGTTCTCAGTTGACTCCATTTTTTTTCCGTCAATGAGATACGCAGCGCTTTCAAACAAGGCCATAATTCCGTTATGGACATAACCGATTTTAAAACCAGCTGCATATTCTGTATTATCTGTTTTTAAAATTTCACCTTCTACTTCGATAAAAGCTTCAGCGGGCAAGAAATATCTACTTGTGTCTTGAACCTGCAATTCAATTCGTCCTCGTTGATTTGGATGTTGTATGCCATAAGAATAATACTGAAAATCGCGCACTGATTCATCCTTGAGTACCGGTGCATCCATGTCAAATGCTGGGTCAGATTGACGTTTAAACATTTTGTTATAATTTGTTATCTTCTAAAAAGAAGACCACTTCCTGATACTAGACTTGTATTTATTTGTTCAGCCCCTTGATTTATCAGCGCTGCTAGTTTTTGATTGGTAGCTTGATTTATTACTTTACTAACATCTGCAGGCATCACTTCGGTGCTTGGTAATTTCACCGGTGGTGGTGGTTTGCGTATTAATCGTGCTTGTCTGTCTTTGATTGCGGGGCCCCGAGTGGCCGAGTGGTCTAAAGCGCTCTTCGTTACGGATCACTGCCATCTCACCTCTGTCTGCGGCGGTTCGAGTCTAAGATTCAGCCAATGTGGGTATGTGAGAAAGCTTGCCAGTAGCTTCTCGTGGGTCGGTGGTTCTTTCCGGGGTTTTCTCTGGTTCTTCCTCCACCATTAATACTGGCCGCCATGTATAGCCTATCATGTGCTGCAAAATGGCGTTAAACCCCACAACAGCAACTGTCTTTGATTGCCAAGAGCGCTTTACTGGCAACGTTACCAACAGCACCAGTAGCTTTATCACGAATAACGTCAATAGCTTCCATTGATAATTGTTTTGCGATCGGTATTGCTTTAGGAGCCATTCCCGCAAATAAACCTTGAACAACATCACCAAATCCATCTACGTAAGTTTTCTTGTATACTGGCAATCGTAAATTTACCACCCTGACCATAACTGGCCTACGATGATAATTGTGTACGATCATTTATATAATTATTTATTTATCTAACAACTAGTCACCGTGATAGTCATCATCGAGCTCATTAATAAACTCTCGGTAAATATCGATATCCATGATACCACCTTGAAATAATCGCTGACATATATCAGCTGCTTCATTATTTCCGGTGAGTTATTTCCAGCTAGTTTTCCTCCTATGAGAACTTCTAGCCGTTGCGCATCATTGAAGATACTGTTAGGACAGGGAATAAAACCGCTTCTTGTAGTGAACAGAGATTCGGGTTCTGTTAGTTCCAGTGGCGAAGGAAGTTGATGGGACTCTTGCTCAGATGACGAATAAGGAGGTGGTGGTTGTTGTAATGCAAGATCACTAAGTTGTTTCATTTCCCCTATCAAACTATTATATATTTGATCATCACGCCTGACTTGATCTTTGTCGTAATACACGCGATACAGCCATTTTATAAATTTCTTATCGTCTATGGTAGCATATCCTGGTTTTAAAATCTTGTTTTTATTATCTAAATACGATAATATTGCAGAGGGGAATTTTTCTTCTGGTATTTCTCTAAAATTTTCAACAAAACCCTCGGTAAATTTTTCATCCGAGTTAACTTTTTTCTTCGCTGGTTTGGGTTTAGGCGCGAGTTCTTTTTTCACGTCAGCGACTTCAGTACGAATTTCGCTGATACCTTTAAGTATTTCTTCACCGGGTTGAGGTTGAGCTGCGGCTATATCAACTGGAAGATCTCGTAAAATCTTTTTTGTTTTTTTTAGTTCTCGCTGCTATTTTTTCAGCTTGCTCAGCGGTCTGTTTTAATATTTTTTTCTTTCCTCGTCCTCAATATCTCCCAATAAAGCTCTTTCAGTGACCGCCGCAGCTTTTTCAGTAGCTGTTGTAACGGGTTTAAATAATTGTTCTGTGCCTGTAGCATATTCAACTTGTGCTTGCTGCCGCGCTTGTAATTTTTGTCTTACAGAATCTCTCACAGGAAGAATTTTTTTTTTTTTTTTGCTTCTAGTCGCTCTCGAGCTAATCTAGTGGTATATGCTTCTCCGATGTTGGCCATTACACTGGTCAACAGTGAAATCATTACTGACTTGAAAAGGCCCTAATCTGTAGTATTTTGGTGTGCCGAACACGAATATAACCGTGAAAAATTTGTATTGGCTCTCGTTTTGAAGATATTCATATACCTCATTTTCTATGTTTCACTGTGTAAATTTCTCCAGTAGGACTGCAGCAACATCCGGAATAATGATGTAACATTGCATAATACCATCATGCTCACATCATCCACAGTTGATTGCATCATTTTCTGATGCAATGCAATACTAATGCCATGCGGCTGCTGAAGTAAGTTGACGTCAGCAGTGTACTATACATGTGTAGGCCTATTATACTAATGCCAGGCGGCTGCTGAAACTGACGTAAGCAGTGTACTATATAAAGCCCAATCAGATAGGTTCAGCATTTAAAATATTTTAGACGTTGTGCGAGACAGTTCAAGCTACTGTTACATAAAACTTATTATTTTATCCATTTACGTACAATAAAGAACAGTAATGCCTCGAAAGTGTGTTAATACCGCGGACAATTTTTGCTATATTTGTGGGGAAGTGACATTTGCCAACCAGAAGAAAAGTATCAATTCTCAAGTGAAGAAGGCATATCATCTTTACTTCGGATGCAAGGTTGGTGACCAAGACAAGCCTTGGGCTCCGCATATATGCTGTGCTACATGTACAACACAGCTTTCACAGTGGTTGAATTGCAAAAGGTCATCAATGCCGTTTGCAGTCCCAATGGTGTGGAGAGAGCCAAGCAACCACCTAAATGACTGTTACTTCTGCTTGGTTCCTCCTCTTTCCGGCGGAATAACGAAGCGAAAGAAGTCGAGAATAGTCTACCCAAACATTCCGTCTGCATTGAGACCAGTTCCACATGGTGAGGGACTTCCTATTCCAGAACCTCCAGCAGAATATTCTCTTGATTTATCTGACGAAGACAAAGGTGAGTCGACCTGTTCTTCTCCTGGTCCATCAGCATGCAGTGATCCAGATTTTCACTGTGGTGCATCATCAACCCCACACAGAATAACACAGGAAGAACTAAATGACCTGATTCGTGATTTGGACTTATCAAAGAACAAGGCAGAATTGCTAGGATCAAGACTCCAACAATGGAATCTTCTAGAAGAAGATGTCACAATTACTGCATATCGAAAGCGCCACCAGCAATTGGAGCCTTTCTTCAGAAAGGAAAGTAATCTGATATTCTGTTCCGATATTGAGGGCCTCATGAATGCTTTAAAAATCACTCATGACCCACAAGAATGGAGACTATTTGTGGACTCTTCGAAACTGAGTCTCAAGGCTGTGCTTTTGCACAATGGAAACATTCTTCCATCTATTCCAGTAGCGTATGCTGTCCACATGAAAGAGACATACGATAACTTAAGGCAGCTACTGAATTCCATTGAGTATAACAAGTACAGCTGGCACCTCTGTGGTGATTTGAAGGTAGTTGCCCTTTTAATGGGACTGCAGCAAGGATATACAAAATACATGTGTTTCTTATGCGAGTGGGATAGCCGAGCAAGGGAAATGCACTACATGAGGAAGGAATGGACTCACAGGCAGAATGTAGCCATTGGAGAGAAGAATATCCAACACCCAGCTCTGGTTGAGGCTCAGAAAATCTTGCTACCACCCCTTCACATCAAACTAGGTTTGATGAAGAACTTCGTGAAAGCCATTGACCGGACTTTGCCAGCATTCCGATACCTGCATGAAAAATTCCCTCGACTCAGCGAAGCAAAGATTAAAGAGGGAGTTTTTGTGGGTCCTCAGATTCGAGAGCTTTTCAAAGATGACCGGTTCAACAACTTGCTGGAAGGTGACGCGAAACAAGCATGGAATGCTTTTCGCCTAGTTTCTACAAACTTCCTCGGAAATGTTAGGGCAGAAAACTATAAGGAACTAGTAGAAGACATGTTGATGAAGTATAAGAAACTTGGCTGCAATATGTCTCTAAAGATTCACTTCCTTCATTCCCATTTGGATTTCTTTCCTAGCAACTGTGGTATTGTTAGTGATGAACACGGCGAACGTTTTCATCAAGATATCGCAACAATGGAACAAAGATACCAGGGAAAATGGTCCACTACAATGCTGGCTGACTACTGCTGGACACTCCTCAGAGATACTCCCGAACAGCTGTACAAGAGACAGGCGAAGAAATCTAAGATGTAGTCAATGACTTAATTTTTTATAGGTAGGCTATTACAGTTGACCTTTTACTATTGGAATGCATTTCGTTATGTAAACATTAATTTCTTGCAGATTACAAAAAAACTAGAGCCAATTTTGCAATTTGACTGTCATATTCGTGTTCAGCACATAAAAATTGATAAGAATTGACTAATTTTATTTCAGTAACATGACTTTTGTAAAAATTTGTTGTCCAGTGTAACATAAATTTTTAATTCATAGCAGCAGGTAGGGCGACGACAACGAATTGGTTCATTTGGTAAATCGAAGCGCCATTAATGAGTTTTTCAACCAGAAACCGTATTTGGCCTAACTCAGGAGGACATTCTAAGGAGGTTTATCTCTCCGAGGGTTCCTCTTGAAACGTAGTCGACGTTATTTGTGGTTGAAAACCTTTTTTTCTGAGACCTTATTTTGACATTTGGAACCTTCTAAATTTTGTAGGATTCGCCCTCCCTGCTGCTCACGGAGTGTCGGTACATCAGATTCATATCGGACGTATAGATCCAGAGACTAGGAATAGTGAGCAAAGTTCAGAAGCCATTGTGATAGCCAGCCTGTGCTTACACATCTGCGCTTTATTCATACTCTTTATATGATTTTGGATTTATTTATTGGAACTCTGTGCCAGGTATTATTTTATCTTTACTATTTAGCTATTGTTTATATTGTGAAAATCAACAATTATTTGAAAGTGTTGCCATAATGCAGGCAAAAAATGATAAAGGGAGAAAGTTGGGATCTTACTTCCCAACTGAATTAGAAACAACCCGGAAAGGGAGAACCCTGAGAGCACACAGAGAAGAAGGATGCCATTTTTTTTATCTTTCGGGGCTTCCCGAAAAGATAGACCAAGGCCCTCTGAACTCCTCCAGCACTTAGTTGCTAGAGGAACTAAAGTAGAATACATAAAGAGTTTGCAGAATGGAGGACGAGGAAAATACTTCCTCTTCACCAAACAAAAACCCCTCTGTACCCTAAAGATTCCATTATGGAAATCAAGGGACACCAAATTAAAATCGGGAGGCCCCCCCCCCCCATCACAAGAATGTTGGGTTACAAATTTAGAGGTACCCTGCTCAGGATTACCGCTAGAAATTCCAACTGTAGAAATAAGGGCCAAGGGCCAAGCTAAAGAAGTATGGAATCAAAGTGCAAAAGGAAAAGATGGCGACCTTTTGAGGATACCCAACAATCCTCACAGGAGTACGCATATTGTACATGAGTGAGGAGGACGCCAGAAAGTTACCCGCTTGTACATATGTAATGGGATTTATTGTTAAAACATGGTTTAGGGGATGCCAGTACATAAGAACTTGTAATAGGTGTGGGGAAAACAGGGTATCTGACAAGGGAATGCCCTAATCCCATCTCTAAACCAACATATGCAGCCCAAATTAACAAGATAAACGACGGGATAGAGAAAGAACTGCACGGGATTCCAGATCCGGAGGAAGAAACTGGACCCCAAAATAACATTCCGGAACCCACAGTAGTAGCGCCAGAAGTGCAAGAAGAACAAATGGAGGTAACTGTGGTGGAAAACTCAAGCATAGACTCCAATTCCAATGCCTGGCAGAGCTATGACCAAACAAGATCGGTAGAAAGAAAAACAAAGAAGAAAGAAAGGCAAAGAATTAAGAGAGAAGAAAAAAGAAAGGCAAACAATTAAAGAGAGAAAAAGAAACTTAGAGAAAAGAAGACGAGACGATTCTTGTAGAAAACTCTGTGACTCCCTTTTTTGAACTCATTGAGCCCAGTTTTACCTCACAGAAAACCATAAATGAAAGTAAGATAAATAACTCCCAGGTAATAGGAAACGCGAGTCCCTATCTTAATCGAACCCACAACCCCAGGCACGGTTCCTGAGAAGAAAGAAACCAATAAAGGTGAGGAAGAGTTGGGGAAGCCCCAAACGTCGACCCCAAAAAACACATGAAAAAGAAAAAGGACACAGTCCATACCTAAAAATGCCCACTGAATTAGAAATCAATAATTTTGTCCAATCCCGTAACGAACTAGACAAGCGTATTGCACGAGCAATACAGAAGCTCTCCCCGGAGGGAGATCAAGGAAAAACAGAGACCAAAAACAAGGGCCGTCTCCCTTACAAGGGGAGATCGGAGGAAAATAACTAAGTCTAGAAGAATACAGGGCCAAGAAGGCAAATTAATAAGTATACATAGAATAATCTAAACAGAAAATAACAGTACTATAACATAAAGAACAATAACATATAAACTAATTAAAAATGGAGGGATTGAACCTCAATTCTTACCATTAATATTAATGGTATAAATGAAAAATTTATTTGTTTATCTCAAAAATATATCATACTTGTACAAGAAACACATAATACGTCTAAAGCAAAAATACAAAAAGCTAGAAGAAAAGCTAAACGCTTTAGTTTTTGTAGATGAACATAACTGAGAGATCAAATCTGGGGTAACTTCAATTATTAGACGTAACGCAAATGGATTGAACCTTGAAGTAGAGCCTACGCCCCTAGAACTGAAAGGACGTTACCTATACATAAAAATAAATATTTAACTGGAACATAATAAATATTTATGTGCCAACAAGTATGAATACCAAGAAAACAAACTTCATACAATTTTTAACAACATATCTACAAAAAAAAAATTGTACTAGAGAAATGCTTGATTTTAATTGGGTAGTTTCAGATTTAGACAGGTATGAAGGCATATCGTATAGATTCGGCTGCTAATCCACATGTTAAAATTTTTATAAATACAAATAATTTAATAGATATATACAGACTCTTAAATAAGGACCAAACAGAATGTACATACATGTATATTAAAACTAAGGGCAGTAGAATTGACAAATTGTACGTTTCAGAAGGGCATGCGTCAAATATTGACATTTGTAGGGTTTTGTCTGAAACAATATCAGATCATAAACCAGTTGTAATTAATCTATGAATGGGAAACCTAACCAAGTGGGGGCAAGGTTTTTGGAAGCTGAATACCGCTCACCTAAATGACGAGGATTATGTGAGCGCTGTTCAGCACTACCTGATTGATTTTGCAGAAAATGAACAACCTGATATTATGGTGGAATGGGAAAAACTAAAAAATCTAATTAAAATGTTATCTAAACACCACAGCACAAACAAAAAGATACAGAGAATTGATACAGAACAAATATAAAGAAATACAAAAAAGGAACAAAAACAAAAAGACCAGTGATGAAATAAAAATAGAAAAAGAACTTGATAAAATTCAGCGTAATATTACTGAATGATTTAATTGAGAACTGGACAATTCAATGATATATATATATATATATATATATATATATATATATATATATATATATATATATATATATATATATATATATATACACCAAAGGTAGAGGGATTTATAGGAGAATAGAATTAAAGAGAGGAAAGGATTAAAAGATGGACAAATTAAAGATAAATGACAAAGTGATAACAAATAAAAAAGAAATTCTGAACGAAATACAAAAATACTATACGAACTTGTACAAATCTCAAAACATTGACCCTAGTAATATGGATCAATATATCAACAACACTAAAGAAAATTACAATGACAGAACAATGTGTGATGCATTTATTACTACTGAAAAAGTAAGTTCGGAAAGCAATACAAACATTAAATAAAGGGAAGGTGCCGGGTGCCGACGGACTCGCAACGGACTTTAATATAAAATTTCCGGAACAGTTAATCCCCATATTAGAATTATTGTTTAATAATGTTCTATTTAATAGGAAAATGATAAAATCAATGAAAGAAGGTATCATTCTCGTATATAAAGGGAAAGGGGAACGGGAAAACATCGGAAACTGGTTCCCCATTACTCTACTTAACACGGACTACAAGATACTAAGCACGATACTGACACATAGATTAAACACATGTATAGAGTCATTAGTAGACCCAAACCAAAGTTGTGGGGGTCAAGGTCGAAATATTATAAATAACACTCTCTCCATAGGTAATATCATTGACCTAATGAAACACAGGGGAGAGAAAGGGACCATGCTGATATTCGACCAGGAGAAAGCTTTTGATCGGATAGAGCATGTCTTTATTATGAAAATCTTGAAAAAATGTGGTTTCGGTGAAAATTATGTCAATTGGATCCGAGCCATGTATACTGACATCTCGTCAAAAGTAGTAGTTAATTGGACAAAGACGGGAGACATACTTGTAGGAAGATATCCACTGTCTATGCTCCTATATGTACTAGCGATTGAAGTTCTGAACAAAAACATTTCTTCAAATGAAAAGATTGAAGGTATAAAGATTCCTAACCTGGAGAGGTAATTTAAAACCCTTCTCCATGCGGATGATTGTACTAATTTTATACGTGATGAATACTCGTTATATCACTTGCAAAAGGAATATGATAACTTTGGTAGAGCATCAGGATCTGCATTAAGTTACAGTAAAACTGAAATACTCCTTATAGGGAACTGGAGGGGGAACCATCCCGGGTTACTCCCCTCCCCAACCTTAACAAGGAAAAAGTAAAGACACTAGGAATCTTTTTTGGTAAGGACTCATTAAACAATAATTTCAGATACATTCTAGATAAAGTAGATGAACATATATAAACATGGACGAACGTTCCATTAAACATAATGGAACGTATACAAGTAGCAAAGACGTATAGTTAGTCAGAATAACTATATAACCAAAACTGTTGATTTGACTGAAAATATGTTAAAAACTATAGGAGACCAAATTATCCATTTTATATGGAAAAATAAAATACATTACCTCCCCAAAAATTATTAAACAAAAAGCGAAACGCGGATTTGGAATACCTCACTTAGGAAACAAGCAAGCTTCATACATACATAATTAATAGACTAAGAAGCTTAAAAAGAACATACCAATATCCTTGGGAAGCTATATATATATATATATATATATATATATATATATATATATATATATATATATATATATACACCATTTTGGATATTTATGTAAACAGTAAGACTTTATTTAAAAAAAATAACAAATTAATCAAATGCCTGGAAGCTCCACGGAGATGTAAACGTGTGAGTAATGTCTTATACAAATAGAGTCGAAAAAAAAATACACATAATCTTGCACTGTACTAAACCAGCGTTAGCTAGAGACAATATAAAAAGAAAAATAACTTATATAAAGGGAGGAGTACAAGATAGCAACATCCTCTATACAAAAGAAATCTGTGAGGATGACATATATGATGAATTAAAAGATTTCATTATAAGTATTATAAAATCTAAGAAAAGAGATACGTTTTAACCCAATAACCACTGAAGGCACAGAGTTCCAAATAAAAATGGGTGCTACTTAAAAATGTATCTAAACACTGCATGATGTGGATGATGGGGGACGGGTGGCAGATAGTCGGGTAAATCAGTCCATTAGGGACGGATAACCTTAAAAGGGCCTGCTCTATTCTTTCACGCCCTCCCAACGTCACTCACCTCATTATTATGTTTAAGTTCTAATAATCTGAATATATAAAATCCAAATAAAACCAATTTCTCTTAACATTGGTATCTTTGTGTAAAATCCAATGTCCTTACTTTTGGATCAATAAACGTCAATTTTTAATTCTAAAGTTAAATTCAGCTTTCCATTACTTTCATAATGGAAAAGCAGACCATATTAGCCTAGTTAAAATGATTAAACTAATAACAATGCTATCTCGTAGATTTTTAAAAAAGCATAACAACATACCAACGCAATGGAAAGGGACAAGGACCAAACCGAGTAAGGAGCACATGATGGTGTGATACCGATGCTACGTGGCTAACGCGAGGTAGTAAGGGTCACACCTAATCCCCCCAAAGGAACGGTCAATAAACAAGAACATTACAAACACAAAAACACTGGTGAATAGGAACATTACTAACAACTACGAGATAGTAAGCAATATACAGAACATGCACGCATACAATTTTTTTAAATAACTTTTTTAGTTTTTTCTAGTTTTTTCTTCCCTTTTGTCAACAAAAGAATAAATAGATAGGAATCTGGTAGAAACCTAAAACTCCCATTGTGATGAGTCTAAGTCCTACCAGACTGCTAAAATATTTTTTCTCATTAGATAGCCCTGCTAAAATAGCACAACTCAAAAAAGATTTTATCTTTCCACGCCGTCCAAACACAAACACAAAGTAGCATACAAAACAATATAGCACTGTGCATATAACAAACACTGGACACTACCGATCTCTGGCAAAGATCACTAATTAAATAAGACTTAATAAACCAGCCTGGGTTAAACTAAATTAAGTCAACTGGAACACTAGTATAGGGTGGTGCATAAACCCTAATCAAAATTTCATAAAATGTTATCAAAGTTCTATTTGATACACATGCACAAACATAGTAAATGGTTCAACATACAGACATGAAAACCTTTTTTTTTAATTTCGGCAATAGGGGATCTTCTCTATGATGATTCTGAGAGGGACCGCACCAATAACGGTTTGAAACCGTAAAACTACAGCCATAGGGGTAAGTGACAACTGTTAAATAAGGGAAGCAGCGGAACGAAAGATGGAAATGACCAAACAACTTGAAAGAGAGAAAAGGGAAACACAAAGGGTAATGGTCGAATTGGAAAGGGAAGCGGAGAAGAAGCTGGTAGAGTTGGAAAAGCGGCAAGATTGGAAATCATAGAGGTAGAAAAATAAAGCAACGAGATCATGAACGTCACGTAAGCAATAGCTACAAAAGGAGAACACGATTCTGCCTCTAGCAAGTTAAAGAGTGATTGATTTCTTGCTCAGAGATCAATTGTTGAACACAGTTGGTCGGGAACTAAGTCAGTTTCTGAAAGAGAAAGTCTTCTCAAACGTACAGGATATGGCTAAGCAGGCTGATTGCTTTGGCGTGGCTCATGGGAGAACCCAGAACGTGGTTTCAAAAGATTTTAAGTCTGGAAACCAGCCTACGAGATCGATGCCTAGAGAGCGTATGAAATCAGCTGAGGCAAATAGATCAGTTAGGGACCAAAGGTCGCCAGTGTACAGAGAGAGGCGGGAGAGGAAGAGAGAGGGGGGAGAGGAAGAGAGAGAGAGAGGGTGGGGAGAGGAAGAGAGAGAGAGAGGGAGAGAGGGTGGGGAGAGAGGAAGAGAGAGCGAGAGAGAGAGGGAGGGGGTGGGGAGAGAGGAAGAGAGAGAGAGAGGGAGGGAGGGTGGGGAGAGAAGAAGAGAGAGAGAGAGAGGGAGGGAGGGTGGGGAGAGAGGAAGAGAGAGAGAGGGGGGAGGGTGGGGAGAGAGGAAGAGAGAGAGAGGGAGGGAGGGTGGGGAGAGGAAGAGAGAGAGGGAGGTGGGAGAGAGGAAGAGAGAGAGGGAGGGAGGGTGGGGAGAGGAAGAGATAGAGGGAGGGTGGGAGAGAGGAAGAGAGAGGGGGAGGGTGGGGAGAGAGGAAGAGAGAGAGAGGGGGAGAGGAAGAGAGAAAGAAGGAGAGAGAGGAGGGGAAGAGAGAGAGGAGAGAGAAAAAGGGGAGGAGAGAAAGAAGGAGAGAGAAAGAGGGGAGGAGAGAGAGAGGAAGAGAGAGAGAGGGGGGATAGGAAGAGAGCGTGAGAGGAAGAGAAAGAGAGGAAGGGAGGTGGGGAAGAGAAAGAGGAGGGGAAGAGAGAGAGGAGAGTGAGAAAGGGAAAGAGAGAGAGAGAAGGAGAGAGAAAAAAGGGAAGAGAGAGAGAGAGAGAGGGAGAGAGGGAGGAAGAGAGGGGGGATAGGAAGAGAGCGTGAGAGAGAGAGAGAGAGAGAGAGGGTTTTTCTTCGTCAGGTTTCCGTACCGCCAGCAGTTCACATCGTAGAATCTATACAACTATCCCCTAACACAGGGAACTATTTTAACTACGCCACCTTAGGCCAGTAAATCCACTGTTTCCAGGCACATTTCGCCAGTACAACTACATCACATTTGACACTATGGCGACATAAACGGTATTGGCCGAGTCTCATCTTATTTATTCCTTTGTGTAATTGACCGGTTTCCTACCGTAAATACTGCCACTGCAGTCACACCACTATTGTACACCACTAGATTTTATTAGGGACTATAGTAAGAAAGGGTCACTCGTTCGGTTTTAAACTGAATTTACTACTAGTGAACCATGGCATCATGGAAACTCTCGAACACTTCACTCTGTGACGTTTGCTCCTAGTAACTGGATATTTTGGGCTCAGGAATATTTCCATTGCACTGAATTCCAATAATCAGACAAGTAATCACAAAAATCTAAGAATGCCTTAAAACGGGGCACTATAACCAAATGCGCATATTCCAAATTTATTACAAAATATTAGTGTTGATGTATATATCTACCTATGTCTCATACAAACGTGTATGAATTCCTGCATTAATTCATTAAACATCGGTTCATTGGTATTGTAGAAAGAAGTCATAATGCTTTAAGAAATACATTTATGCAGAAGATAGAGGTTTCTGTACACATTTCCGCGATGTACGATAACTTATATAAGTGTTTCGTTGTATATACTCTTTCGTCCTCTTAATTTCTGGTTTGCGATGTATATGATTCCAACGCAATTACACTTATTGCAAGCTTGCATTCTATGAACCTGTGCATAGCTTGTCTAGTCGTAGTTCTTCACGTACGTGCATACCTGCGTATGTAGTATATTCTTAATGTGTAAACGTAACCCGATTCAATTTACTTTATATCTACGTTAGTAGCGTATTGTTTAACTGGCTTTATCTGTTAATTTGCCGAGGCAATAAAGGTGAGCGTGGTCAATCGTGTCTAAATTACACAATAGCTTTGAAAGGGTGGTATTATTGTTCCAAGTACTCAAATTAACGTGAACTACGTGTACTCTGAAAGTGACTGAACATGGTTGATTGCTTTTTCTTTCCCTCGCAGGGGCAGGTGTGCAATAAATATCTTATCTGATATTGTTTTGAGAAAATTAATTAACTCCTTAATTGTATTTGTCACAATATCGTTAGCCATGTATACATGAACGATGTACTTAAAAAAAAACAGCCAAAATTAAAGGAAATGCAGAACATTAAAAAAAATTGTTAAAAAATATTTTGACTAGATCAGATTTTTCAAGATACGAGTCGGCTAGACAAGTCGTCTAGACCAGTTTTTAATCCCTTCAGCTCTAATGTGGAATCAGTAAGTATGACCTTATTATGTGTTACCTCGTCGCTTAGGGTTTCTGGTTGATGTTTGGATGAAAACCGCTAGATGAATGATATGTGTTTGTCTAATCATCCCATGTAGTACTATGCCAATGGGTTACGTGATTAGAGTCAATTGTCGGCCCTGTAGAAACGATTTGTTTTGCATGGACAAGGCCGAGGTAAGCGCTACTGTTAATATGAATCGGCAATAAATATTCACCCCTCTTCGTTATGTAGCAAAATATATATATATAAAAAAATGATGAAAATAATTTGAAGCTTCACGTTTCACAAATTACATTTTAATCATTTCATAATTTTATTTTTACCTTTGCTATATATTTTCATTGGTTTTGTTTCAGTGTTGGTTTTCATTAAATTATTACTTCAGTGGTCTACTGCATGTTGAATAATGCCCGTTTCCTACACCATAATGAATATTAATCTTATTACGTGCAGCACGTGCATGAGATAGCTTATCATGTATGAACTAGATGTTATGTTCACGTGACGGTTGCCATGTTTAACAGCTTTAAAAGAAAAACTGTAAACATGTTAAACTTTTGTGTGTATTTTGTAATACTTCCAACTTTTGTGAATTTAAGTACTGCGTTTTCTGCCATGAGAGTTTGTTTATGCTGATGTGGAATTATTTTACATCTAAATACCCGCCCCCCTCCGATTTCGGATCATTTCTGGCAACGGCAACACTGTTACCAAACGAGCCATATGATAGACTTTCAGAACAATTCTACCGTCATAAATTACCACGTTTTTGCCTTGACTCTGATTCACTCAGCTGTTCGAGTCATAGTCACGATGAGTAGCCTAGGAGCATCTCATTTCAAGCGGATGCGACATTGTTTGTAAGTTAAAACTGAATGGAAAGAAAGATCGGTAAATTCTCAATAAATGGTGACCCTCATTAAATCTTGTGTTGTAAGTTTTTATTGGCTAGGTCATTTTCCATCGCCTGTAGAGGTTGATACATTTGGCTCCACATTGATGATACACGAGGTGGATCGATGACCCTTTGCAACTGAAGAAGTGGCCAGACAATATGGCGCAATGTGGAAAGGTTAATAAAAGAAACTACGTGCACCTAAAATCAAATGCATTGTTGATGGACTCAGCTTATTTGACGACAGAAACGATGAACATTAAAATGATGACGATTAAGTTATTAAGGTTGGGTATTAGCTACGATGTCGTAGCCTGAACTTGATTTGTTGTGGTTGAGGCTACGAACTGATCCCATATCATGTAATGGAGCAAAAAAAAAAAATCATCACTAAAGTCAGAAAAACAAACAGTGTAGAAATCAACTACATAAGTATAATCATATTATAAAAGAAGTTTTGGTTATTTTGAATGTATTAAGCCCTTACAAGATAAAATAAATTGGCATGGTTACTCTAACCTTATCCTGTCCGCCATGACAGATAACGCGAGACTCTCTCCGTGACCCCTTTTCTACGTAAGGCTTGTCAAACCATATTTTGGATATTCTACGCTATATTATTATTAATCAAGTGGCGAATAATCGCTTCTTGGTGGAATTTCAAAGTTGCCGATAAACCGTATTTACTTTTAATGCGCAGAATTTCTGACCCTAACGGCGCCATATTTTTGCTACTATTTGTTTACATTTCCAAATAAGGCGTCAATGTCCTTATATGGCACACAAAAAAAACGAGGCTGAGAACGGAAGTAATCATTATTCGAAATAATATGGCGGACCATCTAAAAGAAAATATCGGCTAAGAAAGGTAAACGAGATTTTACAACTATTTCCACAATGATTTTCGATACTTCCGGTATTAAATAAGAGGACTACTCAATTTATTGGATTATATGCAAGGAATATGTTTAAAGTGTTATTATTGGCTAAAAGAGCGCAGGGTGTGAATCACACCCGGCTTGCTCCATTTACACGTATTTGCTCATGTTAGTACCCTGTCCACGAGGTACGAGTAAGGGTACTAATATTAGTACCCTGTCCACGAGTAAGGGTACTAATATTAGTACTAGGTTGGGTATGTGTTGAAATGTACATTTTGTTTACCGAATCACTCAAAAATTTGTGTGTATGTGTGTGTGGTTAGGTTTTTTAATGTAGCTTTAACAATGTTTCGTTACGATGTCTGTAATGTGACAGTTTATAATGATGTCTAGCACTGGGGCATCATGCCGCAGACATGTAGAATCACGTCTCACCTAGTGACATTATCCTGACACCAGGCCGACCAGTCCTAACACTAACCTCTTAATTCTAAGCGCCTAGCGAGGCAACTGCTAGTACCATCTTTGTCTTTGGTAAGACTCGGCCGGGAAAATTCAGTCACATTACATGAAAGTAACGTAAGAATGTGCCGGTATTCTCCTCACTGGGCATGTTTTGCATTGGCATAGTTTTTATCATATACTGATTGAATATTTTACATTCATTTCATAAAAAGTTGCTTCAAGTGCAAACATATGCTTGGAATCTGTCTGAGACGAATAACACTGCAAAAAGCAAAAAGAAAAAAATAATAACAAAAAACAAAAAAAATAATAATAATGGATTGCGGTTGAATGACATCGTAGACTATCACACGCTATGTTGGTAGAACTCAATCTGGTTAAAATCAGATCTCCACTGTCATACGTGAAGATCTTACAGCGACCGGCTAAGCCTCAGGGACCATGTTCTGGTGACCTATATTATTACTATTAGCGCTAAATTTATATGCCAATAAGATGAAGTCTTGTATCTTCGCGTTTGGGAGACGCAGTGTGGATGAAGAGCTTCAATGTGTGCCGAACGATTTGATTCACTTTCAGATTTCTGAAAGCTACATTTCCATCGACTGATTCAAACGTTAGCAGAACATGACCGCTAAGTGGTCGCGGTCAGATATTCATATTGGACAGTGGAGATCTGATTTTAAGCAGGCTGAGTAGAGTTAAATTTAACATAGTCACGATTTTGTTTTAAAGTAAAACATTCATATGCAACGTCGAATGTACAAAAAGCTAATTAGTATATAATAGAATATGTCACTGTGATGTTCTTAAATGTTACCAAATTTAAACTCTATGCTAGTGCTTTGTAACGTACAATAAACAGCAAAGGAGAGAGAGAGAGAGAGAGAGAGGGAGGGAGGGAGAGAGAGAGAGATCATGCACATGCAGTACGCAGTACATAAGTATATTTTTCTTGTAGACATCTCCTCGCAAGGAATATACAACTATATTAATTGCAGCATGGTCGATTGCGGTTATATAATTTGACTAAAGGTTAAAGGACAGAGATTTACAACCAGACACAAAGCAATATTCAAAGCTGATTCAGTTTGAAGATAAATATATTCAGGAGTTTTTTTCCCTTCACGTTTGTCGAATTGTAATGAAATTAAACGACCAGTAGTTTACGCACGTTGCATTCCACCCAGGATTACAAATAAAATGGAGGATGACAAAAGGTGTGAAGCCATGGAAACATGAAACATCGCTCTTATAAAATGGTCACATTTATTATACACGCAATTACTAAAGCTTTGTAAGGAACGTGCATTCATTTTGAAAATGTCTTCACTTGTGAATTATATGCAAAGGAATGTATGTCTCAAACAAACAAGTTAATAATAAGGAAAGAAAGAAATGTAAAATATATAAAAATTGCAAGTTTAATCAACTGAAATTATTTACAGCTTTTCATTTTTGCTCTCTTCTTCTGTTCGTAATTATAATATGTTCAGCGTAGTGAATAAATAAATAAAATAATGCGACTGCTGTATCTTTTTCCTATAATCTTTCTTTTGACTTCAAAAAATGAAGAATATAATAAAAAAAACGCGTGAAAATAAGTGACCAAATTTCATGTCATTTGTCCATGATTTTGAGTGAAAAAATTATACAGTGTAGAACGACATGCTGGCAACAAAAAAAAAAAAAAAAGAAATTAAATTATTTGTGCATTTCTGTTAAACTCTTTCTGGGAAAATGGTAACAGAAATGTGTTCAGTTCTTTTTGTTGTATTATAGCAGTTCCTCACAATCAATGAATTCTAATTTCGCATAAATTGAATTTCACACTTCTACTTGAAGATTAAAAGACGTAATTTCCTGTCTTTTTTTCAAATGCTAAATATTTGTAGTCTATTCCGTTCATCTTTTGTTTATTTAATAAAAATCGCGTTTTAATAATATCTCGCAATTGGAACTTTTTCAGCAAATTACATATATTACAAACAACAAAAAAGGATATTTTAAGGTTTCTCTATATCCTGGTAAAGCCAATCAAACATTTTTTCCTTTACAATTATGTGGTGTCCGCTGCAAAGGTAAATGAGACTGATTTCATACTCTGAGAGTTGCACGCCCCTGATGAAAGACATTAGTTACACATGTATCAGAATTGTTCTCGCTGCTTCAGCACCTTGTAGGCAGGAAAATGTAAGCATTAAATATAGAATTTATGTACTAAGTAACTGATCATGTTATAGTAACACAGTTTGTTTTGTGAAAACCGGTGAAATTATTTCTCGTTTCTCAGGAAATGGTCAGAACAAATTGTATATGGTTTTGAAATAACTCTGTCGAACAATGTGTCCAGTATCCATGTTTAGTACGGTTCATATAAAATAAACACCTTTCCAGTTAGTTAAAAAAAATTACGTCGTGGGTTCGATCCCCGGCCGAGTCATACCAACGACTTATAAAAATAGTACTAACAGCCGTAAGCCGTTGGTATGACTCGGCCGGGGATCGAACCCACGACGTAATTTTAGATGTTCTCACGGAGCAAACAATATATGATCTTTATAAATGAAATGAACACATTTCCAGTTTCTTGAAATTACGCATATGACAGGAAACATTTTTATTATTGCGAATTTTTTTCCTAAAGCTTCTATGCTTATGTAAAGATATCAACAATAATGAACGCGCGCGCGCGCGCGCGTGTGTGTGTGTGTGTGTGTTGGAGTTTTAACGTAGCTTTAACGATTTTTCAGTCATATCAATGTCTGCAGTGTGGCAGTTTATAGTGATGTCTAGCACTGGGGCATCATGCCACAGACACATTATCCTGACACCAGGCCCACCAGTCCTAACACTAACCTCTTAATGCTGAGCGCCAAGCGAGGCAGCTGTTAGTACTATTTTTATAAGTCGCTGGTATGACTCGGCCGGGGATCGAACCCACGACCTCCCGCATCTGATGCGGACGCTCTAACCGGTAGGCCACCGGAGCGGTCCAACAATACTGAAATGTAATGAACCAGTGTGGAACACAATTTAACATTCAGATGAAAGCCATGATTCAAAATATTCTTACCAGCTCTAAAAATTATATATTACTCGTTTTTTTTTCTTCTTCCGAATTTCAACTTTTGCCGCTTTTGAGAGACAAATGCTAGTTAGTATGGATGCTATAAGATTTAATCTCATTTTTGTCTGACTTATACAATCCATACGGCGATATTAAAAGGTTAGTGAATTGATGCTCTATAGGAAGAGAGGTGTAAATTTACTGGTACTACTACTACTACTACTAATAATAATAATAATAACAACAACAACAATATCGTCATAATCCTTACCTTCAGCAGCCGTAATTGAAGGAAAGTCCAAGTCAGTACTATACAGTCACTGTTTTCTTTGCGTTTTTCAATTAGTCAGTGTGGACATGTGAGAACTTTCTCCTGCAAATCCACAAACTTCAACTGCACACACACACATATACTACATTCTCAAGTAACAAAGTCAGCCAACTATTCAATTTAAAAATGAAACCATTACCGTATATGTCAATTAGACGAAATGTGGAATTTTCTGGTAAAGGCAGTTACTAATGTGGAACCCAAACAATACTTGTTACCTAAACTGCTATTATGTGACCGAAACAAATGTTTGTATAGTGTTTCGAAAAACCTATTTTGTTCGAACATGCCTAGTAGCTTTCAAATAAAGTCAGATTGGAAGAATATCACAGTGAAAACGCAAACCAACAAGCAAAACCATATCTAGACACATAAATTATACAACTAATGGGCTATATTAAAATAGAACTAATAATAATATGCTCATTGACTTCATAAATGGATAGAAGCTCATGGAGGGGTTAAGTGTAGAATCCAGGCAAGAACTCCAGTGGCTAATAAGATGGGGAAAACAAATTGGGCCAAAGCAGGACCAACAATGAAGATAAGTTATATGTACACACTCTCTACATGATAATTGGGTCACTGGAGAAATAGCTTTCCACGTGCATGTGGCTAGAACAATAGAAAAATGTCTACATTGCATATGGAACATATGCAGTAAGAAACAGGTGATGCTGGAATGCAAAGAGACAATCAAGGAAAGGAACATAATTAAACAAAACTTAGAAACCCAACAGAGAAATTTTCCAAAGGGAACACACAATGAACAAGTTAAGTATATTATTGAAAATTTGAAAGTCTTAGAAAAGGACAGACATAGGGACTTCATCAAACTTTGGTTTAAAACTATAAAACTTCAGGCACAGGATCATTAAGAACAACATAATTATTAACCGATAGATTATATATACTTGTCAGGGTTTGAATGATCGCAAATGGTGGTGGTGGTGGGGAGGTAGGGTCTGTAAAGCAACCCCATGAGGGGGTTAAGTGCCGGAATCGGGCAGACCCTGCCCTCCATCCCGTGTATACCTCCCGCCTACAGATCGAGAGACCAAAAGGGTACGTTACAAAGAAAATTTTGAGTATCCGTCCATGAATCAAGGGATGGGGTTCTAACATGTAACAATACTCAAAATTTTCTTTGTAACGAACCCTTGTGAGAGAGACGGTTATTTAATAAAATTAACATTTAACCTAAACATAAGGAAGCTCGATGATATCACAATTTAATCACTCGGGTTGAACGGAAGACATAGCAAGGGACAGGGGTTAAATTACTTTAGTTAGGAACAAGCAATTAAATCACTGGGGTTGAATAGAAGACATAACACCGGACAGGGGTTAAATTCTTTTAGTTAGGAAGAAGGCTCGGGTAGTATGCCTGGCTTCCGAGGACATAGCTTACAAGAACATAACATAACATGAACACGAAGGGGCTACATAAACAGAAGAAACAACTGCAAGGAATTCTAAAGGACACGCAAAACACGCAGACATACAGAACAAACACCTTTTTATCACTTATACGGAAACTAAATTGAAACAATAGACCAGCTAAAGTGAATTGAAGGAATTGGTTGACAGCCTCTGCGACTGGAATGGAGGGGAAATCACCCTCACTAGAAAGGTGCTGCTCCAAAAGACATCCACCTATCTCAGTCGTAGGCCAATAAGCAACAAACCTCGAATAACGTTTAACTTCTTGCTCCCTTTTTGTATTATTTTTATTATAACAAAACTCAGAATATTTGGCATATATAAGCAAAAATATACATAGTTTAAAGCTGATGACAATCAATGCATAACACACACACACACACACACACAACAGATCACCTGGCAAGGATAATTGGAAACAAAAGCATGGCAATGAAACCAGCCGAAAGGAGTACAAGCCACAATAAATAAATCTTTAGTAACGCAGGCAGAAAAAAAAGACGGACAAGAATAAGCATTCCTCCTTCAAAAATAAAAAAGGAACCCTAATCTAAAATATGAAATATTTTCTTTTCTTGAAACGTTTATTAGATTTTTTTATATATACCAATATCCACAATAATAGACAGAGAGGAAACCAAACAAGCGGGGGGGGGGGGGGGCGCTGTTTACGGGCAATGGGAAAATACATTACAGACCCCCTTGGGCATGATTACGGACAAGATTTATACCGACAAAAGGTTGGGGCTGTTTACGGATAAGAAGGAAAAGTTGGGTCGAATAGGAATGGAACAGAAAAGGTGACGTCACGGTACTGAAGATTGGTAACAATGTTGCAAGGGGCTGACCTCAATCGGACCAAAGAGCGGAAAAAACCTAGTACGTTTGGCGGGACATAGACATATATAACATATACCACATACAGACACAGAATTGATGAACATCAATCTATCACACAAACAATTATACAACCGACTAAAAATGTTTAGGCAAGAAAGAAAATCTTTTCAAGGCATATGAGTGGTTTTCTTCTTCTTGTTCTTTTAATTTCTTCTATTCCTTCACCATCTTCTTATTTTCTGTCCTACACTCTGTATTCTTCTCTCTGTTCATTCTCGTCTAGTTTCCTCTTTTTTTTTCATCCTCTCTTTGTCTTCTATATCTTCCTTTTCTTCATTAATCATTTCTCTTAGCTTTTCTTTTGCCTTTTTTTTAAAAATTATTCCTTTCCATTTTCAAAATGTGCGGACTATAGCCACCATTCTCTAATCTGTCCAGTAACACTTCTACCATGCTAATGATGGTATCCACAGCTTCCTGCAATTTCTTCATTTTGTCAAGTTGGCTTGTTGCCATCTTGGTTTATTCTGTGTAGAAATGCGCAAATGATGATGATGATAAAATTTAGGTCAACTATGCAACTAGTGTTTTCGCGACCGGTTAAGTCCTGAAGGTCAGGATTTTTAATTGGTCGGGGATGTGGGTATGCTGCCACCACAGCCCCTTTTTATGTGCAAATGTCGCACTCCTTAATTTTGGACATGTCTAGGCGAGGCAAGGAGGAAAGGCACCCCGGGGACGCGAAAAGCCACAGGAAAGCGGTACGCCCTAAAACTCTGAAGCGCGTATGATCAAATATTTGTCCAGTTTTGCTAGTGGACAATTATTTTTCCAATAGTGTGTCAGCCATCTGTGCAATTTTCCAATTTCATTGAGTTGTATAATTTCCATTACTATTTTGACAAAAAGTTAGAATTTTGTGTACATGGCCTACCTTCAATTTTTAAATAGTACCAATCAGCAGGGTGTCAGGCACCCTATGTACTTTTTGTGTCATGTTATGTTTTCTTTGGTCAAAGGATCAGATCAGGATTCTGTGGATAGAGCTATTAACGAAAGAGTACTTCATAAGCCAAAGGAAGAACCTCATATAAGAAGGCAATTTGAAAGTCGATGTCGGTCCTTTTTTTTCTTCTTCGTTTTCTTTTGTTCTCTTTCTTCTTTCTGTTGGTCTGATGTTGGAATAAGGTGTTTTGGTTTCGACTCGACTTTCATTGTTGCAGTCTGGCCGTGATGTTTGCGACTGGTCCGTGGGATGTCATTTCTTATTTACTTGTTGGAATTTTTGCGAGTTCATTGTACCTCTTAATTTTGTATTTATAAATGCATTGGTCTGATGGGTAATCTTGGGATTTTAGTGTTGTGTTTTTAATAATTTGGGGTCTGTGTATCTGTTATTTACTGTATTTCAACCTTGTGCGGTGGGCCTGATGACTGGGCTTTTGTCACTTTCTAGTCTTAATTGTTATGGGGACCTGAGTCTTTGTGGTGTTTGTTTATACATTACCAATCTTTGTCGCCTTGTACAACCGGGCCTGGTGGCAGGGTTAGCCACCTTATATACATTATTGTTTCTTGGATGGGTGAGTTGTAGAGTTAGTTGTGTAGTTCTTTCAGACCTGTATAGTTCATACTGTATTAATACCCTGAACACATGCAGTGGGTAGGAGTGTTAATTTAATATGTTTTTGAATTTTGTTTAATAAAATTAACACACACACACACACACACACACACACACACACACACACATATATATATATATATATATATATATATATATATATATATATATATATATATATATATATATATATATATATATATATATATATATATATTCATATATACATACATACACATTTACACAACCATATATATACACATATACATACACACATATACATGCACATGACGGACGCTTGACTTTATATTTGTCAAGCACGGACGTGAAGGAAAACATCCCTTACACTCACTTCACATTAGCAACAGGGGACGCCGCTAGAAGGCACTGGCGATCAAGATTAACGTTTTCTCAATATGTTAACCTCATTACACCCGGTACTTTCTCCGCTTTAATATGTAAAAAGCCCACACACATACACACACACCATTGCGGAACTAAATAAAAAACAACAGCAACACAGTCCTCAATTTTTAACACGACATGTAAATCCAACACTTATACTCAGACCAAACATACTAATTTATACAACAAAAAGGGGCACAATATACCTTCTAAATTCAATATAGCTATTAAACAAAGAATCGTGGCTATAAAAGACCAGTCGCAAAATCAAGATCTAAGGCAATGGAAATCGAGTCGAAACAGAACAGCAAACTCTAGCAAAACAGCAAAACACTACAACAGCACGAAGAAGAAAGAAAGAGGGTACCACATAATGAATGAGAAGTAAAGAAGAAAACGGACATCGACTTTCAAATTGCCAATTTATATGAGGTTCTTCCTTCGGCTATTGAAGACCTCTTTCGATACAAGCTCTATACCCACAACCCTAACTCGATCCTTTGTATACCACCAACAAAATGAAAACCGAAAGTAAACACAGCGTGACCCAAACATGTATAGGGTGCCTGACACCCAGCTGATTGTCAACATTTCGGAAAATCAAAAGTACACCATGTACACCAAATTCCAACTTTAATTAAAAATAGTCATGAAATTGCACACACCATTTTGAATAGATTTCTGTCCACATGTACAACTGGACTTGATTTAATCTTACGCGCTTTGCCGTTTCTGGGCGTACAGCTTTCCTGTGGCGTTTCGCGTCCCGCGGGTCCTTTGCCTCCTTTCCTCTGGAGGACATGTTCATAAATTAAAATGTGCGACATTCGCACATACAAGCGGGATTGTAATGGCTCAATTCCCACAGTCCCGATCAATTGAAAATCTTGACCTTCGTGACTTAACCAGTCGCGAAAGCACTAGTTGCGTAGGCGAGTAAAATCCTTTAATTTGTTGATTGATTGACAAACTTGGTATCCTTTTTATAGGGCTTAAAATAAGAAACTGAACTTACTTAAGCACTTTGCTATAGATAATTTCAGCAACAGACTAAACAACAAAAATACCGTTACAACAGTAGAAAGCCTTAAATCTTCTATTAAAAAAGAAATGCATCAACAAATAAAATTTCAGATTAACGATGTCTAACCAATAAAACCGAATTTAAGAAAGGCAATGACATGTGTAGATATGCCTCTTACTTTGAGAAGGTATGCAGATGTAACCTGCCATGTACCAACAACTCGAAAAAAAAATTATAAGCAGAGAGAAACCTCAATTCAAAATTTTTTTTTTTTCTTCAAAAGATGTATGTCTTTAGGGAACATACTTTAGAACTCACAAAGGGTGAAACAGGGAAGATACACATAAACAACTTTGATAATTCTGAAGAAATGAGGGGATATTCCTACAGTTCTTAACCAGCTCTCTATGCTGGGACGGCTCTGTGTGATATCCACAAGTAAAAGAAATACAGATTTCTATTAAAGCTGCAAGTGTGTGCGTGTTTTTGGATAGTGGTAACAAAAAATGGGTACATATGTTTCTCGTGACACTTATAAAGCGAAGAGTCTGAGTAGCAGGGAAGGTGAACATACCTTTTGCTGAGACGTCATTTTTTAAAAATAAAACCTCATACGAAATTTTCTTTAAAAAATAAGGTCAATAACGCCTAATCAAAGTCTCTAACTTAATAAATGTTTCTCTAATTGGGTTAGTTTTTTTTTGTTACTATATCTTTGTCGTTCGTGTTTTTCTAAATTTGTCCGTCCGTTCGTTTACCCACCGGAAGTTTCATTGATGTCGCACCTCCTCTTCTGCTGTAATGTGTGAGTAATTAAACCATTATTATATCAATAATGGAATCTTACACTAGTAGACTAGCTAGAGAAAGATTAGAAGCAATTAGAAGATATCTTCCTGTTCGTGATGCTCTGAAACAAAAACTGCAGGAACGACAAAAAGAACAAGTTGAATATGCAGAAGGTACAGAACAATTTTTTTTAAACCTGTTACAAAAGCTACTGAAGGTCTTCTTCCGGTATCAAAAGAAAGTGCTGAGCAACTGAAAAGATATCAGAAAGAACCAACAAACAAAAAACAAAAAACAGAAAACAAAAAAGATTTTACGATATCTTCTAACTAAAATAGCTTCTGCTCAACCACCTTCCACGGAGGAAGAAATACTTGAAGGTATTGGCAATGTTCGAACTGAAATAGCCGATGTGACAAAAGATCTTGCACCTAAAGTAAGAAAGATACATGTTGAATTGATTAAAACTTTAAATAATGTGTTACTGAAGAACTTAAAGAAAAAACTAAAGAGAATGATTTTTCTAGTGATGCATTTGATAGTTTTTTTCGAAGGTCTGAAAATTTAAAACCTAAGTATGTTAACATAAATCCTGATAGTTATTTTTAATGGTTCTATCTTGTGTATTATAACAATCCCCAGGCTAGAAGTGATGATGGCATATATAATAAATACATTGACGACATAAATAAATTTTATTTGGAGTTACAACTTCAACAACAAAGACTAAAACCTCCCCAAAACAAAAAAACACAACCTCCTCAGCAGGAACCTTCCTATCAATTTCCTCCACCGCAGCAACAAATAGAACGACAAAAATTTACCTGTAAAACCGGAACAACAATTATCACAGCAAGAAGAAGAAGAAGATTTAGAACTAATTAATATAAAAAATAAATTTAAGCCTGAAGGTATTACAAAAAACATTAATGTAAACCAGAGACAATTATTAGATGCTGCTGCTGCATGTGAGGCTTTGCAACAAGGAACTATGTAAAACCTGGATATGTAAATAATTATTTGACAGACGACAATGTTTGGGTTAAGGATTTATATTCTGTATATAGTAATAACATTCCAAGCGATAATTACCAGACTTGTATTGATTTTAAACATAACTTAGACGTATATAAAAGACGAATAGAGGAGCGAGAAAAAAAGAAAGAAAGAGATAGACGAGAAATACTAGCAGCACGAGTAAAACTTTTATCTCCATTGTCAGACAAAAAGAAAGCACTGGAAGTGGTTTTTCTATTCAAGGAAGTGGAATAGGAACTTGTCATGACATTTTTCTTGCCGATGTTGACCGACTAAAAGTTCTGATCGGAGGAAACATTGCCGGAAATAATTCTACAGAAATTATGAATGAAATCTTTGTTATGGATTGTAATATTTATCATTCTCTCATTAATGAAATTGTTGATGATTATTACAGCGACTGAAATTTACTCAATTAATTAATCAACATGTAATTAAAAACATGGTTATACACAACGTTCAACGTGGGCCTGTAACAGTTAGGGTAGTAAACTCACGATTGCCAACTTACAAAGCGATTTACGGAGATGGACTTAGTGATGTCGTTATGGGTTTATTCAGAAGGATGGCTCCAAAAGCAGTACCGATTGCAAGACAATTAGGGATAAAATCTATTGAAATGTTTCAAGATAAAGCATTCAGTTATTTTGGTAATGTTGGTGGTAAAGCATTTTCATCAATCAAATAAAGATTAGCTTGATTAGTACCAACAAAATCACAACCAGTAAAATTACACAGCAATGAAGGTATGCCCAGAAATATCAGTAAAATAATAACTCAAGTTGCAAATCAAAAACTAACAGAGTTGGCTGTTAATGAAGCCGTTCCTGCAGAATTGACTAATGAAATTATACCGACAAATGCAAGTTTTATTTCAGGAAGTGGTCTTCGTGTTAGAAGAAGATAGTTATAATAATATGTTAAAGCGTATATCCGATCCAGCATTCGATATGGGCGCACCAGTCCTCAAAGATGAATCTATACGCGATTATCAGTATTATTCTTATGACGCATGTGTACCTGACGCACGAGGAAGAATCGAGCTGCAAGTTCAAGATACATACATATATTTTTGCCTGCTTAAACATTTATTTAAGCAGAAGGAGAAATTGCAAAAACAGATAATACTGTATATAATGCTGATGACAAAGGTGGTTTTGTTAACAATGGTATTATGGCGTTGTTTGACAGCGCTACGTACATGATTGACAGAAGAAATATTAAAACAATTTAAAAAGACGTTGGTGTTGCCTCAACGAAAATAAATTTAGCAAGATATTCAGATGATTATACAATATCAGTTGGTCCGTCAATGATATTTGCTAAAGATAATTTTGACAGTCCTGACCATATACTGTATAATATAAGACGACTGAGAAACTATGATAACACCGCTGATGCTATTTTGTCCCCGGTGGTTCATGGAACCAATCCAGAATTAAATTTAGGATATGCTGCACGAAAATCCATGTTAAAAGACACAAATAGAAGATTTTCATGCGCAATTCCGCTATCACATACCTTTGGATTTTGTGGAAATGTCAGAAAAGTTATCTTTGGAGCCGAACATACAGTTGTATTTGTGAGAAAACGTAATGATTATGATGCAATCTGGTGATTTGGTGTTGCTGCTAATGATGCTAAAATAATATTAACAAAACTTTCACTGTGGATGCCAGTAATGACTCCAACATCTACTGAAGAAGAAAAGTTAATTAGTTTTATGAATTCAGGTGGGAAATCGTTGTTATCATAGGTTGACAGTAACTACAGATAGCATTCAGAGTAATGTTGTTGGGTTATTTACATGGCATATTGCATCACAACAAGGAATTTCTGAGCCAAGATATATATTTATTGCTTTACAAAATACTGTTCGATTAAATTTACAAACACATAGTCATGTGATATTTGACGATTTCGAAGTTAGTGAAGTTTCTTTACGGATAAATGGACATGAAGAACCATCTGAAGATTTATTGTTAAATTTTGGAAATAATCGTGTAGCACGTGCATATCATCATTTAATGACATTTATTGGGCGTGATCAAAATATAAATACTGGCACACAAATATCACAGATTTTACAAATCTGTATCCGATCTATTATTTTTCATTGGAACATATAGAATTATTAAAACAATCTGTTGTTGATATTCACTCTCGAACTCGTGTAAACCAAGCTGGTGTTAATTACATAGCAATCGCAGTTATACTCCACGATAAAGCAATGCTAATTGAAGTACTCGTGAGCGAATGCGGATTATTGATGCACCGATAGAAAACATGTAACATTTTTAGTTGAAAATAACATATTACTTATAAAAATGTCATATCATCATGTTAGTGTCATTCTGACTCCTGGTCAGATTAAAAAGCATCAATCAAATTCAGCAAAGAACTGTGGAATAAAACTATCACTAAAAAATACCAGATCGCAGGTGGTCAAAATAAACTATTATTGTCAGAACGTCAACTCAGACATTTCAATAGCGCCAAACAATCAAAAACAGGCGTTAAACTCAATATTTTTGCTAATGCGGTTAAAGACTCAATTAAGGTGGAATATTTCCACCTCTTGCAGCTATACCAGCGTTAATAACTGCTGCAGCTCAAGCTGTAGCAAAAGCAGCTGCACTTGGTGCTGTTGAAGCTGCTGCTGGGATGGCATTAAAGAAAGTAACAGGAAAAGAATTTAAAAAAGGGGAAGGGGTCTAAGATTACCAAGAACTCCTTATCGATACGGAAAAGGTCTAAGACTTCCAGGAAGAGTTCGTTAATCTTTCCAATGTCAGATTTTGATTTAATTGATGCTGATAAAAAATTAAATATAAAAAAATTTCAGAGGTGTTTTTTATCGTGATCAATTACCAAAAGAACCAAACAATATTGAAACAGGCATTATTAATCTTGATAAAAGTTCCGGTCCTGGTACTCACTGGGTTGCATACGCTATTGATCCACGTGGAATTATTTACTTTGATTCGTATGGACTGGCTCCACTAAAAGAATTTTTAAATTACGTAAACACAATAAAAACTCCAGTCTGGTATTCAACATTACCAACACAAACAATAACCAATCCGCCAATATGTGGGCGTGAAGCATTGCTGTACTCGACGCTATAGCTTCATCAACTTTATAGCCTCGTCAAGTCGTACACGATTATACAAGTAGCCGCTAATCGTTTTAAACAGATCTTAAAGTATAATGGTTGATATCTACGGAAGATCTTCTATCAAAGACAAGAAGAAGAAAAAAGATGACATTGATTTGTCAAATTCCACGACTAAAGATGAACTTGCCGATATTATGGACCTCTTTGGAGTTGACCGAGATGAAGTTGTTGTTTTTTTCTTCTTCTGGATAAATACGGTGTTTTAAAAACGAGTAATATTAAATGGAATGACGTAGTCCGTATAGTTCTCGGTGCTACTACGGATAACATTCCAGTATTTACTGACGGGTGGTAGAATTAGAGACTCAAATATATCAATCGCAACTATTAGACATGAAATTGCAAAAAATGTTGCCAATCGTTTACGATCTATCGGAGATACAATGACACGATGCTGCACCACCAGAACCATGTCTGTAAACAGGTGGAGAACAACACTAGATGTACTGAAGAAAGACGGGGCACTATAGAAGTTTAAAAGGACGGCGTAGCAGTAGGTGGTCTGCTAAGAAAGGGAGTCGTAATTCCAGTGACGCCACCGAAGAAACAAGCTATGGAAGCCCTCTTATACCGGTGCAGCTAACCAACTTTCCGGAAGATGCCTGTTCCATAATAGCAGTCACAGAGAAGAACACAGAATAAAACATTGTTAACATTGCCTTAATGTATTTTGTTCTCAATTTGGCTCGAGTACCAATTTTGATAATATCTTTATCTTAATAACCTAATTTAATCCGTTTGGTTACCGCCATCAATTTTTTTATTTTCTCACTGTTCTCTAATGCGTGATACAAACTAAGCATAAGTCATTTTGACTTCTCTGATTGGTATTAATTAGTATATCATATGTACACTTGGTACACAAAATTCCAACTTATATATGAATGAATCAGTTTTAAAATTTTTGACTCATTATATTTGATTAATTGCACAGGTGGCTTACACATCTATGGTATTATTTATGTCCATTCTATAACTGGATTAGATTTGGTTATACGGACTGGGGTTTCAGGGCTCTGTGTCAATCCAGTTATACAAGGTTTGTTCTGAATTATAGTTAAATATGTTGGTCGAGTTGTTAAGCTAATACTTGTTCGTTCAGTAATGTAAAGTCAAAACTGATTTGGAGTTGAATTATTTGCTAGTTTTCTAACTTGATTGGGAGTTGAACTCTTTGGTTCGTTCTAACTTGTTGGCGTCAGCTATGTAAGGTCAAATCTGATTGGGAGTTTGGTCCTTTGGTTTGGTTTTCTAACTTGTTCGTGTCGGTTATGTAAGGTCAAAATTGATTGGGAGTTGAATTCCCTGGTTGGTTAATTATGAACTTTGTGATTACAGTGGGGGAAAAAAAATGCTTATTTCTGATAGGTGAACTGGAAATTTTTATTGGTTACGTTTGAGCCTTTTCCTGGGTACCATTCCACCTTGCCTCTGCCTGACAGCATGAATAAAAAGTGTGACATTCACACATAAACGCGGGGTTATAGTGGCACTATTCCTATAACCCCGATCAATTAATAATCCTGACCCTCTGGATCTAACAAGTCGCAAAAGTACCTAGTTGCGCAAGCGACTTTAATTCTTATTCATTCATTCTTTTGCGCCATTAGATGGCAACGAACCAACTTGACAAAATGAAGAAATTGCAGGAAGTTGTGGATACCATTAGCATGGTAGAAGTGTTACTGGACAGATTAGAGAATGGTGGCTATAGTCCGCACATTTTGAATATGGAAAGGAATAATTTTTTAAAAAGGCGAAAGAAAAACTGAGAGAAATGATTAAAGAAGAAAAGGAAGATATGGAAGACAAAGAGAGGATGAGAGCATAGAATGCTAAGATTGAAAAAGAAGGAGAATGAACAGAGAGAAAAAGAAGAGATAGTGGAGAAGGAAGAAGAGGAGTAGAATAAAAAGGAGAAGAAGAAGAGTGTAGGGCAGATAATAAGAAGATGGTGGAGGAATAGAAGACTTTAGAAGAACAAGAAGAAGAAAACCAAAGGCCCTTTTCAGGGCCACTCGTATGCCTCGAAAAGATTTGCTTTCTTGCCTAAACATTTTTTAGTCGGTTGTTTGTGTGATAGATTGATGTTTATCAATCTATGTCTGTATATGGTATGTGTTATATATGTCTATGTCCCGCCAAACGTTCTAGGTTTTTTGGTCCGATTGAGGTCAGCCCCTTGCAACATTGTCACCAATCTGCAGTACCGTGACGTCACCTTACCTGTTCCATTCCTATTCAACCCAACTTTACCTTGTCCGTAATTAGCCCCATATAAATCTTGTCCGTAAGCAGCCCCAACCTTTTGTCCGTATAAATCTTGTCCGTAATCATGCCAATGGTGTTTGTAGTGTGTTTTCCCATTGTCCGTAAAATGCCCCCCACTCACTAATCACACAGATGTGAAAATCCCTTAACAAAAATTTAGGCAAAAGAGGACCGCCTCATAGGTCACTAGCTCTCTATAGCTAGAGAAAGGAAAGGTATCCACAAATGAATTACAATGTATAGTGTTTCGAGAAACGTATTTTGTTCCGACATGCCTCGTGGCTTTCAAATAATTGCGTATTTTACCGTTGGCTACGTAATAGATAGCATACAGTAAAATACTTTCCGCGTATATCATTTTGTAGATTGTGACACCAATTTTGCAAATTAGAAAATATTCTGCTTTCTTTAAGAAACAAGATTGATGAACCAAATTCAACTGGATTTAAATTAAAATAAGCATCACTTACATTCAATTGAAATTAAAAAGACCTTCATTCCGCACTTGTTCATGTATTATTACTCGGTAGCACATAATCTCCAAGCCAGTTTCTGTACGTCCCATGTGCGCATTCCTTAGTCCAGTTTAGCTGTATTTTTCATCCAATTAATACACGACACTAATTGTGGCTACATTTTTGAAAAACAATTTTTCTTTACATCGAGGTGTATAGTTGGTATTAATGTAAATTTGCATGAACACAGCTTTTAGAAAATTATAGAAAAGACGACGTGTGCTGAGATAACTTTCGTTCAATGTCACTGCACATTAAATGGCAATAAAATATGCTTCAACTAAATTAAATGAATATAAACATTTCATTATTTGGCCCTTTGAATGGATTTTTGAAGATAAATAGACACTTGACAATTTCTAAAATCCCCAATCATTTAGCTGTTGCTTTATTTTATTTTTCTTTCTTGTTTTAGCTGAAACCATTGATTTATACATGTCAGCACTCTTAACTCTTCCATTAGCAACTTGTATATATTTAGCAATCGTTTCTATCATCTAAGGTCATATAAGACCAATGTCATCAGTGATTCTTCTTTTTTCAAAGTATGATGCATGTTCTGGCACACAATAAAAATGCCAGCAATCACAACAGCTCCAAGACGAAGAATTATGTGTGGCCCTCCCACGCCAATGAAAGGTGTATCTTCACACACACACACACACACACACACTAGAGTAAGTTGAGGTGGGATATATAATTATTATTTACACTCTGGTGTCTACTTGCCAAAGCCAATTGGCTTGTTACAATAAACTTCAAATTGTACAGATTCATTTGTCTTCGATTAGATCCAAAGCCTGCACGTGGCAGCTAGTATTCAACTATTCATTGACAGAAATTCTAATACAGTGCAGACGAATCCAATCACCCGCTAGTTTTTCAAGTTCATTATTCCAATAAATCAGCCCCCAAACCTGTGCTGATCATGATGTCTTCATTAAATCGTACATTTAGTACAGACAAGTCTGTCTGCAACACATCAGTGTACATTTTTGGGGTTTGGATTGGATAAACTGTCGGACACGGATGAATGGGGTTCACTACTTAGCTTAAAAGTGCTACATCTCTTCATAACGTTTACCAGATACTTTAATACTCACTGGAATAATTTTCAAAACGAAAATTGTGATAATTTGAAAGGATTAGTTGCGTTGGCAGAGTAAGAGAAGAACTTAAATTTTCCAAGATTTAGTGCTAAGACATTTCGTTGGAAATCTGTATTATTTCATTATAACATAATCTGTTCAAATTATATACCAGAAAAAGTTTTGGCCTGGAAAGATATCCATAACAAGTTGAAGGTTTATGAATTTATTTGATGCGATATTGGCTTGTTACAATTTTAAGCTATAAATCTCAATAATATAATCAATGTTTAATAAGAGGGAAGAAGAACACAAATTGGACAAGCGACTGATATCCTATATGCAATATTATAGCAAAACAATTTTTTTTTAGAATTTAATTTACGAATATATATATATATATATATATATATATATATATATATATATATATATATATATATATATATATATATATATATATATATATATATACAAGGTCAAGTTGGTGATTGGAAGAACTGGTTTACTGTGGCTCAAAATGAAGAATTTGATCGCCTCTACAAGAATTGGATGGCTGACAGCAATTTGAAGTTCAGATTCACAATTTAAAAAGTTGTAAGAAGACTGTTTAAGTGATTTCTTAAGGACAGCTATGACTATATTAAGGTATAGTGAGCTTGAAGTTACGTTCTAAAAATGCCCTGTCTTTCCAATAACAAACAAACAAGTCTTCATTTATGGATTAGATGAAGTCGACAGATTAATTAGAAAGCCAAGTCTTCATTTATCGATTAGATGAAGTAGACAGATTAATTAGAAAGCCAAGTCTTCATTTATGGATTAGATGAAGTAGACAGATTAATTAGAAAGCCAAGTGTTCATTTATGGATTAGATGAAGTCGACAGATTAATTAGAAAGCCAAGTGTTCATTTATGGATTAGATGAAGTCGACAGATTAATTAGAAATCCTTTTGATTGGTGGCAGTACTCTTTTAGCTGAAACATCTTCGTCCCAACTTTTTTTTCTAGGCTACAAATTTGTACATCTCTCACTGGTAATAATATTAGTAGTATTTTGTGCATCGCTAATATCTTTCTACATAACTATTCACTGGCAATAGTCTGCATAGTAAAGATTTCAACCTGACTATTTACTGGTAGCAATGCTAATAGTAATTTGCATAGTGAATAGCTTTGTGCATAAATGTTCATTGGTAATAATACTAATAGTAGGCTTTTTTCGAAAACTTTGCTTGCAGCAAAATTGCACATTTTAACAAACATGTGACATCAGAAAGTATACTGCATCTAGCAAAGTTAATATACAGGTTTCACATCTACTTTCAAATAAGACAACTGTTGTCTGAATACTTTCAAATAAGACAACTGTTGTCTGAGTACTTTCGAATAAGACAACTGTTATCTGAGTACTTTCGAATAAGACAACCGTGGTCTGAGTACTTTCGAATAAGACAACTATTGTCTGGGTACTTTCAAATAAGACAACTGTTATCTGAGTACTTTCGAATAAGACAACTGTTGTCTGAATACTTTCGAATAAGACAACTGTGGTCTGAATACTTTCGAATAAGACAACTGTTATCTGAGTACTTTCGAATAAGACAACTGTTGTCTGAGTGCTTTCAAATAAGACAACTACTGTCTGAATACTTTCGAATAAGACAACTGTTATCTGAGTACTTTCGAATAAGACAACTGTTATCTGAGTACTTTCGAATAAGACAACCGTGGTCTGAGTACTTTCGAATAAAACAACTATTGTCTGAGTACTTTCGAATAAGACAACCGTGGTCTGAGTACTTTCGAATGAGACAACTGTTGTCTGAGTACTTTCAAATAAGACAACTGTTGTCTGAGTACTTTCAAATAAGACAACTGTTGTCTGAGTACTTTCAAATAAGACAACTGTTGTCTGAGTACTTTCAAATAAGACAACTGTTGCCTGAGTACTTTCGAATAAGACAACCAGATGAATAATAAGCGCTTAGAGTTTCTAAAGATTAGGCCCTATACAAAGTCTTCATTATTGTTATTTTTATTATTATTATAATATTTTCAACCTACGAGTAATGCTAAACATCGAAAGCAATGTGACATAATTCGTAATAACTTTAGTATTCCTCCTAATCGTGAACTGAGAAATTGATATTTGATTGATAATGGACCTGTAAACCATTAAACTTTACTTCAGGTCAAGTAGTGGGGGTTGGGGATCATACCACGTTTTCGGCTATTTTAAATCATATCACGCCATTTTGTAACCCCAACAGTTTATCTCGCCCTGTTGGATCTGGAAAGCACTCTCAAATATGATCATACCATAAAGTATCTAAATAAAATGTTCCGAATGAATATAGTGCTACGAAATACAATAACCTGAATGTTTACGTCAGTTAAAACCAGGACAGCACACGCGATATTAATGAGCATACTGCAGGAAATGTACTAACATTTTATATAATAATAGCGATTAACAAACTTTAACATTTCTTTTATTGACTGAGAATTTATGTAGTTATTTTGAACACGAAAGATTATTGCTCTTTTCAGGACCCAAGCTGAATTTTCGGGAGTTTAATATTATAGGCACTATAACAAGTTTAGTATTGTAGGCATGAGAGATTTCCAAACACAAGCCCCAGCTATAGAGTCATGTATAATCTATAATCTACCTGTCTTGGGAATATTACCGCGGCTTTGTGTTTGATCTCTAAAGATTAGTGTTGATATCTAACGCAAGGTTACCATGACCAGCCAGAAACCGGAAACTTGAGTCGCATCATTTAACCAAGGATTGCCGTTATCACGCCTATATGTTAATGGTTTGTTAAGGTTCAAAAGGAAGTTCACGGGGTGAAGGGGGCGTGTTTTTATCCATCCCCACCTTGACAGACAGTGAGAGGACATTGTCCGCTAAGTTTTATTGGATCAGTCCACAGCGATATCCAATCAAAAATTGAGATAGAGGGCCTGATTACAATTCAGACCCGAATGATACCTTCCGAACTCGTAAGATTAATTCAGTATTCGCATGAAAGGATTGCATATTAATAGGGTTTAATCTGAGAAAAGAAGCCACTCGTAATCTTGAGTCAGAACTTAGAGGTAGATTCTAAGGAAAGATAACGCTTCGAAATGGAAGCTGTTTAGGGGACAGAGAACTTCCGGCTCCATTGAGTCCCAACATTTAAAGAGTTGGGGACGGAATTCGAAGTCGACAAAAGTGCAGTCGTGGAGGAGAAAGAAGAGGAGTAAGAGAAGGAGTCTAGATAAAGTAGAGGAGGAGGAGAAGGAGTCTTGAGAAAGTCGAGGAGGAGGAGGAGAAGGAATTTGGAAAAAGGTCGCGGAGGAAGAGGAGAAGGAATTGGGAGAAATACGAGAGAGAAAGGATACAACATGTTAGTAGAAATACAAAGAAAGATGGAAATCAATCTCATCGTGCTAAACAAGTGATGCAATATGCTTATTAAAGGGTCGAGCGGAAGGAGTGTAATTGAAAATTTGAATCATTTCATTATTGAATTTATAATAAATTATTATTCATTGAATTTCAACTTTTTTGTATATTTTACCATGTAACCGTCGGTATTGCTGACTGGGGGCTCGGAGCTTTACATCCATCTTTCACTAAATTTAACTTCCAACAAAATATAGCCTGGGTGGGACTTCTATAATAATTTAAATATAATATTGGGAGCATCCCACCCCAACCGTATACTTCGCCACAGGGTGTTATAGTCTACAATCCAACATAATGTTTTCTGTGAAATGGAGTAAACAGGGACTGACGTAATTTAATTTGTGAAAACTCTAGATAATAGATTAGCTCTTTATTCCTTTGGTTAGCAAAAACACGCCTAATATGTAGTACCGAAAAAGAAATTAACAAAATGGCATTTTCACCTATAAAAGAAGTTACAGCTAATGTTAAAAGCCAGCTACTACATACGTCGCCAGGAAATGACGACTTTGTCTTTTTGTGCTAAACTTCAGCAAACAGCCGACAATATTTTTCATACATTTTTTAAAAAAATTTTTTAAATGTGTGTTACGTGAAATGGGTTCCATCACGAGCGCATGCGCGAGTCTGAATTGAAGCCTATCATTTTCCCCTTTTTCCAAAGACATAAAGAAAACAGTCGTTGTCAACTTAAGGCTTCTTAATATGGAGGGGGATTACCACCATAATTCTATGCACGTATTTCTAATCTTCCTTTCTGCCTATTGTCAATGGCTGCTTGCAAATGCTACGTTCATAATTCTAGTCATGAATTTTATATTCTTCGTTGATGCAAGCTGTAAATGGCTGCTTGAAAGTGCTTAGATCTACTTTCCTTCTGCGTCATTGTAATTTGCCAACTACTGAATTGATTCTGTAGTTTGTCGTATGGCAAATGCTATGTCAGTTATTACAAGTTTTAACATTCTATTTATAAACTTGCTTTATCACAAGTTACACAAATTGCACCTTTCAAAATCATGACTATAATGTAGCATCAAGCACGTTGCAAGTTAGAATCAAGGAAGTAAGCATAAAATAATGCATCATTATGACAACTAATGGCACGGTGACACGTTTATTTCTTACAATACGACTACTCCCCTGACCCTAGCAATAAGAGGTTATACCACTTTACGGCATGTTTGGGCGTCTTATTTAACACATCATTCGAATTAAATTACAGCAGTTGATTTCTCAGAGTATTAAAATTCGGAAGAGCGTTGGCCTGCAAGTAGCATAAAACAAATTAAAATTATAAAATTATAAAATTTTATACAATTAGATGCATTTACACAACGTTATATTTCGGCTGACCCTTCCCACCCCATTTTATTTTAACATTTTGTCTGTTTAATTTACCGCTGCTGCACGGTGGCAGAATAGGGTAGCCGCTTACAAGCAAAGGTTTAAGGTCCTAATTTGTTTATATATTCTCATTCACAATGTATCAGTTTAGAGCATATTTATTATTTTTGAGAGCAGTGCAAATTCTGCTTTTTGTAACAGATAAGACCTCATAAGGTTCGAGCAAATTGCAGATAATTGCACCTCGAGGCCATACTTTCATTTCTTCTTTATTCACGAGAGAAAGAGAGAGTGTACATTACAGAGATGAGGATTCTATTTATTCTCAAGAAAGAGTGAAAAGAAGAAGCTTTGAAAAATATACAATAATTTATGTCCCTGGAAACATTCTGTAAAAATGAAGAAAAAAAATATGAACTTACGGTTTTATAAAATCAATCCAAAATTAATCCAAGAATAATCCAAGAATAAAATTTTAGTAGTCCTAATGACAAAATGTTCTACTGAGTTCACGTTCGAATCCCGAGGAAGAATCCAAGATGGAAGACGATGACGTATGCTGCAATCTGTAGTGCTGAAGTCTACAATTTCTTGTAAAACCAAGAACTGACACTCCGGTTTCTTATAGCTGAATAAATGTTTATAACAAAACTGTGCTTCTACTGAGATTAATTCTCCAAAACATGGGTTATATGGTCACAGCCTAATTATACATGGGGTTAAAATAAACTCATATAAATTACACACAGTGTACATGAAATAATACATTGTTATACACGGGAAGGTGCGCCTGCTATTAAATTATCTTTTCCCTTGATGTGCCTGATGTCATGATTATATTCCTGTAACAACAAACTCCACCTTAGTAGTCTTTGATTTTTATTTTTCATCTTGCCAAAGAAAGTAAGGGCGTTGTGGTCATTAAATACAATAATCGAGGAAAGGGCTGAATTAAGGTAAACTTCAAAATGTTGTAATGCCAGTATTAAAGCCAAACGTTCCTTCTCGACTGTTAAATAATTCCTTTGATGCCTTTTTTATTTCTTAGAAAAATAGCACACTGGATGATCAATACCACTTTCATCTTCTTGAATCAAAACTGCTCCAACCTTAACATCACTTACATCAACAGACAATTTAAAAGATTGGCTGAAATTTGGAGCTGTAAGAACTGGTGGGCTTTTCAGTATGGATTTCAACTTGTCAAAAGCCTCCTGACATTTTTCTGTCCAAAAGAACTTACTTTTTCTTACTCAATAAATTTGTCAGGGGTTCAGCAGTTATAGAAAAATTGGAACAAAATTTTCGGATGTATCCGGCCATACCCAAAAATCGCACAAGTTGCTATTTATTAACAGGCACGGGAAATTCAGAGATAACCTTGACCTTAGCATCTATAGGTTTAACTTGTCCAAGTCCCACGATGTGTCCCATAAGTATAACACAGACACGGCAGAGCTCACTTTTAGACAAATTAATTGTCAAACATGCATCTGTGAGTCTGTTGAAGAATTTCTGAATTGTTGATAAATGTTTTCTCCCGGTGTCGTCGTAGATGATGACATCATCGATCTAAGCATCACGATTGTCTAGACCAGAGGTAATCATATTCATGAGACGTTGAAATGTACGCGGCGACCCTTTCATCCCAAACGGCATTACTTTATATTGGTAAAGTCTATCTGGAGTCAGGAATGCCGACATTTCCTTTGTTCTTTCCGTTAGTGGAATCTGCCAAAATCCTTTCAGAAGGTCAAATTTTGTGACATACTTGGCATTCCCGATCTTATCAATATAGTCATCGATTCTTGGTGATGGGAATGAATCTGTTTTTGTCACACTATTCACCTTCCTATAATCAGTACCCTATTGTTTTGGAACAAGTATGCATGGTGAGCTCCAGTCACCTTTAATGTGCTATATAAAATCATTCTCCAGCAAATATTTAATTTCTATTTTCAAGTATTCCTGTTTGAGAGGGTTCATCCTGTATGGGTGTTGTTTCACAGGTTTGGAATTTACAATTTCAACGTCATGGAAAATTTGGTTTTGTCCTTGTAGGTACATCTGGAAATAAGTTCTCATATTAAAATAATAACTTTTTAAGTTCATTTCTTTCTTGCTCTTGCAAATGTGAAAGTTTCTGGTCCAGATCTTTCATAATTTCTGAATTCCGAAGATTTGTCACACTGATGTCGGTAGGATCCAATAATATTCCTTCACTTAAATATTCACTGAGTTGGATATGTACGACTAAATTAATTGCATGTTTAACTTCACTATCTCTTTTCAATATACCCTTTTAGCATGTTAATGTGACAGAGTTGTTTTTGTTTATGCCTCCCAGAAGTATTTATGATGTAATTTAAATCATTTATTTTCTTGTCAACTGTGTGGGGACCTTAATAATTGGCCTGAAGAGGATTTTGTGGTATTGGCAAGAGAGCCAGGACACCATCACCAGGCAGAAAGCTAATTTCCTTCGAGTTTTTATCATATCTTGGACTTCATTTTGGACTGACTAGAGTGCAGATTTGCTCTTGAGACCTCACAATCCTTTGACAACTTATACTTAAAATTAGAAACATAATGAAGAAGATTAATTTCAGACTCTTCATTAAAAATAAGTCTCTCTTTCAATAACTTCAATGGTCCACGTACAGTGTCCAAAATCCAGTTCAAAGGGACTGAAGCCTAAAGATTCTTGAACTGATTACCTAACAGTAAACAATAGTAAGTGAATGTCTTCATTCCAATCTTTACCCGTACCAAAACAATATGAACGAATCAAATTTTTCAATGTCAGATGAAATCTTTCTAATGCCCCTTGGCTCACAGAGTGATAGGCAGAAGATTTTAATTCTTTAATGCCTATTTCGTACATAACTTGCTGGAAAATTCCAGATATGAAATTTGAGCCTCGATCAGACTGTACGGATTTGGGAAGCCAAACTGGATAATAAAACTTTATCAAAGCTTTTACTAGTTTTAGATTTTATATTCCTCAAGGGAATTGCCTCTGGAAACCTTGTTGACTCACACATAATGGTTACCTGGCTTGTTCTTAGGTAAGGGACCAACAAAATCTACCATAATTCTACTGCATGGTTCGTTAAAGGCAGGAATAGGTTGTAGATGAACCTTGGGAATTTTCTGATTTGGTTTTCCTACCATTTGACAAGTATGACAAAATCTACAGTATTTAACAGCATCACGTTTGATTTTTGGCCAATAGAAGTGAGTCAAGATCTTGTGATAAGTTTTATTGATCCCTAAATGACCAGCCAATGGAGTTTCATAGGCCAAACTAAGTATTTCCAGTTCGTAGGGTTTCGTAACTACACTTTGATAGTTCACTGACCATTCGTCATCAGCAGGTACCTCGTGAGGTCTCCATTTTCTCATAAGAATTCCATTTTTAATGAAATAACAGACAGAAACTTCAGTAGCTTCATATTCACTAATGGCCCCCTAAAACAAACATGAGATCTCAGGATATTTTCCTGTTCAACGACAAGTGATTGTTGTTTATCACCCTGATTAGAATAAAGAGAATGAATTGTTAAAAGAGGACCACTGTGATCAATACATTCTGATTAATCTAAACAAGGAGTGAACGTGACCTCATCAAAAGCCTGACCAATACTTGTGTCAGCTAAAGGAATACTTTCCTTGTCAACATCATTCTCAAGAGCTTTCTTTGCCATAGCTCTGTTAACTGCACAATCTGGAAATACCTCAGGGAATTCTATTTCAATTGGATTGACTTTCTGATCCAAGCAAGGCTTGTCAGTTACAAGTCGGTTAACCACAACCTTATCTCCAGATAGGTCGTTGCCTAGTAATAAATGAATGCCCTCAACGGGTAAAACAGAGACCGTTCCGACTGTCGCGGGTCCTGAGACTAAGTCTGATGGAGAGGAACATTAACAAAGCCGCACTCTACTTTCTGAATAAGAAGACTCTCATTAGAAGAAGACTTCCCAGAAAAAGGCACAATACCTGACAATAAGAGACTCTGAGAATCTCCTGTGTCCCTTAAACTTTAAATAGGAATAGGATTGGCCGAATCACCCAAGAGTGATATAGAACCCTTCAATATGAAGGTTCATAATTCTCCATAATCAAACCAGACTGGGATTTATTAGACCCAATAAATGTATTGCTTTCAATATATGACCGTGACCTTGACCTCTTAGAAATAAGAGCATCTGGAACTGGTCTGTCTAAATTCTTATGCATATTTTTCACTTGGTAGCAATCGGAAAAAACTTGTCCTTTTTTTCTTGCAATATGTACACGTAGGAATATACAAGGATCTTGAATCAAGCTTCTCTGAAGTTTGATTTTTAGAAGTTGTGCCAGTTTGAGTTTTAGAAGGGCTTGTATTAGGCTGAAATACTTTTTCTGCCAGAATACTGTTGAGTAGAAGTCTTATTTACAAAAGGAACTTTATGAGTTAAAGAATACTCATCAGCAGCACGACCAGCATTTTCCAAGGTTTCAGTCTGATGCTCGTCAAGATAAGACTTAATGTCACTATGGACACAGTTTTTGAAATCTTCAAGTAATACAAGTTGTTTGAGACTTTCATAATCTCGTTCAACTTTCTTGGCTAAACACTATCTATCAAATAATTGCTCTGTTTCTCTAGCAAATTCGACATGAGATTGTCCAGCTTCTTTTTTTATAGTTTCTGAATTTTTGCGGTTAAGCTTCAGGGACTAACACATAACCACTTAGGATGCATTCTTTAAACTCATCATAGTTACCACTTTGGTGAACTGATAGTGAATTGTAAATGTCACTAGCCTTACCAGTGAGTACACATTGTAATAACTGAGTTTAATGCTCCCTTGGCCATTTCAAATTCTCAGCGACTTTTTCAAAACGAGTAAAATATTTGTCTACTTCTTTTTCTCTGAAAGGGGCATCAATCTAATATTTTTTGAATGATCAAAACTTAAATTTGGATTCGAGGTATGAATGTGCTATTCACTTGCCATTTCCATTTCCTTCACTTTACAATGTTATTCCATCTGTTTCTCTCTTTCTTCCATTTGTATCTGTTCTTTTTGTAAATGTATTTGTCTTTCTTTCTCTCTTTTTTACGTATCTAACTGCATTTACATCTGTTTTTCTTTCTCTCTTTCCTGTTTTTCTCTCTCTCCTCTTTCTCAAATTCCATCTTTAGTTGTTCTTTTTGTAATAACATTTGTTCTTTTTCTTTCTCCAATTTGATTTCTTGTTTATCTTTTTCCAATTTCATTTGTTCTTTCTCTTTCTCCAACTGTAACTGCATTTGCATTTGTTTTTCTCTCTCTTCTTTCTGAAGCTCCAGCTTCCTCTACGCCAATTCCATCTTGTATTTTAATTCTAATTCATTAATTGTAATGTCAGAGCCTGATACATACTTACTGACTGAAACCAAAGCATTTTTATCCAAAACATTCTTTTCTACCAAATACTGAACCAAAATATTTCTTATTTCCTGTTTCGTTAAGGACGCCTTTACTTCAGAATGATCGTATTTTCGGGCAGTTCAATCAGATCATCTTTTTTTGAAAAGATCCAATTGTTCCTGGGTTGGATTAGAAAGAAAGATTTCCACTTTTTATGACATTTTAGAAAAAGCTTGCCGATTTCACCATGATTTTAAAAACTAGGTGAATTCAAATTAAAAAAATAAATAACAAAGTTTTCTGAAATATTCTCTCCAATATTCAAATTATTCCGGGACGAGCTACCTCAGTTTATTATGCAACTTGTTTAGGCTCGAAAAAACAGTAACAAAAGAAAGAGTGAAAACAACAAGCCTTGAAAAAATACAATAATTTATTTCCCTGGAAAAATTCTGTAAAAATGAAAAAAATAGGAACTTACGGTTTTATAAAATCAAATCCAAAATTAATCCAAGAATAATCGAAGAATAAAATTTTAGTAGTCCTAATACCAAAATGTATCACTGATTTCAAGTTCGAATCCCGAGGAAGAATCCAAGATGGAAGGCGATAACGCATGCTGCAATCTTTAGTGTTGAAGTCTACAGTTCCTTGTGAAAACAAGAACTGACACTCCGGTTTCTTATAGCTGAATAAATGTTTATAAAAGAAACTGTGCTTGTTCCACAATATTACATGAGCACACGTATTTTCCAGATAAATAACAGAATTAATCCTCTTGAATCCAAGTAATTTGAAATAACTCCAAACAACACAACATAAAAACTAACAGTTTAACAGCCCAGCTTCTACTGATATTAATTCTCCAAAATATGGGTTATATGGTCTTTCCAAAACGTAAACAAGGGGTCACATGATGATCTTCTGAAAGGTTATAGAAGTAGGTACTTGTTACAGATCGCGTTTACCTATTGTGATCCTAACGAAAATCAATCATTTTACTTTAAGAAATAAGAAATGATAAAAAAATTTTTTACATCTTAAAGACAAAGTCCCATCATGATCTCGAAAACAACCAATCATTTTAAAATAAACTAGAACTTGTTTACGATGGTTGCTACAAATTCTGAAATAAAGGTCAGGATTTAGATCAACACCTGGTGTTTATAAACTAGCAGTCAAGGTCAAACTGTCAAACTATTCTCTGATAAAAGGTATCATCTCTGGTGAAAACATTTACATTACAATCTCTTGTAATGAAAAATAAAAAATGTAAAACTGACAAATAATTAAATTGAAAGAAATATATATTAAATCAGATACAAGCAAATCAAATATCCATAACTCTACCTCTAACTATATATATATATATATATATATATATATATATATATATATATATATATATATATATATATATATATATATATATATATATATATAGAGAGAGAGAGAGAGAGAGAGAGAGAGAGAGAGAGAGAGATAGATCGATAGATAGATAGATAGATCTTGTCACACTTGTCAAATGGTAGGAAATACCAATCAGAAGATATCTAAGGCAACCTATGCCTGCAATTGACGATTTGACGGGCCATTTAACAGAAAAATGGTAGACTGTCGGTTCTTTCCCTAATATCAAGTCAAGCAACCAACATTCGTTGACCATAATGTGTGCGTCCTCAAGATTTCCATAGTATATTCCTTTGAAGAATATTAAAGCAAAAACTGTTCTAAAACTTTAGGCAATGTTTTTAACATTCTAGTTTGCCTCCCAAATCTGTCCAACAAATTTTATGTTTGTTTATTTCCAACAACTTATGCATGGATTAGACATCCAACAGTTTAAATTTAAGTAGTGGGGCTAGTTCAAGACTGTCCGAAAACACTCTCACTTACACAGGATACTTGTATACCATTATATTGAATCAAACCTTTAAAAAAAACAGTGATCTGTAAAATCCTGCATTGTATAATTATCGAGTAAGATCAGGAGAGTTTTTTCCCCCATATTGGTATTTATCACCAAATGAAAGACCCCATAGCTACCCAAAAACAACAAAAGACTGTCCCCAAACACCCTCAACTACCAGGATACATGTAAGCAATTAAATAGAATAAAACCAAACAAAAAGACAGTGATCTGTAAAATTCTACCCTGAATAAGTATCGAGTAAGATCAGTAGAGTTTATTCTTTTGTTGATACTTGCTGAAGACTGTCCCAAAACACACTCATTGACCCAGGATACATGTATAAAAATACCATGACTTAAAGAAATATGCAGTTTTGGTGAATTCTCTCTCTCTCTCTCTCTCTTTCTCTCTCTCTCTCTGTCTCTCTGTCTTTGATCATAGATAAATCACTAAACTACTTTCATATAGCAGCACAATTAACCAAGTCAGAATAATGCGTCACTACATTCATATTCCAAAATTTCTTTAAAGTTTTTAAAAAAATATTTAATGTGACAAAGAGCAGCTGAATAATTAGATCCTAAGGGTGCTATATTTATATTTTTAAAATTCTTGAACGAAATTATTAATTTGAATTGGTTTGACAATGGTAAGAATAACAATGAATATAAGTAAAATCTCCTGTAACATCTTTTGTCTCTGATTATTTTCACTTCTAGTGACAAAAGTTTTACAGGATGCAAACCAGTTTTAAAGCTGTTTTTTGGTGTTTTTTTTTGTTATTTTTTAAATTTTTTTAAAATACATTCAAAGGTTGAGGTTATGTACATTAACAATACAAATTAAGTATTGGAAAAACAATCGTACACTAAATCTTATACTTCTAATTGCAAGTAAACATTTTTATCATGCATGAGCGTGATTTTCCACAATTTGATTATTTTGTTTTTTACGGCAGAATATGTTCCAAAATGAAGATTGTGAATAAAATAATCACACATTTAAGGAATGCTTAATTTTTTTAATGTCACTTTACCTATAAACTTTTTTATGTGCTTTTGATGTTGCTCTGAGATATTTTATTTTCGCGGGAGCTTATGTACAAGAGTATCACAGGAAAATATAGACGTCTTTGAGTTGCGTCAATATGGTTGACGTACAGTACAATCCTTACAACCAAGGTTCGTCTGATGATAGCTCGTTAAGAAGAGTACTAGAGAATATATCATTGTCATTTCTGACCCTTACTTTGCTAAAAATAACTAAAGTTTCCAAAGTAATGAGAGATATCACTAAGAAGTAGATTTCTTAAACGGTGAAGGTAAATACATAAGTGCGTCAAAACTAGGGCTGAAAAAGATGGACCACCCTGCTGTAGTGTATGCGTTTTTGTTTTCGTAAGGTGCTATAAATCACTTAGATCTTCGAGAAAGCATATGGTTTTAGAGACGATTAAAACGTTGTTGCAAAAGTACACCTTAAAAAAGGGACTGAAAGATCTATCGACACAAAATGAATGCTGTAAAACTCCGTGGGGGGGAGGGATATTAATTATTTCTGGTAAAGGAAAAACTTTAGAAAATTTAGAGTTTCTGTTGTCATAGTGCCATGCTAACCTCTGGTATGCCATTATGACAACAGATGGCGACACGAGTTGGAAAACAAAGACTATACTGATAAAACTTGGTATTAAAATTGTTGCAAGGCCAAATCTGTATGAAAACAGCAGTTGGAATGATGTAATTGTAAAGTTTATAAACAGAATATACAAAACTTTAATAACTGACAGCGTTTGTCATACGACAAGTTACATAATCAATTCAGTAGCTGGCAAATTGCAAGATACAATGACGCAGAAGGAAAGTAGATAAAAAAAACTTGTAAGCAACCATTTACTGCTTGGATCAATGAAAAATAAAAATTGTATGACTAGAATTATGAATGTAGCACTTGCAAGCAGTCATTTACAATAATGCAGAAGGAAAGTAGCACTTGCAAACTGGCACGTACAATTTGCACAAATGCAAACACAATATACACTGATATAATTATGAAAGTAGCACTTGCAAGCAGCCATTTACAATAATGCATTAAGGAAGATTAGTAAATACACGCACAGAATTATGGCGGTAATCCCCCTCCATATGGAAAAGCTTACTAACACATCATTTAAATATGAATTCAAAAACCCATGCAAGTGTGAAATTATTAGGGTTTCGTGATGTGTTATCATTAGGTGATTACAAAAAATTTACCTATAGCATTCGCTGGTTTAGGAATATGAAAGGCGATTATCCCTTCCATATTTCCAAGTAGAATATTAGTACTTTACGTATGTGATATAAAACACGACACAGACACCTACTGCAAAGAAGTATTCTTTTCTCAAATTACTAAACACTTGTACATACAATTATACAGAGAATTTCCTATGTTAAGAAATTCGGTAGGGATAATTTTAAAATAAAATAATGAATGCTGTCATAAAGCCTCGTGAATAATATATGTCTGCTCCAAAACCTTGGCAAATTAGTCGGGTTGAGAAATATCTTCCCAACACCAGCTCCCCATAATCAATATCCCCATAATCAATAAATACTCACTACGTCTAACTAAGCTATGAACGAAGACGTACATACAAATAGCACTATACTCTGGGTTTATTTTTGCTTGAGGAACAACGATACATCTATTTCCACACATTTTGTTTAGAAAGCTTTATTATGTCTAGACCAAGAGCTGCTACTATTACACAAATAGCTTTAATAAAGTAGAAATTGTTACACATTCTTTGAACAGTCGTTTGAGAGTTTTACTTGACAATGATTTTTGATTATCGGATATTTGTTGTTGTTACTTTCCTTAAAAACCGTTATCTTATGTGACTCTTACATGGCCAACTATTTGTGCTCTTTTGAATTACTTTATTTTCGTTTCTTTTTCAAACGTTCTTGCGGTAGAGCTTTTAAGCTGCATGTTTGTATTTAGCAATCTTTTTGATATTTGTTATCTCCCTGTCGTACAGATCGAGATCTGTTTTCTTTGATATTATTTTCGAGTTCACTGTATCAACAACACTCAAATATAATTTTAATTCTCTTTCTTTCTATAAGATGGATCATTGCCAACTATTTTATTGTATTCATCTATGAAAGTCCATGTTTCTCTAACTTGCTGGTTAAATAATTCATTTGTGTTAATTGCATGCATTTATCCACAGGAACGATTATCCTTTACCTACTTGTAATTTCAATGATCTTGAATGTCTTGATGCATCACAGTGATATAATCCAGAGTGTCTTTTAATCTTTAAATGAATCCTCAGTAATCCCAAAGTAGTGTTTATGTCCAAAAAGTGAACGAGCACTTTGTAATTCCATTAAATAATTGAAATAAATAATTATGTTACAATTATACCTGAACACAACTGGAAACCAAATCGTATATATACTAATTTCACTTATCCCAAGACACAGTAGAATTTCCTAGGGAAAATACAGGTCATGAACATAAAATCAAATAAACATCTTGTTTATCTCCCAGAATCGTGACAGACAAAAATCAAGTTTGTACAAACCCCAATAACGGACAAAAGTCAAGCACACAATATAAATTAAATATACGTAACAATATCAAGGATGACAAAAAGCCTCCTTGTCTTACTCCTTGGCCAATCAGGAAAAATGTCCATAAACAAGGACCTCGCTCTGTAAATTTATATATGTATTCAGATAAATATCAAAAGTGATTTCCTCGATATTCCCAACGTGAATAAGTTAAATGCAACCTTTTATGCCTCGCGGTATTCAGTGCCTTTTACGTATCAAGCAAAGCAGTACATACAAGTAAATCCATGTTTATGATATATTGTACTGATTGCAACTGCGAGAAACTAGCGGTTTTACAGCTTCAGCCCTTCTAGTTACCATGCTGCTGTGAATGAAGAAAGTTAGAGTTATTATTATCGAGTCAAGTTTCTCTAAAAGTTTTATAGATAACAGAGAGAAAGATTAATAGGCCTGTAACTTTCGAGTTCTTTGATTTTCTATTACCGTTGTACAGTGGTATCATTAACCCTTTATCGCTACCGACATGTACGCAAGATGGATCACTCAAGTGACTAAATAAAGCTACTAAATAAAGCTGTCAGACGCACATTTGGTAGTCATTGTCATATATAAAAATAAAATTCCCTGAAAATTCAATTATATCCCATGCTTTTGATTTCGTTAGAATGTTTATTATTTTGTTTACATTTTCACACTGATGGTGATCTGTAGGGCTGCTAGATCTTATTGAACTTAATTCCCATAGCTTGTGAGCATAGTCATAATATCTGGCAATGTCATTTGCAATGCACGCGTCATCAGGCACACAAACAACATTTTAAAAATATTTCCCTATAAAAATTAGTATTTTTACCTCCCTTGACTTTGAAGATTTTCCAGAAATGTCTTACGCGTACTTTTTCAATTTCTTCATATATTTGTCAGAACTTAAGTTGTGAGAAATTTATAAGCGCTCTCTTAGTTTTATAGTGTCTATAGGCATTACATTCATTAACCCATGGTCTTCCCTCATTATAGTGTTCGTATGAATTATATATACTACCTCTTCGTGTTCCCTAATTTTAGTGTTTGTAGGAAATATCTTTATCTGATTATAGTGTTTGTAAGAATTATTTATGCTGACCCTTGGCCTTCCCTCATTGTAGTGTTTGTATGAATTATATCCACTGCTACTTGGTCTTCCCTCATTATAGTGTTTGTAGGAAATATATTCATTACCCCTTGGTCTTCCCTCATTATAGTGTTTGTAGGAATTATATTAACTACTCCTTGGTCTTCCCTCCTTATGGTGTTTGTAGGAATTATATTCACTACCCTTGGTCTCCCCTCATTATAAAGTTTGTAGGAATTATATTTACTACCCCTTGGTCTTCCCTCATTATAGGGTTTGTAGGAACTATATTCACTACCCCTTGGTCTTCCCTCATTATAGTGTTTGTAGGAATTATATTAACTACTCCTTGGTCTTCCCTCCTTATGGTGTTTGTAGGAATTATATTCACTACCCTTGGTCTTCCCTCATTATAGTGTTTGTAGGAATTATATTTACTACCCCTTGGTCTTCCCTCATTATAGGGTTTGTAGGAACTATATTCACTACCCCTTGGTCTTCCCTCATTATAGCGTTTGTAGGAATTATATTAGCTATTCCTTGGTCTTCCCTCCTTATGGTGTTTGTAGGAATTATATTCACTACCCCTTGGTCTTCCCTCATTATAGTGTTTGTAGCAATTATACTACTCCTTGGTCTTCCCTCATTATAGTGCGTGTATGAATTATATTAACTACCCCTTGGTCTTCCCTCATTATATTGTTTGTATAAATTATATTCACTACTCTATACCATCTCTCTTAGAGTGTTTGTCGAAATTGTATTGTTACATACTTTGGTTTTCCTTCATTAAAGTGTTTGTCGAAATTATATAGTTACATACTTTGGTTTTCCTTCATTAAAGTGTTTGTCGGAATTCTATTCATTAAATCTTGGTTTTCCTTCATCTATCTATCTATCTATCTATCTATTTATCATGCATTCATGCATACATACATACATACATACATACATACATACATACATACATACATACATACAACATACATGTTATAATATAATCGCTAAACGTAAGTATTTGATGAAATAGATGATGCTCTGTTAGGCGTGCTCAATCAACGTTGTATTTTCCCAGCATTGCACAAATTTCACTAACATTCCATGTCAGTATATTAAGATTCGTATTAATTTAAGATATATGCATCCAGTGCCGGATTTAGACATAGCGAGGCCCTAAGCTATGGGAAGCTGTAGAGGCCATATTTGGTATAAAATAAATTTGAGAGGCCCCTTCAGACTGTGAGGACTTAAGATTTAGCTTGTTTAGCTTATGCCTAGTCCTGTACTGTATACATCTTAATAATTATCCATTGTGACGGAAGTATAAAGATGACAAAATATACTAATACGACTAGAACATACGTAAAAATAACCGACTATATCGTACCAGTCCTAGATTGTGAACACATGAAGTTTCATTTGCCTTCTGACAGCAACTGCTAAACCGGTCTCGCTAGCATTGATTTCCGTACTACGTAATGCTTAATCATTTTCAACGGTTTGGCATTGTGAATTACACACAGTCAGCTTGGCTGCTGGAGAATTGCGTCTATTGTGGATCTAAATTACGGATAACTATTCTAAATCGTATTCTTCTAAGAATTGATCGAGGCCTTTTTTAAGCACCAGATTTGATACCATTACAGCAGGGGTGTCAAACTCAATCGATCAGCGGGCCAAAACTCAAATCACACGTAAGGTTGAGGGCCGAACAGGATAAACATTCAATAAGCGGAAAATTAAACCTTTTTTAAACATTAATATAAATTAAAACAGAAAAAAGTTTTAATAATAAAAAATCATTGGCATACCCATTTTCGCTCTTATGCCAATTTGTCAGAGCTGGATGTTTGGCAAGGCTGCTAATTAGGGAATTTGATTTGCACTTTATATCGCAGGGCCATTAAAAAATATTTTTGCCTAAAATTCTCTCTCGGGCCGGATATAATTGTACGCCGGGCCTGATGTGGCCCGCGGGCCTTGAGTTTGACACATGTGCATTACAGTATACATAAAAACGTCTTGACCTCCACCGGACCACACCTCCAAATACATCATCCTCATCGGAAAAGTTTTGTCTGATGGATTTACGAAATGGACTGGGAATATGAACCTGACCACCAATCACGGATGGTTATCTTTCCTATTAGCAGAGACAGAAATCGGACGAATACCATTTTTGTCCTGGTTAACTAAGATGTGTATGCCCAATGTTCTATTCTGAGTCTTACTGGAAAAAATGTATAATTTATCACATTGGAATAATAATAAAAAAGTGGCAGTGGAATTTTGTCTGGCATCATTACTCTAGGCACAAGATGCATTTCCCATGGCAATCTTGTGTGAATTTTGTTAATGCTGTTAGACACCAGAGACCGTAGAACATTCACTCAATTCTTTTCTTTTGAAGCCGGTGGATCCATTAAGCTGCCTTCTAAGTCATCCAAAACCGTTAAAAGTTAACTTTACAGACGAAGCTTTAAGTTTGGTCAAAGACATACATGGCTTTTTTTAAAACAAAATTGAAATTATAATTTATTGGAGTGTTTGCTGTTGTCGTTTTCAAGGCCACGGGATTTTTTACTCTTAATAATTAAATCCGTGTTTCAGGAGAAAAGCATATTGAGGTATTTTGAATTAAAAACAAAAATTAAGAATATAACGTTTCGTGATGTCTTTAATATTTTTTATTTGGTAATCTAATTCCAACATACATCTTTTGAACCAAGACGTGTACTCCACTTTACAAATAAAGTGATGATGATCGTACACTTTTCTGCACAAGACAGTGCGCTGTAGTGAAGGTGGCAATGCGCTAAAGTTTACAAGGTAATGGAAAGTTGTGAAGATGGCAATTCACCTAAGCACGGAAAATAAAATGAATAATATAAAACTTCTCAATGGATGGTGGTGGCAAATGAGAGGAAAGTGGACGATCGTTACTAGATTATTTGGTATAAATTTCAATCCATATGAAAGTCATAACCGGCGGCATGGACTGAATTTATTAGCTGAGTCAATTCCTTACGATGTACTTTTGATTTAAGCAGTGGACTGGTACTGAATCAACTGCACCTCTGTTTTTTCAACGACTGTTTGGAATCATAATGTGCGAAACATATTAACTCTCTCTCTCTCTCTCTCTCTCTCTCTCTCTCTGCGCCTGTATGAATAGCTAGTCTGGAGAATATCATTGTATGACATATATTTCAAATGACCCAAAACTTCCCAAAATGTGTCTGCGGCTTGTCTGTTTTTTCATTTCCTCCACATAACCATACTTTGACATATATGTAGGACCGTTATCTTAGCAGGTCCTAATTAAAATCTAATCATACTTTCAACCATCGCAACTACCAATTTATTGCGAGCCTGGCCCATATATCAATCTTCATGCTTACGTGTCAGTTGAATACGACAAAATGTGCTGCGACAAAACATCTCCAAAACTTTCGCACCATTACACTGAACAACCTTGACAGTAGTTCCAAAAAAGGTACGACGGCCTTTATTGGCCATAAACAACAATTTATGATGAAGACAATGAAACAATTCTCCGTGTATTTTAATAATAATAATAATAATAATAATAATAACATAATTTTGAGCCCAGAATATTATAATGATCCCCAAAATGAGCCGTTTAAAATATTTCCTATTATCAGTTCATATGCCTCTCTGGACATGCTGTACATCTATTCATCTATTATCATCACTCTTGGTAATTCAGTTTTCTAAAGTTTTGTTAAATAATGAATCTTGAGTTTGAATATCTAACCACTTTCTTCGTATCCTAGTAATGGTTTCAAGGCAAAAGGTACAAAATGTTAGACTTTGTTCTAGTATTTCCCCTTTATGTTCACCATCTGCTACATTAAGCTTCCTACTTGCATCCTGATTTTAAAGTACTCTTTGTTTATTCTAATGATTACACAGCAGATTGATAAAACTAATTTACCCAGTGTTCAAATGTCTCACACAAAACAATATAAATATTTACCATGAACAGAGAAAACTGTCACTAAATCACTATTTATATGTATATAAATAATTGTACAGATAAGTGTAAACTCTTTCCATGTACATGGCCTATTCGACACATCGTATAATCCACTGTAGAAAAAGCGCATGGTGCACATCTTATGAATCATCACTGAGCATGTTGCGCAAAGGGGGCGCTCACCAGTTATTATGTACTTTGAGAGAGTGACGTATATAAGGTGAAGTTGTTTGCATTTAAAACATGCACAGTGGAGAGAATGTTGGCATACCTCTATGCTACATTAATATAATGTGGATGATATTTCTTTGGATATTGTACTTTTGGAAATTGTACATGATCTAAGCACACTACTAACTAAAATGACTGCTCCTTTGTGCTAAAAGACCAGCCTGAATTAGTTTAAAGTACACTATCCATAGTAGCTATTAAAATAAGGAAAATGAATTTTGCCAGACTAGACAATAACAGCTTCTGAAAGTGCAATGAATGAATTACCAGATATATAAAATGTAAAAAAAATGTTATCGGCTCTTTTTTTATACAATTTACCTCTGAAGTTCAGGAAGTGAAAATGACAAAGTGTAGCAAGCACTTTTTTGAAAGTGTACATCTGGAGTAAGGCCAAGTTGTATACTCTATAATCCATTTTGCACCCATCAATCATACACCAAAAATAAATGGATTTAAAGGTTCTTTGAAGTATACATAACCCATGTAAAATATGAAACTACAGAGCGCCACCTAAATTATTTACTTTGGTAATATCCGGCAGAACAGAATGGACTACCTTCTTCTAATATATGCAAGTGCTCGTATATCGTACCTGATTAGTTTGTAATTTTGTTACAATTTGTCATTTTCATTAATTGAATCACGCTCTTGTTTAGCAGGAAGTGCCTTATCACACACTAACGGAAACACATACCACAACCAACTACAATATATATTATGCATACATATAACTTTTGCTTAGGATAAGTAGCTAATGGCAAGTATTTTTCATTATCTTTAGAGGGGTGTTAAGAACGAAGGACTGATGATACCCGACGACAGAAACTTAGGCGGATTATTATTGAGAGAACTACATGCGGTGAAAGAAGAGAGACAAAAAAAGTAAATTGTCTGCAAGCAAGTAAGTCATATTATAGTATTTATGTCATTAATGTTTAGGAATTATCTTCACTATTATATACCGACCACATTTGTAAATTTGTAGAGTTACAAGTTAAGTATGAGTGTAATGTGACTTTCAGTCAAGTGACAGGGGTTGGTTGCAAGAAGGCCAATATGGCAGCCCACTTTATATGTTTCCGTGATGTTTGGCACGTGCATCGCACGCAAGGCCTAGTGTATATGAATAAATGTAACTCTTGTTGCATCTTGTTTAGTCTTCATGCAGTAAGATGGTTACATTGCAATTGCTCAATACTATATCAAGGCCGTAATATGTTGCTTGGAAAATGCGATATCTAATTGCCTATATTTAGCTCATATGAACGCATTTTCGAGAACAGACCGTCCCTGAACATTTAAATGGCATTTTTAAAGTAATTTATTTATAATTTTTCACTTACACGTGATATTTGGCTATACCACACCCACCAACCTATCCTGTTAAGCCTATGTGTAATATAAATAACGTACGTTGTAGAACGGATCAAGAAACATCATGTGTGTGTGTGTGTGTGTGTTTGTCGGAAATGGGTCGTGAAGAAGCAGGCGAGGGGTCTACCGGACGGATCTCTCAGTGTGGACCCTTAGCCCCAGCATTTCAATCGTTGCCAGAGCATAATTTTAAAGTCCCAATGTCTCCTATAAATTTCAGCATTCTTCCAATCTAACCGACCTTCGGAATGAAATGAATGATTTAAAATGAAAAGGTATCTGACGTCAACCGTTCTTTGAAATAATCGAAATGTTAGGTTTAAACGACGTTCAAATATTCAGTTTAAACTTAACAGGAGCCAACCCTTAATTCAGTCAGTGAAGTCGCTCGTAATTCCGATCTTTTTCCGGTGTGCTAAGTAGTGGTGCGATACAAATTCCGTTAGTGACTATCTAATAGCAACAACATTCGCACGTGGCGCACAAATTGATCTCTAGAGGAAATGAAAAGAGGCATAACCGCGTTTTTAATGCGAGTGTGTGAAGAACAAGCTTGCATTAGATAAAAGTAAGACTGGTGAATATTGGTGATCAGCCGAGGCGCTTGGAATACACAAAGAAATTTTCCAGATGTCCCACTCTCATTTTCTAACAGCAACTGCCATTCATATCTTGTTTATTCAGCATTCTTGCATACAAACTGCGTGGGCAGCATTGCTGGACGAGGTGTGTTAATACGGTCTTACGTATGTATTAATTATGAATTTGACTGCTCGGGCCGCACCCAAAAACCAATGTCTGCATTCCATGTAGTTTGTGTATTGACTGAAAACACGAAGTTCCTATTACGTTTTCCATTTGCACAGAAGAGAGAAGTTTTTCGAGTAGAGAGATAAGATATGCATTCTTTCCCTAATACATCGTTTCACTCAAAAGCGCTGCAACTAACGATGAACTACTGGTAGTGCGACAGAAAGCTGCGGTTGCACAGTTGGTAGTGCGTCGAATTAGTAATCAAAGGTTTACCAACAGCAGCGGCCTTTGCAAACGCAGGGCTAGTCCGAGTTTCCTCTGACCCCTGCCACCCCATTTTTGATATTTGGACATTTAGGTTGGGGTGTAGGGTCAGAGTCCATTGCCTATCAAAAAGTTGGAATTGGCCGACACCATTTGTTATCGGCATAGGGTAGCCGCTTTCTAGCCGGCCTAGCAAACTTGAACGACCTTTCATCGAGATATACCTGCAAGAAATCTATAGGAATATACTTTATTTTCTCAAAAATCGCGAGCATATCATTTGTCGTGTTTTTAATTCACTGACAGACGAGACGAAAGTACATCGCTGCTGAAATCTGACCTGGATCTCGAACTAAAATGTTTATCAACACCACACGAACTACTCAGCGAGCTAACATGTTTATCAACACTACATATATCACAATAACAAACTAAAATTTTGAATCAACACTACATGTACCACAATAACGAACTTCAAAGTTTATCAATACTAGATATATCAAAATAACGACCTACAACGTTTATCAACACTACACGTACCACAATAACGAACTTCAAAGTTTATCAACATTACCTGTATCAAAATAACGAACTATAACGTTATCAACACTACATTTATCACAATAACAAATTACAAAGTTTATCAACACTACACGTACCACAATAACGAACTACAACATTTACCAACACTACACGTACCAAAATAACGACATACAACGTATATCAACACTACACGTACGACAATAACGACCTTCAAAGCTTATCAACACTACACGTAACACAATAACGAACTACAAAATTTATCAACACTACACGTACCACAATAATGAACCACAACGTTGATCAACACTGCACGTAACACAATAATGAACTAAAAATGTTCTCCACACTACACGTAACACAATAATGAACTACAAAGTTTATCAACACTACACGTACCACAATAACGAACTATAGAATTTATGAACACTACGAATACCACAATAACGAACTACAAAGTTTATCAACACTACATGTATCACAATAACGAACTACAACGTTGATCAACACTACACGTACCACAATAACGAACTATAGAATTTATGAACACTACGCGTACCACAATAACGAACTACAAAGTTTATCAACACTACATGTATCACAATAACGAACTACAAAATTTATCAACAATAAACGTATCTCAAAAACGTACTACAACGTTTATCAACACTACACGTACCACAATAACGAACTACAGCCTTTATGAACACTACGCGTACCACAATAATGAACTACAAAGTTTATCAACACTACATATATCACAATAACGAACTACAACGTTGATCAACACTACACGTACCACAATAACGAACTATAGAATTTATGAACACTACGCGTACCACAATAACGAACTAAAATGTTTATCAACACTACACGTAACACAATAATGAACTACAAAGTTTATCAACAATAAATGTGTCACAATAACGTACTACAACGTTTATCAACACTAAACGTACCACAATACCGAACTACAACAATTATCAACACTACGCGTACCACAATAACGAACTACAACGTTGATCAACACTACACGTACCAGAATAATGAACTAAAATGTTTATCAACACTGCACCTAACACAATAATGAAATACAAAGTTTATCAACACTACATGTATCACAAAAACGAACTACAAAATTTATCAACAATAAATGTATCACAGTAACGTACTACAACGTTTATCAACAATACGCGTACCACAATAACGAACTACATCCTTTATGGACACTACGCGTACCACAATAACGAACTTCAAAGTTTATCAACACTACGTGCATCACAATAACGAACCAAATTTTTTTATCAACACTACACGTAACACAATAATGAACTACAAAGTTGATCAACACTACACGTACCACAATAACGACCTACAATATTTATCAATACCACTTGTGTCACAATAGTGAAATACAAAGCTTATCAACACTACACGTAGCACAATAACGAACTACAAAGTTGATTAAATGTATTTATTTTGGGTTTTATTATTTTATTATCCTGGTCTAGTATATGTGTAAATATTTCCGTGAAAATGAATCATGACGTATTTGTCTTCTTTTCTTATCGCCAAGGCTTCCTTGCCGTTAGTTTGATATATTTTATTTTAAAATAATAATAATAATAATAATAATAAGAAGAAGAAGAAGAAGAAGAAGAAGAAGAAAAAGAAGAAGAGGAAGAAGATGATGATGAAGAAGAACAAGAACAAAAAGAAGAAGGAAAAAGATAATGACGATGATGAAGATGATAAGGATAATGATGATGGTGATAACATTCTGAGGACAATACATGGATTCAGAATCAACCAGCTTACAAGTAATCCTTAAATAATAGAAATGTTAAACTGTAAATGCAACTGACATGTACATATAAAACTGACCGCCCCGGCTGCTAGCTAATGGTTAGAGCGTTGCCTCGGATGTGTAAAATCGTTGATTCGAACCCCGGCCGAGTCATATCAAAGACTTGTAAAAATGGTACTAGCAGCTGCCTAGCATGGCGCTAAGCATTAAGAGGTTTGTGTTAGGACTGGTCACCCAAGTATCAGTATAATATGACTGGGTGGGACATGATGCCACATGTCTGCGTCATTATGCCCCAGTGCTAGACATAACTATAAACTGCCACACTGCAGACATCGTAGTGATATGGCTCAAATTGTTAAAGCTACGTTAAACACACACACACACACACACATTAAATTATAAATTTTATATTTAGCTTTATTTAAAAATTCAAGTTCTGTGATTCTTAGTGTTGATATTCGAAATGAACATGACATCATCATTTTATTCTAATTAAATATTGTATTCCCTCTTTACATGCATCTGCTGACAAGTACATGGGCTATTTATGTACGATTCCTTTGCGACAGACAGGAAAAGATACTTGACTTAAGAAAGCGTTAAGATTGGACTGACCTAATTTGTCGCATTAAATTACATTTTTGTAATTTTGTAAACAATTTGACCCTGTCTGAAAACTAGTCCGATTCAGCAATGCATCGCAGCAGGTTTATTGTTGTTTTCAATGAAGTAAGGGAAAATAACTTCAGAGACAAGAACGGTGTCAGGTCAGATAACTTTATCAAAGATTAATTTCTGTCTAAAATGTAAGGCAGTTTCTGTTTACATATTCTAGCTCACAAAGTCCTCGTTTTTGTTGCTGCAGGTAGGCACATACAATCACGCATCGCTTGGAATGGTCGGAAATATATATTTTCACATACATACATACATACATACATACGCACACACGCACGCACACACACGCACACACACACACACACACACACACACAGCGAAGCAGCTGTTAGTACGATTTTACAAATCTGGTATGGCTTGCGCTTTATGACACACGTGATCTAAGGACAGCTTGTTCAGTTTACCACTTGTAAACATAAGGATACTTTCCGTTTTCAAAGCTTAGTGAAACGACACACCAGTAAAAGAGTCTTGAAGGTTTAGATAAAAATTATGTTGGTTCAGAAAGAATGGCAAAATCATAATAAAAAAACCTGAACAATATGTGCAATGAGTATTTATTCAGTCACGAAGAAATTTATCAAGAAATGAACTCTCGAAGGCCTTTAAACTCTCGCGTTGAACTCTCGTATGTCTTTTAATCATAATATGTTTACCATCAAAATGAAAGAAAAAGTGTTGTTTCCAGCTTTTGATGATTAGAGACTTTTGTATGATAACCTTAACAATTCTATCATTGCTATTTAAAGTTGTGTCTCTAAGTAATAAAAAAATCTCAAAGCAATAAGGATATAAATATTGTTACGGTTGCTAAAAGCTCAGTTGGAGTGGCACAGCTTCAATCAACGACATCAAAAAGACATTACGAACTATTTTTTGTTCATTTCGAACGTCTCGGAACTTCACATGGACAGGAATATGTGATTTCTTTTTAAATTTTGGTATCCCAGGAATAGATATTGAATCATGAGAGAGCTTCATTTACCATATTAACTCCTTTGGATATCCAAAGAAATTATTTTTAAATGCATGTTCACCCTGTGGGACAACTCACGAAAGTGAAAAACATCCAATACAAAAGAAACGGAATAGAAAAACAAGTTGAAACAACTGATGAGGCAGCATGGGGCGGCCCATCCCATATAGAAAGGCTGATCACTGGTAAAACACTGCTGTTTTGGAAAAATAAACAAAGCAAATACTTTGCAAAGAATCTGCAGTGATATTGACGGAATTAATTTGAAGATTGGTAATTAAATTGTCATGCTGAGTAGCAATGACCTTGACTTCTGAGTGTAAAAGAAAAATGACTATAATTTAATCTTGTGAATAATTTACATCTTTGCCCAGCATGCAACTTAAAACACACCCGTTTAAGGTTTCCCAAGCTTCTTTCTACAAATATGGACGTACTGTTTCGTTCACTGTTAAACTCAGTTAAACTCAGTAGATGACGTGGAAGATCTCAAAGATGATTGTTGTTGTTGTTGTGGGGTTTAACGCCATTTTTCAGCACGATAGGCTATACATGGCGGCCAGTATTAATGGTGGAGGAAGAACCCGGAAAACCCCGTAAAGAACCACCGACCCACGAGAAGCTACTGGCAAGCTTTCTCAAAGATGAAAGAGAGTTGAAGAAAACAACTGGAAATTATTAAATCGCTGTACCACAACCTCGCTGAAATTGTAAAAGAATCGATTAACATATCAAGTCCAAACATAAAACTAACAAGAGATGATATCAAAATTGATTAAATGCATGCAACAATTTATAGATGACAAGATATGACTATTATACATACATTTTAAAATGAATTTGTTTTATTTTCTCTTTCTCTTCAAATTTTCGAAAGACGACATTTACACTGATCATTTAATTTAACACTTAATGAACTGGATAGTGCGTTGTATGAACTGTGAAAGTTTGGGCCCCACTCAAGGTTTTGTTTGTTAAGAAGCAATTTTTAAAGCATTTGTAAGTACCGTTTTCACAGAAAGAACAATCTTAAGTGCGACAGGACCGTTCATGATGGCCTAGTGGTTAGGGCGTCCGCCTCTGATGCGGGAGGTCGTGGGTTTGAACTCCGGCCGAGTCATACCAAAGACTTATTTGAAAAAAAATGATTCTAACAGCTGCCTCGCTAGGCGCTCATCATTAAGAGGTGAGTTTTAGGACTGGTCGCTCTGGTGTCAGGATAATGTGACTGGGTGGGACATGATGCTAAATGTCTTCGGCATGATGGCCCGTTGCTAGATCTCACTATAAACTGCCACAATGCAGACATCATAGCGATATGACTGCATTTTTTTTCCAAGCTACGTTAAAAATCCATATCACACACACACACACACACACACACACACACACTCCTTAGTGCAACAGAGCGCTCTAAGTCTATACTACTTTGCGCAGTTCAGATAGGACTTGTGTTGATCGTGAGTCGTCTCTCGATGGCATTTCAAAAATAGAATGTACAACGTGTTGTAAATCACGTGCACGAAGAAAAATAAACGGTATCTTTGCCACGTCTGCATGTTTTTGATCCAGGCCACGCAACTTTTATCCAGGGGCGCGCCACAGGGAATCTGTGTGAAAATGGGGGGTAAAGGGAATGTTTTTAGATGTTATGTATTTCGTATCAAAGTAAAGTCCTTTTAGTTTCTTGGATTATAACAAATACATAAAATAAAAAATACATGCATATATAAATCCATGCATTCATAATCCTGATTATTTATACATACCCTTTAATTATCTAGTGAAACCTTTTCTTTCTTTTTTTTTTTGGGGGGGGGGATACTCTTTTACTATATTATTATTATTATTATTATTATTATTTGTAATTTTGTTGTTCGGTTAAAATCATAAGTCGCATAACCGTACACAAATCCGCAACAGTTCAGTGAAATCTCACAGTAAAGGTGAATCCAAAATTAAAATCTTTTTTCATTTATCGTAATATGTACGGGATGGCTGGTTTGTCTCTCAGGTCATTAATACAATCTTTATCAAGTTAACACTCCAGCACTGACTCTCTCTCTCTCTCTCTCTTGCGCGCGCGCGCGCAACATTACGTGAGGTAATCAGGTACACTTGCAAGTCTGCCTACGTCATTACCATTGATCGAGCACTGTTTACAAAGACCTATTTATACAATACAGCAAACAGAACGAAAATTCTTAGTGCGCCACAGGGAGACAAGTGAACTGGGATATTTGTAAAGAAACATTTCCTTGAATCGAGAACATTTGAAAATGTTGAGAAACGTCGGAAGAGCTGTTATAAGAATAGGCAGACAAGCTGCACAAAGAGAAAGATACGTGTCAGTGTCAACATCAAGACAATGGCCTAATGTAAGTATGCAGTATTTGAATGGCTTTATGCAAGTGTGCAGTATTTAAATGGTCTTATGTAAGTATGCAGTATTTGAATGGCTTTATGCAAGTGTGCAGTATTTGAATGGTCTTATGTAAGTATGCAGTATTTGAATGGCTTTATGCAAGTATGCAGTATTTGAATGGCTTTATGAAAGCATGCCATATTTGAATGGTCTTATGTAATTATGCAGTATTGAAATGGTCTTATGTAAGTATGCAGTATTTGAATGGCTTTATGCAAGTGTATTTGAATGGCTTTATGTAAGTATGCAGTATTTGAATGGCTTTATGCAAGTATGCAGTATTTGAATGGTTTTATGCAAATATGCAGTATTTGAATGGCTTTATGCAAATATGCAGTATTTGAATGGCTTTATGCAAGTATGCAGTATTTTAATGGCCTAATGTAAGAATGCAGTATTTGAATGGCTTTATGTAAGTATGCAGTATTTGAATGGCTTTATGCAAGTATGCAGTATTTGAATGGCTTTATGCAAGTATGCAGTATTTGAATGGCCTAATGTAAGTAGGCAGTATTTGAATGGCTTTATGCAAGTATGCAGTATTTGAATGGTCTTATGTAAGTATGCAGTATTGAAATGGTCTTATGTAAGTATGCAGTATTTGAAGGGTATAATACAAGTATGCAATATATATGCAAGGTATGATTTAAGGAAAGTTAGCTTTTATCAAATACTTCTGCGTGAATTATTAGATTCATATGAAATATTATGAATTTGGATCGGATAAATCGACTACAATATCCGAAAATATTCTAAAGTTACTGCTTTAAATTCTTGCGAAAGCTTGATGTAAAAAAAAAAAAGGTAAAAGTAAAGAAAACCCAGGAATAAATCGGCATGCTACTCTTCACACTTCATTCCTTAGTGTTTGTTTATAAAAAAAAAATAGATGCTCAGCGCATGCGCTGAAAATAGAGACAGGTAGGTACAGCAGGATTGTTGTTGTTGTTGTTCGTCTTGTGGGGTTTAACGCCATTTTTCAGCACACGATAGGATACATGGCGGCCAGTATTAATGGTGGAAGAAGAACCCGGGAAAACACCGGGAAGAACGACTAAACCACGAGAAGCTACTGGCAAGCTTTCTCACATACCCACATTGGCCGAATCCTAGACTCGAACCCACGCAGACAGAGGTGAGATGGCAGTGATCCGTAACGGAGAGCGCTTTAGACCACTCGGCCACTCGGGGCCCATATAGCAGGATTGAGAGAAATAATACGTATTGTGAACTATACCGGAAACATAATGTTTATTTGGTAGAAGAATTACATTTTGTTTTTGTTTGTCCAGCTTATGATCAATCAAGGCAGAAATACTTTAATGCAGTTTATTATCTCTATCCGTCTGCAGAAAAATGTGTATCCCTGATACGTCATAGTATTATATTAATTATAAAAAATCTTTCTTACTACATCAATACGGCTTTCTGTCTTAGACAATATTTGTCAACTCATACGAATGTTGAGTAAAATATTTAGTGGTAGTAATATCATTATAAAATAATGCACCGATTATTGGAAATTATGTATGTATACTCATGCATAATACCATATTTAACTCCTTTAAATCCTGGCATACATTATATTTACTTGTATTGTATTGCGTAATATGGGCCGGTTTACTGAATTACTGAAGAAAGTATATTATTATTATTATTATTATTATTATTATTAAGATATTCATTGACTTACAACTTATGATCCTCAAGAACCTACTATACTAACTATATATTTTCTTTCCTATCTTAAAATCTCCATCTGGAATCCATTTCTTATCCTTGTTTATAGTTGTATTCAGATATAATTCAATAGGAATTATTTGTTTAAATTATTCATTGGAATTACTAAGTGCTCATTGGCTGTGGATTGATATATTACTTTGGAATTTTCATAAATTCATTTAAATACATTCTGGATTGTGTCATTCAAGAGTTAGTTGTTACATCGGGAAATTTTAGACTAAGTACATCAGGACATTCAAGAGTTATTTGGTACATCAGGACATTGAAGACTTGGAATTTATTGGAAACATTCTATACTTTATTACTTTTGTTAGGACATTTAGGATTATTTGGGTTTTGATTCACAATACTCTAAGTGCCTCTTCAATTTTCACTTTTTAAATAAGAACAAAATAAATTGTTCATTGATTTTACTAAACCTTTTGTCTTCGCATCCTTGTGTTACATGGTTTAAGACCTAGAGTCATACCAGTTGTTTACAAGAAGACCTTAAAACCCATTCTCACTTCTGCGTGATGATATTTGAGTAAGGGTATATCAGTTTATCATGTTACGCTTCGTATCATTGTGCCTGATAGTATATCTGTATGTTCGTGTGAAATTATGTGCATAAACAGTCCTACCCAGTTCGTAGGATAGTAGAGATATTTGTTTGGATAGTAATTAAAAAATCGGATGCTGTATTATAATACAAAAGCAGGTGCTTGATAGTGGGGGCGCTGTTTGTTGGATTATAGATACACAATTGCATCATTACGTTTTTCCCATATACACAGAGTTAGCCATCTGAAATCAGTTTATAAGGCAGTCTTTGGACAAGATAATATTTTTGTTTAAATTTGCCTTGTCTCCAAAGTGGTCCACTAATGTAAACCTACAGAAAACTTTTAACACAAGATTTCTCCTTGTTCCCAGAGCGGCCCACCTATGTAAACGTTTGAGCTTCTATATAACTATCATGGCCTCACAGAGCCCCATGCAACTACTTAACAGCCATATCAATTTTCTTCTGATTGTTCTGTAATTAATACATATGTATGTAATATTTTTTATTTTCAGATTGGAGGGGGTAAGGACTCGGAGAATGATCTTCCTGGTGAATTTCAAACGGAGTACAAAGTCGGCCAAGGTGAGTTGTGCTAGCTGTGAATTAAGGCAAACTATTTCTCATAACCAGCACGCCTCGTATATTAGTCTAAGAACATGGTCTATTCTAGCTTGTGAACAATTAATCTCTTTTTATCTCTCTCTCTCTCTCTCACACACACACACACACACACAGATACAGATGGACCACTCCGGTGGCCTAGTGGCCAGAGCGTCCGCCTCGGATGCGGGAGGTCGTGGGTTCGATACCCTGCCGAGTCTTACCAAAGACATATAAATGATACTAACAGCTGCCTCGCTTGGCGCTCAGCATTAAGAGGCGAGTGTTAGGACTGGTCGGCCTGGTGTCAGGATAATGTGACTGGGTGGGACATCATGCTACATGTCTGCGGCATGATGCCCCAGTGCCAGACATCACTATAAACTGTCACACTGCAGACATCGTAGCAATATGACTGATATTTTTTTTTTAAAGCTACGTTAAAAATCCAAATCACTACACACAGATACAGATGTGCACCACTCATCCAGCTGTATTGCCTGTCTGATATCATGTTGCAATAAGGGTTATATAAGGGTTATTCTGTTCTTGCTAAAGTATTTAGGTTAATGAATTCTAATCACAAAATCTCGGTAAATCCCAGCGATGCTTGTGGCATAACCCGTGATTTTTATTTTCCCCGAGAAATATCGGAAATACTGCAAGTGACCGAGTTCTGTTCATTTGCTCACCTTGACACAAATTCCGCTTCTTCATAGCATCGCATGAATTCTGATGTTAATATGCATTTGACCTGAGTTGTTTTATTTTTCTTACTGAGTTGGCAAATCAGGTTCCTGAGAATGAAAAATAATTTGAAGAAAAGTATTGATTGGTCAGTTATTTGAATAATCGGGTTGGTTCACTTCAACCGTATCTTGTGCTTAAACTGGAAATATGTTAATGTAAATGATCTTAACACAATCAATGTATGGGCGGACGTCCAGACATATGGTTGAATGGACAGAAGAAAAGATGGACATAGGTAACACATTATGACCTCTCACATTCACCACAAGGGAATAAAAACAGGAAGAACTAGTTCTCGTTAAAAAGTACCTTTATACAAAACCAAATCAGTGCATGAAATTTCTATCTGTAGTATTTTGCCATGAAAAGATAACTTTTAAAAATCTCAGAATAGAGAGGACTTTCTTGATGAATATCCGTCACGTCGAGATTAAAGACTGTTTACGTCATTTCCGGCATTGCGATGGGGCATCCATCTTATGTAGACACACTTCTTGCCTAGTAATATTTGTTTCACCACACTTGAGCAGGGAGTAGGCCTACTGCAATTCCCTCCGTCACTCTGCGCCATGGCCGCTAAATAAACCACTCGGTTATCTGGCGATTCACTGTTCTATTTTGGATATTATCCCTACGCCGACCAACTTGGATTTCACGTACCTATGTTAAGATTAACAAAATAGTTCCAAATACTCGTCTCGATTCCATCATTTTGTTTGCATTGGTCATTCTGATGAATATATCTCTAGGTGGTTATGTAAACTAAGTTAAATTCTTCGTACACAAACAGTGTTAAACGTGTTTGTTTTTGCACAAGGTGAAATTTCAAATGCGTATTGGAGCATCTGTTGTCAAAGCTTCAATTTCAGAGTGGCGTAGTTTTTACATTGTTAAGCTCTTCAGTTTCGGAGGTGCCTAGTTTCACATGTTGCTAAATTCGTCAGTTTCGGAAGTTAGTAAATATTGCATATGTTCCTCAGTTCCATAATGCCTAAATATAATTGATCGGTTTTGAAAAACACCGAACTTGTGAAGTTTATACCCTCCGTTTGTACATCACCAATAAATCTCCAAAATTTGCTAGAAATTGCGTGACGCTTAAAGTGCTCTTGAAAGGACATATAACTACGGTACAGTTGTATAGTCAGCATGGACATCATAAATTAGGACCAGTATAAGGTGGAGCTGTTTGCATTGGCAACATGCATCATGGAGAGATTGTTATCATACCTCTATGCTACTTTCGTACAATGTGATTACAATTTCTTTAAATGTGGACGTTATAGAAACTACGTGATCTAAAGCAGACAGCTGATAAAATGGCTGAAACTCCCTTGTGCTGGAAAAATGAGCCTAAACTAATCCAAGGTACACTACCTTTGCCAATGATTAAAATACGGTAAATTTAGACATTACCGACTTCTGAAAGAATTATAAAATATATTTTTGAAAAAGTAAAATAATAAACATTATCGGCTGGTTTTATTCTTCCAATTTACATTTGATGTCCAGGAAACTAAAATCACCAAGCAGAGTTAGTAGTCTTGTTTTAGAAGTATGTCCAAGCTGTGTATTAAATTACACACATAAATCATGCAGCAAAATAAACAAACTTATAATTATTTTAACAATACTCAAAATAGATTAGGTCTGTTTTAGATAACCAGGATAATCAATGAGGAAAACCTGGGAATTTCATTTCCTTACAAATCAAACCCTGCATGGGTGCGAAACTGTAGAGCTGAAATACATCATAATGGTATAAGCTCTGTAATTTTTTTGCATATATGCACCGATGTAAATCTACTAACCAATATTTTTCAGTGGGGGGGGGGGGACTTTCCTAACTGGCTCATATGGCAATGACATCACTCTAGTGCTAATGACGTCACATACTAGCTAATCCGGATATTTGATTTACTAGATACAGGTCCATGATACCGCGTGCCAATTTAGACCAAGTAGCAGCAAAACTGAACTGTTAGGTAGAAAACACGAAACCATTTGGAAGAAGTAATGCTTGGCTACAGGCCCTGGTGGAAAACTCCGGTGGCTAATGGTTAGAGCGTCCGCCTCGGATGCGGGAGGTCGCGGTTTGAATCCTGGCCGAGTCATACCAAAGACTTTAACAAAATTGGTACTAACAGCTGCCTCGTTAGGTGCCTTAAGAGGTTAGTGTTAGGACTGGTTGGTCTGGTGTCAGGATAATGTGACTGGGTGGGACATGATGCCAGGTGTCTGCGGCATGATGCCCCAGTGCTAGATTTCACTATAAACTGCCACACTGCAGACATCGTAGCGATATGACTGGGGGAATTTTTTTTTAAAGCTACGTTAAAAATCCAAAATACACGTATAGGTCACTGTGAGGTAAAATGTCAAATTAAGAAAAAAAGTTGCAGATAATCTAGGTCGTTTGTCAAGACTGCTCTCATAATCCTTATATACTAGCGTTCTGAAAATAAATGTAATTGTCCTGCTATTCTTTCTTAGTTCATTCCTCGCCAGACCTAAAATTGAAGAAAAAAATGAAAGTACATATACGGCAAACAACAACAGATCACGAAGTATTAAAAATCAATAACTGTGTAGATAATAGTTATGGGGTGAAACTTCAAGGCCCTTCCATACGTAAAATAAATAATGATAATGAATATTTAAGAGATGAAAAGTAGATTTATTTCATATGTTCTCTACAACCAAACCTTGATAGCTTTTAAATAATTATTCCATTTTCACGAAACATTAAAACAGGATGCTTATAGAATTGTACGACTACACCGATACACATGTATAATATGACCAAAGGAATGTTCTGGTAGTTGTTGTAATTAATATTAACACATCGTATCAATACATTGACGCCTTTCATAACAAACTGTCTTTAGGGACGCCAGCAGAATTAATTTTTTGGGGGGTGGGTGGGTGGGGGTGGCAAACATGTGGAGGTCGGCCATTAAATTGTGCTAATGTAGGCCAAAACATGTTTAGAGGTGAAATCGGAGTGGGGTGGCAAGTGACCCCAACCCTGTGCCCTTACGTGCGGGCATCCATGATTGTACTAAGTGCGTTTCTATTTGTTTTTGACCTTCCCAGGGGCTGGAGAATCCTTATTGATTTCATCCGTCTTATATATGTCTTTTTGTGTGCAAGAGTTGTATATCGATGTTACGTTGTTTATATCTCGCCCTAAATTGGCACAATAGACATAACAAATATGTTCCACATATCTGATTTACTTCATATTTATCTTTGATAGGACTTTCCGATCTGTTTGGTACATATACATATGTTTGTTCTAATATAAGGAAAGAAATGAATCTAACTGGATAAGTCACCAAACGACACAGAAACAAAGCAGCTTAAACCATCAAAGCTCCAAACGAGCAGGCACACACAAATAACATTTTTTTAATTAATGTTTCGGTTATTGTTAGTAAAGAGAATGAATTATCCGGGTACAATTTAGACTACACAATATGTATTAGGAAATAGATGTCTCTCTTGCTCTATCATTTGTTGATCAATGCATACTCGGTTGCCGCTTTATCAACAATGTTCAAACCAGTAAGGCACGATATCCACAATATTAAAATAATGCTTCGATATTTAGAGAGAAGAGTCTGTGTGTGTGTGTGTGTGTGTGTGTGTTTCTCTGTTAGGTAAAAGTAAATACTGGTATTGAGAAAGAGAAGCTAACAGATTGTTTTATTACATGGTTGGAAGGGACCTAAAAATGTTGTGGCAGTTGGTTGTTTTGTACACCCCAATATCAGAACACTAAATCTGGTCTACGCACGAAAATAAAATTAATTTTCGAGCCAGCTTAAGTAGAATGGAAACGAAAATCAAAGATTGTAATCACTTTTCTGACGAAGGAGACATCGCTGATGTCAACAATTTTGTTTAGAATTTGATTTGTTCTGCATGAATAATGTTGTAATCCCTAAAAATATTCGAGTTAGGTTTGGATTGTTTCAAAACAAAGCGTAGATAATTCATTTCGCAACACAATCGTTCACCTATTTGACCCTGATACCGTTGTAAAATATATGAAAGATTTGCTTTAAAGTTTTATTTAAATTATTTCATTTGCTATGTTTCCTTCACTTATTCGATAGGCTCTGTTCTTACTCAGGATGTCTTATTAATAGCAAAATGAATTCATTCAGTGTTTCAGACGCTCAGTATCTGGACCTGGAGTCAAGGTCACGTACATGGAAGATTGTACAATAGTGATAACATGCAAGGTTTAATTTACCTATATTTTCTGTAGAATTTAATATATTACGTTCATGTTTTGGTACATATTTCTAGAAAGACAATACTAGTTCCTCTTCGACAAGTTTGGTCACTGTGGACTCTGGAATCAGATTCGTAGATAATGAAACATATTGGTTTGAAATTCTGCGTCATATCCTCATATACCAGTGTTGACAAAGAAGATCAAGGTTAAACATACCGCTGTTGACAAGACGATCAAGGTCAGACATGCCGGTGTTGACAAAACTATCAAGGTCAAAGACATACTATGCAGGATTGATTCACAGCCATGTTTTGAGCAAGGTTTGAAGGTACTGACCCTAGCTGGCTTTTTTTCATCTTTTTTATCTTTTTTAATTTTTTTATTTTTTTAATTATATGTCACTTTCGTATGGTTTACATGTTCTTGAAATTATCTTGTCTATTACACAGAGAAAGTGCAGGTGAAGGATATCAGGATTGAACAAGCAAGTAGCCGTTTACACTTGAACTATGAAGACGTGAACTTCAAAGACATTTCTCAGCATGCACTTGTGAAACAGCTTCATGAAACTATCACAGCGGAAGTGGCGTCATCAAAACCGGCAACTGTGAGCCTGAGTCATATACCCGAGAGTTTGTATTTTACCGACGTACGAATCCGAATGCACCGATTAGGATACAGAAGTTATTTTCAAAGATTCAATGACAACCATGGCAGAGCAGTATTTTACATGGAAGAAAGTTCAGGTCAACCACACAGCCGTGCCGTGTATTTTTCAGGGCTACCAAACCCATGTTAAATTAAAACACAGTTTTAAAGAGACTGTACGAATTTGATTGAAATTGACATAAAACAATAGACAACCTATATTACCGTAAAAGAAATAATTTTACTCGTTTTGTGTTGTTGTATATTTGTAAAATGCACTATATAAATGTTCTTGTGTTTATAGGACATGAAAGTTGTGACACTATTAATGTTGATGTGTACGTGATTGCACTGGGCGCAGCCAGCGACAAAATCAATAACCCTGCTGACGCATCCGTGACAACAAATGATGTCAGCGTTTTACTTTGTACACAGAACGTATAAAACATATTGGTATTACCTGGTAAATGTCATTTCGATGGATTGTAAACAACAGGGGGATAAAACATGCTCATCGTGTAAATTCCAAACTGATTTTGAAGAAAGCATACATGTTGATTACAGGTAAATGCTTAACCGAATTTGTTTCAAGACCACAGTGTAGTAAATCAGTCTTTCGACGTGCAACCTAAGCAGATCATGTATAAGCATTTACATTTTTGCATCAGCTCTGACAAATGCAGGTTACTTGTCCGAATGACGGGTGTTTGTCATAAATGGTCTACATAGCAGTTCAATTTATTTTTTTGACCTACTAAGAGCTACTATTATTTCCACGGAGCTCTTGGTGTCATGTTTTTTTCAAAACATATAAACAATCCCTTAAAGTTAACATTCTGTACAGCACATGGAAATCGGCGTTCCCGGTGGATGTATCATAAGTGTAGAGGATATGCACGGACAAGGGCCAAAAATCAACTTCCATGAATGGACGTGTGATTATAAATTTTCCTTGTCAATACATCTCAACCTGAATTATGTAGTAATAAATAAATAAAAAATTCTCAGGAGTGGAGAGTTACTTCTGAAGTAATATAATAAAGTGAACGTGCAATCGATTAAGAACTGAGGTCAATTGATGACTTGAGTTTCTTTCTATTTTCGGCAGTGTATAAATATTTCCAGTAATCTGTACGGACAGACAGTAAAATTGTTTGTGTTGTTTGACTGTGCGATGATCACAATTGTTCAGAATGCCCATGCAATTCTCCAGTATTGATTCACACACAGAAATGGTGTATTTCGTAAATCTGAGAATAGATCTTTTACACTTGATTAGTTTCAGAGAGATCAAAGAACGATGGAAAATTTATGTTTCCAAGTTTCCTCTATTCATTGGTTTTCTGCTTTTGTAATTACGAAAAAATATTTATCAAAATAAAGAGCTTCATTTAGAATGTGTTATTACAAGTATCTGGTTTATTGCCTGCAGGACAAAAGTCCTGTTGTCTACACAGAATACTTCTCTCTCTCTCTCTCTCTCCATACATGCATACATATGCTCGTGCCGAATACGGTTATTGTACAGAATAAATGGCAATATTCTAGGACATTTAATAATTCAAAGTTCATAATTTAAATATTATCGAATTACTTGACTAATATTTATTAGCTCTACTGGTCATAAACTAGAAAGCTTATGGTAATTGTCTTTAGTCCGTTGATTTGCACAATTATGTTATCGCCATTCCTCCAAAACTACCTGGAGGATTGCAATGAATCTTCATGTGCACATTTATTCCATGGTGGAGTTGGTCCTAAATGATACTTGGCCTGCTCAGACATCCAGTATTACCGTCATCTTTAAAATTTTTTTAATCGCTATTCGTCCTGAAGAGATGGTCATATTAACTTGGCATTTCCAGTAAAAGACTCCTTATTATGTATGTTTATGTCTAAAAGAAAATGACGCAGATCCGATATCCAACATGGCCACCACAACAGCCATCATGGAAATCTTTTGTTACAATTCCATCTAACAGAAAGCGATATTGACGTTGTGTTTTCACCAAAAGGCTTCCATGACGATTTAGTTGCTTAAATTTAAAATGATACTGTACTGATATCCAATGTGGCCGGCACACAGTGGTCATCTGGAAAATGAAGTCATTGCTACTCATTCTTTGGATGGTCATATCAACGTGTGGATTTCACTAAATGAGTTATTATGGTGTTTAGTTAATTATAAATGAACATAGCGCATATCTCACGTGCAATATAGCAGCAATCTTGAAAATCTTGAAAATCTTGTTATAACTATTCCTGCTTAATTGAAAATTATATTGGCATGAGTCTTTAGTAGGTCCGAAATGAAAATGGTGCCTATGTGAGGTCCATTATGGCTTCCACAGCGGCCATCCTTAAAATCTTTGTCACTACTTTTCTGAATGAAAGTCTTGTTGACATGGTGTTTTCGCTAGAAGACTTTACGTGATGTCTAGTTAGTTCTAAACAAAAAATAGTGCAGATTTGATGTCCAGTAGGGCTGCCACAGTAGATATTTGGAACATCTTGTTACCACTTCGTATCGTGAATGAATATTTATATCAGCATAGGTTGCTTTAACAGGTCCAGTATTTGTCAGTAGTTAAGTGGGATACATTAGCGACAATGGGAATTAGGATTACAGACCCCCCCTGGGAACGATTAGCGACAATGGAAATTTAACATGGAGAAAAATCGTGGGTCAGATTAGCGACAAAGGGAATTAACATGAGGAATAAATCGTGGGTCACTCTAGCGACAAGGGGAATTTAACATGGAACTATAGTGTGGGTCTGTCTAGCGACAAGGGGAAATTAACATGGGAATAGAGTTTGGGTTTGTCTAGGGACAAGGGGAATTGAATATGGGATTTTTTTTTTAAAAAAAAAGTTTTTTTTTAAATTTAAATTTAAATTTAAAAAAGGGGGTAGGCAATTGAAAGGCTATCTCTTTTCGAGAAATATGGCTGGACCTGAAAAGGGCCTTTGGGTTTATGTTAATATTAATATTAACATAGATGGCGTCTGTCACATCTTCTTCTTCTTAAACTCCTTCTAACTGCCGGTCCATACACAAGTACCCTCTAGAGACATCCTTGTCTTTCTATGTAAACTCTCCTCATCCATAGACTAGTATCTGTCCTATCAACAACAGTCCACTTGGACCCGACATACACGAGCATGTCCGTCCTAAACATCATGGAAGACACAAGGGTGGATGACTCAACTGTGGTCCACATCTTGAAGCGACGAGAATAGGTGAATCAATGCAGTGAACTGCGCTTATTTATAGGTACAGGAAGGATTGAAACGGATTGAATTCATTCACCAATCCGAACACGCGTTACAAAATTCAGTCAGCTCGCATCCAATCCGAAGAGAGCAGTCTGTGACGTCACGTGGTCTATATAGATTCGTTAGCGCTTGAATGCAGTCAATCTATGCGACAGTGATTCAACATGACGGAAACTCAGAAAACGATCCATTGGGGTGCACCAGCAGGGGAGACTGCCCAAGGGAACCCGTACTTACTTTCAGAAGAGGTACATTGGGATTTTGTGGATTTTCTTACCTCGCAAGAATTTGTTCCGGAACCTTCGTTACCTTCTTCATTACCGCAAGTGGAGAATTTTAGACAGAGACAGAAAGAAGAATTGGAGAAATTTATGCAACGACAAAAGGAAGCGGAACAAGCTTTTCTCCTACAGCAACAGCAACAGCAACAAGAAGAGGTAAGAAAAAAACAACAGCAACAACAGCAAGAAGAAGTAGCAGCAAAGAAACAAGAGTGTGAAAATCAAATGGCTACGGTACTGTTGGACATTTTAGCGGAGTTAAGAAGTCTGGAACAAATGTATCAGACTTCTTTATCACGACCGAAGAGAATACGACCTTCCCGAGCTAAACACGCCAACCCTGTGACTAAGCCTATCGTACCACCCTTAGTGATTTCAACCCAATCATCAGAAGTAGGCCTTGGCCGTGGCAAAAGCTTAAGGCAGTTAAAGTTGATTGGTTAAACTCACTCCTACACCATAAAGAAAAAAGGCCCTTTTCAGGGCCACCCACATTTCTCGAAAAGAAATACAATTTCAATTTGCCAATAATTCAAAAATCAACAAAAAAAACCCACCCATTTTACCCTTATAGTACGTGTCTGTGTATGAGTGCGTGAGTGTAGCTTCTTATTTTAAAATCAAAACTCAAAGACACTTACCTTATATCATTCATTTATTCTTTTATCCATTGTTACAATCCAATTCACAATTCACCACAGAACACTTTAATAAAAAGTTCATTGACTTCTTCTGTCTCCTTGTTTAGTCTCTCTGTTTTTTGAATTTCTTCACCGTTTTTTCCTCATTTTCTTCCCTTCTTCTTTTCTTCTCCTGTTTCTTTGCTTCTTTTAAATAGAATTGTCTTCTTTCTTCCTCTTCTTCCTCTGAAGAATCCCTCTCTTCTTTCGAAGAATCCCTCTCTTCTTCCGAAGAATCCCTCTCTTCTTCTGAAGAATCCTTCTTTTCTTCTGACTCCTCTTGTTTCTTTTTTGGGCAATCTGGAGACCAATGTCCTTTTTCTTTACAATAATAACAGGTATCTTGACTTTTGTCTTTTTTAGCCCCTGTTTTTTTTTTCTTTTTTGACGGTCTGGACATTTTGAAGACCAATGCCCTTTCTTCTGACAGATATAGCAAGTATCTTGACTTTTATCTCGAAAGGAAGGAGAGTAGTCCGTCGGCTGGTCTGAAGAGAATTTTCTAATGACCCCTCGCAAAGCTCTGACGAAACGTTCCATCTGGGTAGTCTCTTCCATCGTTGTGCTCGGCTTGAGAGTGAAATGAATAGTGAAAGGACAAGACACACACCCTTTTTATATGCGCTGGTTTGCCATGACTATAAATTAGTCTATGGTGTTTAAACTTGAGTCATTTGACGTTTTGCACTCAAGATGAAACGATCCCATTCATTTGAGAAGAAAGAAGAAGAAAGTAAGAGGCAGAAACGTGATCTATCGCCTCGTACCAGGGCCGAAATCTTGGCACAAATTCATGCCAGTGATTTTGAAGAGGACATGAGTGAACCAGAATTTGAAACCTCTAAACCAAGTTCACCACCCTTAGTCAATCCTGAAAAATACTATTCCATTCGAGAGACGGAAAAGCGCTCCTCTAGAAAATTTAGAACCACGGCTTACACCTACACGGTGAAGTTTAAAGATTTCAAGTCCGACGTACCCTTGGAGAAAGCAGAAGGGTTCATCACCGAGATGTGGGATTCTTTGCTCACCGCACTCAAGCGACAATGTCAAACCAAAGAAGACGATCGCTTGACACTATCCATAGATCACGACGGTTTGAAATCCCCTGTTTGGATCGAGTTTAGCAGACCCGCAGAACTAACCCCTTCCAAAGTCATGGACAAGATTCAACACGTACAACAATCTAATGACCAGTTTGACATCACCGATGGTAAAGCCACACTGAAAATGGCTCACGTCTCTCCTCCTCAAGGGACAGGACGCAAAAAGATGTTATTGGTGGACGACCTTCGCAACACCAAAAAGAGTCTCGTCCGAATTAACAACCCTCAAGACCAGATGTGTTTAGCCCGTGCCATCGTGGTGGGACGAACCTATGCCAACAAGAACGACACGGTAGAATGGAAAAGAACCTGGAAAACTATTCAACGATGCGATCGAGCCACACAACGAAACGAAGCAGAACTCCTGTTACAACAAGCCGGACTGTCCAAAGACACACCCTGTGGCATTCCTGAGATGCAAAAATTGCAAGATGCCCTAGCTCCACGCTACACCTTGAAAGTGCACCCTCAAGAAATGCGTGGAACTCTGTTGTTTCGAGGCCAAGAATTTAAGGACGGAAAATACATTCATGTCTATTATCACGATGAACATTTCGATACCATTACCAGTATTACTGGATTCCTGGGATACGGTTATTATTGTGAGAAATGTGACTATGGTTATAACAATCGAGAGCAACACAAGCATTGTGGAATGAAATGCCCAGGATGTTTGGCCTCTCCACCCTGTCTGAGCGAAGGACCAGTGCCTTGTTCAACTTGTCTGCGCACGTTTGTCAGCCCTACCTGTTACCAACAACATTTGAAGACGCAAGGTTCACAGCAGAAATGTGCTTGTCAACTGCTGAGATTGTGCCCTACGTGTGGACAAGGCATACGTACCAATAATGCCAAGGCACACGTATGTTCAGGAAAGAAAAAATGTCACATTTGTCACCACATCGTAGACTTGGAACATCAATGCTACGTGCAAAAATACCAACCCCCACCAGAGAAAGAGGACGGTCACAAGAAGAAAGGCAATTTCATCTTTTTCGATTTCGAATGCATGCAAGAGACCGGCATTCACATTCCTAATTTTTGCGTGGCTCATCGAGCGTGCGAGAAGTGCATTCAAGAACCTATCTTCAGTCATTGCCCTCACTGCAGCAAGATTCCTGGAGGACGTGAAAAAATCTTTCGGGGACCGAACACGCTAGCCGATTTTGACCAATGGGTCTTAGACCCCATCGACAAGACGTGGAGCCAAGAGGACATCGAACGTTACGGAGATTGTCATCGTCATGCCACGGTGATGGCTCACAATTTCTCCGGATACGATGGACAGTTTCTTCTCAGATACTATACGGAACAAGGCACCGAACGTCCTAAAGTGATTTTGAACGGAGCCAAAATCATTTTCATGCAAGTGGGACAAGTGCAGTTTAAAGATTCGATGAGTTACTTGGACATGCCTTTGAGCCGAATGCCTAAAACGTTTGGAATGACAGAAATGGCTAAAGGGTACTTTCCACACTTTTTCAATACGGAAGCCAATCAACACGCCGTTCTACCCCATTTGCCTGAGGCTCACTATTACGACCCCGACAACATGCGTACCGAACAACGAGAAGCTTTCTACGCTTGGTACCAGGCTCACGCCTCGGACCCTTTCGACTTTCAGGAAGAAATGCTAAAGTATTGTCGTTCCGACGTGGACATTTTACGACGTTGCTGTGGAAAATTTCGAGAACTGTTCATGGAACACGGAGGGGTCGATCCTTTGAAAGAAGCTTGCACCATTGCCAAAGCGTGTTCCTTAGTGTACCGCCAACGATTCATGCCTGAAAACACCGTAGCTGTCATCAGTCCTCAAACGACCCACTATGTCAAACGTCAATACTCGGTCAAAGCCCTACGCTGGTTACATTACTTGTGCGACAAGGAAGACAAATGGATTCAGCATGCCCGCAACGGAGGAGGCGAAAAGACCATCGGAACGTATTCGGTCGATGGCTGGGACTTAGAAAACCCCAAGATCGTGTACGAGTTTAACGGTTGCTTATTTCACGGATGTCCCGTCTGTTACCCTGACCGTGACACTAAAAATCAGTTTTTGCAACGAGCCATGGAAGACTTGTACCAGGACACTTGTCAGCGACGCCTAAAGTTAGAACAGGAAGGATACCAAGTGGTGGAAATGTGGGAACACGAGTACGATCACCGTATGAAAACCGATCCCGAGTTTAAACGCCTCGTGGAAAGTTACCAGTTCATGGACCCGTTGAACCCGAGGGATAGTTTGTACGGAGGAAGGACCAACGCCACCTGTTTGCTGTACCAAGCCGACGAAGAGAAAGGAGAAGAAATCAAATACTTGGACGTGCGTTCGCTGTATCCCTACGTGTGCAAATATTGTCGCTTTCCCGTAGGGCACTCGCAATTGCTGACGGAACACATCGACCTGAAAAACATTCGACAATACGAAGGCTTGATCAAGTGTAAAGTTTTGCCTCCCACGAACCTATACCATCCCGTCTTACCTCACCATTGTCAAGGCAAACTGATGTTTCCCTTGTGCCGTACTTGTGCCGAAACGTGCAACCAGGACCAACCTTGCCATCACAGCCAGGAAGAACGTGCCTTGACGGGAACCTGGGTTAGCGTGGAATTGTTCAAAGCTCTGAACATGGGATACCAACTGTTAGAAGTGTACGAAATTTGCCACTTTCCCAAGACACAACAGTACCACAAGGGTGACCCTACTCAGAAAGGCATTTTCGCCGACTACGTGGATGCCTTTTTGAAACTGAAACAAGAAGCCAGCGGCTATCCTTCCTGGTGTCACACTCCCGAAGACCAAATACAATTCAAAGAGAAATACTACGAACAAGAAGGCATCTCTTTAGACCACATCGAAAAAAACGAAGGCAGGCGATCGTTTGCCAAAGTGATGTTAAATTGCTTGTGGGGTAAAATGGCACAACGACCGTGTTTACCCAAGACGGAATATTTGACAGAACCTTCCCGCTACTTCCAGATGATTCACGACAAAACCAAATACACGAAACACGTGGACGTCGTTCGAGAGGATTTGATCTTGGTCAATTACGAAGAAGATCTGGACTTTGTACAAGACGACCCTTTTGGAAATGTCATCATTGCAGCTTACGTGACAGCTCATGCTCGCTTAAAATTGTACGAAGCTTTAGAACTGTTAGAAGAACGCGTCCTGTACTTTGACACGGACAGTTGCATTTACATCCATCACCCGATTCAACATCACCCTGACATCGAAGGAGACCGTTTAGGAGCCTGGACAGACGAGCATCCCGACGACAAGATTCTAAGTTTCGTCAGTGGCGGCCCCAAAAATTACGGCTGCGAATACCGGGACAAACAAGGAGAAGTGCACACGACGTGCAAAGTGAAAGGACTGACTCTGAATCATCGTACCAGTCGAGTGGTCAACTTTGGGGTATTGAAAGAAGCCTTGCAATCGGGAGAGGATGGAAACTTTAAAGTGACCACCTATCAACCGAACAAGATTGTACGTTTACCCACTCACCACATCGTCAGTCGACCCTTGGAAAAAGTCTATCAAATTGTATACCAGAAGCGAGTGCGACTTCCCAATCACTTTACGTTGCCGTACGGTCACGTCGGTATTGGTCTGTATATAAAAAGGAACCCTAGGCAAGATCGATAGTTCATTGTTCATTGAAGTAACTTACCATGTCGTTGACGAAGAAGAAGAAACCAGATTGGTTTGGCTTGGACCCAAGAGGTGACCCAGTATGCACGAGAGTTATTCAAGGAAAAAAGTTACTTTTCAACCTGTGTTAGTGACGGTGCCAGAAGAACCCGTCACCCAGGACAGGACTGTCGTGGACAGGCCTCAAAGACCCTTTCGGGAGGACACTTGTGTGACCTTACCCCTACTATAGAACTGGTTAGAACTTTACCCAAAACATGTGGTTGTTGTACAGACACTTGTGTTTATTCCACGTTCATGGTTATCATGTGCCTTTTATTCTTGTACTTAAGCCTTTGGCTTTTATGTATTTTTGTCTTTCGTATTCATGTTTGAAACATTCAATAAACGTGTTCTGAAAAAGTATATAAACTCTTGTCTTGTTTGTTTTCGTGTCACAAGTGACATTTCTCACACCATGGCTACCTCTGCTGTCTCTGCTCCCTCTTCCTCTAGTGTCAAAGTCATCGACGAACACTTAGATCGTGCCAGTTGGGAGGCTTTGTATCTTCGCCATCCCTTTAACATGCTCATTGCTGGACCTAGCGGTTCAGGCAAAACCGAATTCGACAAACGTTTGATCGAACATAAACATCATTTGATCGATCGACCACCTCAACGGATCATGTGGTGTTACAAAGAGTGGCAATCGGCGTACAACCTCTTGCGAGAAAGTCAAGGCGATTCCATCGTGTTTGTGGAAGGCATTCCGAAAGAAGACGACGGCATCGTCTCTGACTCCCGTCAAACCCATTTGGTCATTTTCGACGACATGTTAGGAGAAGACGAAGAAGAAATTAAACTGTGGTTTACGCGCAAAGGGCATCACCGTAATGCCAGTGTCGTTTACATCACCCAAAATTTGTTTCAACAAAGTAAAGCCCATCGCACCATCAGTCTCAGTGCGCATTACGTGGTCTTGTTTAAAAGCCCTCGAGATAAATCGCAAGTGCAAGTCTTAGCCAAACAGTTAGGAACGCCTTGGCTGACTCAGGCGTACGACGATGCCACTCAAACGCCACACGCCTATTTACTCGTCGATTTGAAACCTACGACTCCCGAGGATTTGCGATTTCGTACCCACTTGTTTCACCACTGGTGCCAAGACGGAGGGCCTGTCCTGTACACGTCTCCGTCCTAGACTTCATTTCACTCCCCATAAAAAAATCTATAAAAACCTCAGACCCTTTTTCCTCTGTCTCACACAGTGTGAACATGACGTCCCTTCAGTCGCATCTTCCCGTCAAATTGATTCGTGCCTTGTATGGCATCAGTCGAGGAAAAGATCCACAAACACGAGCTCGTGTCTTAGAAGCTAGTCTCAAAGAAGTCTTACGATGGTTCACGCTGACGGCACGTCAATTACTCCAAGGAATCATTCAGATTCCTCATCAAACCAAACGCTTTTTTGATCGAAACAAAGTCGCTTTGGTCCAACTGGCCGATCCCCGCATCGACACTCAAACCAAAAAACAAATCATTTTGAAACCTGGAGGGAGCGGTACTCTAGGAGGGGTCATCATTCGCTCTCTCTTAAGATGGGATCCTAATGCCCCCAAAGTTATCCCCAAGACAAAAGTCCAACGAAGCCCCAAGAAGAAAAAGACCAGGTCCCCAAGGAGAACTTCTCCAGTGCCAGGACCCTCCTCTGACCAGACACCACCCCGGAAAAAGAAAAGAAGCCCCCAGAAAAAGAAACAGAGAAAAAGTCCCCAGAAAAAGAAAAGTCCACAGAAGAAAACTAGTCGCAAGAGAGGCACTTCGGCCAGGACGCAACCTTACACTCGCAAACCACGATCTGCAACGTCGGTGACTGTGTCTCCGGCAGCCTCACGTTTATCCACTTCTCCGTTGATGACACCAGGAACTGAAGAGTACTTGGAGACGTTGATCACACCAAGAACTTCTCCGTTGATGACCCCAAAAAGAACGTCCCCAGTGGCAGGACCCTCCAATTTAGTGGCAGTGGCTGCTGCTCACAAAGTACCTTCTCCCAAAATCAAAGTCCATGAAAGATCGGGCATGTTACAAAGTTTACTGGATTTGTCCAAGCAAGAACTGGCTCGATTTAGTCTGTTGCGTACCCCTGCACGACATGTCATGCCTGTCCTCAAACTGATACGCCGTAAAGACAATCAGTGGCGACGCGTTCCAGTATAAAAAAGGCCTGTGACCAAGTATGGTATCAGTGGTTTTTTTTGGTGCTCCTGAAGACTCAAAGATGTCACTCTCCAGAAAACCCCAAGAAAAGAAAAGGAAAGGACTACCACCACGTTTAGCCAAACATGGGGACATGTTATCTGTCCTGTCCAAAGCTTCTCCACCCCTACGAAAAAAACTCATTCAAACAGCCTCCAAAGAGGTCATCGATACCGTGTGTGAATGTTGTTTGAATGTTTTGAAAGGCACGATCCCTTTGTCCAAACACCAGAAACAATGCTTAGGCAAACATCGTCACGTTCTTCGCCAAATGGTTCAAAAGAAAATTCCCATTCGTCAAAAAAAGAAGATGTTAGTGCAACGTGGAGGCATTTTGCCTCTCTTGTTAGGCCCCATACTGAAAGGAGTCTTGGGAACCATGTTGGGAGGACTGGTGGGAGCAAGATAAAAAGGCCCTCGGAAGTCCCAAGATCTCAGAATCGACCCCTGACAACCCCATGGAAGGACGAAAACTAGCTTTAGTGCCTTACAAACGATGGATGGAATACCATCGGTGGCAAGAACAACGCACCCCGCATTTACCTCCCAATCCCAATTTGAGCGAGATGTCCCAGTTACAACACGAATTACAGTCCTTGATGGATCGCCAAAATTTGTCCGAAACAGAAAAATCGCAAAAGTACGGCCAACTCTTGCAACGACTGAAACTCTTTCACCAGAAAGCTTTAGACGAAACAGCTCTACCCACTTTGAAAGATTTTAAGACCTTGATGAAAAGTCCAGCACCATCATTATTACTACCACCACCACTACCACTACTACCATCCCCAGGGGTCACCAGAGATGCTACCTCACGAAGACCTGAGGAAGAAGAGATGCGAGAAGTGTTTCAAACACCGTCAGCAGCTCCCATTTCAAGTAAGATTGCATCATCCTTGCTGACACCGTCCCCCACACCCCAACGAGAAGAAATGAAAGCTTTGGTTAAAAAGATGATGTCCACTCCTCCTTCGACAGAAGTGAAAAAGAAAGAAGGGAAACCAGAAGCGAAAAAAGAAAAGAACACCAAAGCCATTCCATTGTCACCTCCACCTCCACCACTACCTTCGACTTCTACTCCCGTAGCCCATCGGACACGTAAATCCGTTTCCAAACCACCCTTCCGTCCCACCCAAAGTAGCATCACCGAAGAGTGGGTGACTTATTAACACACAAAAAATGGAAAAAGTCTTATCCAGCATTTACTACGATCCCTCCCATCCTGCAGGTTACGCAGGAGTTCAAAAATTGTATCGTGCTGCTAAAACTCGACTGAAAAGTCTCCGTTTACCTCAAGTGCAACGATGGTTACAAGAACAAGGTACCTACACTTTACACAACCCCATTCGACGCAAGTTTGCCAGAAGTCGCACCCGAGTGGAAGGCATCGATCATCAATGGCAAGCCGATTTAGCCGATGTCTCTCATTTGGCCAGCTACAATCGTGGCTACAAATATTTGTTTTGTGTCATCGATGTCTTTTCCAAATTTGCTTGGGTCGTGCCCTTGACTTCCAAATCCAGCAGCGAGTTAGTGCGAGCCCTGCAACGGGTGCTGAAACAAAGCGGTCGTCACCCTCTTCGACGGCAAACGGACAAAGGTACCGAATTTCTGAACCAAGCTTTCCAAAAAGAATTAAAGAAACGTGACATTCATTTTTTTACCACCGAGAATCCCGAAACCAAAGCCAGCATCGTGGAACGTTTTCAACGCACTTTGAAAGAACGCATGTGGAAATATTTTACGCATCACCACACTCTGAAGTACATCGACATCTTACCGCACCTGGTGCAAGCGTACAACCAATCTTACCATCGAAGCATCGGACGTGCCCCGCAAGACGTGACTCCCGAGAACGAAGTGTTGGTGTTTGAGCGCCTGTTTGGTACGTCCCCGACGAGGGCTGTCCCCAAGAAAAGTGGAGAGTTGGCCGTAGGAGATTGGGTGCGCATTGGCAAAACCAAGCGCACTTTTGACAAAGGTTACTTACCTAACTGGACGACCGAATTGTTTCGCGTCACTGGACGAGTGCATGGCCGTCATCCTGCCGTCTATAAATTGGAAGACATGAACGGAGAAGTGCTCAAAGAAACGTTTTATTTGCCCGAGTTACAACGTGTCACCAAAAAAGAAGACGACGTGTACGACATCGAAAGCATTCTCGAACGCAGAACCCGTAAAGTGGGCAAACGACGTGTCAAAGAAGTCAAAGTACGTTGGAAAGGATATCCACCCAGTTTTGATTCTTGGATCGACGCTTCACAAGTCATCGACTATAAAAAGAAGTGACCATCATGCCTTTTCACACAGACGCAGCTACGTCGACCACTCCTCATTCACCTAGTTTTTCTGTGCAAGATTTACAAAAACAACCCTTGTGGGTGTGGTGTGGAGAACGTGTGCCTAAAACGCAAATCGTCTTTTTCTGCCAAATCTTCGTGGTGTATTGTGTCATCGGGGCAGCCATCGCCAATTTGAGTTTGCAACAAGGAGACAAACAATTGTGGACCATTTTATTGAGCAGTTGCATCGGTTACCTGCTTCCTAATCCCTCCCTGAAATTCACCTCGAACGGGAACCCCGGGAACCTTGTGTCCAGTGCCAGTGCCAGTCACCACTTCAACCACAACCAGAACCCCATTTTAGACGGAGACACGCCTCTGACGTCCACTAACCCCTCGGACAGCCACAGAACTCTGGAATTATGAGTCACCAAAGCCAATTTTACTTAACTTTACCCAGTGACAGTTCCATGGAGGTGTTTCCCAAGAACACGTTGTGCTGTTACACGGCCAAATTACCTCAGGCCATCCAGTTAGATCACGAAGCCCATTGGGAAGTGGCTTTAGTAGAAATCATTCACCCGACCCAAGTCCTCAATGTCCTTCCCAATCAAAATTTTTTTGATGTGGAAGTTCATGACGAGCAAATGCAACAGTGGATGGATAGCAATGTCAAATATGACAAGAGAACCCGTACACAAAAGTACACCACCTATCACTTGTTCATTCCCCCAGGCTATTATTTTAGTGGTCAACATTTGGTCAGCACCATAGCCTCCAGGTTTAATGTCGTGTTTCTGAAAGCTTTGGAGCATGTCAACAAAAGTGTCACCATGGAGTACCATAAAGCAGCTCGTCGCTTCTTGATGAAATTTGAACGAAGTAAAATCATGTCCATTTTATTTTGTCCTGAATTGTTTGACATGTTGGGCGGAGACATGGACATGAGAAAGGCCATGCTCAAGAAAAACGAATTACCCATCGTTTACGACAACGAGTCTTTTAGCAAGTTATTTCGTGCCCCGGTAGAACTGAACCAAGGACTGAATTTGATGTTCGTGTATTCCGATGTGGTGGAGTACAACATGGTGGGACACACCTCCGTACCGTTACTGCGTGTCATTCCTTTCAAAGTGGATTCTGCCACGAACACTGACGAGGAAGGTGGAAACACTTACCACGTCCACCGCGAATTTGTCCATCCTCACTATTTGCCTGTCAGTAAGTCGTATTTGGACACGGTCAACATTGCTATAAAAGGAGATCTGGGACAAAATATTCCATTCACCAAAGGAAAAGTCACGGTGAAACTCCATTTTCGAAAACGGTTCTCTCACGACTCGTAAGTAAGTCATGTATCCAGTGTACCGAGGGGTTGCTCGACAGCGAGGACACGGCTTAGGAGACATGTTAAAATCAGCCTTTCGTTCGGTGGCCCCGGTGTTGAAACCGATGGTGACACGCGGATTGCACGCCTTGAAAGATGCGGCACTGACGCAAGGCAAAGAATTTCTCCAAAATGTCATCATCGACAAACAAAACCCTAAAGAAGCCTTCATGAGGGCAGGCAAAAATGTCTTGCTGCAAACGGGCAAAGACATTTTAGGCCAACGAGAGACACCTATAAATGCCCTGCACGCTACCGAGTCAGGCATTCAGCAAGGACAAGGCAGAAAGAGACGACGAAGAAAACACCCTTTCACCAGACTTCAAGCGAGAAAGGCCAAGGAAAGAAGAACCGTTCGAGACTTAGACGTTTTCGATTATTGAGAAAAGAGACAAAAAAAAAATGATGCACCGAGAATCTTGCGCTTGTTCCAAGACGGAACTGGACCTGTTTGCCATGCCCCCCACGATGATGACGATGCAAGAATCCCAGTGGGTGGAATTTCACCCCTCCTCCTCACTGACGGATTCCGCTCCCATCGAGTTTGAAATCAAAGGACAGCCCGAAGATTACATCGATCTGAATAGCAGTTACTTGTACCTGAAAGTCAAAATTCTAGATAAGACTGGAGGTGCTATAGACGATGAAGCAGTAGCTCCCGTCAACAATTTCATGCATTCCTTGTTCAGTGGAGTGGACTTGTACTTGAATAACAAACTGGTCAGTAGCAGCATGGATACTTACCCTTATCGTGCCTACCTGGAAAATCTCTTGACGTACGGAATAGATGCCAAGAACACTCATCTCAATGCCTGTGTGGTATGGGAAGCTGACGAACCTACCAAGTTTGAAATATTGGAAACTGATGAAAAGAAAAACAATGATGGATTTGTAGAACGAAGAAAGAGAATCACGGGAGCCGACACAAGTTTAGAACTGATGGATCGTTTGCATTTGGACATGTGGTTGCAAGAAAAGTATTTGCTGAACGGGGTGGATGTCCGCCTGAGACTGAATCGTAGCAGTACCGCTTTCCATTTATTGGCTGATAGTGACGGTTACAAAACCAAAATCCAAGAAGCCAGACTCTACGTACGCCGTGTGGAAGTGTTACCTAAAGTGGGAAACGACATCAGTCAGACGTTGAGCAGAACGACTGCCAAGTATCCCATACGACGCGTGGAAGTGAAAACCTTCACCATTCCCAAGGGACAGCGATCCATGATCGAAGATCATCTGTTCCAAGGACAGTTACCCAAACGTTTGATCGTTGGTATCGTCGAGAATACAGCCTTCAACGGAGCTGCCGAAAAAAATCCTTTCTACTTTCAACACTTTGGCGTGTCCAAAATCGAAGTCAGTCGCGATGGCAAGACCTTGTGTACCCGACCTTTCGAACCTGACTTTACCAAGAAGAATTACTTGAGATCGTACTTGTCCCTGTACGAAGCCACCGGACAGTTAGGAACCAATACCAGTCACGGTATTACGTACGAGGATTATGCAGGAGGCTACGCTTTGTGGGCTTTTGATTTCACTCCAGACCAAGGCAGCGACGAGGGACATTTCCACCCTATAAAATCCGGCCAGATTCGTGTGGAAATTCAGTTTAAAGACCGAGACCCTGATGAAACGGTGAACGTCATCCTGTATGCAGAATTCGATAATACCATAGAAATCAACAGTTTGAGAGAAGTCATCCTAGATTACTAGAAACCATGGAAGACTGTTATCCCTCTTTACCTAGTGGAGAAACTTTTAGTGTTGGATTATTGTTAAAAAATGTTAGAGTTGTTGTTGTTTAGTGTTAAGTGATTTTTGAATAAAAAATGTTGTGTTTTGAAAAAATTGTTTGATGTTATATTGTTGGATTATTGTTAAAAATGTTAGAGTTGTTGTTTAGTGTTAAGTGATTTTTGAATAAAAAATGTTGTGTTTTTAAAAAAATGCCTTTGTCTTTTGTTTAGCTATAAGAATGTTGGATTGATGCTCTTTCATTTCTTACTATCCCTCTCATGACACTCACTAAACGTTGCGACTCAAAAACCGTGTGGGGGATGTTTTCCTTCACGTCTGCGCTTTGACTTTAAGAACCGGGGTTGTTTCCAGTCTAACCATCCATTGTCGACTCATCCTCCTAAGAAGATGTGCTCCAAACTAGCTAAGCTCAACGAAGCCTACGTGAATTTGCATAGGGTCAGACACAGTCTGATACCGAAGCCAGAAGAAATAGAGAATGTGAGAATGTTAAAAATCACTGAAGACCTGATAGAAGAGCTCTTCAGAGAAGAAATGAACAGGGAAAAAGAAGAATGGACAGAGAAGTACAGACTTCAGAGACAGCAGCAACAGCAGCAACAACAACAACAGCAGCAGCAACCTGAAGCTGACAGAGGCTTTGTCGATTGTCGTATCGACACCAAAGAGTTCTTCTTCTCTTTTCGAAGAAGCAGACCTATCGCCAGAAAGTCTATCCTCAGAGTACATCGCATTCTTAGAAACTAAAAAAAGAATGCCATAGCAAATAAAAAAAAAAGCCCTTTTCAGGGCTACCCCAATACTCTAGAAAAGAAATAACAATCCATTTGCCAATGTGTGTAGGTAGAGTAGTGTGAAAATAAACACTAACTCTTTTTTAAAAAAATGTGAGGGTATGTGTTTGTGTGTTTGTGTTTGTAAGTGGTTAAGTAAGTTGGCATGGATAGTAGATCAAAATGATGTCTTTTTTTTTTTGGTGTTTGAGGTGTAAATTTGGGGTTAGATTGGATTGCTTTGCATATGTGGATAGTCTATTGAAGTGATTTATAAAAAATTTTAAAATAGTGATGGGTAGCATAAAAGAGTGAGTGTTTCTTTTAGGTCCGCGCGTTGTTGTTTTTTGGTTATGATCTAGGTAAGATCAATTTTATGTTTTAGGGGGGATGTTTTCCATCACGTCCGCGCTTTCACTATAAATTGAAACTCGCTGGGCAGTCTAGCTACCCTTGTTGATTGATCAACACAAGAATGAATAGCAGAATAAGCAAACTTCTTGAACTCCAGATACATCTGGAATATGTCAGGCGCCTGTTAAATGAACTGGCCGCGGAGGCTATAGTAGAAGAGGAAAGAATGAAGAACGAAGAGGAGGAGAGAAGACAGAGGGAAGAGGAGGAAAAGAAACTAGAAGAGAGGATGTCGTACAATATTCCCGAGACAGAGGATTGGGGTGTTGAAGCGAATCATCCTCCCTCTGCGCTCCCCAGAAGAAAGGTGAAAGGAGACTGGGGAAGAAGATGCGTGTGTGGCGCCAGGCCAGGAAGGTGCAACCATTAGATAGGTGCATCTGGAGTTCAAAAAAACCCCAGCCCTTTTAAGGGCTACCCAATACTCTAGAAAAGAAATAACTATCGATTTGCCAATGTGTGTGTGTGTGTGTGTGTGTAGGTAGAGTAGTGTGATTATAAACACTAACTCTTTTTTCATAGTGCGAGGGTATGTGTTTGTGTGTTTGTGTTTGTAACTGCTCACGTACGATTGTGTGGATAGTAGATTATGGATTTTGTTTATTGTTTCTTAGCGTATGTGGAGAGTATAGTTTGGGTTTTGTAACCGCTCACGTACGATTGTGTGGATAGTAGATTATGGATTTTGTTTATTGTTTCTTAGCGTATGTGGAGAGTATAGTTTGGGTTTTGTAACAGCTCACGTACGATTGTGTGGATAGTAGATTATGGATTTTGTTTATTGTTTCTTAGCGTATGTGGAGAGTATAGTTTGGGTTTTATTATATGAAATGAGAAAAGTAAGGGGATGTTTTCCTTCACGTCCGCGCGTTGCTGTTTCTTTGGTCATGATCTAGGTAAGATCAATTTTATGTTTTAGGGGGATGTTTTCCTTCACGTCCGCGCTTTCAGTATAAGAACCCACCACGTTTGTCGTTGGAACCATTCTACAAAGAAGATGGCTTCTAACCAAATGGACAAAATACAAACCTTGCAAGACGGTTTAGACAACTTAGGAATAATGGAACAGATGCTAATAAGACTCGTTGAAGAGCATTATTCCTATAGTCCCCATCGTGTAAAGATGGAAATTAATAACTTAAGAAAAGCAAAGGACAAGATTAGTGGTGTAATGAAAGAGATAAAGGAGGAGAAGGAGGATGAAGAGGAAAGAATAAGAATACGCAAATGGAACGAAAAAATTGAAAAAGAAGAAGAAAATGAAAAGAGGAAGAAAGAAGAGGAGGAAGAGAAGAAGAAAGAAGAGGAGGAGAAGAAAAAAAAGAAAGAAAAGAAGAGTGTAGGAGATAAAATAAGAACTTGGTGGAGAAAAAGAAGAAATTAGAAGAAGAAGAAGAAGAAGAAGAAAACCCAAAGGCCCTTTTCAGGGCCAGCCATATTTCTCGAAAAGAGATAGCCTTTCAATTGCCTACCCCCTTTTTTAAATTTAAATTTAAATTTAAATTTAAAAAAAACTTTTTAAAAAAAAAAAAAATCCCATATTCAATTCCCCTTGTCCCTAGACAAACCCAAACTCTATTCCCATGTTAATTTCCCCTTGTCGCTGGACAGACCCACACTATAGTTCCATGTTAAATTCCCTTTGTCGCTAGAGTGACCCACGATTTATTCCCCATGTTAATTCCCCTTGTCGCTAATCTGACCCACGATTTTTCTCCATGTTAAATTTCCATTGTCGCTAATCGTTCCCGGGGGGGGGGGTCTGTAATGCTAATTCCCATTGTCGCTAATGTATCCCACTTAACTACTTTTGTCTGACTTAAAGATCGCGTTTTCGACACTTAAATGGAAAGTCGTTTTTCCATGAACTTTTTATCAGAAGATGTGTGTGTGTGTGTGTGTGTGTGTGTGTGATTTTAACGTAGCGTTAACAATTTTTCAGCCATATCGCTTCGATGTCTGCAGTGTAACAGTTTATAGTGATGTCTAGCTATCTCTACTCCTTGCAAATAGATGGCTATGTCAACACGGGATTTTCGCCAGTAGACCTGTTATGATACCTAGTTGTTCCTGAACGAACAGTTGGTGCCAGTGTTGCAGCTAGTATAGCTCTCACGATGGCTGTCTTAAAAAGGTTGCATCGCTAATCCTCCTGAATGAATGCTCAATCTGACATGCAGTTTTCATCCAGAGACACCCAAAATGTGCACCAAATGCAGCGATTTTGAAAATCGTGTTGTAGATGACAACTTTCTGAGATAGATTTCAGCAGTCAGCAGTTAAAGAGAAGAAGTGCTGTTATCTTGAATTCGCTGAAAAATGTTTCGACCGGCAGGGCGTCAATCCCTTCGAGGGACCCTTGTAGGACACACGGTACTAATTCAGTTCACATAGTAAACCTACGCAAACACCATGATATTAAAACATAAATAACTTAATTTTTTTTATGCTTATGACCAAATCTTTATTTGTCAGTATAGATGAAACATGGATGTCGGCTTCTGTGTAGAGGAAAGGATATGAGCCGCGGCATTTTCTGGACCTGCATGTGTTTGAAACATGTGCTTTCAATTCCGCACCAAAGAGTCCGGTGCTAATTTTAGCAATGAGTGTTCCAAACTCAAGACTTTTAAAGGACTAAAATTCCATTAATAAAACAATGTCTCTATTTTTTGTCACTTACAACTTAGATAAGCTCTCAAAAGATTCTTTTTCCAACAATATAACTTACATTATTAACCAATTCTGGTCAGCCTAATCCATATATACATATTTTAGGTTCACCTATTTCCAGGCTGATTCCCATTTTTCCATACCATTAGTACCGTGTGTCCTGTACTGCATGAGCTAGAAGAAATCCCGCCATTGATAATACTTTTGTAGCGGTGTTGGCGGTAAAAAGTGCGTCAAGATGTGTGTGTGTGTGTGTGTGTGTGTGTGTGTGTGTGTTAGGTAACATATATCACATCAACTTAGACGTGATAATATGCGCCCCTCGTTCCTAGGTTGCGAAATGATACTGGCAGGTAAGCATACCCTAGCAGAGAGAGAGACAGACAGTATGGCGTGTGTAAGTGAACGCTTTGTTTGATTTACCATGAGATGTACAACATTGCTAATAAAAGGAAAAGAGGATTGTCATTTTCCTTTTAATTAAAAATGTACAAGAGTACATGGGTACCCGCAAAATTAGTTTTGAGTGTGAGGCAAACATGTAGAGGTCAGCTAATAATTTCAACGGATGTAGGTCAAAGCATGTTTAGTGGTGAAACCCACCGTTTGCGCCTGTGTGAGGGCGTTTCCGAATGAGTAGTTTATCATTGATAAGGGAACATACTGTATACACATATTTTATTTATACCACATATAAATACACATACTTACGTTTCCAATAGTTGTTATTGACGACAGGAAACTGCTTTGACGGAAGAAGTGGAGCCTTCGCCTCCCTTCCAAGTGTATCCTCTACAAATTATAGTTTTGAAGCTGTTGTGGCTTATTACAGTGTGGAAATTGTTGATTTTACTCTTTTTAGCGTCAACTTTTATTGCTATCGACTAAATAAGTAATGGAGACGTCATTGATGTAATCATGGAATCTCTTTTTAAATGAAGAAAGTAAAGCACCGTAATATTCCCTGACTAGCATCCGAAACAGTGAAATGAGTGGAAAATATGGTAGCGAAATGACGAACAAAAAAAAAAAGAAAAGAAAGAAGAACCAATTTAAACATTTGATTATCTACAGTTGATTAAAATCATTTACCATACTACTGCTTTCTCTCTCTCACCAATTTAAACATTTGCTTATTTACAGTTGATTAAAATCATTTACCATACTACTGCTCTCTCTCTCTCTCTCACCAATTTAAACATTTGCTTATTTACAGTTGATTAAAATCATTTACCATACTACTGCTCTCTCTCTCTCACCAATTTAAACATTTGCTTATTTACAGTTGATTAAAATCATTTACCATACTACTGCTCTCTCTCTCTCTCTCTCTCTCTCTCTCTCTCTCTGTACAATGGGTATACTTAGACCGATCAACCCCATGCTCCTATATGGCGTCGCCAATGGATAAGACATTATGGACATGTGTAGTATACAGAAAGATAAATATTATCTCGTTGTCATTCTAAAGAGGGAATAGTCTTCAAGAAAATCGCTGCATTACTACGAGCTCAACTTCACCACGATTAAAGTTAAATATGATATCGAAGACGTCAACGAAAGAGCCGCAACATTGCAGGAATCAATTCATAAGATCATTGCTACAGCAACTGACCATCATTAAATCGCCTGGCAAATACAAGTAATTCGTAATGTGAAAAGAACTATGCAGAGAACAAAGCGAAGACATCATTCTCTGTTGCCAAACCCAACCAGTCTTTAAGAATTATTGATTGCAGAAGACAAAAAGAACACTTTGAGAGGCGATACTTTCTTGATGTATGACAGAGGTCCAGGTCTTCAGCGAAAACTGATTTTCCTTTCTCAGTATAGTGTAATCTTAATCTGATAGCATAATCTCCTCAGATGGAAAATTTAAATCTGGTCCACCGCTCTTTGAACAGGTTTGCAACACCCACGCTGTAAAGCCCAGTGCAATGATCCCCATTGTTTTTGTAATAATGACAGAGCGCCATACAAACTCCAAAGTTGTTGTACATACAATTTGGACATATTATATAGAAGTCCCTTAATGTTTGTAAATAAATATAATGCACACTTAATTATTAACATATTTATTCTGAGAACAACGATCAGAAACCTGGCGGTATCGCAGCAGGGTGGAGAAAACCATTTTAAAGAAGTACCGAGCACGTGTCAGCGTGTTTGTATTTAGTGTCACGTGACTACAACATTGACATGTGCTCTCTGCCCAGTAAATCTGGTTTTCTTCAAATTGCTGCACCATGAACAGATTTTCGGTCGTTGTATTCACAATATATGTATTGAGAAGTTTTTTTTAAATTCATTTTTCTAAAAAAAGCTATGTGACTTTAATTTATGTGTTCGACTTGTTTTCCTACAGCGACACTAGAAATTGTTTCTTGTTGATATCACGTGATTGCGTGACCTCTGATGTCATTGACTTGTAGGTTGCGACGGTTGTGTAGTCACGTAACTAGAAATGCAAATAGCCAGATCCAGGTAAAATTTCAGCAGTGATGTACGTTCGTCTCGTCTGACAGCGGATTAAAGACAGAACGAATGCTATGATCGCAATTTCTGAGAAAATAAATTATATTCCTATCGATTTAATGCAGGTATATATCGATGAAAGGTCGTTCAAGTTTACTGGGCCGGCTAGTAAGCGGCTACCCCAGGCCGACACCAAATGGTGTCGGCGAATTCCAACTTTTCGATAGGAATGGATTCTGACCCTACACCCCAACATAAATATCCAAATATCAAAAATGGGGTGACGTTGGTGAGAGGAAACTGAGACTATGAAGATCTGAACAAGCAAAACAAAATGTAATTAAAATGAGTCATCATATGAAAAAACTTTCTTACTTAATTTTGTGTCGTGTTCAGATCGTACAGAAATAACAGTGTGAATACAATGGGTATGGAGAATTTATACATTGCAAATGGGCGTGCATGTCAATGCAACATCAATGATTTGAACCATGGGTCATGAAATAGGACATGTAATTCCCGTCCTTTACAGCGTAATTATATAACTAATCACGCCTCAGGTTTGTGTTTATATATATATTTTTGGTGCTATTTTAAAATTTATTTGCGCTATATTTCACAGCCGATTACCTTGTCACTAATAATTTTGAAGTTTTCCATAGCGTCCTAAGTATCGGCATTGCTGTCATAAGTATTATAAATTGGCTCGAAGGCAATTTTGCTTTTAAATATCAGAAATTAAACTTGTCAGAAACTCAGCCGATATGAGTTGCTTCGCTGTTAAAAATAATCAGTTATAACGGTCTATACTCATTCTATACAATACCAAAAAGGACCGAATTAAATGGTCATGGTCAAAACAGGTGAACCTCTGAAAATGCGTAGCGCAAAAGACAAAATTATAAGTATAAAACTATTTATATGCTGTAATCTATATATTGTTTCACGTATCCAGTCAATGTTTATGACGTCATTTCTTATCTTGTCTGTTGTTTTTTTGTTGCTTTGTCTTGTCAACATGATTTGAGATATATATATATATATATATATATATATATATATATATATATATATATATATATATATATATATATATATATATATCTTAGTGCATTTCAACATTAGTGACATTTACAAGTCATTCAACAACGTATACATTGTGAAACAGCCATCAGGAATATAATGTCATTACAATAGCAGCAGAATGTATTCATGAGAAACAAATTTTTACTAAGTATATAAAACAATATATACTAAGTATAGGAAACAATCTACTAAGTATAGAAAACAAATTCTACTAAGTTTAGGAAACAAACTTTACTAAATATAGAAAACGAATTCTACGAAATATAGAAAATAAATTACACTAAGTATAGAAAAAAATCTACTAAGCATAGAAACAAATTCTACTAAGTATAGAAAACAAATTCTACTTAGTATCGGAAACAAATTCTACTAAGTATAGGAAACTAATTCTACTAAGAATAGGAAACTAATTGTACTAAGAATAGGAACAAAATTCTACAAAATATATGACAAAATATTCTACTAAGGATATGAAACTAATTTTACTAATTATAGGACACAAATTATACTAAGTATAGGAAACAAATTCTACTAGGTATATGATACAGATTTTACTAGGTAAAGGAAACTAATTGTACTAAGTATAGGAACAAAATTCTACAAAATATATGGCAAAATATTCTACTAAGTATAGGGAACTAATTCTACTAAGTATAGGAAACAAATTCTACTAAGTATAGGAAACTAATTGTACTAAGTATAGGAACAAAATTCTGCTAAGTATAGGAAAACAATTCTACTAGGTACAGGAAACAAATTCTACTAGGTATAGGAAACAGATTTAACTAAATATAGGAAACAAATTCTGCTAAGTATAGGAAAACAAGTCTACTATGTATAGGAAACAAGATTCTACTTAGTATAGGGAACTAATTCTACTAAGTATAGGAAACAAATTCTACTAAGTATAGGAAACTAATTCTACTAAGAATAGGAAATAAATTCTAAAAGGTATAGCAAACACATTATGTTAGGTATAAGAAACACATTCTACTAGGTAAAGGAAACAAATTATACTAAGTCTATTAATCAAATTCTATTAAGTACAGGACAGATATTCTACTGAGTATAGGAAATAAATTCTATTCAATATTGGAACCAAATTCTACCAGGTACAGGACATACATTCTACTAGGTACAGGAAATAAATAAATTCTACTAGGTATAGGAAGCAAATTCTACTAACTATAGAAAACAAATTAAATTAAGTATTAAACCGTGTATGATAAAATGTCTTTTGGGGGTACTGGTAAAATCAATTTAACTTCATTTATTGACATGTCAAATTGTGGGCTTATCTTGTAACATACTTTAGATGACAACTAACCATGTCTCTCTGACTGTAGATAAAATATAACCTTGTCTCTCTGACTGTAGATAAAATATAACACTGTCTCTCTGACTGTAGATAAAATATAACCCTGACTCTGACTGTAGATAAAATATAACCCTGACTCTCTGACTGTAGATGAAATATAACCCTGTCTATATGACTGTATATTAAACATAACCCTACATCTCTGACTGTAGATAAAACATAACACTGTCTCTCTGACTGTAGATACAATATAAACATAACTCTCTGACTGTAGATAAAATATAATCATGTCTCCCTGAATGTAGATAAAATATAACTTAACCCTGTCTCTCTGACTGTAGATAAAATATAACCCTGTCTCTATGACTGTAGATAAAATACAACCTTGTCTCTCTGACTGTAGATAAAATATAACCCTGTCTCTCTGACATTATATAAAATATAACCCTGTCTCTCTGACTGTAGATAAAATATAACCCTGACTCTGACTGTAGATACAATATAACCTTGACTCTGACTGTAGATAAAATATAACCCTGACTCTCTGTAGATAAAATATAACACTGCTTCTCTGACTGTAGATAAAATAAACCCTGACTCTCTGACTGTACATAAAATATAACCCTGTCTCCCTGACTGTAGATAAAATGCAACCCTGTCTCTCTGACTGCAGATAAAATATAACCCTGACTCTCTGACTGTAGATAAAATATAACCCTGTCTCTCTGACTGCAGATAAAATATAACCCTGTCTCTCTGACTGCAGATGACATATAACCTTGACTCTGTGACTGTAGATAAAATATAACCCTGTCTCTCTGACTGTAGATAAAATACAACCCTGTCTCTCTGACTGTAGATAAAATACAACCCTGTCTCTCTGACTGTAGATAAAATACAACCCTGTCTTTCTGACTGCAGATAAAATATAACCCTTTCTCTGTGACTGTAGATAAAATATAATCCTGTCTGACTGTAGATACCTATAAACCTTGTCTCTCCAACTATTGTTAATAAGTTAACCTGTCTCTTGGGCTATAACTAAGATTTAACCCTGTCGCTCTGACCATAGTTAACATTTAACATGGTCTCTGTGACTATTGCTAGCATTTAGCTCTGTCTCTCCGATTATCGTTCACAATTAACCCCGTCTCGCTGACTATAACTAACAATTAACCCCGTCTCGCTGACTATAACTAACAATTAACACTCCCTCTGATATAACTAACAATTAACACTCTCTCTGATATAACTAACAATTAACAGTTTTTCTGACTATAACTAGCACTGAACCCTGTCTCTCTGATAATTTTTACGTTTAACCCTTTCTCTCTGACTATGTCTAATATTTAACAGTCTCTTTGACTATATCTAATCATTAACAGTCGTTATAACTATAGCTAGCATTTAGCTCTGTCTCTCTGACAATCGTACACAATTAACCCTGTCTCGCTGACTATAGTTAACAATTAACCCTCTCTCCCTGACTATATCTAACATTTAACTCTTTCTGACAATTTTTACATTTAACCCTTTCTCTCTATGTCTAACATTTAACACTGTCTCTTTGACTATATCTAATCATTAACAGTCTCTATGACTATAACTAGCATTTAACCCTGTCTCTCTGATATTTGCTCTTCTCGGGGTCGGTCGTTCTTCCGGGCATTTCCAGGGTTCTTCCTCCACCAGATATACTGGCCACCATGTCTAGCCTATCGAGAGCTTTAAAAAAAAAACCCGTTAAACTCTACAGCAACAACAACAACTGACTATAGCTAACAATTAACACAGTCACTCTGACTAGCTAGCTAACAATTAAATAATAAGCTGACAATAAATCCTGTCTCCCTAGAATTTTGATCCAAGGTTAAGTTACCATAATGTAAATAATATACTTCTGGTTCAAAGTTTATTCGTTGTATTCATGTATACCCAAAAAAAATCCTGGACGTAATTACTACCTCAAATAGACATCACTGTTATGCCTTACCTTCCATGTCCATGCACATTTTAACATGTACATCGATTTTGTACGGGAGACTTAACTGGTCGTAAGACCGGAAATTATATTGCCGATGCTAGTGAGCAAGAGTAAGTTTGATTTTGCCAATGAGATACATAACACATTCACCTTTGTCTTCGTTTTTCCATTTCTTCCGAGAAACTAAGCAATTTCGTTTCCATGTGTTAATTGTCTTTTGTAATTTGTGTTATGCTCTCTACTAAAATAATTTTGCTGTACTTCGTTAAACATAAGAACTTTGCTTAATTTTCGTCACTTCTCCCCAAGTTTGATTTTTAAAAAAAGTTGTAGGGGTTGGGGTTGGAGTGCCCTTTTAGCCTATGTTTTCTTTTTTAATTCATTAAACAATGCATTCAGCTTCTGCAGAACTTTCCTCTACAATATTTTTAAACGCTAGAATATTTTCTTTTGTCTTTCCATTTTTAACATTTTAAGTATTTATTATGCCTCTTGATCTATTGGAAGGGGGAGGGGCAATAAAAGGCACTTCTTATGGATGCAGCTTGTTTAAGTAGAGGTAAAACAAGTCACCTGGGTATGCAGCGGATGTTTCCTTAGTATCACGGACAGAGTCTGGGTGGATATCCTTTCCAACGAACTATTACTAAGAATCGGGGTTTTCACACTTTAAGGGTTCATCTATCATGAATGATGTCAATATCTACTGGACGTCTTCTTTCTTCGTCACACAATGAACTAAAGCTAGTTAAAAGTTCTTTTCAACCCTTCTTTGTTCATAGCTTCCAATTAATATGGTTGTTTTTCAAATGCGATCAATTCCACTTGTTCATTTGTTTTTTTAAATTCATGGATGATGCCTCAGACGTTCAAAACAATGGCACATGATGCACATACACACTAAACCCACAAACACACTTATGTACTATTTCACAAGAGGGTAGTCATAGTGGGGGCGATTTGGTTTGTTTTTCCTTTGGCAATCATTGAGCAATATCTCATTTTCAGGAGATAGGGGCGGGTCTGAAAAGGTGTATACATGTATGACTTTTACAAAACCAAAATTTAAACCACGAGCGTGTTTTTATGGCATAGTATGAGTAAATACTGTTACCATTAGCATTTTGTTTCCAGATAGACCGAAGACTGTATTCCTGACAAGTATAAACACTCCATGTACGATGCATAGCTACCTTTCTCTCCATCCTGTTTATTGTATAAAGACCATGGTTACTCAAGTTATGCCATTTTCAAAAATCGACCAGAAACTTTAACTTTCTCTTTTTTTGGTTTGGCGCAAAGATACTATGATCAGCTTAAGATTACCGCCTAAAATGAGAATTACGAAATGAGAATGGAAGAAAAGAACATATCAATTAAAATTAAAAGTGATATAACAGTTCAATTTGAAAATCTAAATGACAATTTATGATGAAAATTAAATTAAAAAAATAAATAAAAAATATTAATTGAAAACGAAGTTAACATAATTAAACTTAAAATGAAATTGAAAAATAAATGCAAAGTAAAAAAAAAATTAAATAAAAATTGGAAAATCCAAAACTAAACAGTGAATATCGAAAAACAAAACGAACATTAAAACTGAAATTTAGGTTGCGAATATTAAGAACATGAAATTGAAAGAATCAACAAAGCTGAATAATGAACATTGAAAAGAATGAATATAAAAGAAAGAAAATTAGAAAATGAAACTTAAGAAATGAAAATTGAAAATAAAACGTGAATACTAAATTGAAAGTTTGAATTATGGATTATTGTCCAAATGCCGCCGTTTATCATACATTTCTCCATTCTTCCAATCTAAACTTAAGTTTGGAAAGAAGAAAATGATTTGTTAAAAAAGCTATCTGACATATACCGTACTTTGAAATAATCAAAATATTAGGTTTGAACGAAGTTCTTATAATTATTTGAGAATTAAAAAATGCTACCCCTTAATTCAGCCAAACAAGTCGCTCGTAATTCTTTTATTTCTTTTTTATATATTTTTTTGTGGGAATGCGACAAATTCCGTTGGTGACTAATCTAATAACGACCGCTCCGGTGGTCTAAGGGTTACGGCATCCGCCGCGGATGCGGGAAGTCACGGGTTGCAGCCCCGGCTGAGTCATCCCAAAGACTTATAAAATGGTACTAACGGATGCCTCGCTTGGCGCTCAGCATTAAGGTTAGTTCTAGGACTGGTCGGCCTGGTGTCAGGATAATGTGACTGGGTGGGACATCATGCTACATGTCTGCGGTATGATGCCTCATTTCTAAACATCACTATAAACTGCCACACTGCAGACAGTAGCGATATGACTGAAATTTGTAAAGCTACGTTAAAAGTCCAAATAACACACACACACACACACACACGTGCGCGACATTCGCATGTGGCGCACAAATTGATTCGAGAGGCAAGCCTTCTTTTTTAAGTGAATCTGAGAAGAAAAAGCCTGCGTTAGATAAATATAAGACTTGGGTGAATATTGGTGATCAGCTGGGACTCTTGGATATGTTGAAGTTTGAACTTAGGTTGAAGACAATCCGACACAGCGTGGTGTTCATTTCTTACCATTTACAGCTGTGACGTCATAAAATATTGTGTTCCAGCTTTGGATTGAAATCGGGTTACCAACGGATGTAGTTGATCGACACCGGAATAATTCGTACACATGTGAAAAATGACAGGGTTTCGTTGTTCGAAGTAGAAATTACATGCCTGATAATGTGATGAAATGTCGATGTTATCTAGTTTTAAAAGAGCCCAATGATTTTTAGGAACAATATCTTCCAAGATTCAGTATTATTCAGATGATTTGGCAAATACGACTTTTTGCACAAAACGACGGCACGAGATTTGTTTAGAAATGATAATATTAAAAGTACAATTGTAAAACGAAATGGAAAACCAGATAATTTTAAATAAAAATTTAATAATCAAATTTGAAAATAAAAATCGAGAATGAAACTAAAATAAAAATTGCAAAACTCCAAAACTTTTATATCTGAAACAAGTTTTGAGTTAGTGGTACCTTTACAACTGGGCTTAAAACATAATGGTCGACATCTTCTGCGATGGCAAACAGGCCAAGGCACATAATTACTTAACCACCCATACCTTCGTGTGTGATAATATAAAAGTATATTTCCGTGTACAGTGTGTGTAAGTACCCATACCCTTGCTTATGTATTGTTACGTGTTTAGGCAACAATAAACAGTAACAAAGAAAAAGTGAAGAAAACAAGCTTAAATTTAACAAATAATTTATTTCCCTGGAAAAACAATGTAAAAATGAGGAAAATAACTTATGGTTTTAAGAATCAAATCCAAACAAATCCAAGAATAATCCAGGAATTAAATATTATTAGTAATATAATGTTCTATTGAATTTGAGTTCGAGTCCGGACGAAAATCCAGAATTAAAGGCGATGACGTATACTGTAGTCACTATATATCGCTGATGTGTCTACAGTTCTTTGTGAACCACGGAAGAGAATATAATCCGGCGTTTGAATTTCCGAATAAATATTCAAGAAATGTCTTTGTCCAAGAATTCAGTATGAACACTCAAATATATCCAGGAAAAAGAGTTAAGAATTCCATAAAATAAAAATTGAAAACTTACAAGCAGATAATTAAATTAAATCAAAATAGAAATTAAATCAAATATACATAAAAGTATGAGCGCATGATTTCATTCTTCATTTTGTATTATGGCATCTAAAGTGATACCACATATACGCATTTACAAGTACTGATTGTATACATTCCTACCCCTTTTCGTTGCTAGTAAATACGCTGGATAGTAAATAACTGGGTGTTGTTTTCAATAACATATAACTAAAAAGAAAGTATGGTTTTGGTCGCTCTTGTGGCGTGTTGATATAGTGGAAGTGTTAGATAGTAGATAACTGGGTGCCTTATTGTACATAAATGGATAATTATCTGTCTAGAGGGCGTGTTAAACAATAGATAACTAGGTGCTGAAAAGTATGTTGCTGGATGGTGGTCAGTTCAAACGGCGTGTTGATGGTACAGTGTGGTTTTGGATAGTATATTGCTGGATGATGGTCAGTTCAAACGGTGTGTTGATGGCACAGTGTGGTTTTGGATAGAATGTTGCTGGATGATGGTCAGTTCAAATTGCGTCTTGATGGAACAGTGTGGTTTTGGATAGTATGTTGCTGGATGATGGTCAGTTGAAACGGCGTGTTGATGGTACAGTGTGGTTTTGGATAGGATGTTGCTGGATGATGGTCAGTACAAACGGCGTGTTGATGGAACAGTGTAGTTTTGGATAGGATGTTGCTGGATGATGGTCAGTTCAAATTGCGTCTTGATGGTACAGTGTGGTTTTGGATAGTATGTTGCTGGATGATGGTCAGTTCAAACGTCGTGTTGATGGTACAGTGTTGTTTTGGATAGTATATTGCTGTATGATAGTCAGTTCAAACGGCGTGTTGATGGTAAAGTGTGGTTTTGAATAGTATGTTGCTGGATGATGGTCAGTTCAAATGGCGTGTTGTTGGTTTGGTGTGGTTATGGAAGGGATGTTGCTGGATGATGGTTAGTTCAAACGGCGTGTTGATGGTACAGTGTGATTTTGGATAGGATGTTGCTGGATGATGGACAGTTCAAACGGCGTGTTGATGTTACAGTGTGGTTTTGGATAGTATGTTGCTGGATGATGGTCAGTTCAAACGTTGTGTTGATGGTACAGTTTGGTTTTGGGTAGGATGTTGCTGGATGATGGTCAGTTCAAACGGCGTGTTGATGGTACAGTGTGGTTTCGGTTAGTATGTTGCTGGATGATGGTCTGTTCAAACGGCGTGTTGATGGTACAGTGTGGTTTTGGATAGGATGTTGCTGGATGATGGTCAGTTCAAACGGCGTGTTGATGGTACAGTGTTGTTTTTAATAGTATGTTGCTGGATGATGGTCAGTTCAAATTGCGTCTTGATGGTAAGTCTGGTTTGGATAATATGTTGCTGGATGATGGTCAGTTCAAACGGCGTGTTGATGGTACAGTGTGGTTTTGGATAGTATGTTGCTGGATGATGGTCAGTTCAAATGGCGTCTTGATGGTAGTGTGATTTTGGATAGTATGTTGCTGGATGATGGTCAGTTCAAATGGCGTCTTGATGGTAGTGTGATTTTGGACAGTATGTTGCTGGATGATGATCAGTTCAAACGGCGTGATGATGGTACAGTGTGGTTTTTAGTAGTTTGTTGCTGGATGATGGTCAGTTCAAATTGCGTCTTGATGGTACCGTGTGGTTTTGGTTAGTATGTTGCTGGATGATGGTCAGTTCAAACGGCGTGTTGATGGTACAGTGTGATTTTGGATAGGATGTTGCTGGATGATGGTCCGTTCAAACGGCGTGTTGATGGTACAGTGTAGTTTTCTATAGTATGTTGCTGGATGATGGTCAGTTCAAACGGCGTGTTGATGGTAAAGTGTGGTTTTGGATAGTATGTTGCTGGATGATGGTCAGTTCAAACGGCGTGTTGATGGTACAGTGTGATTTTGGATAGGATGTTGCTGGATGATGGTTAGTTCAAACGGCGTGTTGATGGTACAGTGTGGTTTTGGATAGTATGTTGCTGGATGATGGTCAGTTCAAACGGCGTGTTGATGGTACAGTGTGGTTTTGGATAGTATGTTGCTGGATGATGGTCAGTTCAAATGGCGTCTTGATGGTAGTGTGATTTTGGATAGTATGTTGCTGGATGATGGTCAGTTCAAATGGCGTCTTGATGGTAGTGTGATTTTGGACTGTATGTTGCTGGATGATGATCAGTTCAAACGGCGTGATGATGGTACAGTGTGGTTTTTAGTAGTTTGTTGCTGGATGATGGTCAGTTCAAACGGCGTGTTGATGGTACCGTGTGGTTTTGGATAGTATGTTGCTGGATGATGGTCAGTTCAAACGGCGTGTTGATGGTACAGTGTGATTTTGGATAGGATGTTGCTGGATGATGGTCCGTTCAAACGGCGTGTTGATGGTACAGTGTAGTTTTCGATAGTATGTTGCTGGATGATGGTCAGTTCAAACGGCGTGTTGCTGGTAAAGTGTGGTTTTGGATAGTATGTTGCTGGATGATGGTCAGTTCAAACGGCGTGTTGATGGTACAGTGTGATTTTGGATAGGATGTTGCTGGATGATGGTCCGTTCAAACGGCGTGTTGATGGTACAGTGTGGTTTTGGATAGTATGTTGCTGGATGATGGTCAGTTCAAACGGCGTGTTGATGGTACAGTCTGGTTTTGGATAGTATGTATCTGATCAAGAGTAGATAACTGGGTGATGGCTATTCCAAGAGGAAGGTTGATGGCATGATTTGAATGAAGTCTGGCATATATTTTGGTTGTTAAATTTCCAGTTAGAGGGCGTAGAGACAGGTGATGTTAAACATATGGGCTTTTTTAACATTACATTTCAAGATTGCGGACTTAGAGATTCAAAATTTTACACCTATGGATATTTTTGAACATTACATTTCCCATTAGTGGTCAGAGGCGTAAATAAAAAAAAGTATAGCCTCGATGTTAAATTCCCAGATTTTTAATTCACAAGTGGTCCAGACTGCAGATACAGTTCCTACTCGTTGGAATTTGGATCTTTATATGTTAATTTCCATGGACTCGACTTTTCGCATATCGATTCCTTTTATATTTTCTTCTCTACTTACAAGTTCTTTAAGCTTTGACCACTAACAGAGTTTCTTATTTATCTAGTGCATATTTTAAAATGTATATTTTGTTTAGAATAAACATTTATTACAAGTGATATACATTATATTTTTTAAATTTGGGGGTACAAATTACTTTTTATTATTAAGAAAACTATTTTATACTATGGTATATCTACACTAAAGCTTGTAGTATCATGTGCGTGCGAAGAGCAAAACAGATACACGTTAGCCAAAAGAACAATTTCATCTTCTACGACATAGATATGTTATTATCATCCATGCGACAGAGAAATGTACCTGTTTTGCTAATCTTACTTTTCCTATCTTAACCTGGTTATCTCAGTCAGGTCGTCTCAGTCATGGTGTTCTCGTGCTATAACTACTTTTATAAAGAAGTCCTTGTTGTCTTTTGCTTTGCCTGTCAGAGTTGTTAAAAAAATCCAGCAACAACAACAACAAACAGCAGATATATAACAAGGATATGAACTTATAACGCAACTTAAGGACACACACACACACACACACACACAGAGCTATTTGATAGGGCTCCAGATACACAGGTAATACACATTACTGGCTACACATATCCCAACTCTCTCAAGAACTGCTGCAAAGCCTGCACAAACCAGAAATGTGGCATTTCGGACTGGTTTATTCTTTGGCAAATACTCATCGTCCGCTCCAGGTAAATCAAACATAATAATGCGATTGCAAATGAAAACTCCTGCAGTTATCAACCAGACTGGTTCATTCATTACGCCACATACTATTCCACTGGACGATCTCCATGTGGCGTATTATTACACCAGTGATAGCAACTCTTGCCATATTTCCAGGAGAAGAAAACATAAATTTACAAGAAAGTAATGAATTAGAAATTTCTTCAGTCAATACACACTTTCTTAGAACTGTACCCAGTAGGCCTAGTGTACTGCACACTATCGTACCGTTGCCTACCATAGAACGTTTTTCCAAATTAGAACTGATGAAAGTTAAACCCTAACCATATACAAGATAATAATTAATTATTGTTATTTTCAGATGACATCGATCGATTCAACTGATAATACAGTAATAATATCAAATATTTTTATGTTTCTATTTTCATATGCGTAGAACTGGGCGGTATTTGTGTAAACAATAACACGTTGCTCCAAGTCGTGCGTTGTGCAACGCTTCTACCGATTAACATGACAATTATAACTTTTTCAGGACTTTTTTCTTTTCTTTTCTTAGGCAGATCAATCAGTTAAATTCTACATAGATACATATTCATGTTTTCATCAGAGAACAAGACCTGATGACTTTTATCTAAAGTAATAAACAATGATAGTAGCGTAGTAATACTGTCTATGTTAAATCTGTTAAATATATTGCAAGACCAAGACTACATACCAAAATAAGGCAATCCCAGTCGCAGTGTTACATTTTTTTGTCTCCACCACTCGGCATAGCCCAGTGGGGAGACAAATAATATAACGCCCTGACTAGGATTTCCTTGATTTCGTCCAAACCTCAACATAGATTCCATTAGTCTATGTGAAAGCTATTAAAAGCAGATTGGTTTGAAAATGTTCAAATGGTCAGAACACATTCCTGTAAATGGATTATTTCGTTTACCATATTCAGAGTCGACTGCGAGACCATTGTACAGTTTCAGGTGAAACGTAAAAAATAATTGCATCCAAAACTGTATAGACTTTGTAATCATTGGCATTATAACGTTAAAATTAGACTCATTGCTTGTACAATATGCAATGGTGATACTTGTAAGAAGACTGAGACCGAATGGGTATGGATTAAGTGAAAACGCCGAACACCCTGTACGTTATTATTATAAAGTATGTCTCCATCCCCCAACCCCCACCCCCACCCCATCACCAATACTAATGCAACAATCAACAGTAAAAAAACGAAAGAGTATGTGTGTGTGTGTGTGTGTGTGTGTGTGTGTGTGTGTGTGATTTGGATTTTTAACGTAGTTTTAAAACCGTTTCAGTCATATCACGAAATTTTACTAATAAAAGAGTAAACAAATTACACGGAGTATAGGGTAGACTGAAATATGTCCGGTCGACTTTAAAACATCTTAATTCTTTTTGCAAATTGTTTAAACAAAATTTTAATAAAATTATTTCCAAATTGTAAAAAATATTGTAAATAACACCTAATGTTAAAAAAAAATCCACACAGTCGCCATCAACACATTTACAATGTAATACCCTGAGTTCACTTTACAACACCTCACACTTGCAATCCAACACGCCATTCTTGGTTCGTAAAGGTTTTTGAGTACCCGACGGCCAATATGTAAGTATTGGATAGTAGGTAACTAAATACTGGATAGTAGATATCTATTCCCATGTAAATAAAAGACCCTTTGTTTCTGGGTCTTCGACCTCTACTATTTATGCTAATTGATCTTTATTTACTACATGCGCCACTATAATATACACTTAAACTCGGAGTTCAAATTGTAAACAAACTGAGTTTGCAGTAAGAGAACACTCTTGATTGTATACTTTTCTCATTATCATTTTTTATAATATCCCTGTAAGTCAGTCTTACAACCACCAATAGAATTGCAATTTGGTTTATGTAAGCCGGATTGTGAGTTGTTCAGATAATAGAGTCTGGTGAAGCTATTGCTAGAAACAAGAGGCTAAAGAGGTAAATAAGTAGCTCAAAATATTCTCTCTTTCTTTAAGAGGCATTAATAAATAAACGAAAATATATGGAGAAAAAAACCCAAATATGAATTGAAAGATCTGTTCAAAACACTAATCGCTTCTTCATAAATTTCTACTGTATCCACTTATGACATTGGCAATGACGTCAGTTCCGATATAACGCCATGCATTTCTGACTAAATATCGCTACCTCATCAATCTTGCCAGTATATTCGTGGGATTCTTGGGTACGTCATAAATCAATTTTACAACTTGATACTCACTTTAATTTGCGCCTAACATCGTCAATTGCACAGGTTTAGGAAAATGTTTAAACTGTACTTGCCGTTATGCTGTTTAATTGAAATATAGTATCTAGTCATTTGATCGAAAATTTAAATTTGAAACTTGACCGTTAGCTTCAGAATTACTCTATCCGGAAGAATACAGAATTAGCTAAACTGGATTCCTGATCACATATTATTCCATGCTTGGATAATTTTTTTAATTTTATTTTTTTAAATTTTTTAAAATTTACTTAATAAGCGAGTATGCAATGCAGAATGATTTTTCCTTTGTTGGTTTTCAGGACACTTATTCGGATTTCTGTAATTACGATTGTATTTTATGCAGGGTCTTCAATAGCAACGGCCCGGTAAATAAGTCTGACGTCACACGGAGTTGTTTCTTGCCATCCCACGGTTGCCTGTGATCTAGCTTGGTTCTTCCAGAGTTTACTGAGGTACCACATTGAACTGAATCCCATTACTTTCTGGAAAAGTTGCCAAGGAGACGATAGTGGCGTTCTTTGAGCAACACTTAATTTCATGGACGAATCTGGTCCCAAAGTAAGCATTATTGTTGTTATTTTTGTTCTAGGGTTTAACGCCATTTTTTAGCACAAGATAGGCTATTCATGATGGCCAGTATAACTGATGGAGGAAGAACCCTGGAAAACCCAGGGAAGAACCACCGACCCACGAGAAGCTGCTGGCAGGCTTTCCCCACGTACCCACGCTAGCCGAGCCTTGGACTCGAACCCACGCAGACAGAGGTGAGATGTAAGTGATCCGGAACGGTGAACACTTTAGACCACTCGGCCACTCGGGGCCCCGAAACTAAGCATTACTACATAATAATATATAAATTATATTCTTACAGCATATTTTAGAGATGTGTCCAAGGCAGCTGACACAAGCAAATAAACATACTTAGCTATTTTAAATGACAGATGTTTCAATATTTTTAATGATTGGATGACGAAACTGAATCAGTAAGAAGCACGTCTGTCACAAATATAACTGCCATTTAATGAAAGGGCCTTTGTGCCTCTACTGTGCTTGTTCGTCGTACGTGACACGATTCCCGTACCCGTCGCACTTAGGAAGATTCATATGATGGAAGTACGAATATGATGCAAGCCAGAAATTATGCATACAGAATACTTTTCGTATAAATAAAACTTGTTATTTTTTTGTTTTTGTTTAAAAAGTGCACATCGTAAAACAATGGCGACCACTATAAGAGTGCAAAATTTCTTGCCTATAAAGTGTACAAGTATGATGCCTAGTGAATTTGAGTCTATAAAGCGTAAACGTCTGGGGCCAAGTGATCTTGAGTGTCAGTCTATCAAGGGTACACGTCTGAGACCGTGTAATCTTGAGCATCAATCTATAAAGCGTACATAGTTGAGGCCTTGTAATCTTAAATATTAATATATAAAGCGTACACACCTGAGGCCTTGTGATCTTGAATATTAATTTATAAAATCATACACGTTGGAGACCTTATGATCCTGAGTATCAATCTATAAAGCTTATACGTCGGAGGCCTTGTTATTTTGAGTATCAATCTATAAAGTGTACATGTTGGAGGCCTTGGGATCTTCAATATTAATCCATAAAAGCATACACGTTGGAGACCTAGTGATCTTGAATATTAATCTATAAACCGTACACGTTGGAGACCTAGTGATCTTGAATATTAATCTATACAAGCATGCACGTTGGAGACCTTCTGATCTTGAATATTAATCTATACAAGCGTACACGTTGGATACCTAGTGATCTTGAATATTAATCTATACAAACGTACACGTTGGAGACCTAGTGATCTTGAATATTTATCTATACAAGCGTACACGTTGGAGACCTTGTGATCTTGAATATTAATCTATACAAGCGTACATGTTGGATACCTAGTGATTTTGAATATTAATCTATACAAGCGTACAAGCTGGAGACCTTGTGATCTTGAATATTAATCTATACAAGCGTACACGCTGGAGACCTAGTGATTTTGAATATTAATCTATACAACCGTACACGTTGGAGACCTAGTGATCTTGAATATTAATCTATACAAGCGTACACGCTGGAGACCTTCTGATCTTAAATATTAATCTATACAAGCGTACATGTTGGAGACCAGGTGATTTTGAATATTAATCTATACAAGCGTACACGTTGGAGATCTAGTGATCTTGAATATAAATCTATACAAACGTACACGTTGGAGACCTAGTGATTTTGAATATTAATCTATACAAACGTACACGTTGGAGACCTAGTGATTTTGAATATTAATCTATACAAGCGTACAAGCTGGAGACCTTGTGATCTTGAATATTAATCTATACAAGCGTACACGCTGGAGACCTTGTGAATTTGAATATTAATCTATACAAGCGTTCACGTTGGAGACCTAGTGATCTTGAATATTAATCTATACAAGCGTACAAGCTGGAGACCTTGTGATCTTGAATATTAATTTATACAAGCGTACATGTTGGATACCTAGTGATTTTGAATATTAATCTATACAAGCGTACACACTGGAGACCATGTGATCTTGAATATTAATCTATACAAACGTACACATTGGAGACCTTGTGATTTTGAATATTAATCTATACAAGCGTACACGCTGGAGACCTTGTGATTTTGAATATTAATCTATACAAGCGTACACGTTGGAGACCTTGTGATCTTGAATATTAATCTATACAAGCGTACACGTTGGAGGCCTAGTGATCTTGAATATTAATCTATACAAGCGTACACGCTGGAGACCTTGTGATCTTGAATATTAATCTATACAAGCGTACACGTTGGAGACCTAGTGATTTTGAATATTAATCTATACAAGCGTACACGCTGGAGACCTTGTGATCTTGAATATTAATCTATACAAGCGTACACGCTGGAGACCTTGTGATTTTGAATATTAATCTATACAAGCGTACACGTTGGAGACCTAGTGATTTTGAATATTAATCTATACGAGCGTGTACGTTGGAGGCCTAGTGATCTTGAATATTAATCTATACAAGCGTACACGCTGGAGACCTTGTGATCTTGAATATTAATCTATACAAGCGTACACGTTGGAGACCTAGTGATTTTGAATATTAATCTATACAAGCGTACACGCTGGAGACCTTGTGATCTTGAATATTAATCTATACAACCGTACACGTTGGAGACCTAGTGATCTTGAATATTAATCTATACAAGCGTACACGCTGGAGACCTTCTGATCTTGAATATTAATCTATACAAGCGTACATGTTGGAGACCAGGTGATTTTGAATATTAATCTATACAAGCGTACACGTTGGAGATCTAGTGATCTTGAATATAAATCTACACAAACGTACACGCTGGAGACCTAGTGATTTTGAATATTAATCTATACAAACGTACACGTTGGAGACCTAGTGATTTTGAATATTAATCTATACAAACGTACACGTTGGAGACCTAGTGATTTTGAATGTTAATCTATACAAGCGTACAAGCTGCAGACCTTGTGATCTTGAATATTAATCTATACAAGCGTACACGCTGGAGACCTTGTGAATTTGAATATTAATCTATACAAGCGTTCACGTTGGAGACCTAGTGATCTTGAATATTAATCTATACAAGCGTACAAGCTGGAGACCTTGTGATCTTGAATATTAATTTATACAAGCGTACATGTTGGATACCTAGTGATTTTGAATATTAATCTATACAAGCGTACACACTGGAGACCTTGTGATCTTGAATATTAATCTATACAAACGTACACATTGGAGATCTTGTGATTTTGAATATTAATCTATACAAACATACACGTTGGAGACCTTGTGATCTTGAATATTAATCTATACAAGCGTACACGTTGGAGGCCTAGTGATCTTGAATATTAATCTATACAAGCGTACACGCTGGAGACCTTGTGATCTTGAATATTAATCTATACAAGCGTACACGTTGGAGACCTAGTGATTTTGAATATTAATCTATACAAGCGTACACGCTGGAGACCTTGTGATCTTGAATATTAATCTATACAAGCGTACACGCTGGAGACCTTGTGATTTTGAATATTAATCTATACAAGCGTACACGTTGGAGACCTAGTGATTTTGAATATTAATCTATACGAGCGTGCACGTTGGAGGCCTAGTGATCTTGAATATTAATCTATACAAGCGTACACGCTGGAGACCTTGTGATCTTGAATATTAATCTATACAAGCGTACACGTTGGAGACCTAGTGATTTTGAATATTAATCTATACAAGCGTACACGCTGGAGACCTTGTGATCTTGAATATTAATCTATACAACCGTACACGTTGGAGACCTAGTGATCTTGAATATTAATCTATAAAAGCATACACGTTGGAGACCTTGTTATCTTGAATATTAATCTATACAAGCGTACACGTTGGAGACCTAGTGATCTTGAATATTAATATATACAAGCGTACACGCTGGAGACCTTTTGATCTTGAATATTAATCTATACAAGCGTACACGTTGGAGACCTTGTGATCTTGAATATTAATCTATACAAGCGTACACATTGGAGACCTAGTGAATTTGAATATTAATCCATACAAGCGTATACGTTGGAGACCTAGTGATTTTGAATATTAATCTATAAAAGCATACACGTTGGAGACCTTGTTGTCTTGAATATTAATCTATACAACCGTACACGTTGGAGACCTAGTGATCTTGAATATTAATCTATAAAAGCATACACGTTGGAGACCTTGTTATCTTGAATATTAATCTATACAAGCGTACACGTTGGAGACCTAGTGATCTTGAATATTAATATATACAAGCGTACACGCTGGAGACCTTTTGATCTTGAATATTAATCTATACAAGCGTACACGTTGGAGACCTTGTGATCTTGAATATTAATCTATACAAGCGTACACATTGGAGACCTAGTGAATTTGAATATTAATCTATACAAGCGTACACGTTGGAGACCTAGTGATCTTGAATATTAATCTATACAAGCGTACACGTTGGAGACCTAGTGATCTTGAATATTGATCTATACAAGCGTACAAGCTGGAGACCAGGTGATCTTGAATATTAATCTATACAAGCGTACACGTTGGAGACCTAGTGATTTTGAATATTAATCTATACAAGCGTACACGCTGGAGACCTTGTGATCTTGAATATTAATCTATACAAGCGTACACGTTGGAGACCTAGTGATCTTGAATATTAATCTATACAAGCGTACACGTTGGAGACCTAGTGATCTTGAATATTAATCTATACAAGCGTACACGCTGGAGACCTTGTGATCTTGAATATTAATCTATACAAGCGTACACGTTGGAGACCTAGTGATTTTGAATATTAATCTATACAAGGGTACACGCTGGAGACCTTGTGATCTTGAATATTAATCTATACAAGCGTACACGTTGGAGACCTTGTGATTTTGAATATTAATCTATACAACCGTACACGTTGGAGACCTAGTGATCTTGAATATTAATCTATACAACCGTACACGTTGGAGACCTTGTGATCTTGAATATTAATCTATACAAGCGTACACGCTGGAGACCTTGTGATCTTGAATATTAATCTATACAAGCGTACACATTGGAGACCTAGTGATCTTGAATATTAATCTATACAAGCGTACAAGCTGGAAACCTAGTGATTTTGAATATTAATCTATACAAGCGTACACGTTGGAGATCTAGTGATCTTGAATATTAATATATACAAGCGTACACGCTGGAGACCTTTTGATCTTGAATATTAATTTATACAAGCGTACACGCTAGAGACCTTGTGATTTTGAATATTAATCTATACAAGCGTACACGCTGGAGACCTTGTGATCTTGAATATTAATCTATACAAGCGTACACGTTGGAGACCTAGTGATTTTGAATATTAATCTATGCAACCGTACACGTTGGAGACCTAGTGATCTTGAATATTAATCTATACAAGCGTACACGCTGGAGACCTTGTGATCTCGAATATTAATCTATACAAGCGTACACGTTGGAGACCTAGTGATTTTGAATATTAATCTATACAAGCGTACACGCTGGAGACCTTGTGATATTGAATATTAATCTATACAAGCGTACACGCTGGAGACCTTGTGATTTTGAATATTAATCTATACAACCGTACACGTTGGAGACCTAGTGATCTTGAATATTAATCTATACAAGCGTACACGTTGGAGACCTAGTGATCTTGAATATTATTCTATACAAGCGTACACACTGGAGACCTTGTGATCTTGAATATTAATCTATACAAGCGTACACGTTGGAGACCTACTGATTTTAAATATTAATCTATAAAGCGTACACGCTGGAGACCTAGTGATCTTGAACAATAATCATTCATTTTAAGGATTAGCTTGGTGTTTAAGGAGCAGGAACAGCTTGGTTGTTACGGTTCGGTCCATCAGCGAAGCAAATACAGCTTGGTTATTATGGCCTGTCCATCTGAGAAGAAGATACATATTGGCTATTAAGGTCAGGTCCATCCTTCAAACAGACACAGCTTGGTCATTAAGGCCTGTCCATCCGAGAAGAAGATACAGCTTTGTTATTAAGGCCTGGTTTATTCTTCAATCAGATACAGCTTGGTTATTAAGGCCTGGTCCATCCTACAAGCAGAGACACCTTGGTTATTAAGGCCTGGTCCATTCTACAAGCAGGTACAAATTGATTATTGCCTGTCCATCCAAAACACAGATACAGCTTGGTTATTGAGGCCTGTCCATCCTACCAGCAAATACAGCTTGGTTGTTAAAGCCTGGCGTTCCTGCATTGTGCACGGCTTGTTTCAATTTAATAATTCTGCCATACTAAGTGCGAATTCTAATATCAGTCAACGTCTGCCTAATACGAACACCATCAGCTGAGTCTTTTAGAGATGTCAGGAACGGATGGTCAGTATATTCTACATGTATTGTCCTAAAACAACACACAATCGCACATGTATCCAAAGCTTTTAGCCAAAAAAAAAAAAACAGTTTTCAGAATGACATTCTTCTGCGATGTTACGCTGAAATTTCATCCTTCTGTGATCAAACGTAGGCAATTGTGCTAAAATTACATCCTTCTGTGATTAAACGTAGGTAATTAAGCTAAATTGACATCATTCTGTGATCAAACGAAGGCAATTGTGCTAAAATTACATCATTCTGTGATCAAATTTAGGCAATTAAGTTAAACTTACATCATTCTGTGATCAAACGGAGTCAATTAAGCTAAAATGACATCATTCTGTGATCAAACGGAGGCAATTAAGCTAAAATTACATCATTCTGTGATCAAACGGAGACAAATAAACTAAAATGATATCAGTCTGTGATCAAATGGAGGCAATTAAGCTAAAATGACATCACTCTGTGATCAAACGGAGGCAATTAAGCTAAAATGACATCACTCTGTGATCAAACGGAGGCAATTAAGCTAAAATGACATCACTCTGTGATCAAACGGAGGCAATTAAGCTAAAATGACATCATTCTGTGGTCAAACGGAGGCAATTAAGCTAAAATGACATCATTCTGTGATCAAACGGAGGCAATTAAATTAAACTTACATCATTCAGTGATCAAACGGAGGCAATTAAGCTAAAATGACATCATTATGTGATCAAACGGAGGCAATTAAGCTAAAATGACATCAGTCTGTGATCAAACGGAGGCAATTAAGCTAAACTTACATCATTCAGTGATCAAACGGAGGCAGTTAAGCTAAAATGACATCACTCTGTGATCAAACGGAGGCAGTTAAGCTAAAATGACATCATTATGTGATGAAACGGAGGCAATTAAGCTAAAATTACATCAGTCTGTGATCAAACGGAGGCAATTAAGCTAAACTTACATCATTCTGTGATCAAACGGAGGCAATTAAGCTAAACTTACATCATTCTGTGATCAAACGGAGGCAATTAAGCTAAACTTACATCATTCAGTGATCAAACGGAGGCAGTTAAGCTAAAATGACATCATTCTGTGATCAAACGGAGGCAGTTAAGCTAAAATGACATCACTCTGTGATCAAACGGAGACAATTAAGCTAAAATGACATCACTCTGTGATCAAACGGAGGCAACTAAGCTAAAATGACATCATTCTGTGGTCAAACGGAGGCAATTAAGCTAAAATGAAATCATTCTGTGATCAAACGGAGGCAATTAAGTTAAACTTACATCATTCTGTGATCAAACGGAGGCAATTATGCTAAAATGACATCATTCTGTGATCAAACGGAGGCAATTAAGCTAAAATGACATCATTCTGTGATCAAACGGAGGCAATTAAGTTAAAATGACATCAGTCTGTGATCAAACGGAGGCAATTAAGCTAAACGTACATCATTCAGTGATCAAACGGAGGCAGTTAAGCTAAAATGACATCATTCTGTGATCAAACGGAGGCAGTTAAGCTAAAATGACATCATTATGTGATGAAACGGAGGCAATTAAGCTAAAATGACATCAGTCTGTGATCAAACGGAGGCAATTAAGCTAAACTTACATCAGTCTGTGATCAAACGGAGGCAATTAAGCTAAACTTACATCATTTTTTGATCAAACGGAGGCAATTAAGCTAAACTTACATCATTCTGTGATCAAACGGAGGCAGTTAAGCTAAAATGACATCATTCTGTGATCAAACGGAGGCAGTTAAGCTAAAATGACATCACTCTGTGATCAAACGGAGGCAATTAAGCTAAAATGACATCACTCTGATCAAACGGAGGCAATTAAGCTAAAATGACATCATTCTGTGGTCAAACGGAGGCAATTAAGCTAAAATGACATCAGTCTGTGATCAAACGGAGGCAATTAAGTTAAACTTACATCATTCAGTGATCAAACGGAGGCAATTAAGCTAAAATGACATCATTCTGTGATCAAACGGAGGCAATTAAGTTAAAATGACATCAGTCTGTGATCAAACGGAGGCAATTAAGCTAAACTTACATCATTCTGTGATCAAACGGAGGCAATTAAGCTAAACTTACATCATTCTGTGGTCAAACGGAGGCAATTAAGCTAAAATTACATCATTCTGTGATCAAACGGAGGCAATTACGCTAGAATTTAATATAAAAAATGTCATATTCTTGTGAGTTTTTATTCCTAAGCAAATCATTGACTATTTGATAGTAGACTATTTTCCTTGCACATGGCTGTAATAATTGTTTTCAGTGGCCACATATCTTCAATTTAATTTTACAGCGAACATTGTTGTATGGTACATTCAGTATCAAACGCATGATACGAACAATTGAAGCATCACAACGTATCATAAACCTAGCATAAACAGGATCCCACCCCAAAAATGAATGCTTTGCGAAATAAAAAAGCTATGATCACTGAATGTATTATCTAAAGGATAGGGATGAGGCGTGGAAGTTCGATATAATGGAAAAAGTTATAACCCGATCCAATTTGCTCACGTCGACGTATCGAATAGCATATGTCTAAACCAGTTGACTCAAAGTCAAACCACCCCGACGGCCGCACGAGCGCATTTTCGACGGCACAAGGGCCGCACCACCTTTGTTATCTCTCATGATACCTTGTAACGCAAATCATTTTGTGGGCCCCAGGATACAGCTTGGCGAGCCGCGTGTTTGAGACCCCAGGTCAAAACTAATACTTTATCACGTTGATAAATTGCTTTTATTAAAACTTAGCATGTATATAAACCACGCTAACCTGAACTAACTGACTCACCCAATTAATTACTCAATTATTGTTTACATAATTAGTTCGCTTAACCCTTACTTGAGTTTATTTACTATGAATAAGCACTGCCTGACCTAATCGTAATCTCATAACATTGATCAATAACTGATCCTTACGTTTACAAACGTTGAAAATGTACAATAGGCTGACTCCAACAACATGAAATACATTTTAAATCGCATATCTACAGATTTAAAAAAATAAAAATGATAGTAGCGAGAATTGTTTTTTACATGTTTCAGTTTAATGTTTCAACATCAGAAATGAAATTTAAAGTGTGTTCAGTTAAAGACACGCAGTTGATTGCATGTATTATTTAAACGGGTTATGTCTGTCTACACTGAAAGGATATGTCTCTGACAGCAATTAATAGATTAGTTGTTCGCAGTATATCAATATTCGCTGTATTTTTGAACAGGCTTTACCACACAATGTTCCAATAGTTTAAGAGGGTGCGCGTGTGTTCAGTTGATATAGATACGACTCTGAGGTCTTGAACTAAGTAACAGATAAGAATAAAAATCAACAAGATTTGTAAAATTTAACAAATAATTTATTTCACTAGAATACAAAGTGAAAAAATCAAAGATAACTTAGAGCATGGCGAATGAAATCCTAAATAGCCCTAAAAGTTCTATCACAAGCAAAAAGTATCGACTATTCCAAATGACTTCAAGTGGTGTTCCAAATTGTGCTGATGTGCCAATAGTCTGGAATAATTTGACGTGCTATCAGTATCATATAGATAAAATCCACAATGTCTTTGAAAGAAGTCACAGTAATTCCTAAATATTTACTTGATCCTAATCTTTATGAGCACCTTATAATTCCAATTAATAATTGCAATAAATAAATCCTCTCAAATAATAATTGAACATAACTAAATGACTCCATTAAGACTGATGTTTAATATAGGATTAGTTAATTTTATTATTCTCTACCTTATATAAAAACTCAGACATAATTTCAGAACCATGATGAGAGTCAAATATTTGTTATGGACCACGTGACATTACACAATAGCAATAACATGTATAATGAAAGCAAATGATGACAGAGGAACAGATTGATTTTAGACATAAAGATGCATACACATCAAACATACATCATCGCCATATTACATACATACATACATACATACACTACAACATGATTTAAGACGTACATTATGAGAATATACACGCCGACATGTATATTATATAGTGTGCTGAGAAATGGAGTTCAACAACAGCTGCGACTTGATAACAAACACAGAATACATACAAAGCATAACTACATAATAGTGCTATAACCGGAAACATCCGTGACACATTGGTTTTTAATTTATAAAACCTAATGTTCACGCATCCAAATTTGCGTAAGAAAATAAAAGAATGATACAAGCAGTAGCAAATCCAAAAGCGTAGGGGTGGGGGTAGGGAAGCATAAACAAACAGACAAAGAAACGTTCTAGTTGTTTGGTGCTCATGCTTTAAGCATGGGTTTAGTGTGCGGGGGCGTGGGGTCATGTAACGCCTCTGAAACTAGAACAGTAGAATGCGTACGTTAAGCAGGGTACTTGTTCGACCAGTTCAGTGCACGCTCGTGTTGTTCCGTTTGCTTTTTGTTGTTGTTGTTTTTGTTTGTCTGGTTTTGTAGGTCTTTTTTGTTGCTCAAATGTAAGATTGTCCATTTATATAACAGTTTTGTGATTAAATTTAAATTTCTTTTTGTTGCGCCAGACTTTGCCCGGTGGATACCAGCTTGACTCCAACGTCGGCCCAACGTGACTAAATTACTTTGTCCCAACGTCATTTTAGATGTTGGCCTTCTGTTGGCTCAACGTATTGGGATAAAGATGGCGTGACGAATCGTCATATAATTGTGAACTGGTGCATACGATGGTTTTACAATGCTCAGCGTTGGTTCAAGGACTAATGATTGAAACGATGATGGGCCAACGTCATTTAGCCACGGAGGGCCAACGTTTGAGACAGCATTGGTAAAACGTCGGCCTAACATTGGGTTGCTATCTGGAATGGGCTCGTAGTTGTAATTTTTCTAACATAGGTGTATTCTTCCTAATACAAAAATGTCATGCTAAAGTAAATAGTTCAGTGTGGATGAATACTAAAGTGAATGAACGCAGAATTTCCATTTAATGTTAGATACACACAAATGCGTTTTATTGCATTCATTTGTCTTCAAGCTACCGCACACATTTCACTTATGGTTGCATCAAACTTCATGAGAAACTCTATGTCATCTCACTGCAACCCGACAGTGTCGTGACAGTCGATCTGAGTGACCCGAATAAGAAAACCCTTCTACAGTTTTTCAGCCAAAGTTAATGGTCTGTCACATATCTGAGTTTGGTTTCATTCCACTGGAAACGTTCAAAAGTTGTTGAAAACAGCAGGGAATGAAAGCTACTTTGTGTTTGTTAAACGTATATTGCCCCCTTGCTGTTAAACATGTCTATAGTTACAATAACATATTGCAAGCAATCTAACGTATTCCCTCAAACCAAACAAACCTTAATCCAAAAGGATATAAACCAAATGCAAGTTTCAAAACGTGTTTTTATAGCATGTATCTTACAGAAATGCATAACAGCATGCGAGCTGTGCTAAATTGGCTGCCTCAAGTGGTTGGTGCATAACTGTACGGAACAAAATTTTCTTCCGAGTTTCAAAGTTACTAAATAGGTAATGAGTTGATTTGTTCTACATGAAAAATCGACCATGAAGCTCTTTACGCCTAGTTTTCTTATTCGAATTATTGTTTTACAAGCTTATACAGATTAAATATTATTTTGTATCAGGCCAATTTCATTTTATTTTATCAGTTTTTGTGCAAGGGCCTTATTTTCTCACTAGCATACCGATAAAAGATATTTATTTGTACTTCAGTGACGTGGAAACAATGACAAGCGCCTTATTTTCTCACTGGTATACCGATAAAAGATACGTATTTGTACTTCAATGACGTGGGAACAATGGCAAGGTGTCACGGAATTGTGTATGAGCTATATCAATATGTATATGTGATCAAAAATGTACTGTGGTTTCGTTGCCGCGTACAGTGTCACCCGAGGGTGGTATAATTTTTCGGCTCTAGTTATTTCGAAATACTGAACGAAACTCAACCCATACTGCATGTGCAAATTGCCTGCAGCGAAAACCTAAGTACCTAGCTGCGCATATATGTTACAACTAGTATACATATAGAGCAAATTCTTAATAATCGAATTACATTACGACGAGTCTTGTCAGGAAGCTCACCTCTTTACGAAATACAATATTAGGTCGTCCAAAGGAACGAGGTCAGAGACTGAGTTTTCCCGTGCGATAAAAAAGGAGAGGTAAAACATTACTATCTGCTGTCACGCAAGCAACACTAGGTCATACACAACAGTACACCAATATTATTTTAGCCATTACCGTGGTTTTAAATTAAGCTATTTCTTAATAAAGCCCTTTTAAGAGCTATTAACCCCCAAGAAAATGGCCACTAATATAAACATGCATGTAAGCGGCGAGGCATTCCTCAAGCAATTTTTTAAGACAGAGGAAGAAGAAATTGAACAAGGACGCCTTTTTAAGGCATGCCGTGACCCTTGGGCACAAGCAATCGATTACTCCGAGGTAAACAGCACTGAACGACCTACCACATTGGAGATCATAGCAGCCCTAGCTGCTAGAGGGATTAACTCTGAAAACATGGATACACTGTCTAACATTGGGAGGGGAATTTTCATCCTATATCCCAATAAGAAAGAGCTTCTATTGCCCAAAGGCAATATAATCATGTGCGAGAGGGTGGTCAAAGTGACCCCACCACCACCAATCACAAAATTAATACAAAGAAAGTTTACCGACATCTACGTGTCAAGATTTCCAAAAGAAGTCCCTCTGGAAGTATTCAGTGAAGGATTTGAAAAAAGAACTGGAATACTTGTCTACAATACAAAATACGATACATATAAGGCAATCCCAGGGCTCTGCACCGGGAAATTTATTGTAAGAGTAAACTGTCAGGATGCTGCACACATCCCAGAATTTTTCAAAATCTATGGACTACCGGTCCAAACCTGGTTCTACGATTGCCACATGGTACGCCCTTGTGGCAACTGTGGCAAAAAGGGTCATGATAAATGGCGCTGCACTTACAACAAAAGCAAACAACAGAATACCAGGATGAGCTAGAAATTATTGACTTAGAAAATGAATGTGATGACAACTCAGTAACACAACAGAACACAACTTATGCACAGGTGGCAAGTGCAAACCCACCAACAACCAAACAGAACTCACCAAACACAACATAACAAGAAGAACAAGAATTAGATACAGAACCAGAAGACGAAATGTTGGTTGAGGCAGAAAATGACGAAACACCAACTATCACACCACAAAATCATAACACCAGAAAACAGTGACATGGAGACTAACACAGCACCAACTACACCAGCAACACCATCAACCTCAAGACGCAGAACAAACAAACGAAAAGCAAAATCATCTAAACAAGAACACAAAAAGAAACTCACAAAAGAAGCAGAAAAAAACGACACTTCAGACAACACCAACACCAACAGAAGCAACAGAGACACCAATAACACAAGGAACAAAGAAAACAATAACATTGTTAAAGGAAATGACAACCAACAGCACTTATCCTCCCCATCTATGAACAACAAACAGCACCCGAAACATCATCACAAGCATCAGCTACACCACCAAACGATCACAACTACACAGCACCAAACTATGAAACTCCACCAACAAGCCCCAGGAAACAAAAAGTGCCTGAGGGACCCAAAAAAGACCAACCAAAACAAAACAAACAAAACACAGCAAAAAACACCACCACCACCACCACCAGAACAACAGAAGAAAGTAACATAATGAAATGACCATATAGTCACACATTTATAAATCAAAACTAATATAAACAATAGAAAACAAAAAACCTCGCCATATCATGGATAAAAAATGAATAAAAATACTCTCATGCAATGTTAACGGTCTAAATCCAAACAAAACAAACAAATTAATAAACTTAGCAAGAAACTACGACGTTATATGTCTACAAGAAATTCACAATATAAAAAAACTATTGATTACATTGAAGTAAACAGAGAACCAACTATATAGAAAGAATAAACAGTCTAGCGACCCATCCAGACTATTATTGGCAAGGCCTATACATTTACTGGTTTGGTTTCTTAATTCCACACAGAAAGGATATTTACAATAACAACAAACTAATCAAAATAATCAAACCACCAGCAACTCTCTATATAATAACCAAAAAACTAAAAATATACAAAAATAATAACGATCTATGGAACCCCACCAATTAAAAAAAAGAATATATGAAATAATTCGAGATTTAAGATTGCCAAAAAAAACAAAGTAGAAATAGAAAACCCCTTTTGAGCTGGGATGAAATTTGAAGCAAATGGACACAAATCAAGGATTTAAAGAAAAATTCTAATCTTTAATCCAACCTCCACGATGCGTGGTGGACAGGCGAAAAAGCCTTCGAGAAAAAAGAAAAATACCTAAATGCTCTTTATGTATAAAAAAATGTATGATAATAAAAAACACAATTTTTTCCTGTAAAAAGTTAAAATAAAAAAAAGAGAAGTAACAAATGAAATCTCCAAAAAGATAGGACACTTCAAAGAAGAAAACTTACTATACACAGATATGATTGCAGAAAAAATCTTTATAATAAAACAAACTTTATTTTAGATGCAATTGATCTAAGGAGACAACAAATATGAATAAATGACACCTAAAACCCGTTTTGGAATAGGCAACTATATGATGAGCTAGCTAAACAGCTCCTAACAAACATGTTTTCAATCACGTCCGCCTGATTGAAGATTTCAATCCCTTTTGTGAATAACATATTACATGCTAGCTAAAAATCAACAAACTAAGACATACACCTTGGAAGAGCTTTAAAATAAGATAGCCTGAAGGGAACCAAAAAAATATGTGTTATATTTATAACAAAATATACAATTTGACTGCCCTCTCGCCAAAACAATCACGGTTTTGGATCTAATAAAGAAATGAAAAAATAACAAAAATACAGGAAGTACTGGGTTTTATGCTCTTTAGGCGCTCAAAAGAGGAAAACCCAGACCCCCCCCCTCCCGTATCTAATAAAACAAATAAGACAAAACACTACATTACAAAAGACATTCTTATATAATGTACAGGTACCAAGGTACTGTGCAAACACTAAACCAACCAACAATTAAAGGTATATATATATATATATGTAGGGGCCCCGAGTGGCCAAGTGGTCTAAAGCGCTCACCGTTCCGGATCACTGCCATCTCACCTCTGTCTGCGTGGGTTCGAATCCAAGGCTCGGCTAGCGTGGGTACGTGGGAAAGCCTGCCAGTAGCTTCTCGTGGGTCGGTGGTTCTTCCCTGAGTTTTCCAGGGTTCTTCCTCCACCATTTATACTGGCCGCCATGTATAGCCTATCTTGTGCTGAAAAATGGCGTTAAACCCAACAACAACAACAACAACATATATATATGTATGTGGCACATGAAATATATTGCAAAATTAGGGACCCATTATTGAACGTTCAAGAGGGGAAGGAGATGTGGACCTGGGAGTTTATTTTGAAATAGAGAAATCACACATACATGTGTGTGTGCGTGTGTGTGTGTGTGTGTGTGTGTGTGTGTGTGTGTGTGTGTGACAGTATATGATACTGTAACACCCCGTGTGTTATATATCGAAAAGACCAGAGTTCAAGACTTAAAAGTGCTTTTTATAAATAATAAAGGTGAGATATAACATGCTTTTCAATCTCGCATAGTGACATTACATGAACACATTGTCTGTCACAACACTAAATTTCTGATAATATAGAGCAGGCTTGTTTGTCTAAATGCCACAAGAAAATGTTACAATACACCATGTTATGGTGAAACTAATTATATTAATTATTAATTAAATTTATTAGATTGGCTGTAAGACATTCTGACATAGTAGGGTGATCTCAGTGATTTTTAACAAATAGTACTAGTGTACTTAAGCAGTGTGTAGGGAGATAGCAGCGGCTTTATCAAGAATTATCTAATAATTAGAAAGCATTTAAATTGTAACAAGATAACCAGGTCGGATTTTGGATTTATAACGGAACACTTTTGATGGTGAAACAAATACAATGTTTAATGACGAATGACTTGAATGAGCAATTAATTATGATTAATATGTGCGTGTATATGATACAAATACTGGATCAATTAACATAAAACGCACAGACTTAATAATGAAAATACAATCAAATGACCTTACACAGTACAAGGACAAGGGGTGAATGATTCACAGTGATTTCACAACGAAACAATTGATGTGTTTTACTCAGATAGTAAACAAATGTAGTATTTTACTCATATAGTATAAAGTATTTACTCAAATAGTGAAAGTATGTAAACAAAATGGCAGATATACAAAGTATCTTTACAGTCCCCAAAATACTCTGGGTTTTACAAACCCCACAAATTAGCGCAAGGCTAAAAGATTACATGTATGGAGTTATACACTCCGTCATCAGCACACTCAGCTACCAGTCACAATGGCCAATTAAGTCAGTAGTATTCCAGGTTGGTCAATCAAGCAATCAGCGCCCACCAACCTCGGTCAACAACACCCGATCACCTGCTACTTGACCAGCAAGACCGTTTATTCAGCTCTACGGTTGCTGCTATGTTTCAGCTTCACCGCTGTTATGGTCGACTTCTACGGTTAGCTCTGCAGCTGGCACCACGTCGACTCCGACCACTCTGATAACTCATGTCGCTCCGGTCACTCGGGCCAGTCCGACCACTCCGATCATTCTGGTCATTCTGTGATCATTCAGGTCAGCTGAAAATACATCTAACACCGTGTACTAAGCATGACACGGGCATATACGATAAAATGTAATCACGTTATATACCGTAGGTTATACAGATTACATTATCGGCACAATTACAAAACAAACAGGTTCAGAAGTAAACCTAACCGTTCCCGACAAGAATCCACAGTACTAAACGTTTCTTAAAAATGCAGCTTTATATTGTTAATATAAACCCCTTGCTAAGTCACAAACTAGAATAGAAAATATTTGTATTACACTACGTAAACCGAAGCTACATAGCAAACATACAAAAATAAACGTGGTAGTACAATATTTTTAACTTATACACAAGAAATTAATGTTTAACATACCTCTACAGCTGAAGATGTGCAAGTCCTTAAAGTAGACCACTCACTGACAAGACGTTCCGTAAAGTGAAGATTTAATCTTACGGTGAGGCATTTATACTCAGACGAAGTCGTAATACATTGTCTGTGCGCTGGAAGCATTCGGTTTTTCCCACTGAAAGCACTTCGCACATGCGGCATAGAATAAACCAAACTCACTATTTCTAAATATTGTACAATATACATAAATCACCCTCGGATATCGTTGTACACAAAAGACGAAAGACGAGCACACGTATTTAATGAATAAAAGATACAATTCCGTGACATAAATTCAGTTGCAATCATGTAATAAATATATTTAAAATTTCTCATAATTTGATTCAGTTTTTGAATTTTAAGTGCCAAAGTTAATATCGGTTATGTAAAAATATATAATTTATGGTTTTAAAATACATGGCCGAAATTCTTTTCTACTTAGATGTTCATACATTGACAGCTATCTGCCAGTGTACGGTCTGCACTCGTATTTATAGACTCCTATTCACGTCACATGACCTTAGTTAGCCAATCAGTGTTTGTCCTTCTCAGGGTTATTCATGGCGGTAACCGAGTCAACTGGTCAAACTGCATGGAAAAATCCCTCTGCACACAAAATTTAGACAGAATTAAGTTGTCCTTTCAATGTCCGTGGTGTGCGTTTTTACTTTTAATCTTATTTATATATTCGTACATATGCTTCAGTAGAAATGAACTAGGCGGACAGATGAATTTCGATGCGAATCGAGCGAGACTACAACGTAATGCTCATGCAATGATTCGTAATACGGTTAGAAATAGTCCTTATTAAATGCATACTATTTCGCACATTAAAGTAAAATAACAAGTTCTACATAACCAAGAACTTACAATAATGAACAGTAACATTAGTTCTAACTTGTTGTTCAACAAAAGTCTGACAAGAGAAATGTGATTCTTCGGCTGGGAACATTGATTCCATCACTATCATGCATTTCCCCTGTTTCGGCAAAAAACTTCACCGGATGGTTGAAGTCACTAATTTATGGACTAACATCATGTTTCTGGCTTTGATATTCCAAAATCATGGAAGGTAATATAATTCATTTCCTAAACTATTCATGTGAAATTCCAGCAAGACACACGCATGTTCCAACATGGAAATGAATCTGTCGCAATAACAGTTAAAATGCGAACTTTTTTCTACTTAATGTTGGTGTCGCATGGCTTGTAGAACTTTTGATGTTTTTAGATAAATTCCTTGACGAATTCATTAATGCTCATGGCCACAGCGTGACATTACGAAGACCAGAGCAAGGTTTGATAGTCACATTTAGTATGAAACTTAGAGTACACATTTACAGGAGATGCCGATGGCGATCTAAATAATGGTGAGTAGGTGACATACGTTCAGGAACAGAAGTAATTCACACGTGGTACATGTTTTCAGTGACAGATAAAAATGACATGATCGAATATGCCAAAGTCTCTTTGGTCAAACATCATTTCACATCTCAGCTTTTAACATCATATAATCTTCACACATGAATACGACAATGTTTGTGCATGGAAAATATTGTGAACTGCCTCATGTTTTTTTCTGACTTCGTTTCACGTTTTTACATTGTCATTATTAGTATTATTTTTGGGAAAAGAATGCAGTTCTTAACAGTGCCAAGTATTTTTTTGTTGAGTTAGTTATTACAATACGTAAGAGACTTTGCAAAATTAGGGACCCACTATTGAACTTTCAAGAGGTGTGGCAAAAAAAAAATGCAGGCGTGGGGGATTTTTTTTTCAAATAGAGAAATCGGAATGTGCATATCTTGCTATTCGTAAAGTATCAACTCTAATTTCCTAGATTTTAAATACAAACTTAAATGAAAATTAATGAGGTCAAGAAACTCGGGGAAATAAATATAATAAAAAGCCGCAATACTTTCTCCAAAACCAGCGTTATTTGATACTTATATCTAATGAGCAATAATATAAGGCATAATGTAAGCTTCCTGCTACGAATCTATGATCTTAAAATAAGTAAACGGAAAATAGTGAAAACTAATAAGTTTTGTAAAATACAACGAATAATTTATCTGAGAACTATACTAAGTAAAAATTTGAAAAGAACTTACAGTATAGTGAAATGAATCCCAAATAATCCTGAAAGTTCTGTCATAAGTACAAAAGTATAGAGTATTCAAAATGAATTCTAGTGACATTCGGAATAAATTCCCAAAGTTTCAATGTGCTGAGGTACCAATAACCTGCAATTGTGTTGCTGTGCTAACTGTCTTGATGTATCACAGTGATAAAATCCAAAATGTCTCTAAATGAATTCACAAGAATTCCAAAACAGTGTATTACTCCGAAATTATTAAAGAGCATTTATAATTCCAAGCAATAATTTAAATAAGTAAATCCTCACAAAATAAATCAGAACACAGCTAAAAAAAATCAGATTCAAACTAGTCAGATGTTAAGATAGGAATAAAGAATCTCTGTTGATTTATCCCTTATTTAATAAAACAAGACACAATAATAGAACCAGATGAGCGCCTACCTGATTCATGTCATTTTTATAAACAACATATTACATAGCTAGAGCTTATCAATGAATTTAGATTATATTATTATTATTATTATTATTATTATTATTATTATTATTATTATTATTATTTGGATGTAAATATGTGTATGTAGCCATTTTTACCGTGGAAGTTTCTAGAATGGATCTTGTTTATTTTTTTTATGTGAAAATGACCCTCATCCAGGTTCTGCTATTGTGTCTTATTTTATTAAATAATGGAGAAATCAAAAGGGATTCGTTATTCCTATCCTGTTTGTCTGTCTGTCTGTATGTATGTATGTATGTATGTATGTATGTATGTATGTATGCATGCATGCGGAGATACATACTTGGATAAATGAATATATAAATGATCAGACAATAGTAAAATTAGTTTGTTCAAAATAGTTTATTATGAAACATAAATGCAGAACATTTATCTTTACATCTCATGTTCAGCTACATTAGATCAAATTCACTATGAACATAATATAATACATACAAAATTTCGTGCGTTGTTAAGAAATATTTGCAATGAGCTAGCTATGTAAAATATACCTATCATGAAAGTCAGTCTTGATGATTTGATGCATGCAGCTTTGTTATCATAATTTTGCTTATTACCATACCAAGCAACAAGGACAAACTGGACTTTTACGTGTGATCTACTTGATGAAAACCCTTATTGTTTTAAATGTTAACATTATTTTGTCCAATGTGTAATTCGCCAAACTTCAGTAAGGAAAATATGTGATATGTTCTTGTATTATTTTAACACGCCATGGTATGGTTCAGCTTTAGGCGTCTTTATTGTAACGTGACTGATGTCAAGGAAATTAAACTTTCTAAAGATACGGGATATCAAGAGAGAGAAGTAAGGAATCATTATTGCAGATAACTTAATAACTTTCGAAATGTCACCAATGTTGAAACACTTGCCGAAGTTTTGTGTAATTTCATGGGACTGTCTTTGCCGATTCACTTATTTTCTTTAGCAAAGAGTGAAAATAGTATAAAACTGCAGCAACCGTATAAGAAATATGTAGTTAAATAAAACGGGAATAACACGCACTAGTTGTCATATTAGATATGGGTAGAAGAGAAACAGAAATGGGAATAACATGCAGTAGTTGTCATATTACATGTGGGTGGAAGAGACATGGAAAGAAATAACCATGTTACTAATATAACGACGTGTCCACTTGCTCTTTTCTATGGAATGCTAAACCTATTGTATAAGCTGACAAATTATGACTCGACTTTTATACTTCATGAAATAATAAGAGACATTCACACATGCATGTGTCTTGTACTGAATCTCGGGTATAACTCTGTTTGAAAGATTTGTATATAAAGGGTCTTGGAAAGCAATATGACATTCATCTTCTGTTGTCATGGATATCGATCATGATTCTCTGAATATTTAGGACAATGAAAACACGAAAGTAATTTTCCACACTCTCCTCCTCTGTGTGTGTGTATTTTGATTTTTAACGAAGCTTAAACAATTTTTCAGTCATATCGCTACGATGTCTGCAGTGTGACAGTTTATAGTGATGCCTAGCACTGGGGCATCATGTCGCAGACATGTAGCATGATGTCACACGCAGTCACATTATCCTGACATAAGTCCGACCAGTCCTAACACTAACCTCTTAATACTGAGCATCAAGCGAGTTATATGTGAGTACCATGTTTGTAAGTCTTTGGCATGACTCTACCGGGTTCGAACCCACGACCTCCCGCATCCGAGGCGGACGCTCTAACTACTAGGCCAACTGAGCTGTCCTCCTCGTGGCAATAGGTGGTATGCTCGTCTAAAAAAATCATAAATTTAGTATAAAAACCTATTATGTAACCTCTTGAATTATAAATCAATATTCATACTCCCAAGTGTCAGCGACACGACTAATACGAGTGTGATCAATACAGCTAAAATTAGAAAGCTATGTTGCATGAAAAATTCCTAATTTCTTTTAACCACCAAAATGAGAGAGGAAAAAATGTTAAAAACTTCGACTAGAACTGCATTCGTACTGTAAGTACTAATTGTGACCTGGTTCCATATCAAGGTCACAACCAGTCTGCGACTAGAAGGATAAGATTTACCTCCACGTGAACATTTGTCCCTGCAGTAACTGCGGCAGGCGGCCATCACAAGGGAAAGCAGGAAACCAACCACAATGTAAACAATAGGCAATATATTGCTGTCAGATAAAAGAGATTCATGAAATCATATTTATTATCAACCCTTTATTACGCAAAGTGATAATTACAGATCGTACGTTATAGTCAAATCTGTTAATTCTGTCAAGTCAGAATCACTGATTCTACGTGAAAGCACAGTCTATTAATTGTGTAAAGCAGAATCATTGATTCTACGTGAGAGTCAAGTCTGTGAATCATGTCAAGTCAGAATCATCGATTCTACGTGAAAGTCAAGTCTATTAATTAGGTAAAATTAGAATCACTGATTGTATGTGACACTCTAGTCTGGTAATTAGGAGACATCATAGCTGAATGTACGTGAAAGTCTCGTCTATAGAGTCGGAATCACTTATTTTGTGCGAAAGTCTAACTTAATAATTAGATGCAGTCAAAATCATTTATTCTGCTTCAAAGTTTAACCTAGGAATTAGATCAGAATCACATTAAGTTATACTCCAGTACTTTGGCCAGATACATGAAAAGCTAGTCTAGTAATTCCGTCAAGTCAAAACATGTGATTGTATGTGAAAGTCTAGTCTCGAAATTAGGTCATGTCATAACTGATTATATGTGAAGGTCTCTTCTACTAATTAGGTAAAGTCAGAATCATTGATTCCGCATTACGAACTAATGTAGTGATTAGGTAAAGTTAGAATCAATGGTTCCGCATTACGAACTACTGTAGTGATTAGGTAAAGTTAGAATCAATGGTTGATTAAGTACAAGGCACTTATTGCACGTAAAAATCTAGTCTAGTACTTTGATTAAGTGCAAGGCACTTATTGCACGTGAAAATCCAGTCTAGTACTTTGATTCAGTACAAGGCACTCATTGCACGTGAAAATCTAGCCTAGTACTTTGATTAAGTACAAGGCACTCATTGCACGTGAAAATCTAGTCTAGTACTTCGATTAAGTACAAGGCACTCATTGCACTTGAAAATCTAGTCTAGTACTTTGATTAAGTACAAGGCACACATTGCACGTGAAAATCTAGTCTAGTACTTTGATTAAGTACAAGGCACACATTGCACGTGAAAATCTAGTCTAGTACTTTGATTAAGTACAAGGCACTCATTGCACGTGAAAATCTAGTCTAGTACTTTGATTCAGTACAAGGCACTCATTGCACGTGAAAATCTAGTCTAGTACTTTGATTCAGTACAAGGCACTCATTGCACGTGAAAATCTAGTCTAGTACTTTGATTAAGTACAAGGCACACATTGCACGTGAAAATCTAGTCTAGTACTTTGATTAAGTACAAGGCACTTATTGCACGTGAAAATCTAGTCTAGTACTTTGATTAAGTACAAGGCACACATTGCACGTGAAAATCTAGTCTAGTACTTTAATTAAGTACAAGGCACTCATTGCACGTGAAAATCTTTTCTAGTACTTTGATTAAGTACAAGGCACTCATTGCACGTGAAAATCTATTCTAATACTTTGATTAAGTACAAGGCACTCATTGCACGTGAAAATCTAATGCAGTAATTAGGTTAAGTCAGATTCTCTGATTGCAACCGAAAATCTGGACTAATTAGTAATTTGGTACTTTGTTCAAGGCGGAATCACTAATTGTTGATGAAAATATAGTCGAAGAGTTAGGTCAAGTCAGATTCGTCTATTGTACGTGATAGCCTGTCTGGTCGAGTAATTAGGACAAAAAATAATCACTGCCTAAACGTGAAACTCTAGTCTTGTAAATAGGCCAAATCAGAGTCACTTAATCATACGTGAAAATCTAGTCAACGAAATAGTCAAATCACAATAACTGTTTGTAAATCCATGCCTAATATAGCAATGTTCAGAATTACTGATTGTTCGTAAAAGTCAAGTCTACTAATTAAATCAAGTCTTATTCACTGATCTGTGCTTGAAATGCTAGGCTAACAACCAGTCAAACCAAATCATTGAATATACGTGAAGATCTAGTCACGGAATTATGTCGAGTTGCGATCATTAATTGCACTTGAAAGTTTAATTCAGTAATTAACTCAAGTCATGTCCACACAATGTACGTGAAAGTCCAGTTTATTAATCAGATCAAGTCAGGATCACTGACTGTAAGCAGGTGATTAGGTCAAGTCAGGATCACTGACTGTAAGCAGATGATTAGGTCAAGTCAGGATCACTGACTGTAAGCAGGTGATTAGGTCAAGTCAGGATCACTGACTGTAAGCAGATGATTAGGTCAAGTCAGGATCACTGACTGTAAGCAGGTGATTAGGTCAAGTCAGGATCACTGACTGTAAGCAGATGATTAGGTCAAGTCAGGATCACTGACTGTAAGCAGATGATTAGGTCAAGTCAGGATCATTGACTGTAAGCAGATGATTAGGTCAAGTCAGGATCACTGACTGTAAGCAGATGATTAGGTCAAGTCAGGATCACTGACTGTAAGCAGGTGATTAGGTCAAGTCAGATTCACCGACATTACGCGAAAGTCTAGTCTAATGATTACCCGCATGTTATATCAACTGTTCGAAAATACCTTATCTGGTATTTATATTAAGTCAGGATGACTCATTATTAGCGACAGTCTCGTCTAGTAATTAGGCCAAGTCAGAATCTATTATTTAAAGTCTAGTATAATAATTAGATCAAGTCAGCATCACTGACGACACTTGAAAGTAGTTAGGTCAAGGCAAAATCAATGACTGTACATGAAAATCGAGTCTAGTAATAAGATCAAGTCAGAGTCACTGACTGAACGCGCACGTCCGGTCAAGTCAGAATTGCCAATTGTTCGAGAATGCCTGATCCAGTTATAAGATAAAGCCAGAGTGGTTCTTTATTAGCTAAAGTCTCGTTTAGCCTTTATTAGCTGAAGTCTCGTTTAGCAATCAGATCAAAGCAGAATCGTTGACTGTACTTGAAATTTTCATCCAAAAATTTTAACTGGTCATATGAGTGTATCTAAAAGTTTAGTCTAGTAATTAGGTTAAGTCAAAGTCACTGACTGTATGTCAACGTCTCGTCAAGTACTCAAGACATGTCAGATTCACCCATTGTACCCGAATGTCCAGTTTAGTTGTATGATCAAGTCATAATCAATGATTATACGTGAAAGTATAATCTGGCTATTTGATAAAGTCAGAATCAATTATTGCACGTGAAAGTCAAGTCTAATAATTGGGCCGTCATAATCAATGATTATATGTGTAAATCAAGTCTATCAATGACGTCATCTCAGAGTCACTGACTAACTGTACGTGAAAATGTGGTCAAGGAATTGATTTTGAAGAACTGTTTTACCATATATTTAATTACACCTAAAAGAAACGAATTTCTAATGCAAATATTTTTATGCTACTACTACTACTACTACTACGATGATCACTAGTGTTGTAACTCCTTACATGACAGCTTTTATTGTTAGTATTATTAACATTTGAATGGCCAGAATCGAGGTCATTACCCCTACTGATTATTGCGTCGAAAGATCACAATGACCTGGTGGATAGGTGGAGTTTAAGAGTTCAAAAATAGAGAAGAAGGTAAATAGCTCAGTAAGTAGGTAATTTGTGATGTACAGTGGTCAGGTTGTCTACAACCGGCTAATATTGGAAATGAAATCTTATGTCGTTATCGGTAGTCCTTGTTGTTTCTGGTAGTAGTAGTAGTAGTAGTAATGGTTGTGATGTACAAGTTGCTACGGCTTCAGTACGTCAACCATTCTTCATTCGGTATTTTCATTGTGATGCTTATGATACTAATATTTCAGATGGCGTTGTTGTGTTGTATTACTCATGGTTTACTAGTATATGAATAAAGCTGGCTCGTGCAGACAGTGGTAGTGTCACCAAGGATTTTGTCCGTAATGTTAGTTATGTAACCAGTAGCGGCGTAAGTCTAGGTGGGGCCTCTGTATGGTGGTGATACTGTTTGTGGTATTGTGATAACACGAACAGAAAGACTGACAGATGAAATGATGTCAAAAAAGAGACGGACAAATATGGAGGAGGAACATTATGAACTTACACACAGCAGTATTGGTTGTTGCGATCTCCACAACATCCGTGCGCGCAGTCCTGGATGGAACCGCTGACGTAACAGCGCTGACCTAAAGCACAGCCTAACAAATAAAATACATTCCTATCAGTATTCACGAAGGATCGGTTCCAGTTTTATTTCGGAAAGTTAAGAAAAATGGATTTAGATACCCAGGGTATACAAAGTGCTCCAATTAGATTGCAAACTTAGATATCTTACGTTTAAAAAGTACACCGGTTTGAAAAGGGACTCAGGTAGATTTCGTCTAGAAAGTGCTCCAGGATGAAAAGACATTTAGAAAGCTTACGTCGAGCATGTACTCCATTGCAAAAAGAAAATATTTCTGAAAGTTAACGTCTAGAATTTAATCTAGTTACAAAATACATTTAGACTGCTCACGTAGAGTGTTATGTAAATTTAATTTATATTCTGTTTCACCTTTGTCCATCACTGACGATAATATTTTTGCGAGTGCCTTATTTTTGTCATGCTTGTAAGTTAACGCCTTGAAAGAACTCCAGTTTGTAAATTAAATTTAGATAGCGTTCATATAGAAAGCGCTCCAATTTGAATTCGGTTTTAAATAGCTTACGTCTTGAAAGTACTCCAGTTTTGAAAAAGGATTTAGATAACATCTACAAAGTGCTCCCGTTTGAATAAGGGGGTTAAATATCATGATTAGAAAGTACTTCAGTTTCAAAAGACCATTAGATATCTTACTTCCAGAATGTACTCCAGTTTGAAAAGAAATTTAGATAGCTGACGTCTATATGGATTTCGGTGTAAAAAAGGATTAAAAAAAGGTTGTATATGGTTTACGTGAAGATAGCACTTAAGTATGATGAGAGATATAGATAGCTTAGCCTAAAAAGTACTCCAGTTTTAAAAGTTTTTTCGATAGTTTTTGTCCAGAACGAACTCCAGTGTGAAATGAAATTGAGACAACTTGCATCTAGAAAGTGCTCCAGTTTGGAAAGGGATTTAGGTAACTTAGGTCTAGAAAGTACTCCACTGTGAAATTGATATATGTAGCTTACGTCTGGAAAGTACACCAGTTTGAAAAGATATTAAAATAGAAAAGTCTACAAAGTACTCCAGTTTGATAAAGGATTTAAAAAGCTTATGTCAAGAAAATATTCCTGTGAAAACAGATTTTATGCGTGTGTGTGTGTGTGTGTGTGTGTGTGTGTGATTTGGATTTTTAACTTAGCTTTAACAATATTTCAGTCATATCGCTACGATGTCTGCAGTATGGCAGTTTGTAGTGATGTCTAGCATTGGGGCATCATGCCGCAGACATGTAACATGATGTCCCACCAGTCACATTATCCTGACACCAGGCCGACCAGTCCTAACACTAACCTTTTAATGCTGAGCGCCCAGCGAGGCAGCTGTTAGTACCATTTTTGTATGTCTTTGTTATGACTCGGCCGGAGATCGAACCCACTATCTCCCGCATCCAAGGCGGACGCTCTAACCACTGGGCCACCGGAGAATTTGAGATGTTGATAGCTCACATCTAAAAACTACTCCAGTGTAAAGAGGTTTAGATAGCTTACGTCTAAATATACTCAAGTATTAAAGGGTATTTCGATAACTTACGGTTCGAAAATGTGTCTAGAAATTAAAAAGGATTTAGACAGATTATGTCTAGAAAGGTCTCCAGTGTGAAAGAGATTTAGATTTGTTAACGGCTCTATGGTCATAAATTCAGTAACATAAAAGAGCGAAACATAACATGTTTTGTAAAATTCAAATGTTTATAAATAATCTATTTCCCTAGAATACAAAGTGAAAATTTAGAAAAAGAACTTACAATATTGTGATATAATCCAAAAAGTCATTGAATGAATTCACAATAATCTTAACATAGCAATTAAGTCTAAAAAGTACTAATGAGCATTTTGTATTTCTAATAATTCAAATAAACAAATCCTCTCAAATAAAAACTAAACACGACTAAGATTAATTCTAATAAGACTGAATGTTAAGATATGGAATGATTAGTTCTGAAGTAAACAATATTTAAGACAATAATAACAGAACCAGGATAAGGGTAGTTTTCCCTCAAATTCATAAACATGATCTCTATTGAAACTCCCAAGGTCAAAAGGCCACATAAATATATTTATCTCACTGTGTGTGTGTGTGTCCGTGTCTCTGTGTGTGTGTGTGATTTGGATGTTTAATGTAGCTTTAAAAAAATTCAGTCATATCGCAAACAATATCTGCAGTGTGGCAGTTTATAGTGATGTCTAGCCATGAGGCATCATGCCGTAGACATGTAGCTTAATGTCCCACCCAGTTTCATTATCCTGACACCAAGGCTAACAGTCCTTACACTACCTTATTAATGCTTAGCGCTTAGAGAAGCAGCTGTTAGTACCATTTTTAAAAGTCTTTGGCATGACTCAGCCTGGGTTCGAACCCACCACCTTCCGCATCCAAGGCGGACGCTCTAACCATTAGGCCACCGAAGCAGTCTTACCTCCAAGTAATAATGATCTAAATATATAATCTAAATCATAAGACAGGAATTAGCTATATTATATGTTGTTTATATGAAAAGAACACATTAGTCAGATAGGTCCAACTCCTATCATCAATCATGGATAAAGGTCAATCACGCAATGCAAATTAAAGATACATGACACATAATCATGGACAAAACCCAACACGGAATACAGATTAAATATACATAACAGATAGCTTACGTCTATATAGCACTTCATTGAGTAAAGCGATTTAGATAGCTGAAATCTAGAGAGTACTCCAGTTTGATAAGAAATTTAAATAGCGTACGTCTAGTAAGTACCATAGTGTGGAAAAAGCGTACATATAAAAAGAACTCCAGTTTGAAAAGAGAGTCAGATATCATACGTTTAGAATGTGATCTTGTGTGAAACGGGATTGAGAGAGCTTATATCTAGAAAGCACCCTTGTGGAAAAGAGAGATTTACGTTTAGAAAGTACTCAGTGTGAAAAGTAATTTAAGTAGCTTACGTCTAGATAGTACTCTAGTTTCAAAAGGGATTTAGATAGCTTACGTTTAGTGTTATCTATATTTAATTTAAATTGTGTGCGTGACCTATGTCCATGATTGAAGATAGAATTTTTATTTGGGCTTTAGTTTTGTCATGTTTGTATGTTATAAATTCCTTGTTTACTGATATCTGAGTTCAAGATCTAGCCTGTTTTGATAAACACAGAATGTTCTGGAAGTGAATTTAAAGATGAATCATATATTTAAATTATTCATTATAATTGCAGAGTACTCAAATAATTTTTGGATTAAAACAAAAGCAAAACCTTAAGATTAGACAACATTCCTTATTACGTCATTGTGGTACATCAAATCATTCAAGGGTATTGGTACATTAGCATAGTCATGACTATTGGAATTCATAAGAAGTATTCACCTCGTAACTTAGAGAATTAAATTATTTCTTTTAATTTTACTAAATTTGTTTTCTTTGTTTCTTTTGATTACATAGTATAAGACCATAGAACTGGGGACTTATCCGGGATCTGAATTTCTTTAATACATTTCAGATAAATAAAATATTTTCTTTACAATTTAAACTTACTTTTTGTTCAGACTTTTCACTGTCCCTGGTAACGGTTTTAATGTTATTAACAGAATAAATCTTGAGCGAAATCAACTAGCATTGACAATGTCGTCTAATGTAGAAATATTGGTTTCAAATCTACCCAGAAAAGGTTAGAGTCTATGAAAAAGGACTAGTTGTCTGTGCTTACCAGTGTTTTTGATGTTTCGGAATTACAGGTATCTTTAACAAAGCATAAAATAAATCTAGAGGTTAAATATTTCATGGGAACGGAAACTTTTTTATGATAGTGTTTGGGTTTGATTAATAAGTCCGTGTATGGTTTTGATAGGAAATTTTAAAAAAGTTCCGTTAATAGCCAGATGGATTTGCAATAACCAAAGCTTCAGCTTCATAAATAAATGATAGAACTGCAAATTCGGAGAGAGGAAATTGAAAGTTAAATTGGAACTGCACAGAGAGAGAGAGAGAGAGAGAGAGAGAGAGAGAGAGAGAAGAGGGTGAAATTGACGTGCAGAGATAAACAGAGAAAGAGGGAGGCAAAGAGAGAGCAGAGACAGAGAGAAGAAAAGCAAATAAAAATGAAGAGAACAAAGGATTAGAGGGAAACATAAATGCAAAGAGAAAAGAAGAGTGGGTAATATAAGCCCAAATGCAGAGAGAATAAAGACAAATGCAACATAGATTAAAAGGTTTATTTATAGGCATTCGGAAACAACCCATGCCTACCTTTACGCACAAGTTTAGGTTTTGATGTTGCCAGAATAATTATGTTGCTACCCCTTTTTAAGAAAACGAAGTAGATAAATACTTTCATAAAGATGACCAAAAGGACAAAATTTAGAAAATGCAACTGGAATAGCTGATTACTATTCATAGACTGACAAAGTTTCGGTTGTCTTCATCTCGGTACATAAACAAATCACCTCAGTGTCATACAAGTACTTACAAGTCTCCATCTGGCAGAACACTTCGAGATGAAGCTTCTGATAAGACTGAATGGAAATCCTTATCTCTTTCTACTTGCACACCATTTCTTACTGCCTCAGGGAGAAAATAAGGAACATAATAAAGACAGAGCTATTCCAAATGTTCTTAGGTCATTCGTTTTGTATTGAAAGCAATATAATGATGTGGTGAAAGACACCCTTGTCTGATTCTCTTTTGGAAAATTATGAACCACTCTTGCCGAAAGGTTCTATTACGACTAGATGGGCTTAAAATAAGTAATAGAAAAGCTATGTAAAATTCAACAGATAGTCCAGGTTGTTCATAAGTTCTGAATTCCGAAGATTGGTTAAACCAAAGTCACTACAATCTGATTGTATTCCATCGATTAAATCCTCACTGTGTGGGACAGGTACAATTAAGTTGGCTGCATGATTAACATGACTATCTCTATCACTATCTTCCTTTAACATATATCTGTCAATTGTGTTTCTATGTTTGCCTCCCAGGAGTATCAATGATACAAGTTAAATCACTTACTTCTTTTCAACCGTGTACGGACCATAGTACCTATCCTGAAGAGGATTTTGTGCTATGGGAAAGAGAGCCAGAACTCTATCACCTGGCTGGAAATATCTTTCCTTTGTATTCTTGTCATAACTTAATTTCAATTTTGACTGAGTAGATTGCAGATTAATTCCTGCAACTTCACAGGCCTTTGACAACTTATATTTAAAATCATAAACATACTCGGGAAGATTAATTTCTGTATCTTCATTTGAAAGAGATTTCTATTTTAACAACTTCAAATGTGTATGTGCACTATGTCCAGAAACGTAAATCCTAAAGATTGATGAACTGATTCCTTAACAGCAAACAACAGTAAATGAATACCTTCGTCCCAATCTTTTCCAGTATCAAACCAATATAACCGAATCATATTTTTCAAACTTTGATGACCTCTTTCTAAGGCCCCTTGGTTTTCAGGTTCATAGACAGAGGACTTCAGCCTAATTATGCATAACTTGCTGAAAAATTCCAGTCATCAAATTTTACCTTGGACCAGATTGGACAGATTTGGAAAGGCCAAACAGAGTAAAATGCTTTAATAAAGCTTTTATCATTGTTTAGTTTTAATATTCATCAAAGTCTTTGCCTCTAGGAATCTTGCAGACGCACACATTATGGTCAGCAAATATTGGTTTCCTGACTTGGTCTTAGGTAAGGGACCGACACAGTCCACTATTATTCTGCTAAAATGTTCGTCAGTTGCATGAATAGTTTGCTGATGCGTCTTTGATATATTCTAACTGGGTTTCCTACCATTTCACAGGTGTGACAAGTTCTAAAGTATTTCCAAACATCACTTTTAGTTTTTAGCTAACAGAAATGATTCAAGGTCATGTGATAAGTCTTAATCATCATTAAATGACCAATCAAATTAGTTGCATGGGATAAACTAAGGATTTCCTGTCTATACGACTTTGGAACTACAATCTGATAGCTCACTTATCACTCGTCACCAGTGGGTACCTCAGATGGTCTCCATTTTCTCATAAGGACCCCATTTTAACAAAAAAAAAAAAAACAAAAAAAAAAAAAACACATATTTCTGTGGATTCAGTTTCACTCAAAAAACTCTGAAACAAACAGTTCTCATGATCTTTTTCCTGTTCGACAATAAGTGATTAACGTTTGTCACCATGATCAGAATAAAGAAAATGAGTAGTTGCAAGAGAATCACTGTGATCAACACTTTTTGATTGATCAATACAATGAGCAAAAGTGACCTCATCAAAAGCCTGTACATGTGTTCGTTAAATGAGTAATTTCCTGATAAACATCATTCTCAAGATATTTATGTGCCATAGCTCTTGTTACTGCATTTGCTGGTAATACATCTGGAATTTCTTTCTTGATATGATGGACTTTCTGATTAAACAAGGCTCGTCATTCGTCAGTTAAAGTGGATTAACCACAACCTTGTCTCTAGTTAGGTCACTGCCTAGTAATAAATGAATACCCTCAATGGGTTAAGAGGAAACAGATCCGACTATCACTGGTCCTGAGACTATGTCTAATGACAGATGTGCACATTGGAGAGGAATATTAACAAAGCCGCACTTTACATCCTGAATAAGAACACTCTATTAGAAGAAAACGTCTCAGCAAAAGCCAAAGTGCAAGATAATAAAATAATCTGAAAAGCTCATGTGTCCCTTAAAATATTAATAGGGATAAGAGTGTCAGAATCACTCGTGAGTAATACAATACATGACCGTGACCTTGACCTTGACCTAGTAGAAACGAGATTATTTGGAATAGTTCTGTCTTGATTCTGTTTCTTTTTTTTCAATCTGTAGCAAAGAAAATAAATTTCTTCTTGTAATAGGTGCACGTAGGAAGAGATAAAGATTCTGATCAATCTTTTCATAAACTTGATTCCTAAGAGTTGTGCCAGTTTGCTCATATGAGACAGAAATGGCTATTTACCAATAGCTGCTTAGTGGAAGACTTACTGATAAAAAAGAACGTTGTGAGTCAAGGAATAATCGTCATTTGTACGAGCAGCATTTTCTTAAGTTCCGACCTTTTGCTCATCAAAATAGGTCTTACCGTCACTGTTGACGTAGTTCTTGAACTTTTTAACTAATATGATTTATCTCACGTTATGGTAGTCCTTACCAACTTATTGGCTGAACATTACTTATCAAATGATTGTTATTTTTCTCTTGGAAATTCGGCATGAGTAGTATATGGGGTCACCCTAGCGTCAAGTGGACTTACCATGCAAAAACAGTCGATTCACTCTGGCGTCAAGGGGAATTTAACATGGGAAATTTTAACATGGATGGAACTGTAGAGCGTCAAGGGAATTGAACATGGAAATTGAACAGGACCAGTACTTTAACGTCAATGGGACTTTAACGTTAAAATATGGGGTTTGCACTTTGTCGTAAATGGAAATTGAACATGGGAATGTCACCTGGATGTCAATGGGAATTGAACTTTGGGTGACGTCATGAGGTTTATAGGGTCAAAAACATTTTATAGGGATTTTAATGTATTTGTAAGGACAAAGGGTAGATAGGGACAAACATACAAATACACATTTAAACACACAGAAAAGACGACAGAAATGTTCTAAAACAAGCCTCACAGAGAGAATAATGGCTCAAAAAAGAAAAGTCTATTGTATGGGTTCAAAACATTTATTCAAGTATATACATGGGCTCTCTGGCCTGTGCTTTGGTCTAAGCACTATCCATTTAATACATAAACATTTCTACATCAAACAAACCTATTTACTAGTTATTTAGTTCTTGGCTCTAGTAAACCTGTTTACATTTAATGTTCATTTATAAGAAAAAGCTAACACAAAACAAGTAACATGCAATCAAATAGGACAAAGTTCATGTTTCTCTCTCTCTCTATTCGTCTCACACGTTGTTAAAAATCTGGTCAGCTAGCACTTGTGTCCCAGCGTAGATATTTCCCATCACTTAATCCGTTTCATTCATAAATCGGTTGTTATATCCATCGTGCTAGGTACACTTATCAGTAAGCAGATCAAGTGCAGTCATCGTCTTCTTCCCATGGAGGTACAATGTATACCATATGAATGGTTACTTGTCCTTCGTTGATGTCAAATTTTCCTCTCATCGACTGCACGTCTTCAATAGCCCTAAAAAGTTTGGACGAAGTTATTTCTGCAGGTGTGCTAAATCCGAGACATACAGGTGAGTTCAAACTGTCGCGATACATAGATAGGCTCAAACGACCTCGATCTTTGACTTGGCAATGACATTTGAGTTCCTCTAACAGTGAGTCAAGTAGGTCCGTAATGAAACCTGCTACTTCCTCGGCTGAAATGTCAGACGCGAAGTCTCTAAATTTCACCGTGTAGGTGTAAGTTGTCGTTCTAAATTTTCTTGAGGTCGCTGTCTGAGTCATTTGGATGCTAAAATACTCCTGTAGGTCTACTGAATCCTTTCCCTTCTTGGACGCACTTTGCTGTGACGGTATGGTAGTGAAAGAGGTCAGTGATGTTTGTTCCTTCTCTTTTTTCATCTGCGTATATTTATTCATCTTTCTCGTTGCTTGTCCTCGCAATGAAGTGTCGCTCTTGGAAGTCGTCCCTTTTTATACTGGGTGATATCAGTATGTCCATAAGGTAAAGTTTTGTGGTCTGGAAGTTTCACTAGCTGCACGTAGTTTGTCATGGCGTTAGTACATAAATAACTAAGATGTGTTACTGCATTGGTGATGTGATAGTGAGGCAAAGAATCACACCTGAGTTTCTCGTTGGACTTGAGTCTTACGCTCTATACTTGCTGTTTGAAGGGATTCATTTTTTCTCAATTGGTCTTAGTAGTGACAATGAACTGTTGGTCTTGGACGTTGTCCTTTTTTATATGCTGACCAATATTGATGTGACCGTACGGCAAAGTAAAGTGGTTGGGAAGTCGCACTCGCTTCTGGTACACGATTTGATAGACTTTTTCCAAGGGTCGACTGACGATGTGGTGAGTGGGTAAACGTACAATCTTGTTCGGCTGGTAGGTGGTCACTTTAAATTTTGCATCCTCTCCAGACTGCAATGCTTCTTTCAATACGCCAAAGTTGACCACACGACTGGTACGATAATTCAGAGTCAATCCTTTCACTTTACACTCTGTGTGCACTTCTCCTTGTGGGTCCCGGTATTCGTAGCCGTAATTTTTAGGACCGCCACTCGCGAAACTTAGAATCTTGTCGTCAGGATGTTCGTCTGTCCAGGCTCCTAAACGGTCTCCTTCGATGTTAGGGTGTTGCTGACCCGGTCGATCGATGTAGATGCAACTGTCCGTGTCAAAGTACAGGACGCGATCCCCTAACAGTTCTAAAGATTCGTACAATTTTAAGCGAGCATGAGCTGTCACGTAAGCCGCAATGATGACATTTCCAAAAGGGTCGTCTTGTACAAAGTCCAGATCTTCTTCGTAATTGACCAAGATCAAATTCTCTCGAACGACGTCCACGTGTTTCATGTATTTGGTTTTGTCGTGAATCATCTGGAAGTAGCGGGAAGGTTCTGTCAAATATTCCGTCTTGGGTAAACACGGTCGTTGTGCCATTTTACCCCACAAGCAATTTAACATCACTTTGGCAAACGATCGCCTGCCTTCGTTTTTCTCGATGTGGTCTAAAGTGATGCCTTCTTGTTCCAGGTATTTCTCTTTGAATTTTATTTGGTCTTCGGGAGTGTGACACCAGGAAGGATAGCCGCTGGCTTCTTGCTTCAGTTTCAAAAAGGCATCCACGTAGTCTGCGAAAATGCCTTTCTGAGTAGGGTCACCCTTGTGGTATTGTTGTGTCTTGGGAAAGTGGCAAATTTCGTACACTTCTAACAGTTGGTATCCCATGTCCATAGCTTTGAACAATTCTACGCTGACCCAGGTTCCCGTCAAGGCACGTTCTTCCTGGGTGTGCTGACAAGGCTGATCTTGGTTGCACGTTTCGGCACAAGTACGGCACAAGGGAAACATCAGTTTGCCTGGACAATGGTGAGGTAAGACGGGATGGTATAGGTTCGTGGGAGGCAAAACTTTGCACTTGATCAAGCCTTCGTATTGTCGAATGTTGACCAGGTCGATGTGTTCCGTCAGCAATCGCGGGTGCCCTGTAGGAAAGCGACAATATTTGCACACGTAGGGATACAGCGAACACACATCCAAGTATTTGATTTCTTCTCCTTTCTCTTCGTCGGCTTGGTACAGCAAACAGGTGGCATTGGTCCTTCCTCCGTACAAACTATCCCTCGGGTTCAACGGGTCCATGAACTGGTAACTTTCCACGACACGTTTAAACTCGGGATCGATTTTCAAACGGTGATCGTATTCGTGTTCCCACATTTCCACCACTTGGTATCCTTGCTGTTCTAACTTCAAGCGTCGCTGACAAGTGTCCTGGTACAGGTCTTCCATGGTCCGTTGTAAAAACTGATTTTTAGTGTCACGGTCAGGGTAGCAGACGGGACATCCGTGAAATAAGCAACCGTTAAACTCATACACGATCTTGGGGTTTTTTAAGTCCCAGCCATCGACCGAATACGTTCCGATGGTCCTTTCGCCTCCTCCGTTGCGGGCATGCTGAATCCATTTGCCTTCCTTGTCGCACAAGTAATGTAACCAGCGTAGGGCTTTGACCGAGTATTGACGCTTGACATAGTTGGTCGTTTGAGGACTGATGACAGCCACGGTCTTTTGAGGCATGAATCGTTGGCGGTACACTAAGGAACACGCTTTGGCAATGGTACAAGCTTCTTTCAAAGGATCGACCCCTCCGTGTTCCATGAACAGTTCTCGAAATTTTCCACAGCAACGTCGTAAAATGTCCACGTCGGAACGACAATACTTTAACATTTCTTCCTGAAAGTCGAAGGGGTCAGAGGCATGAGCCTGGTACCAAGCGTAGAAATCTTCTCGTTGTTCGGTACGCATGTTTTGGGGTCGTAATAGTGAGCCTCAGGCAAATGGGGTAGAACGGCATGTTGATTGGCTTCCGTATTGAAAAAGTGTGGAAAGTACCCTTTAGCCATTTCTGTCATTCCAAACGTTTTAGGCATTCGACTCAAAGGCATGGCCAAGTAACTCATCGAATCTTTAAACTGCACTTGTCCCACTTGCATGAAAATGATTTTGGCTCCGTTCAAAGTGACTTTAGGACGTTCGGTGCCATGTTCCGTATAGTACCTCAAAAGAAACTGTCCATCGTATCCGGAGAAATTGTGAGCCATCACTGTGGCATGGCGATGACAATCTCGGTAACGTTCGATGTCCTCTTTGCTCCATGTCTTGTCGATGGGGTCTAAGACCCATTTGGCAAAATCGTCTAGCGTCTTTGGTCCTCGAAAGATTTTTTCACGCCCTCCAGGAATTTTGCTGCAGTGAGGGCAATAACTGAAGATAGGTTCTTGAATACACTTCTCGCACGCTCGATGAGCCACGCAGAAATTAGGAATGTGAATGCCAGTCTCTTGCATGCATTCGAAATCGAAAAAGATGAAATTGCCTTTCTTCTTGTGACCGGCCTCTTTCTCTGGTGGGGGTTGGTATTTTTGCACGTAACATTGGTGTTCCAAGTCCACGATGTGGTGACAAATGTGACATTTTTTCTTTCCTGAACATACGTGTGCCTTGACGCTATTGGTACGTATGCCTTGTCCACACGCGGGGCACAATCTCAGCAGTTGACAAGCGCATTTCTTCTGTGAACCTTGCGTCTTCAAATGTTGTTGGTAACAGGTAGGACTGACAAACGTGCGCAGACAAGTTGAACAAGGCACTGGTTCTTCGCTCAGACAGGGTTGAGAGGCCAAACATCCTGAGCATTTCCATCCACAATGTTTGTGTTGCTCTCGATTATTATAACCATAGTCACATTTCTCACAATAATAAACATATCCCAGGAATGCAGTGATACTGGTAATGGTATCGAAATGTTCATCGTGATGATAAAGGTGAATGTATTTTCCGTCCTTAAAATGTTGGCCTCGAAACAACAGAGGCCCGCGCATTTCTTGAGGGTGCACTTTCAAGGTGTAGCGTGGAGCTAGGGCATCTTGCAATTTTTGCATCTCAGGAATGCCACAGGGTGTGTCTTTGGACAGTCCGGCTTGTTGTAACAGGAGTTCTGCTTCATTTCGTTGTTTGGCTCGGTCGGATTGTTGAATAGTTTTCCAGATTCTTTTCCATTCTACCGTGTCGTTCTTGTTGGCATAGGTTCGTCCCACCACGATGGCACGGGCTAAACACATCTGGTCATGAGGGTTGTTAATTCGGACGAGACTTGTTTTGGTGTTGCGAAGGTCGTCCACCAATAAGACCTTTTTGCGTCCTGTCCCTTGAGGAAGAGAGACGTGAGCCATTTTCAGTGTGGCTTTACTATCGGTGATGACAAACTTGTCATTGGATTGTTGCACCTGTTGTATCTTGTCCATGACTTTGGAAGGGGTCAGTTCTGCGGGTCTGCTAAACTCGATCCAAACAGGGGATTTCAAGCTGTCGTGTTGTATGGATAGTGTCAAGCGATCGTCTTCTTTGGGTTGACATTGTCGCTTGAGTGTGGTGAGCAAAGAATCCCACATCTCGGTGATGAACCCTTCTGCTTTCTCCAACGGTACGTCGGACTTGAAATCTTTAAACTTCACCGTGTAGGTGTAAGCCGTGGTTCTAAATTTTCTAGAGGAGCGCTTTTCCGTCTCTCGAATGTGATAGTACTTTTCAGGGTTGACTGGTGAACTTTGGTTTGGAGTAGACTCTCTCTGTCTGGTCGCAGACGTGGGAGGTGTTGGTTCAGGTTCGCTCATGTCTTCTATTTGAGCGAACACTTCTTTTCGTGTGTGAGGCGATACGTCACTTCGCTGCCTCTTACGTTCTTCTTCTCTCTCACTGAAATCGTGCGATCGTTTCATCTCGATTGCTGATTCAGAAATGATTTAACCAAGTTCATTCTTTCCATATATACCCTCTCTACCTCTCGTTGTGACAATGACTTGGTATATTTCACAAGGCAAGTGAAAGCCAAGCATATAGGAACCCAACGACAGCGTTGCGTCTTAAACACCTCATGCATCTTGACGACCCTTCGATTCAAACCCTACCACAAAAGAAAATAGTTGCAAGAAAAATAAAACAGACAGTTGGTGTCTTCAAGAGAGCTAGAGACGGCACTGTGTCGCTGGGACACGTACGTACTCCAGAAAACTACGCTACTCGACAACGTGAGTGTGCTTGTCAAAATGTTTGAATAAGATTAAAAATGTTTGTCAGTTTCAAAACGCGAACCAGTACTGTGGCCGTTTAATATTTGATGTGGCAAGAAGAAATGGTACAATACGCAACAAAGGGTTTGTACGTTTACACTCCAATCTGTCTGTACTGCAATGGTAACAGCGCTCTTGCGTTGGCATTATTTTGCCACACTACCTTTTAAATAAAACAATGCATCACTCATCATAAACGATTTCATTGGCTATACTTATTTTCTTACCGCTTTCGCTTCGAATTGACTTCAGTACCTTTTCGCACAGCGACAAGATCGGACGTGTTTTTTTTTATTCTGCGTCTGGTCGCTACACTACTTGCCCTGAATTTACAACCAAACAATGTGTTACACATTGTAATTGACTTCATTGGCTAACCGATATTTTACACTTCTGTCTCTGTTGATGTGAGTGTGCTTGTCAAAATGTTTGAGTAAGATTAAAACTGTTTGTTAGTTTCAAAACGCGAACCAGTACTGTGGCCGTTTAATATTTGATGTGGCAAGAAGAAATGGTACAATACGCAATAAAGGGTTTGTATGTTTACACTCCAATCTGTCTGTACTGCAATGGTAACAGCGCTCTTGCGTTGGCATTATTTTGCCACACTACCTTAAAAAAAACCCAATGCATCACTCATCATAAACGATTTCATTGGCTATACTTATTTTCTTACCGCTTTCGCTTCGAATTGACTTCAGTACCTTTTTGCACAGCGACAAGATCGGACGTGTTTTTTTTTTATTCTGCGGCTGGTCGCTACACTACTGTCAACAAACCCTGAATTTACAACCAAACAATGTGTTACACATTGTAAGTGACTTCATTGGCTAACCGATATTTTACAATTCTGTCTCTATTGATGTGAGTGTGCTTGTCAAAATGTTTGAGTAAGATTAAAAATGTTTGTCAGTTTCAAAACGCGAACCAGTACTGTGGCCGTTTAATATTTGACGTGGCAAGAAGAAATGGTACAATACGCAACAAAGGGTTTGTACGTTTACACTCCAATCTGTCTGAACTGCAATGGTAATAGCACACTTGCGTTGGTATTATTTTGCCACACTACCTTTAATAAAACCCCAATGCATCACTCATCATAAACGATTTCATTGGCTATACTTATTTTCTTACCGCTTTCGCTTCGAATTGACTTCAGTACCTTTTCGCACAGCGACAAGATCGGACGTGTTTTTTTATTCTGCGTCTGGTCGCTACACTACTTGCCCTGAATTTACAACCAAACAATGTGTTACACATTGTAATTGACTTCATTGGCTAACCGATATTTTACACTTCTGTCTCTGTTGATGTGAGTGTGCTTGTCAAAATGTTTGAGTAAGATTAAAAATGTTTGTTAGTTTCAAAACGCGAACCAGTACTGTGGCCGTTTAATATTTGATGTGGCAAGAAGAAATGGTACAATACGCAACAAAGGGTTTGTATGTTTACACTCCAATCTGTCTGTACTGCAATGGTAACAGCGCTCTTGCGTTGGCATTATTTTGCCACACTACCTTAAAAAAAACCCAATGCATCACTCATCATAAACGATTTCATTGGCTATACTTATTTTCTTACCGCTTTCGCTTCGAATTGACTTCAGTACCTTTTTGCACAGCGACAAGATCGGACGTGTTTTTTTCTATTCTGCGGCTGGTCGCTACACTACTGTCAACAAGCCCTGAATTTACAACCAAACAATGTGTTACACATTGTAAGTGACTTCATTGGCTAACCGATATTTTACAATTCTGTCTCTATTGATGTGAGTGTGCTTGTCAAAATGTTTGAGTAAGATTAAAAATGTTTGTCAGTTTCAAAACGCGAACCAGTACTGTGGCCGTTTAATATTTGACGTGGCAAGAAGAAATGGTACAATACGCAACAAAGGGTTTGTACGTTTACACTCCAATCTGTCTGCACTGCAATGGTAATAGCACACTTGCGTTGGTATTATTTTGCCACACTACCTTTAATAAAACCCCAATGCATCACTCATCATAAACGATTTCATTGGCTATACTTATTTTCTTACCGCTTTCGCTTCGAATTGACTTCAGTACCTTTTCGCACAGCGACAAGATCGGACGTGTTTTTTTTATTCTGCGGCTGGTCGCTACTCTACTTGCCCTGAATTTACAATCAAACAATGTGTTACACATTGTAAGTGACTTCATTGGTCAGTCGATATTTTCCACCGCCTTAGCTTCAAATTGGTTTCACTTGTTATTCGCACCGTGAGATGATCAGACACGTTTTTCTGTACCTGACCATTAGTCACTTCACAAACAATAAAACTAAAACACAAATGATCACGCCATGAGCGGCTCATGGAAATTATGTTAGTCATGTTACGAAATATAGCACGACTTGTTTGGATGTACTTTTCTGTGGTCACTCTTCAATTACATGCGTCTTCAGTTCACTCTTGTGATATTTTTTGTAAAGGATGTATTTTTTCTATGGATGTGATTGTGTAATGTTCTATATGTTCTTTTATGTTTTCAGTGATTTTACTTTATATCTATATTTTAATTTAGATGTATAGACTATGTAGTCTGAAATAAAGAATTCTTCTCTTATCTTATGTAAATGGAATGAGTGTTTCTTTGAAACTTTCATAAGGAAAATGTGCCATAAAAACAAACGTACGTGTCGTCATATTTTTAAAGTAGGAATACATGATCTCTCTCTCTCATTGTAGTTTTGATTTATACCCTAATGGAATATGTTACCGTTTGAAGATACCTCTCCAAAATTGTGATCAGTAGTCACCATAATTACGTGAACTGTTCGTCATGTCATTTTTTTCAAAAGTTTACACTCTAAAAAATTGTAGAACGATTTTTTTTCTTCCATCAGTAAATCTTTGTATGAAATAAAAGCTTGAGTTTGCACAATTCTGGTATCTTAACTTTAGCAGCAGAGGGGCTGTACAGACCGAAACTTTTTGCACAATAAACCCCTCCAGGAAACTATTCCTCGATAGAGGGCTTATTTCGACGAAATAAACCCTTCTATTCAGAATACAGGACAAAAAAAAATGTCCCCCGAAAACTCGAAGAGTTTCCAGGGACAAACTCGTTGAGTTTGCACTGACAACTTGGGTTACTTCAATAAATCTGAAACAGTTTCCGTGGCGGGGTCGTTATTGAAAAATCCATGGGTCGGGTCCATCCCCTCTGCTGCTCTGGGAAATGAGTTTCCAAGGAAAAACATTTTTATGTTAGCGGAATTAAATCATTGACAAATAAATAATGGCAAATATTGGAGAAGCACATACGACTAGATTAGCTCGAGAACGTCTCGAAGCAATTCAGAAATTTCTTCCTGTCCGTGATAGTGTCAGACAAAAATTACAACTAAGACAGCAAGCACGGGAAGGCTTTGCAGAGACTACGGAGGAATTATTTAAACCCGTGACCAAAGCTACTGAAAAATCCGCAGCTGTTACCAAAGAGGCTTTAATAGAGCAAAGGAAAATTTTACAGGATATTTCAGCTGGACTTAAACCCCCGCCTCCACCCGATGAAGTTGTTGTGTCAGTACCTGCTGGTAAGCGAGTAACAGGGAGAATTACTGACCCCGCCAAAAGATTTACGCCGGATTATATTGAACTTCTTAAAAATGTACCAGAAGAGAAATTACCTGAGACAATACTGTTAGGATTGATTAGAAGAGATGTGTCTTTAAACCCAGAACACGGTTCTATGACAGATGATAATTTTATCAAATATTCGTATCGTATACGTGAAAATAAAAAACAAATCAGCAGGGACGATACAAAATACGATAGACTTGTAGATGCTATACGTAAACTTGAAATTCCACCATCGCAACCTCAAGAAGAAAAATCACCGTTGCAACACACAGAACGACAACAATATCCTTCACGGCGAAGAGCAATAGATCCTGACCTAACTCCGTTAAGTGAATACGAGGCTGCATCTGAAGGAAGTCCGCGGGGCCAAAAATTCAAACAAACTAGGTCGCCGATAATTAGCTTAACAACATCTTCTGAAAGTTTGCCTCAAGACATTTTATCCCCAAGAATTGTACCATCAACAGGGGAGGGTTTAGGATCCGGTTTTATTGCCTGCCCTAATAATATCATCGATGATGTATCACGGTTGGAAGTTCTCATCGGAGGAAGACGTGCCGGAAACAATTCTCCGGAAATTATAAATGAAGCCGCAGATATCTGTCAGAGACTATTTCAGCGTGGCATCATGGATATCAGCATCTACCGGGGGCTCATTGATGAACTCGCAGACGGTTACCACAGCGACTAATAATTAAATTTGCTAGCAAATTCAGTTAGATAAACAATAATTAAATAAAATGATACTACACGATTCTTTTCGCAGACCAAGAAGTGTCAGAGTAGTAAACTCACGATTACCAGTATACGAGGTTGTTTACGGAGATGGAGTCGGTGATGTTGTTAGGGATTTAGTCACAAGAATCGCTCCGAAAGCTGGACCGTTAGCAAAACAATTCGCGATGAAAGCCGCTGATGTTGTCAAGGATAAAGCCATTGGCACTGTTGGTAGTCTTGCCGGGAAAGCATTTCAATCAATCAAGGATCGACTAGCACAGCTGATACGAAAAAAAAACCCAGTCGAGAGGTTGGTGCCAGTAAAACTACCATCCACTGAAGCTATGCCGGCAAATGTTAGTAGCGTAGTAAATAAGGCCGTAAATCAGAAATTAGCTGAGATCGCAACAGCAGGAATTACCTCCAAAGCGTTGCAAGATAGTGTAACTGCTAATTTGATAGCTGGTAGTGGTTTCCGGTGACGATAACATTTTAATTAGATCATCACAAATAATAATAATGTTTGCACGAAAATCCAATGACGCGTTTGATATGTCCAAACCAGTACTTAAAGATGATTCTGTACGTGATTTTCAATATTATTCTTATGAAGCACGTGATCCTAACCAACGCGGAAGAATTGAACTACAGGTCCAGGATACAAGTAGATACTTCTTGCCCGCTGAGGCCTTCATCGAAGTTGAAGGTAGGCTTTTAAAGAATGATAACACTAACTACGGAATCGGCGACCGAGTTGGATTTGTTAACAACGGCATCATGGCGTTATTTAAATCCGCTATTTACATGATAGATGGAAAAGAAATTGAAACAATTCATGATAACGTCGACGTTGCCACAACAATTCTCGGGTTGGCGAGATACTCGGATGATTACACCAGATCAGCCGGACCATCAATGATGTTTGCAAAGGATATAACCGACAGCCCCGAGAACAGGAATGTAACAATGAATAATGCCGGTGACGCAGTTGCATCGATGAACGAAAATTTTAATTTGGGTTTTGCAACACGTAGATCGATGTTAAGTGGAGATGAAGAGTTCTCAGGTGTGATTCCATTGTCTCACATCTTTGGATTCTGCAGAGATGTCCACAAGGTCATATTCGGTGCCAAACACACAGTTGTACTTGTGCGAAAACCTGATGATAATGACGCTATCTGGCGAGATGCTGCTGTTGCCCCTGGTCAGGTAATACTAACTAAACTGTGGTTGTGGATGCCAGTGTTGTCTCCGTCAATCACCGAAGAACAACGACTGTTGTCTTTCATGGACACGGGCGGTAAATCACTGCTATCCTGGAAAACAACAACCACAGACGTTATTCAGGGTGATAATGGTGGGTTGTTTACATGGCATATATCATCGCAACAAGGAGTATCAGCACCACGACATATTTTCATTGCATTTCAATACCGTGCTAGAACAGATAGCCAGGAAAGAAATCCAATGGTATTTGATACACTTGGAGTTTCTGAAGTTTCGTTGAGAATAAATGGGCATCAGGAGCCATCTGAGGATATATTAATAGATTTCGAACATCATCGTGTCGCACGCGCGTATCATCGTCTGATGTCATTTATGGGGCGCGACCTTAATGTAGACACTGGCCTGCAAATATCACAGCGAGACTTTATGAGTTTATATCCGATTTATTACTTTTCGCTGGAACATCTTGATCTGGTTAAACAATCTGTTGTCGACCTACATTTCCGAGCTCGTGTAGGTGTTCCTGCTGGTGGTTACAGAGCGATTGCTGTCATACTCTCCGATAAAGCAATGCTGCTTGAAGGTGTTGGCGGACGAATGAGGGTCATCGACGCTCCAATCGAGAATATGTAACGCAATTAAAATCAAACTTAGGATATAATGTCATACAGTCATGTTAATGTCACCTTGACTTCCGGTCAAACGAAGAAATTGCAATCAAAGAACGCAAGCACGTGCGGGACATCAATAACACTAAAACGAGATCAGATTACTGGTGGTCCAAACAAATTGTCGTTGACTAATACTCAGCTTAAACATTTTAATAAGGCACTAACAGCAAAAACCGGTGTCCGACTTGATTTCTCTGCTGCAGCTATCAAGGACATGACTAAAACCGGTGGAATATTTCCTCTTCTCGCAGCAATACCGGCGTTGATTGCCGCGGCAGCACCAGCCGTAGCAAAAGCCGCAGCACTCGGTGCAGTTGGAACTGCAGCTGGAATGGCACTAAAAAAGGCAACGGGAAAAGGATACAAGAAAAAAAAGGGACGCGGTCTAAGACTACCAGGAACTCCACCATCATGGTATCCAAAAAAATTCTAACGCCGTTGAGCAATTTTGATTTACTCGATGCTGTTAAAAAATTGCGTGTAAAACATTTCAGAGGCGTATTTATGCGAGATCAATTACCGCAACGACCGAATAATCCAGAAACTGGCATTATCAATCTCGACAACAAAGATGGTCCGGGAACTCACTGGGTTGCTTACGCGATCGATCCACGTGGAATTATCTATTTTGATTCGTACGGTTTAGCACCGCCAGTTGAGTTTCTCAAGTATGTCAGCAGATTTTCTAATGTTCCAGTGTGGCAGTCGACGTTACCAACACAAACATTAATTGATCCGCCCATTTGTGGGAGGGAGGTTTTAAATGTTCTTGATGCAATCTCAAGAAATCCAGCAACTCCTCCTCATAAAGTAGTGTATGAATATACCGCATCGAGAAATGCTAGCATTTGAAAAACAGCAATAAGAATAATGGTGGATATTTACGGAAGACCTTTCACACGAGGAGGTAAACCAAGCACAGATGCTGATCTCTCAAAATATGCGACCAAAGATGAAGTCGATAATCTTTTGAATATAGCTGGAGTTGACCCAGATGAAGTTGCTATTTTCCAAGACAGGCAAGGAAAACTAAGAACGAGCAACATTAAGTGGAATGATATAATTCGCAGAGTTCTTGGAGCTACCAAGGATAACTTCGTTGCATTTAGTGATGGCGGCCGGATCAAGGACTCGAATATATCAATCGCAAGCATCAAAGACAGTATTGATAAAGGTGTTGATAAATGTGTGAAAAAAGCCGGTGACACGATGACAGGCGAACTCAGCATGAGCGGCAACAAAATAACCGCGTTAGCGAATCCCGAATCCGACCAGGATGCGTCAAACAAACAATACGTGGACATCGTCAACGGTAAACTAAATACGCTGCGTGCAGAGCATGATGTTCACGTGGGCGCGTTTACAAGATTTCGAAGAAACTTCGTAAAAACTGATGAGGTCGTGGATAAGTTCTTTGGGACTCCTCCAGTCGTCGATGTAAAACTCGCTGATGTAAAGACCGACATTAACACGATCAAACAAACACAGCAGGATATCGTATCGGGTATTCCTGATATCGTTAACAAAACCAGTTTGATTAAAGTTCCCACTGGAGTTACTCCGGGGCATATCACCAACATCGTATTCACGGTATCATCGGGATTCGCAACATGGTCACGACAAAATAACACTATCAAATATACAGCAACAGCCACCGGTGTTTACAGGTTGTCTGTGTTTTCAGCCGCTAAATTTGAAATCTTCACAACATATCCTTGGAGACATTCCACCGATAAGTATTCCGGGGTTTGCACTGTAATACTAAACAGCGGAACCGAGGAAACATTTATGCTTGAAGCCGAGGACGATAGTTTAACAGCAACATCTTACTGGTTTTGTTTGGAATTCGTCGCTGCAACGCCTCAATTGGTTACCGCGTAATTGAATAATGTCAACGACGCCAGATGCTCAACAATATCGATACAATCAAGTCCGTGAGTGGCAATCTGAGTTAAAAACTGTCATCGAAGTAACTAGTCAAAAAGTAAAAAAATACAAGCGCCGCATAACAGTGCTGGATATTATGGTTTATTCAGTATCTGCCGTTGTTGCATCTGCCGGAGCAATACTATCAGCGGTCACTCCGGTAACTGCAGCAGTCGCCGCCACGATCTGTGTTTCCGCGGCCACAACAACAGCTGGAGTTTTCGGCATCATAGCAAAAAAAATATCATCATGTGCTAACACAAAATTACACGATTACACGACAAAATTAAATACAGCCACGACCGCATATCAGAAATTATCATCGCTGATATCATCATCGTTAGACGTGCAAAGTAGCGACGCTACGATATCAGATTCTGAATTCAAACTAATGTCAGATGCGTACAATGACTATTTGAAAACTAAACAAATAAATAATGTCAATAGAACTGCTTCAACAAATAGTCACAAACACAACACCGGTAAGGACCACAATGATCTCAGTGTCCTCGACGACACCAGAATTCGGTATTAATTTTCGAACTCCAATTCCAGTGAGTGAAATCGCGTTAGCAAAGCTCAGTGTGAATCACAGCTGGCCCAATGTTAGGTCGGCATCATTTGGTGGTCTGCAGCCAAATAATTCATTCGTGTTCGGGAAAAGCAAAGCCGACTCCGGCGAACAGGGTGAACTTGACTGGAATACAATTACACTTCCCACTGGGAGTTATCAGATCGAAGAAATCAATAATGAGATACAACGCCAAATAAAACGAATCACCGGCAAGGAAGCCAAAATATCTATAACAGCTCATGAACCAACGCTGTCTGCGGTCATTGAAATCTCAACGCCAGGATACGCCGTGGATATTTATAACAGCTCAATCCGAACATTATTAGGATGGCCAAAGGCCCCCGAGGTTAAACCTCGTCCACCAAAACCTGAAAAATCGGATTTTATGACCTATAAAGAAGCACTACACGACCTCGAGTACAATTATTATTTACTCCTTGCAGATCAATTACTAGCAAGAAAAAGTACTTTAATGCCCGATACTTGGAGTATAGAAGCTCCACGTGTTAAGGGGGGGCAGGAGCTCCGTGTTTACCGTCTAGATGATATAGAATCTGAATTATTTATTCCGATCAATCTAGTACATAAACAACAGCTACAACTCCTGCGAGTATATTTCCAAGATTATATTTCTGATTTAACAAGTCCGCGTGATAATATTATCACAACCATAGAAAAACTAAACAAACTCGCATCGGCCATGGAAACTATAAATCTAAGAATAATTCAGGCTTTACTGGATCTTAAAGACTATATCGATGATAATTATAGACAGATAGCCAGAGCAGATTTTGCAATTAAATATGGTATTCAAGTGAATGATATTTCAGATTTTAAATTTCCTGGATATAACGTGCCCGAGCTGAGAAAATCAGTCTCTGATCTCATCGATCAATCTTTCGAAGATATTCTTGCCGCGTACGAACGAATAAAACCACAACCTGTTATTCTCAAGCACGACAACAGTACAGCATCCGATGGCAGACACATCTCACCCGGGATCGTAAATATCACAGATGTTATTGCGGTCAATCTTGTATGTGACGTCATCGATGGCAGTTACAGCGCATCAGATACTACGACGGCACAACAGGGGTTTATCCTGTATACGTTCACACCAAGAGACCCCCCTGGTTTTCTGATTGTGCAAGAACCAATCAATCCGGTCTATCTACGGTGTCATAACCCGTGGTTGTCAACGATAAATTTCAAACTCACCGACCAGAGGGGGAATTTGTTGGACCTGCGTGACGAGACTGTTAGTATAAACTTACTGGTGAAGTCCTAAGTCAAGGGATCCATAATATTTGTAATAGTTTTTTTTTCTGCACTGATCCATTTTCGTCATTTTATCGTGCAAATACCCTATCAAAACCAGCATAAGTTATCGTTGAAAGTGCTAGCACGCATTTAAAAAAAAACGGTTGTGTATAATGTATCAACCCGAGTACATTCATGCACGAGTTCATATTCATGATAAGCAAATTCTTTACGAGGCAATAAAAACCGCATTTCAAATACAGACATTCCCAGAACAGTATTTCCCCGTTAAAATAGTTATTGACGTGTATGGTGACGAAGACTTCTTGTTAACTCCGTCACAATTAACAGAGCTACAGCAAAATCATATGATCATAGTTTGGTGTCAACGAGAACAGATTATGAACTATTCTCATTCCTGTATTGATGTTGAAACGCTTAAGCAAATCCTGAAAATCTGAAAGCGCCCTTCACTTGAGAAACTCTTTGAGTTTCCAAGGGCAAAAAAAATAATACACTTTTTTTTTTACCCGTGGAAATGTGCTTTACACTCCAAGCGGGGGGGGGGGGGCGCTAGCGTTCTCAGGTTCTACTTTCACTTTGTGCTGTGAGTCACACGCTATGCGGTTTATACTTCCTTGTCGGCCTCGTAGTCAGAAACACTAGTATTTTTGTCAGAAATGCAAGGCATTTCCGTGTCTAGATTCTTTATATAACCTTTTAACCGTCTCACCCTGGTGCTAATTAATTTTCGAGTCTCATACTCTTGTGACAATCCAAGACGAATCTTCTCAACTGCACGGCACAGTGGAATAAATTCAGATACCTGATTTTCAGTTATCCCGGCAAGTGATCTGTAAACACGATCTTGCAAACCCTTAATGAACCTATAACGAGCAGGGAGATTGTTCTTCCCCAAGCGTGATAGCTCATTCAAGGATTCAAAATCTGACATAATTGTTTCAGTGTCTAGTAAAATATTAAAACCTCGCTGTTGTAATTCTTTAATTTCAACAAGTATGGTATTTATATTTTCGTGATTCATATTATTATATATTTTTATATTTTTAATAGAAACACTTTGCATGAGAAACGCTAGCTTTCCAAAACAAAACGAGACAGTCGGAAACATTTATCCCCTGCAAGGGCCTAGATCGTCAAATAACGTTCTAGAACCCCACGAGGACTGCTTCCGACATGACAATACAACATGTAACACGAAACACTTTATCCCCTGCAAGAGCCTCTAGATATCTATAGGCTCAAGAGGACGTGTTTAGTGAATTGACAAGGACAAACATATAACACGTAACTTATCCTAAGGACGGACCCCTCTGACTGCCAAGTGACTCAGAGGCACATTTATTTACAAGACGAGACAGCCCTGGCTTCTAGGATCGAGTTCTCTAGCAGGCCCGGCAAACATTTATTTGACAACACAAACAACCTTTACCTCTGATTCGAGTATCACAGCAAGCAAAGGTACAATGAACATGTAATCTTATCCTAAGAGACGGTACAGAACAGACAACCTTTACCTCTGATTCGAGTATGACAGCAAGTAAAGGCACAATGAACATGTAATCTTATCCTAACTTATCCTAAGACCTTATCCTATGACGACACAAACATACACAGGTGGGTCATTTTCTACGGTCAGCAGCAGAGCAAAACCATCCATTGAATCGACCATTGGATGGTGCACAAAAGACACCCGCCATTGGCGGATTAAATTTATGGTTTTGCTTGCGCGTGCTGACTTTCGATCGACCCAAAGGTCTTAGGGAGCGATTTCGTATATAACCCAACTGTTACTTGCGAGTTGGAAATTCGCTCTAGCAGTGGGCGGGACTTGTTTAAAATATTTTAATTGTATGTTTTCTTAAGCGCGGTCATATAACAAGCACAGAAGAGCAAAACAGTCGGATATATTCAGTAAAACGAGGATATTGTTTGTAAAAAAATATATATTCTACGGTAAATAAATGATTACATGTTATGAACTCGATAAAATATTTTATCAAGGTGGCTTTCTTAGGGGGAGCAAATCCTCTGACCAGCAACGACAACTCTGCAAAGCGTTACACACTCTCGGAGGAGTTATCGTCGTTTGTGTCAACGATAAGAGTTATATAACAGAATGAAATCTTCTGTTTGAGCTTCTTTGAAAATGCTGTTTTGTAGATCCCATCTGCGACATGCTGTACAGAAGGTGGACAAATACCGAAATACCTACCGGCTGCGCTCATTGATTGAAATATTATTTCTTCACGAGTCTCAACATTCACAGATTTCACTGCTCTTCTTATAGCTGTTTTACATTTAACTCTTCCTCGTATGGTATTCTTGCTCTGAGTGATCGCTTGAAGGTTTTCAATACTGTTATCAAGTCTGTTCCCGTTAATATGATCAATGACAAGGCCTTTAGGGATCTCTCCGTTAAAAACCTCATAGACGAAACGATGACATAAATACCTCCCTTTCCTAACAGTAAATCTTAAATAACCAGCATTATCAACTGTACCAACTTGTTTCCTCAGCCTGTAGTTTCTCACTATGCCATCTCGGTTTGCCTCATAATTTGGAATAGTTGGATGTCGGACGAATTCTTGATTCATTATACTATAAGCAAATCATTGTCTAATTCATAATTTGTCTGAAAACTTATTTATGTAATCACGCTCGCATTTGAGAGCGTTATCACAGTCTGGATTTTTTTTATCATAATACCGTTTTAGTTCTCGATAGCGTTTTCCACCACACGCTGAACATAATTGCGTTTTTCCTCGTACTCCAATGCCGCATCTGATACACGGTATCGGTCCTAGACTCCCACCGCGGACCTGTTGAGCATGTTGTCCACAGTATTCGCCTCTGCAGGGTTTGCTACACGGCGCTGATGAATTTAGTTTGATCCACTTGCATTGGTTCATCATATAATATATTTGTCTATTTAAATATTTGTCTTAATTATAATAATGGGTTTTGAAAGACTATCCAGAATAAAACCCATATCAGGTTCTAGATTCGATCTTGACCGGTTAACCGCTGATCCACGACGAAGAGAGTTAGCAGAGGTAATTGGTGTTATCAAGAATGCCAAAGAAGAGTTTCGTCGTGATGGTGCCGCACACACGTGGTCTTCGTATAAAATTATCCTCGGAAACGCGAGCATTTCTCGTGACCGTATCATTGATGCTACCATGAACGATACAATCGCGCGTAACATAATTGGGTATCTCGACGATAGAAGATATTTCGTACAGATAAAATTTATTGTTGGAGTCGGCGAGGGAACGTGGATTATCAGAGACAAACTAGACCCTGTTCTTGATGCCAGAGGCGTTCGTGGAAAAACCGTTCTGTTAAGTAAAGACTCAAAACCGGGAGTACTTGTTGGGATTGATATACCATATTATGCCAGAGCGTATCCTGTGACCGCAGTTGTTTATGGAATTTATCCGATGAAGAAACCACGCGTTGATAAACTCAAACCGATGAAGGTGTCGGTGTTGAATTGTGTAGCTGAGCGAGTAATGGAACATTTTAAAAATGCAATGCGAGGAAACGGCCTAACACCGCTAAGACAAACTAAAATAACAGCGTGGGCGACACGAGTAGCGGATAAAGGAGCGTCAATAAATGATGTTGCTGAGCTAGAGCGATTACTAAAATTTCCTATAACGGTTTCATCGTTAACCGGTGAGGTATTGTATGAGTGTAAATACAATTCCCGTGGAACACCAATAACTATTATCGATCATAACAGTCACGCCTGGACTGACTCGGTTAGGATATTTCCGCAAGACCGTGTTGTGAAGTATTATCCGGAATTGCAAAGCAATTCTGGGAGCATGTTTGATTTTATTTATCAGATAAGTAAAACCGATCCAGTGTCTGTGTGGTTATTCAGAAGTAGCGAAGATGGAGAATATGATCAGTTTGTGAGACCCAACGGGGAAATATACAGAACAATGGCGTTACAGCAGGAAATGAAAAAACTCGCAGAAAAATATCATGCTGGCAACACTGATACGTTACTGACACACTGTTTTACTGTCCCGGGTGTTGTCGCGCATGTAGCCCGGGAACGAAATTCATGGAGACCAACTCCGAAAAGTTTTCTTGCTGATATCCAGCAGAGCTGTGTCGAATACGGACACGGCGGTTTGTGGAATACTCAGTATGATCACCGCGGTATGATATCCGTGGACATGACGGCGTGTTATCCAGGAAGTTTCCTTGGGCGTGGAGAATGCAGCGAATATTTTAAACGGTTTGGCCACGCTGGCAATACCATGACAAGAGTAGCTGTCAACGGTGTTTTACCCGATTTTGACTTGACCGGATTTGCTTGTGTGTCGTCGTTTAAATTCGCTAAGGATTTACATCCTGTGTGTTATGTTTGGTTTGGCAGACATTTCGTTGAGAAGCGATGGGCACCGATAGTGTTATTGCGATACATGCTTGACAGTCGAATACTGTTGTCGCTGACGGTCAGCGAAGCGATTATATGTTATTGTCGTCAAACCGAAGTTTGGTTGCCAACTCCAACGCCGGTTACGTTAGAAGAAGTCATCGAAGATTGGTCACGAGAATATCCAGAAACTTCTATCGACGCTATCATCAAGAAAGCTCCTGAAGTACTTAAAAGCAAACTCAGAAATGATGAAAGCACAGCAAAAGAGCTAGGACGAAGAATAATAGGGAAATTCACTCAAGGTGGAGCGTATGATCATAAACAACATCACAGTCGATTAATCATGGACAAGACTGAATTGGATCTTATTGTCGCTGATGCAGCCACGAACAACATGTTCTGTAACCGCAAAGATGTGTTTCTGTCAAACGGGGAAAAACTAGGGACTGTTTTTAGTTATATTGACGGAGAATCATCTCAGTACACACATTTGAGATCTTCGATGCTAGCTTATGTATCCATAAATTTGTTGTCGATGATTAATAGATTCCCTGTTGTCGCAGTGAGAGTTGCAACGGATTCATTTTATATTGATAAAAAACACTCAGCGCTGTTGGATAATGTTATATCGGATGATCCATCGTGGGGCTCGTGGAGAATAAAGAATGAAATGTTACAAGGATATTGTGAATCAGCTGACGTTGAAATCGTGGATGAGTATCGCAGCGCAGAAATGTCTTCGACGGTTTCGTTGTCTCCGCCGGTGCACGATCCTGTTACAAGACACAAAACAGTTTATCTGAACGGCCCTGGTGGTTCTGGTAAGACAACTCGGGCGATTGAATTATTTCGCGGTTCTGACTTGGTCGTGCTGACTCCCACACACAGACTTGCCAGGGAGATGAGACAACGGGATGTTAACGCGTGCACGTATCACAGTTTTTTCAAATACAGCGGCGGCACGTGGACACCTGAACGAATGGGTAAGAAATATATTCCCGAGAAAATCATCTGGGATGAGATAGACACTGTGCCGTTAGATATATTAAAACAGTTTCTGGATTGGTTGCAAAAGAAAAATACCGCAGTGGTGATGTGCGGCGATCATGGTCAACCACCCCCATTTACAGGTGAATCTCCACACGAGTGGCTGAAAACTTTTGTAGATTATTATGAGGAAATAACTAACGATGTTAGAGCACTCGATGAAACGCTGAAAGAGTTTAAGGCACTGATCAGGCTACAAACCAATAAAGTCCAGTGTGAGATAATGCGTGAAATAATTCCAGAGACTTCGCTGAGCGACTTTTGGGAAACGTGGAAACCAGGTGATTTAATTGTGGCAAGTAGAAAGATAGTCAGGGACACACTTCAGCAGCGGTTATTTCAGTTACATCAGAAGAAATTTCCCATGTTGCCAGTGCCGTTGTGTTATAGACCAGCTGATACGCGATTGCAGAATATTGATGTTGATATTCCAGGGCGCCTGACTGCGTCGGGTCCGGAGAAACAGAATTTAGTATTAAATGATATTGTCACAGTTGATGTTGATGCTGTTGAACAGGCACTGAAAATGAGCAAATCCCCGTGGACGCTAGGATACGCTATGACCATCCACAGTTCGCAGGGACTAACTATTTCAGATACAACAGTTTGGATTGTTGATGATCGCATCGAGTGGTCAAATTTAGTTTATTTAGCCGTGTCAAGAGTAAGAAGGATAGGTCAGTTACGAAGAATTGTATTAGATGATGTTGTCAACGACAGCTCAATCGCTGATGACACAATAAGAAAGAAATTAGCCGGTTACAAACAGAGCGACAAAAAAAATGGTAGAGAGTTTGATCCCAAACAAAGTTTGGATGTTGAATTTGTAATACAATTACAACAACAGCAGAATAATCACTGTGCGAGTTGTAATTGTTTATTGCTGTGGCAGTATTCGAAAAACGACCCAAGGCAATTCACCGTAGATAGAATAGATAGCAGTCGCGGTCATACACGTGAAAATGTGATGTTGACCTGTCTTGAGTGTAACCGACGCAGAGGTGTTGCTGCAGTTATTTAAATGATTGAATCACTTCAGTGCGGATCACTTTAGTGATCGGGGTGGTAATTGTGTATCCTCGGGAATCACCTGAAGTTGCTCGCGTTTAAATCCGCGTTGAGGAGCAGTCGAATCTAATCTGTAGATTGCGTTTCTCCCAGTTGATCTGGTTATGCTGGATATCTTATGTGTAGTAACACTCCATGTGGGATCGGTTGCTCTTTTTTTTCCTCCTTCTAGTTCGCCTGGTTCGTATAAATACCTAACGGTGACATTACCCAGCAGTGGGGACGCTAGCGTCCCTGGCTGCGTTGAAACATTTTGTTGCTGTTGTCCGCGTTCACTGACGCGGGGTATATATTTTTTTGTGATTGCATTTACAGGTCTCATGTTTGTTGTTCTGGTAATTTCATTATTCAGTGCGGCTATCACGTTTGGCAGTCTTGCAACCCATTCACGAGATCTCGTATCGTAAATGAATTCCCTCGCGTACTGGTATCCGAATAATCTCTCAGCGAGTGTTCTATTAAATCGCTCAACAATTGCCTGATCCCGATGAATTTCAGTATGTCCTCGTCGTATGGTAACGTTATGCTGCTTTGTCAGTGATGACACCGCGCCCTGAAATTCCTTGCCAGGATCAACTTGTAATAATCGTGGCCAGTTTAGAGGTCCTCGTTGATAAATTCGTTTAAACGCAGAGGCGACTTCGGACGCTGTTTTAGTCGCTAACGGTTCTGCTTCTTTGTATCTACTGGCAACATCAACTACTGTTAGCGCGTATTTGTATATTTTTCTACGGACAGTATCATGAGGCAGGAATAGTATGTCAGCCTGATGAACTTCATTGGGCACACTAACATCAAAATGTGCAAAGTTGATTTGTCGAGGTGGTGGTAAGTAGATTTGCCATATTGCTTGTTTTGATAGCCAATTTTTGGCAACCTCGCGTGTTACTGATGCCGCGTTGGCGAGTTTATTAATTGCTGAGTTACCTCTCCAGTATCCGATTGGGGAATAATAAATCGCTTGCATTTTTATTTAATTATCCAGCGCCTAATACTAATTTAGATTTCATCGCTGATCTTACTAACCAATTAGCGAGTGACTCCTTAAATGATTTATTTTTTATGGCGCTTAGTGCATGAATTAATTTCACATCCGCGATATGCCTGTCTTGTAGATCTTTACTTCGATAAGCAACATCATGTATGTGACACGCTGCGTCGATAGCGTTTATCGGATACTCTCCCGGTTTTGGTTTAGATTGTTCATCAAGTCTGATATCTAGTCGGGTCCCTGGACCGCAGTAATTGTATCCTGGGAGATGTTTTTCTCCGGGATACTTTGCCCAGGGAGTTCCGGGGAGCTTTCCAAGTTTGGCTGCAATGTCACCTCCGCTAAATTCTCGCTTTTTTTTTGAAATCTAAATTTTTTTGTGCCACATCGCGTACACTTACCAGAAAGTGCTTGTCTGTTATTTTTTGTTGTAATGGTTGTTAGATCATTCGTAGGGGTTCGTGCCTTACACTTCACACAATATAGATCCATAATTATTATTCTTTATATACAAATGGAAATTACAGATTTTTCTGCGACAAAAAAGAAAGAGCCAGTTAAGCATAATTCAGTGCTACCAAACTCTATCCGCGCGATTATAATTGGGCCATCCGGTTCAGGTAAAACACAGCTGTTGCTGAACTTGATAATGAAGTGGATGAAATGGGATAAACTGTATTTGATAGCTCCATCTGTAGATGATCAACGATGCTATAACGTTATAAAAGATTTTAATGAGAGTGCAAGCGCGCTGAGTAAAGACGGTGAGGATGTTGTTGAATTTATCACTGATATCGAAGAAGCCCCCAGCGTCGAGGATCTTGATGAATCAATTAACAACCTAGTAGTGTATGATGATGTTATGTTGGACAAGCAAAAAAATCCCGCAAGAATATTTTCCCGGGGACGTCACAAAAACACTGATGTGATTTATGTTACTCAGCGTTATACACAAATTCCTAAAGTAATCAGGGATAATTGTAATCTTCTTGCGATATTCAATGGAGTTGATACACATACACTGAGAAATATTCATCAAACCTGGTGTGGTGGCGATATGGATTTAAATAAATTTAAAAATTTCTTCAGTCATGCTCAAAGAAAACCTCACGGATTTGTGACAATAAATTTACACGATCCCAGAACAAGATACCGTATTGGACTTGATACACTATTTGCAACATAAAAATGTTTTTCCTTGGAAACTCATTTCCCAGAGCAGCAGAGGGGATGGACCCGACCCATGGATTTTTCAATAACGACCCCGCCACGGAAACTGTTTCAGATTTATTGAAGTAACCCAAGTTGTCAGTGCAAACTCAACGAGTTTGTCCCTGGAAACTCTTTGAGTTTTCGGGGGACATTTTTTTTTGTCCTGTATTCTGAATAGAAGGGTTTATTTCGTCGAAATAAGCCCTCTATCGAGGAATAGTTTCCTGGAGGGGTTTATTGTGCAAAAAGTTTCGGTCTGTACAGCCCCTCTGCTGCTACTTTATCCGGTTTTGGAACTGCAATATGTCACGCAATTTTTTTCTTTTAACGTTAGATTTACAGTTTTTCAGAAAAAAGACAATCACACGGCTTTTTTTAAGAATGAAACAAATGACATTGCACTGTATAACCCTGCCTATGGTTAACTCTGAATTCTAAAGTCAAAACATGGTTTCAGGAAAAAATGTAACAATGTTTGTCCTATATTCTCTCAGTTTACACTGAGGATAGGACGAACATTGTTACATTTTTTCCTGAAACCATGTTTTGACTTTAGAATTCAGAGTTAACCATAGGCAGGGTTATACAGTGCAATGTCATTTGTTTCATTCTTAAAAAAAGCCGTGTGATTGTCTTTTTTCTGAAAAACTGTAAATCTAACGTTAAAAGAAAAAAATTGCGTGACATATTGCAGTTCCAAAACCGGATAAAGTTAAGATACCAGAATTGTGCAAACTCAAGCTTTTATTTCATACAAAGATTTACTGATGGAAGAAAAAAAATCGTTCTACAATTTTTTAGAGTGTAAACTTTTGAAAAAAATGACATGACGAACAGTTCACGTAATTATGGTGACTACTGATCACAATTTTGGAGAGGTATCTTCAAACGGTAACATATTCCATTAGGGTATAAATCAAAACTACAATGAGAGAGAGAGAGAGATCGAGAGATCATGTATTCCTACTTTAAAAATATGACGACACGTACGTTTGTTTTTATGGCACATTTTCCTTATGAAAGTTTCAAAGAAACACTCATTCCATTTACATAAGATAAGAGAAGAATTCTTTATTTCAGACTACATAGTCTATACATCTAAATTAAAATATAGATATAAAGTAAAATCACTGAAAACATAAAAGAACATATAGAACATTACACAATCACATCCATAGAAAAAATACATCCTTTACAAAAAATATCACAAGAGTGAACTGAAGACGCATGTAATTGAAGAGTGACCACAGAAAAGTACATCCAAACAAGTCGTGCTATATTTCGTAACATGACTAACATAATTTCCATGAGCCGCTCATGGCGTGATCATTTGTGTTTTAGTTTTATTGTTTGTGAAGTGACTAATGGTCAGGTACAGAAAAACGTGTCTGATCATCTCACGGTGCGAATAACAAGTGAAACCAATTTGAAGCTAAGGCGGTGGAAAATATCGACTGACCAATGAAGTCACTTACAATGTGTAACACATTGTTTGATTGTAAATTCAGGGCAAGTAGAGTAGCGACCAGCCGCAGAATAAAAAAAACACGTCCGATCTTGTCGCTGTGCGAAAAGGTACTGAAGTCAATTCGAAGCGAAAGCGGTAAGAAAATAAGTATAGCCAATGAAATCGTTTATGATGAGTGATGCATTGGGGTTTTATTAAAGGTAGTGTGGCAAAATAATACCAACGCAAGTGTGCTATTACCATTGCAGTGCAGACAGATTGGAGTGTAAACGTACAAACCCTTTGTTGCGTATTGTACCATTTCTTCTTGCCACGTCAAATATTAAACGGCCACAGTACTGGTTCGCGTTTTGAAACTGACAAACATTTTTAATCTTACTCAAACATTTTGACAAGCACACTCACATCAATAGAGACAGAATTGTAAAATATCGGTTAGCCAATGAAGTCACTTACAATGTGTAACACATTGTTTGGTTGTAAATTCAGGGCTTGTTGACAGTAGTGTAGCGACCAGCCGCAGAATAAAAAAAAACACGTCCGATCTTGTCGCTGTGCAAAAAGGTACTGAAGTCAATTCGAAGCGAAAGCGGTAAGAAAATAAGTATAGCCAATGAAATCGTTTATGATGAGTGATGCATTGGGTTTTTTTTAAGGTAGTGTGGCAAAATAATGCCAACGCAAGAGCGCTGTTACCATTGCAGTACAGACAGATTGGAGTGTAAACATACAAACCCTTTGTTGCGTATTGTACCATTTCTTCTTGCCACATCAAATATTAAACGGCCACAGTACTGGTTCGCGTTTTGAAACTAACAAACATTTTTAATCTTACTCAAACATTTTGACAAGCACACTCACATCAACAGAGACAGAAGTGTAAAATATCGGTTAGCCAATGAAGTCAATTACAATGTGTAACACATTGTTTGGTTGTAAATTCAGGGCAAGTAGTGTAGCGACCAGACGCAGAATAAAAAAACACGTCCGATCTTGTCGCTGTGCGAAAAGGTACTGAAGTCAATTCGAAGCGAAAGCGGTAAGAAAATAAGTATAGCCAATGAAATCGTTTATGATGAGTGATGCATTGGGGTTTTATTAAAGGTAGTGTGGCAAAATAATACCAACGCAAGTGTGCTATTACCATTGCAGTTCAGACAGATTGGAGTGTAAACGTACAAACCCTTTGTTGCGTATTGTACCATTTCTTCTTGCCACGTCAAATATTAAACGGCCACAGTACTGGTTCGCGTTTTGAAACTGACAAACATTTTTAATCTTACTCAAACATTTTGACAAGCACACTCACATCAATAGAGACAGAATTGTAAAATATCGGTTAGCCAATGAAGTCACTTACAATGTGTAACACATTGTTTGGTTGTAAATTCAGGGTTTGTTGACAGTAGTGTAGCGACCAGCCGCAGAATAAAAAAAAAACACGTCCGATCTTGTCGCTGTGCAAAAAGGTACTGAAGTCAATTCGAAGCGAAAGCGGTAAGAAAATAAGTATAGCCAATGAAATCGTTTATGATGAGTGATGCATTGGGTTTTTTTTAAGGTAGTGTGGCAAAATAATGCCAACGCAAGAGCGCTGTTACCATTGCAGTACAGACAGATTGGAGTGTAAACATACAAACCCTTTATTGCGTATTGTACCATTTCTTCTTGCCACATCAAATATTAAACGGCCACAGTACTGGTTCGCGTTTTGAAACTAACAAACAGTTTTAATCTTACTCAAACATTTTGACAAGCACACTCACATCAACAGAGACAGAAGTGTAAAATATCGGTTAGCCAATGAAGTCAATTACAATGTGTAACACATTGTTTGGTTGTAAATTCAGGGCAAGTAGTGTAGCGACCAGACGCAGAATAAAAAAAACACGTCCGATCTTGTCGCTGTGCGAAAAGGTACTGAAGTCAATTCGAAGCGAAAGCGGTAAGAAAATAAGTATAGCCAATGAAATCGTTTATGATGAGTGATGCATTGTTTTATTTAAAAGGTAGTGTGGCAAAATAATGCCAACGCAAGAGCGCTGTTACCATTGCAGTACAGACAGATTGGAGTGTAAACGTACAAACCCTTTGTTGCGTATTGTACCATTTCTTCTTGCCACATCAAATATTAAACGGCCACAGTACTGGTTCGCGTTTTGAAACTGACAAACATTTTTAATCTTATTCAAACATTTTGACAAGCACACTCACGTTGTCGAGTAGCGTAGTTTTCTGGAGTACGTACGTGTCCCAGCGACACAGTGCCGTCTCTAGCTCTCTTGAAGACACCAACTGTCTGTTTTATTTTTCTTGCAACTATTTTCTTTTGTGGTAGGGTTTGAATCGAAGGGTCGTCAAGATGCATGAGGTGTTTAAGACGCAACGCTGTCGTTGGGTTCCTATATGCTTGGCTTTCACTTGCCTTGTGAAATATACCAAGTCATTGTCACAACGAGAGGTAGAGAGGGTATATATGGAAAGAATGAACTTGGTTAAATCATTTCTGAATCAGCAATCGAGATGAAACGATCGCACGATTTCAGTGAGAGAGAAGAAGAACGTAAGAGGCAGCGAAGTGACGTATCGCCTCACACACGAAAAGAAGTGTTCGCTCAAATAGAAGACATGAGCGAACCTGAACCAACACCTTCCACGTCTGCGACCAGACAGAGAGAGTCTACTCCAAACCAAAGTTCACCAGTCAACCCTGAAAAGTACTATCACATTCGAGAGACGGAAAAGCGCTCCTCTAGAAAATTTAGAACCACGGCTTACACCTACACGGTGAAGTTTAAAGATTTCAAGTCCGACGTACCGTTGGAGAAAGCAGAAGGGTTCATCACCGAGATGTGGGATTCTTTGCTCACCACACTCAAGCGACAATGTCAACCCAAAGAAGACGATCGCTTGACACTATCCATACAACACGACAGCTTGAAATCCCCTGTTTGGATCGAGTTTAGCAGACCCGCAGAACTGACCCCTTCCAAAGTCATGGACAAGATACAACAGGTGCAACAATCCAATGACAAGTTTGTCATCACCGATAGTAAAGCCACACTGAAAATGGCTCACGTCTCTCTTCCTCAAGGGACAGGACGCAAAAAGGTCTTATTGGTGGACGACCTTCGCAACACCAAAACAAGTCTCGTCCGAATTAACAACCCTCATGACCAGATGTGTTTAGCCCGTGCCATCGTGGTGGGACGAACCTATGCCAACAAGAACGACACGGTAGAATGGAAAAGAATCTGGAAAACTATTCAACAATCCGACCGAGCCAAACAACGAAATGAAGCAGAACTCCTGTTACAACAAGCCGGACTGTCCAAAGACACACCCTGTGGCATTCCTGAGATGCAAAAATTGCAAGATGCCCTAGCTCCACGCTACACCTTGAAAGTGCACCCTCAAGAAATGCGCGGGCCTCTGTTGTTTCGAGGCCAACATTTTAAGGACGGAAAATACATTCACCTTTATCATCACGATGAACATTTCGATACCATTACCAGTATCACTGCATTCCTGGGATATGTTTATTATTGTGAGAAATGTGACTATGGTTATAATAATCGAGAGCAACACAAACATTGTGGATGGAAATGCTCAGGATGTTTGGCCTCTCAACCCTGTCTGAGCGAAGAACCAGTGCCTTGTTCAACTTGTCTGCGCACGTTTGTCAGTCCTACCTGTTACCAACAACATTTGAAGACGCAAGGTTCACAGAAGAAATGCGCTTGTCAACTGCTGAGATTGTGCCCCGCGTGTGGACAAGGCATACGTACCAATAGCGTCAAGGCACACGTATGTTCAGGAAAGAAAAAATGTCACATTTGTCACCACATCGTGGACTTGGAACACCAATGTTACGTGCAAAAATACCAACCCCCACCAGAGAAAGAGGCCGGTCACAAGAAGAAAGGCAATTTCATCTTTTTCGATTTCGAATGCATGCAAGAGACTGGCATTCACATTCCTAATTTCTGCGTGGCTCATCGAGCGTGCGAGAAGTGTATTCAAGAACCTATCTTCAGTTATTGCCCTCACTGCAGCAAAATTCCTGGAGGGCGTGAAAAAATCTTTCGAGGACCAAAGACGCTAGACGATTTTGCCAAATGGGTCTTAGACCCCATCGACAAGACATGGAGCAAAGAGGACATCGAACGTTACCGAGATTGTCATCGCCATGCCACAGTGATGGCTCACAATTTCTCCGGATACGATGGACAGTTTCTTTTGAGGTACTATACGGAACATGGCACCGAACGTCCTAAAGTCACTTTGAACGGAGCCAAAATCATTTTCATGCAAGTGGGACAAGTGCAGTTTAAAGATTCGATGAGTTACTTGGCCATGCCTTTGAGTCGAATGCCTAAAACGTTTGGAATGACAGAAATGGCTAAAGGGTACTTTCCACACTTTTTCAATACGGAAGCCAATCAACATGCCGTTCTACCCCATTTGCCTGAGGCTCACTATTACGACCCCGACAACATGCGTACCGAACAACGAGAAGATTTCTACGCTTGGTACCAGGCTCATGCCTCTGACCCCTTCGACTTTCAGGAAGAAATGTTAAAGTATTGTCGTTCCGACGTGGACATTTTACGACGTTGCTGTGGAAAATTTCGAGAACTGTTCATGGAACACGGAGGGGTCGATCCTTTGAAAGAAGCTTGTACCATTGCCAAAGCGTGTTCCTTAGTGTACCGCCAACGATTCATGCCTCAAAAGACCGTGGCTGTCATCAGTCCTCAAACGACCAACTATGTCAAGCGTCAATACTCGGTCAAAGCCCTACGCTGGTTACATTACTTGTGCGACAAGGAAGGCAAATGGATTCAGCATGCCCGCAACGGAGGAGGCGAAAGGACCATCGGAACGTATTCGGTCGATGGCTGGGACTTAAAAAACCCCAAGATCGTGTATGAGTTTAACGGTTGCTTATTTCACGGATGTCCCGTCTGCTACCCTGACCGTGACACTAAAAATCAGTTTTTACAACGGACCATGGAAGACCTGTACCAGGACACTTGTCAGCGACGCTTGAAGTTAGAACAGCAAGGATACCAAGTGGTGGAAATGTGGGAACACGAATACGATCACCGTTTGAAAATCGATCCCGAGTTTAAACGTGTCGTGGAAAGTTACCAGTTCATGGACCCGTTGAACCCGAGGGATAGTTTGTACGGAGGAAGGACCAATGCCACCTGTTTGCTGTACCAAGCCGACGAAGAGAAAGGAGAAGAAATCAAATACTTGGATGTGTGTTCGCTGTATCCCTACGTGTGCAAATATTGTCGCTTTCCTACAGGGCACCCGCGATTGCTGACGGAACACATCGACCTGGTCAACATTCGACAATACGAAGGCTTGATCAAGTGCAAAGTTTTGCCTCCCACGAACCTATACCATCCCGTCTTACCTCACCATTGTCCAGGCAAACTGATGTTTCCCTTGTGCCGTACTTGTGCCGAAACGTGCAACCAAGATCAGCCTTGTCAGCACACCCAGGAAGAACGTGCCTTGACGGGAACCTGGGTCAGCGTAGAATTGTTCAAAGCTATGGACATGGGATACCAACTGTTAGAAGTGTACGAAATTTGCCACTTTCCCAAGACACAACAATACCACAAGGGTGACCCTACTCAGAAAGGCATTTTCGCAGACTACGTGGATGCCTTTTTGAAACTGAAGCAAGAAGCCAGCGGCTATCCTTCCTGGTGTCACACTCCCGAAGACCAAATAAAATTCAAAGAGAAATACCTGGAACAAGAAGGCATCACTTTAGACCACATCGAGAAAAACGAAGGCAGGCGATCGTTTGCCAAAGTGATGTTAAATTGCTTGTGGGGTAAAATGGCACAACGACCGTGTTTACCCAAGACGGAATATTTGACAGAACCTTCCCGCTACTTCCAGATGATTCACGACAAAACCAAATACATGAAACACGTGGACGTCGTTCGAGAGAATTTGATCTTGGTCAATTACGAAGAAGATCTGGACTTTGTACAAGACGACCCTTTTGGAAATGTCATCATTGCGGCTTACGTGACAGCTCATGCTCGCTTAAAATTGTACGAATCTTTAGAACTGTTAGGGGATCGCGTCCTGTACTTTGACACGGACAGTTGCATCTACATCGATCGACCGGGTCAGCAACACCCTAACATCGAAGGAGACCGTTTAGGAGCCTGGACAGACGAACATCCTGACGACAAGATTCTAAGTTTCGCGAGTGGCGGTCCTAAAAATTACGGCTACGAATACCGGGACCCACAAGGAGAAGTGCACACAGAGTGTAAAGTGAAAGGATTGACTCTGAATTATCGTACCAGTCGTGTGGTCAACTTTGGCGTATTGAAAGAAGCATTGCAGTCTGGAGAGGATGCAAAATTTAAAGTGACCACCTACCAGCCGAACAAGATTGTACGTTTACCCACTCACCACATCGTCAGTCGACCCTTGGAAAAAGTCTATCAAATCGTGTACCAGAAGCGAGTGCGACTTCCCAACCACTTTACTTTGCCGTACGGTCACATCAATATTGGTCAGCATATAAAAAAGGACAACGTCCAAGACCAACAGTTCATTGTCACTACTAAGACCAATTGAGAAAAAATGAATCCCTTCAAACAGCAAGTATAGAGCGTAAGACTCAAGTCCAACGAGAAACTCAGGTGTGATTCTTTGCCTCACTATCACATCACCAATGCAGTAACACATCTTAGTTATTTATGTACTAACGCCATGACAAACTACGTGCAGCTAGTGAAACTTCCAGACCACAAAACTTTACCTTATGGACATACTGATATCACCCAGTATAAAAAGGGACGACTTCCAAGAACGACACTTCATTGCGAGGACAAGCAACGAGAAAGATGAATAAATATACGCAGATGAAAAAAGAGAAGGAACAAACATCACTGACCTCTTTCACTACCATACCGTCACAGCAAAGTGCGTCCAAGAAGGGAAAGGATTCAGTAGACCTACAGGAGTATTTTAGCATCCAAATGACTCAGACAGCGACCTCAAGAAAATTTAGAACGACAACTTACACCTACACGGTGAAATTTAGAGACTTCGCGTCTGACATTTCAGCCGAGGAAGTAGCAGGTTTCATTACGGACCTACTTGACTCACTGTTAGAGGAACTCAAATGTCATTGCCAAGTCAAAGATCGAGGTCGTTTGAGCCTATCTATGTATCGCGACAGTTTGAACTCACCTGTATGTCTCGGATTTAGCACACCTGCAGAAATAACTTCGTCCAAACTTTTTAGGGCTATTGAAGACGTGCAGTCGATGAGAGGAAAATTTGACATCAACGAAGGACAAGTAACCATTCATATGGTATACATTGTACCTCCATGGGAAGAAGACGATGACTGCACTTGATCTGCTTACTGATAAGTGTACCTAGCACGATGGATATAACAACCGATTTATGAATGAAACGGATTAAGTGATGGGAAATATCTACGCTGGGACACAAGTGCTAGCTGACCAGATTTTTAACAACGTGTGAGACGAATAGAGAGAGAGAGAAACATGAACTTTGTCCTATTTGATTGCATGTTACTTGTTTTGTGTTAGCTTTTTCTTATAAATGAACATTAAATGTAAACAGGTTTACTAGAGCCAAGAACTAAATAACTAGTAAATAGGTTTGTTTGATGTAGAAATGTTTATGTATTAAATGGATAGTGCTTAGACCAAAGCACAGGCCAGAGAGCCCATGTATATACTTGAATAAATGTTTTGAACCCATACAATAGACTTTTCTTTTTTGAGCCATTATTCTCTCTGTGAGGCTTGTTTTAGAACATTTCTGTCGTCTTTTCTGTGTGTTTAAATGTGTATTTGTATGTTTGTCCCTATCTACCCTTTGTCCTTACAAATACATTAAAATCCCTATAAAATGTTTTTGACCCTATAAACCTCATGACGTCACCCAAAGTTCAATTCCCATTGACATCCAGGTGACATTCCCATGTTCAATTTCCATTTACGACAAAGTGCAAACCCCATATTTTAACGTTAAAGTCCCATTGACGTTAAAGTACTGGTCCTGTTCAATTTCCATGTTCAATTCCCTTGACGCTCTACAGTTCCATCCATGTTAAAATTTCCCATGTTAAATTCCCCTTGACGCCAGAGTGAATCGACTGTTTTTGCATGGTAAGTCCACTTGACGCTAGGGTGACCCCATATACTACTGGCATGGGTCTATAACAGTTATAGTTCCTAAACCGGTGTTTTTATGCCTTGGGTACCAACTCATAACCATTCAATATAGATTCTTAAATAACATCGTAATCAATACCTTGCAGTAGCGACAGGGAAGTATAGACTTCACATGCCTTGCCATTAAGTACATTTTGTAATAATAGGTCCAGTGCTCTCTTGGTCATTTCAAATTTTCAGGATTTTATTTCTTCAAAATGTGGATAATATTTATCTTCTTTTTCTTTAAAAAGGGGTAATAACCTAATATATTTGATAACATCAAAACCTGAATTTTTGAGTAAAGTGGGGGAGTGTTTTCCGCTTGCCAGTTCTAATCCTTTTCATCTAAACTGAATTTTCCTTTTTTCCTTTTCTCTGCAACAATATTTGCAGTTTGGCTTTGCATTTGCGTTAACCTATCCATTCTTTCTCTCTTTTCTCTTTCTGCCATTGCAATTGTCTTTTGCCTCTTTCTGAAACTGCGTTTCTCTTTCTTCTTTTTCTTGCTGCATTTGTCTCTCTCTCCTCTTTCAGCAACTGCATTTGTTTCACTTTCTCTCTCTGCAACTACATTTATATCTTTCTCCTCTTTCTATAGTTGCATTTGTGTCTCATCTTTCTCTTTCTGAAGCTGAATCTTTCTTAGCTCTATTTCCATTTTGTCTTTAAATTTAAATTCTCTTAGTTTCATATCAGAGCCAGACAGAGACTTACGAATCAAATCCAAACACTTTCCTCGAGAAAATTCTTTCCTGCCAAATACTGAACTAAAATACTTTTAAAAAAAATGTTTCTATGTTTATTAAAGAAGCCTTCGCCTCAGAGAGTTCACATTTGTTTATAAGCTGGAGCAATTCATCCTTTTTCAAGGACTCAGGTGAAGGCTAAATACTGCTTCGTTCGGAATAACACACTTTCGTTTTCTGAATCTAGATTAGACAGGAAAACGACATCACAAGCAGAACGTTAGTTATGCTTTAGATAGGGGTCGGTAGCCTATTTTACAAAGTTTGCGACTTTTTCCTGGATTAATTACAAAATGAACGAGCGTGTGCCACCTATAAGAGAGTAACACTGATAAAATCAAGATTTTTGTCTGCCTTTTGCGTGTCATGCAAAACATCTTGACGTACCACCTTACGGCACGCGTGTCCTAGGTTGCCGACCCCTGACATAGGTACTTGGTTACGGCAGAGGCATATGCGTGCTTCTAATTGCGTCAAAGGTCCAGCATAATCATCTTGGGCAATATAGTAATTGACAAGAAAAGAAACAACAAAAGTTACAATGATCAGTTACGGTGTACTGCTCTATTATTTTAATGTTGGCACATACAAATATTAGAATATTAGAATATCTTTCTCTTTACTTCACGAATGAAAAGGACGAATACGAATTTGTTCGCAGAGAGAGAGAGAGAGAGAGAGAGAGAGAGATACCGAAGGTCGTCAAAAGGATCAAATAGCTCAGGTCCATAATGAAAAGATATCCCTGAAGGTTAGGCCTATCACTTCACAGGAATCTCAACTTTACAACAGCACGCCCGTAAGAGTTCGTCTATTCTGAAAGCTGAACTATTGATATAAAAATGCAGAGCGCCTCAAAGTTTGCAATACTGGGGTTAGTAGGACGTACCTATCAGAACGCGTGTAATATAAATTTTCAAGACCATGTTTTATAGCTTAAAGAACTCTGGTACCCTGACCGTTGACCACTTCTATACTGTTTGTTGTGAGTGAAAATGAGATCTTTAAAGTAAACCAGACTACCTTTTAGATAGACCATGGCGGACGAGTAAACTCGCTCCCTGTTATCGACAAATAATTTTAATATGTTTTCATTCCCATATTTTCACACGTGAGTAATCCTTTAAATAAAAATTTTCTTGCCTAAATATCGAATAAATTTCATTTTGTGGTAAAGAAGAAAAAAAAAACAACGATACGATATATTTTAACTTCACCACTTGTTAAAATATCATTGTTTTTTTTTTTTTTGTAGCTGTTTAACTAAACAAGGGAATTAACCAAGTACATACATATATGAAGCGCCGTAGCGGACAAAAGCTGGTCGAATGAAGAAGTTGCAGTTAAAATTTCGATGTCGTATGTCGAGAAATCCAATATCACGTGTTGGATCAAATTGCATTACCTTGAAGTTCCATTTTCTAGTTCGAGAGTTCTGATTTTATATGTTGAATCACACAGCGGTGGTTTAAAGTTCTATTTCCTATGTGGACTTTTTACAGTATATATTTTGAATGTAACTCTTTGTGATGCAAGTTCCATTTAATATGGCGAGTATTTAGATTTCATCTGCTGAATTTCACAGCAACAAGATGCAGTCTACTTGTAAAATAACGCGCTCCGTTCATGAGAGCATAGGAGTCTGACGTTTTATCAATAAAGTACGACGAAATCTCTGATTTGAAATTACCGTATGAATAATATATTACCAATAAGGTGATTTCATGTTGTCAGAGATTTCGCTGTACTTTATTAATAAAACATCAGAGTCCAGTGATGAGAGCGACCTCTAGCAAAGAAATTCATAGTAATTCTCGACCTGTGAATGGTAACTTTCAAACTGTAAATGCATGAAACGTAATGGCGCCTCATAATTGAATACACGAATGCTGTATCTTAATACTTGATATTATTTTAAATTGTTAAAGTGGACATTGTGAAATGTTACTTTTAACACGAACACATCATTTCAACATATAAAAAATAACAATTCTGACAAGCACAATGAAATGCCCAACCACCGCTGTGTAATTCAACAGACACAATCTAAATCTCAAGATACGAAATAGAACTTTCAGCACAATCAATGTGATTCAAATTTAAATTCTTGACATATGACATTAAAATATCAACAACCGCCGTGTAATTCAGAAGATACAATCTAAAACCACGACATTAGAGATCGAATTTTCAGCTAGCGCTGTGCAATTCAACAGATGAAATCTAAATACTCAACATATGAAATGGAACTTCCAGCAAAAACTCTTTGAGCCAATGTTTAAGTTAGGAATTCTTGACGCATGACATTGAAATTTCACCCACCGCCGTGTAATTCAAACTGCACAATCTAAAACCTGGATATAGAAAATATAACTTTCAACCACTACTGTTTCATTCAACAGATACAATCTAAAATCTCGACCTAGAAAATGGAATTTTAAGGGCAAGCATTTTTGATACAACACGTGAAATTTGAATTATGGGCATATGACATTAAAATTTCAACGGCAACGTTTTGATTGGACTAGCTTTTGTCCGCTACGGCGCCTCATGTACATAGTAAAAGAAACTCTCTCGAACATTTGCCACTCTGTACCATTGCGGCTGTCTGGTAATTTACTGTCCAATTTTGAATATTACCCATACGTTGCCAAGCTAATAATACATTGCTGTATGTGAAGAGTAGCCAAATAATCACAAAACACTTGGGCCTTTACTGGCAGATATTGGTTTTCCTCAGATCAACTGAATTTAGTCACACCACTATGTTTTATTAGAGAGTAGAAATTTTGCGGTGTATGAGTTGTCAGGGAGAATCTCTGACTGGAACAAGTCGTCCTCCTTGGAGAACTCCTCTGCTTTGGTCCTCACCTCAGCTCTCACCTGTTGTTCCACGCAGATGTACGACTGCGACGTCGGCCACATCCAGGCTAACCTCCTCGGCTGGCGGCCTAAACCAGGTGAGATTAGCCGATGGATCTCAAGACTCTTAACCCTCGGTGAGTTAGTGACTTTCAACCACTACTGTTTAATTCAACAGATACAATCTAAAATTGGGCAATGCGCAAGACATCTATACTTGCACAGGAAGGTAGACGCTCCGGCCCTCCACGAGTCTTTCAGCTATGGATAAGTAGTGCGATGTTAACAAAGCATCACTGGGAGGAAGAACTTCCGAGACGAAGTCAACGGCCAAGATGAAAGGCTGACAAACAGCTCAACGGCTTGTTCGTGACCAAGGAGAGCCACCAGATTGGAGGAAATTGGCTGTGGTCAGGCCTGGAGAGGGTTGGGCTCCGCCAGGCGACAGCTGCCCTAGGCACACCACATGAAAAATGACAACCATTACCCATCCCATATCGGCTCGGTCGTCTCCCGGTTCAACAAGGGACGCGCCTTCCGTCGTGCACCAGGGCGGAGGTGGAAAGTATATGACTGGTGCTCAGAACAGCAAGATTCGTGTCAGGAACAACATCACCATTGGCAGCTGGACTGTAAGAACACTGAGAAGAACATGAAAGCTTGAGGAGCTTACATATGAAATGAACAGACGCCACTTGAACATCCTAGGACTCTGTGAGATACGATGGAAGAACATTGGAGATGCAACTATCTTGGAAGGACACAAACTGTACTTCAGTGGCAAAAAAGACAAACATGAGCAGGGAGTTGGGCCCCTTGTACACAAGGAGAGTGTGAGTACTGTCATGGGATGTCGGCCTGTATCCAGCCCGCTCATCACCATCCGCCTCAGGGCAACTCTATTCAACATCACCATATTACAGGCATACGCCCCAACATCAGACTATGATAACGCAGATGTGGAAGACTTCTATGACCAGTTACAAGAAATTGTGGATAAAACACCGAAGAAAGACATTCTGCTTGTGCAAGGTGATTGGAATGCCAAGATAGGCGAGGACGCTTGCATCAGCTAGAAAAGAACATGTTGCTGCAATGCACAGACAAATGAGAGAGGACTGAGGCTCCTGGAATTCGCTAGTTACAACGACCTTATGCTGGCAAACACCATCGGCCAACACAAAGTATCCAGAAGATGGGCATGGCACAGTCCAAGCGGAGACCATCACAGTCTCGATTACATCGTGGTGAAGAGGCGCCGACAGTCAAGCATAAACATCGCCAAAACTAGAAGCTTTCCCGGAGAGGACATAGGAAGTGACCATGATCTGGTGAAGATGACTTTCAGGCTACATGTAAAGAAGTTCAAGAAAGAGAGCCACACAAGAATACAATTTGATCTCGAGAAGTTGAAGGATACCAAAATAGCAAAAGGGTTTCATACAATGATTGGAGGGAAATTTGCACCGCTCACTATCCTCGATGCTGACAATACCGACATGGACACTTTGTAGACATCGCCCAGTCAGGAAAATCCGGGTCACAGCTGAGGTTCTAAAGCTGTGTAACAAGAGGAGAGAATTGAAGAAGAAAAAGAATGATACAAAAGGGGCAGAGCAGTACAATGCAGTTAACTGGGAAGTCAGGAAAAGCTTGAAAAAGCGACAGAGAACTGGATAGAAGAAATGTCCTAAGTACTTGAGGCAAACTTGAAAAGGAACAACAGCAGTCAAGTATACCAACTAGTCCATGTTCTAACAAGCACAAAACAACGGTGGTTACCTCCTTACAGGACAAAGCCGGAAACTGCCTCACAGAAGAAAAAGATATTCTGAAAAGATAGACAGAGTACTGTGCATAACTTTACAACCACCGAGTCATGAAATATCCAGAATTGCTGAACGTTCCTTCAGCAACTAGTAACGACAACCACGCTATCATAAGCGAAGAAGTAGAAGCCGTAGTGAGATCACTGAAAAAGTGTAAATTAGCAGGAGTGGACAAAATCCCAGCAGAACTAATCCAAGCTGGGGGAGAAGCAATGATTAGCGCCCTCACAAACATCTGAAACAAGATCTGGCAAACAGGAGTATGGCCATCGCCATAGACCCAATCACTGATCATCACCCTCCCCAAGAAAGCAACTTGCAACAATGTCAAAACCACCGTACAATCAGTCTTATAAGCCATCTAAGCAAAGTCATGTTAAGGATACTGCTGAACAGACTAAAACCACAGGCTGAAAAGATCATTGCCGAGGATCAGGCGGGGGTCAGAGTAGGGCGCAGCAGAACAGAGCAGATCTTCGACCTCATGATATTGTGTGAGAAGTACCTCCAACACTAGCAAGATCTGTACCACGTCTTCGTGGATTTCAAGAAGGCATTTGACAGGGTAGGGCATGCAGCCTTGTGGGCTACCATGAGACTGCAGAACATCAATGCCAACCTCATCACAGTAATAAAGCACTTCTATGACAAGGCCACCAATGCAGTATACTTATACGGCAGCATAAGGGACTGGTTCAGAATGACAGTCGGAGTGAGACAAGGCTGTCTGCTCTCTCCCACATTATTCAACATCTTTCTGGAGAGAATCATGGCAGACGCTCTTGACAAACATACAGGGACAGTCATCATCGGAGGCAGAACAATCACCAACATACGTTTTGCTGATGACATTGAAGGACAAGCAGGAAATGAGCAAGAATTAACTAGCTTAGTAGATAGCCTTGTCAAAACCACTGTAGCCTATGGCATGGAAATTAGTGCAGAGAAGACCAGAATGATGACCAACATCATCAAGGGCATCAGCACTGACATCTAGGTCCAAGGTACAAAGCTAGAAACAGTCCACAGCTTCAAGTATTTGGAGGCAACTGTAACAGATGAAGGATCGAAGCCTGAAATACTCTCCAGGACTGCACAGACAACAGCAGCGCTGACAAAACTGAAGCCCATCTGGAAGGACAAGAACATCACGCCCAGCTCAAAAGACAGACTGATGTACTCACTGGTGATCTCCATATTTCTCTACGCCCGCGATTCATGGACTATAACTGCATACTTGGAGAAAAGAATACAGGCTACAGAGATGAGATATTCCCGAAAGATAATCGGCGTCATATATTGTTACGTGTTTAGGCTTGAATAAACAGTAACACAGAAAGTGTGAAAACAGCAAGCTTCTTAAAATCTAACAAATAATTTATGTCCCTGGAAAAATTCAGTAAAAATGAAAACAGAAGAACTTACGGTTTCAAGAATCAAATCCAAAAATAATCCAAGAATAATTCCACGAATTAAATTGCAAAAGACCTAGCAATAAATGTTCTTGTAATTTCAAGTTCGAATCTTGATGAAAATTCCAAGATGGGTGACGACGACGAATGCTGTAGTCAGTACTGTCCTTATCTACAGTTCCTTGTAGAAATACAAATAATGGCACTCCGATGTTGGATGTTTTTCCAAAATTTCTGCGTAAGCACTCCTCAAAATATTTCCAGAAAAATTTAAACCTTTTGAAATCCAACTGATCTGAAGAAAAATATAACTCAAAATCTGGCTACAACAACTAACTTGACATCAGTGTAAAAAGACCAAAACTGAGAAATCTCTCTCTACGCATCTCTTTTAAAACTAACAAATGCGCAGTAATGAAAAACCGGAATTGCGAAACACAGGGCCACGTGACCGTGCTTACATATAAAAAATAATGTACACAGAATATGGCCTTGATTATACCAATGATTTTATTCTGAGAATAAAAAGTTTAAAAAATTTTGTTCACATCTTAAAGACAAGGTCCCATCATACCTTGGAAACAACTAATCATTTTAAAATAAAATACTACTTGTTTACGAAGGTTGTTACAAATTGTGAACCAAGGACAGGATTTAGATCAACACCTAGTGTTTTCAAACAGAATGATTCAGGTCAACCGATTTTCTGGAAAAAATATCATCTCCAGTGAATAAATTTACATTAAAATAGCATATAATAGAATAACAAATTTAAAACTGACGAACAATTAAATTAAAATAAATATGAATTAAATCAGATATACGCAACACATACAAAAACCATATCACCAGTGAACAAATACGGCAAAGGATAAGACAAGACATTGGGCCTCACGATCACCTCCTGATCATTGTGAAAAACGGAAACTGCAGTGGTATGGGCATGTCTCACGATCATCAGGACTTGCCAAGATAATCCTACAAGGCACTGTACAAGGAAGAAGCGAGGCAGCAAAGAAAGAGGTGGGAAGATAATATTCGAGAGTGGCCAGGCTTGATATTGAGCGACTCACTGAGAAAGACGGAAAATCGGGAGGAATGGAGGAAGCTGGTTGTTAGGTCTTGTGCGGTGCCCCAACGGTCTTCCAGACTACGGGAATGATGATGATGATGATGATGATGATGATGATGATGATGAGTTAGAGACTTGCCTGTCCAAGTTTTCTCTGACTCTTGCTACCTCATTTCTATATTTGGACATTTATGTAAGGTCTGAGTTCACTGTCTATCGAAAGGTTGGAATTCGCCGACCATTTGGTGTCGGCATAGGGTAGCCGCTCACTAGGCAGCCTAGCCAGCTTGCTAGACATCACTATCACACTTCAGACATCGTAGCGATATGACTGATTTTTTTTAAAGCAACGTTAAAAATCCACGCATGATGCACTTGTGAAAGGTCCCACTGGACAGTTGGCATGAACCTAATTATCACAAGCCTAGCATTCATAAATTCACAGAGAAGCTAAATATATAATGTGGTTTAGAGTTACTTTGAGTTAGGCTTGGAAATGGGTTGGCTTGTTGGTGACTGCCTGTCACAGTTAGACGAGCATTGGAGATCAAATGCGTAACTTGGGCTGCAAATGAGCAGCCGACTTGGCTTACGTAATCACATATGTCTGCTACAGGGGGCAGGGGCCAGTTTTTATGTACAAACTTAATGCCGCAATCAGCGACCTAGTATAAAAAAATCATACAAAAGTGAGGTCAAAAAGGTCCATATTTTTAGATACCTATATTAAAACAAAGCATTAGAATATTATCCACTTGACCAGAGAAGTCAATAGCAGTTCATAGCAGAATAAGTTTATGCACCCCAATCCCAAATTTATACCGCCAATTTTCATTTCCGAAGGTCATTTAAGACACCATGTGATGCTTACATTGCAAACACAAGCCCTTTCTTAGATGACAATTCTGCAAAACAGTGTTTACTAAACAGGCTGATGCAATTGAAAATAGTTGTCATCCAAGCCGTTTTTTAGATATTCTACTTGCCCCAAACCCATGTGTTTACTGTTACGGGAGGCTAGCTCTTTTTCCTAGCCGACTATTGGTATTTCACTATCAACATACTGCAGAGTAACTATGGAAGGTGTACATACCTGACATCCATTTCAAGAACAACACAAGCACGAAACACCTAGTTCACAAATATAACCATATCTTTAAACAGCAAAGAATAATACCTGAAAAAGGCATTTGCCCCCGCCCCCGCCCCGGAATTCGGATGTGCTATAATATTTATGTAGCCTATATACGAAAAATAAGAAGCCCGTCAAGTTTTGCCCTCCCCCCCCCCCACGAAAAATGTTGAATTAACGTCCCTGGACCCTAACACCTACAGAGGTAAATATCTAAAAATCTAGACGGTCATGGGGTGATGAAAAGTATGCTAATTTGTTATAGTACTAGTGAACTTTATTCATGCATAAGGCACATACTGATTCTTTTAGACGCATTGTCACAGGAAAATATTCAAAATAGCTCTTTCCTGTCAAAAATGAATGCAAAAAAGAGGGTTGGTGTCTACAAAAATCATTGTTTTTTTTGTTTTTTTCATCTTCAGTGTAAAATTGTTCTCATTTTTCTGCAATAGGTCATTATCGGATGAAAATTCACCAGATAAACTGTCCAGTGAGACCAAACAGCTTCCGGAAACTATCACAGCAGAATTGGCGTCATCAAAACCGGCAACTGTGAGCTTCAGTCATATACCCGAGACTTTGTATTTTACTGACGTACGAATCCGAATGCACGGACGATTAGGATACAGAAGTTATTTTAAAAAATTCGTAGACGATCATTCGTGACCGTGTTTTATATGGAAGAAAGTGCAGGTCAGCCACAATACCGTTCTGTCTATTTTTCAGAGTTACCAAACTCGTTTTAAATTAAAATCCCTTTTAAAGAGACTGTACGGAATGGATTGAAATTTGACGTAAAACAAAATAAATTTACGACGACCTATGTTACCGTATATGAAATACATTTTTTGGTTTTGTGTTTATTGCATACTTGTACAATGCACTATATAATTGTCCGAGTACTTATAGGACATGAAAAATGTAACACGCTGTTGTTAATGTTGATGTGTGCGTGATTGCACTGGGCGCAGCCAGAGACAAATCAGTAACCCTGCTGGTGCATCCGTGACAAAAAATGATACCAGCGTTTTACTTGTACTCGGAACGTATATACATATTTGTATTACCTAGTAAAAAGGTAATTTCGATGAATTGTAAACAACAGGTGGGTAAAACATACTCATCATGTAATATAATAATGTGAACGTGCAATCGATTAAGAATTGAGGTCAGCTGAAATTTTGAGTTTCTTTCTATTTTTGGCAGTGTATAAATATCTCCATTAATATGTAAGGACAGACAGTAAAATTGTTTGTGTTAATTTGACTGTGCAATGATCACAATTATTCCAAACGCACATGCAAATCGCCAGTAATGACTCGCACATATAAATAGTGTATTTCGTAAATCTGAGAACAGATATTTACTCTTGTATAGTTTCAGAGAGACCAAAGAAGGATGACAAATTTATCTTTCCAAGTTTTCTTTATTCATTTGTTTTATGCTCTTTTAATTGCGAAATAATACATATGAAAATAAAGAGCTTCATTTAGAATACTGTATTATATCAAGTTTGTGGTTTATTGCATGCAGGACGAAAATCATGTTGTCTACACAGGATACCGCTCTCTCTCTCTCCATACATGCATACATATGCCCTTACAGAATACGGTTACTGTACAGAATACATGGCAATATTCTAGGACATATAATAATTCAAAGTTCATAATTTTAATATTAACGAATTACTTGACTAATAATGTTTTGCTCTACTGGTCATAGACAAGAAAAGCTTATGGTAATTGTCTTTCGTCCCTTGATTTGCACAATTATGTTATCGCCACTCCTCAAACACTACTTGGAGGATTGCCATGAACGTTCATGTACACATTCATTCCATGGCGGAATTAGTCCTAATGAAATTGGTCCTGCTCAGACATCCAGTATTAACGTCATCTTGAATTTTTTTTATTATCGCTATTTGACCTGAAGAGATGGTCATATTAACTTGGCATTTCCACAAAAAGACTTCCTATGATGTCTGTTTGGGTCTAAAAAAAAAATGGCGCAGATCTGACATCCAACATGGCCACCAAGTCAGCCATCATGTCATCCATGACTAAGTAAACGTATGAATGTGTATCAGTGAGTACCCTGTATCTATGATAAACTACTCATTCATGGGTACCCGCACACAGGGGCAAGGGGGGGGGGGCACTCCTCTTCCACCATTTTATCGCTAAACATGCTTTGACCTATATCTGTTAAGCTTGTTGGCTGATTTCATGTTTGCCTCACCCCAGAGAAAAATATGCGGGTACTCCTGGAAGTTCTCATCCGGAAAGCCTTGTTTGTTGATGACTGTGCTATGGATCACAAGGCATGTGATCTGCAGGCAATGCACAACAAGTTTTCCAAAGCCTCCAAGCTATTCAGCCCCACAATTAGCAATTGCAAGACGTAAGTTCTTTAAAGCCCCAAACACCAGTGTGCCATAACCAGTCATAACAACTGAAGTCACACCATCTAAAAATTGTGGACAGCTTCAAATACCTAGGCAGTGTCATCTCCAACGATGCTTCTCTTGATAAGGAGATCTCCACAAGAATCAGTAAAGCAATTCAATCTCGTAAGGCTTCACAGCAAATTACTCGACCATCACAATGTTACCCAATCTAGCAAGTTGAAGGTGCATAATGCAGCGGTCCTCACCTCCTTGTTCTACAGCTGTGAGACATGGACTGTATACCGCAGACACATCAAGATAAATTTCATAAATTTGATAAACCCTGCTGTATACTTAAGATCTGATGGCATACCTGCCTCAAAATCATGGATAAAGCCAAACCAAAATCATGGATAAAGCCAAGCCAAAATAATGGATAAAGCCAGGACAACAACTTTCGAGGCAATACTGATCAAGGCCCAACTGCACTGGTCAGGCCATGTCATCAGAATGGATGGCACCTACTTGCAGAAATAGAACTTCTTTGGGGAACTGGCACATGGCCGAAGAAACCAAGGCTGACAAAGCAAGCACTACAAGAACCAAACCCGCTGGTGTGCCCTCACCTGTGAAATGTCAACTGACCTTTGAAAATGAATACCGGAGCTAGATGGAGGAGGTCCCAGGGCATTGCCACAGCTTAGCATCCACCCCTATAACTACAACAGACTTCCAATGTCCCATCTGTCATCCAATATGTAAGTCAGGACGGGGAATGCAAAGCACTGTGCCACATGTGACTGCATAGAAGCCATCCTCATCAGATGTGAAGGACTACCATTAAGAAATTTTGAGATGGTCCTTCATACATCAAAGGTCTCATTACTCTTTATTTTCACATATTTTGTACAGCAAAGTCAACTAAAATTACCTGCAGAAACAAAGATTACATACAAATCTTTGAGTAAGTCTGTCATTACTGATCATATCTCCTTTTATCATATGAATTTAGGAGATTTCAGGTATAGAGTTGGCTGTGTATTTCAGTCATGAGTCATGTATTAACAGCATGGTCGTTTCAGATTGGCTGATCAACTGCAACAACCACTGATCCATGCTTAATTGTCTGCATGATTATGAATGCACAGATTCAAGATATTTGTGTGAAATATTAAATTTTGGCCGGATTTGCACAATCACACATCTTAAATGCAACTCAGCGATAAACTGTACACTTTTATGGCTCTCTTGTACAGTTTTATAGTGAGGTATCTCTATTTAATATAACTCATTATAAGGCAACTTCAGGTTTACCAGTGTACACTTTTATGGCTCCCTTGAATTACAGTAAACTGAGAAAACAATATGCACTTATACGACTTTCTTGAATGGCAGTATAGTGAGTTAACAATATGCACTTATACGACTCCCTTGAATGGCAGTAGAGTGAGGTAAAAATATGCACTTATTGCTCCCCTGAATGGCAGTATAGTGAAGTAACACTGTATAATGTACATGTACCAAAGGCTGGATTACCCATTAAGCACACTAAGCACCTGCTTAGGGCACCAGCCAAGAGGGCACCAGAAAAAAAATCAACTGTTGATGATTAAATTCAAGGAATTATATACGACTATTTGATTTAGAATGATTACAACACTGATATTTTTCCACCTATTTAGCTTTTAATATTGTATTTTTGAGTTTCACATTTTGTAGGAAGGGTAGGAGGCACTGTAATATTTCAGTGCTTAGAGCCCTTGAAGCCCCTTCTCCAGCACTGCATGCACCCCCAGTACTATTTTATAGTCTATAGAATCAGTCTAGATGTGTTGGTGTATTGATGGAAACATATAAAAATTGGGACGAGTGCCGTTGGTGAATAGTGTCATGCAAGGTATAGTAGGTCACATTTCATAATGAAAAGTATAAAGTAAATTGTTAAATTAAGTTCATTTTTATTACTTTTGAACAAAATGTATGTATCCCATATGACAGGTAGAAATGGGAATTTACTTTCCTGCAGACCAAAGGTGTGACAACAGTACACCACAGTTTAGTTTCTAAAATGAAGCAGTACAATATTTATTGGAGGTGGCTTAATAGGGTGAGTCAAGGCTTGTTTTATCAAATTTAAAATATGATTTACCAGTCTAGAATAACGTATTCAGTTTCACACACATTTACATGTTGGTCCATGGCCCAATACACACATTTAACTTGTGGTTTATGGCCCAATACACACATTTAACTTGTGGTCTATGGCCCAATACACACATTTAACTTGTGGTCTATGGCCCAATACATGTTGGTCCATGGAAAGAATTTAGTTCCTTGTGACCATATACTGGGAAATATTCATAATGGATACTATTTGCCACATATTCAGACATCACTCACACATCATTTCGAATTTGTACCATTGTCGATTTTTTGTCAATCAATATTATATATTTAACTTTTGTTCAGGAAATCAACTAATTTTCATTTAAAAATTAGTTTTCTGCTAAAGCAAAAGTCAGAAAAATCTGAATTATCAAAACCTTTTGAAACAAATGGTGAAATTCATTAAAAAAAATGTAATCAAATGATAACACATGAGTGGATACATAATATCATAAATTTTATATATCCTCATGTTTTGTAAGCAGTGCAGGTTACATGTTTTGAAACTATGTTGAAAATTATAAACATGCCATAAATCAAAAATATGAGACAGTCATAGTAGAGTTAAAATGGTTGCAGTTCCTTTCAGCATTATATGAATTCAAAGGCATTCTAGAAGCAAGAACAATATGTTTGGAAATCATGAAATGTAAAGGATTGACAGTCATACTGAACTCCTTTCCTTTACAACAATCTATACATGGAGAAGGAAAAGAAAATAGTTGTAATGGGTGGATGACAAGCAATATGCTTTTTAACATATGCTGTACTAGTCCCTGACAAGTAGAACTGAAAACTTGGAAGAAATCTAAATATCATTAATTTGGAAATTATATTAGAGTCTTGTTAGAAAATATATCTTTTTATCTGCATATTAATTTGCTTTTTTCTGACTCTCACCTGACTATGTATGATCTGAATGATAAATATTTTAATTGTATATTTTTAATCAAATTATGTTTAAGTTTAGCAAAATTATTTATCATCTATATAATAAATATTTTATATAATAAATATTATGTTTAAAATAAATTATATTTTATGTAGAATATGATACAGTATGAAATTTTGTTTTATATATATATATATATATATATATATATATATATATATATATATATATATATGTGTGTGTGTGTGTGTGTGTGTGAATTTACTGAAATATATAAGGCATATACAATAGATAATTGAGGCAGGCTTATGAACTGACACACAGATGGATTAATATTCTCACACTTTTTGTAATGTGTGTGTGGATAAAGAAATATCACTACATAACTATGGAATACTGGTTGGAATTAAATATTGCAAATTTTGCAAGAGTGAAATAATTGCAATTTCTTTCCACCTCAATGTTATCAGGATTTAGTTTATGCTATACACAGTAATATGTAGTGCAAAGTTTTAACATACTGCAGTTGCAGTTTACAACATCAAGGCACCATGCTCAACAAAGAAATTAAATTTGTTAATGGATTCTAACTATATACAAAAGGGCAGCCTTGATTATGAAGGAACCATGTAATAGAAATAAAAAATGTTAAGTGACTGATACTTTGTTATTTTGGGCACATAAATATGGGTTTTGAGAAAAAAATATAAGGATTAAAATAAACAAATAAATGATTTTCTTTTTCAAAATAGTCATAAATAATGAACTCAAGTTTTAAAATAACATTTGGAATGAGTGAAACAGATTAGCTGGGAATTTTCATTATTATTAATTTTATCATCCTATGCCCTTTCCTGACATTTCCTTATATCAAAGGGTTGATTACATTCAGTTTTAGCAATTTTTATTTGATTAGTTTTCTTTTGTTGATATTGACATTTTAAGTTGTTGTTTTAGTATTTTATGCCATTTTTCAGCACAAGATAGGCTATACAAGGCAGCCAGTATTAATGATGCAGGCAGAACCTGAGAAAACCCCCGGAAAGAATTACCAACCCATGAGAATCTACTGGCAAGCTTTCTCACATACCCACATTGGCCAAGTCTGAGACTAGAATCCACGCAGACTGAGGTGAGATGGCAGTGATCTGTCACGGAGAGCACTTTAGACCACTTGGCCACTCAGGGCCCCAATATTTTAAGTGAAAGTAGAATAGTAATTAAAAAAAAAATAATAATGTAGATATTTGTTTACATGTGGTATGTAATGGTTCCCAAAAGGTTCAGTACTGTATCAAAAATGGACTTTTCAACAATTCCAGGATGAACATGGAGGATCGCTCATTTTCAGCATGTATCAAATAAATGTTGTTTTGCAGCATGTTGATATGAATTATGTTTAAATCATTCATGCATGAAACAAAATCATTAATTTTAACAACATTTCAGATGCTTAAGTGAAAATTCTGTGAGAAATAGATGCAGATATCATTCACGATGCAGTACAGAATTAAAGTTTATTTTCAGCACACAGCAACACATCATACACCAGTATATTTGAACAGACAGAAAACAAAAATATAAAGAGCTTAAGTTAATTTATGTAATAGTTTCAGTGAAATAATATATATATAAACATTTTATCACGACATGAAGTAATGAAATTTACAAATATTTATGTACATGTTCTTATGGGTACAAACAATCCACTCAGTCACATGGCCGAGAAACAGCAAGTGACTATTTCAAAATGCTCACCCAACTGAGCAAATGGCATTTGAAGCAAGTAAAACCTGCAGGTCACATGTCTTGCTGGAGTACAGGACATTTCTCTTGCAGGAGCAGTACAATTCACATGTCTTGCAGGAGTAAAGGACATTTCTCTTGCAGGAGCAGTACAATTCACATGTCTTGCAGGAGTACTGGGCATTTCTCTTGCAGGAGCAGTACAATTCACATGTCTTGCAGGAGAAGTAGCTATCAATTATGAATTGTTCGAACGAGAACAAATACTGCACATTAAAACACTGACAAATAAATGTTCTTTTTAATTTAACCAACCCCAAAAATCTGATTTAAATTTTTCACGAGTCATAAACACAATTTGTTTAGTGACAAAAATGATGGTCCAACTTTACATGCAAGCATCAAGTTACCAGCACTATACAGACTACAAATGAGTTTCTGTATCAAAAGATAAAAATATTATTTAAAAGTCTGTATCCTTCCTTGTATAAAGACTAATGAGATTAAGTAACGTCAATTAGAAGAACAATCTTGACCACTGATGAAGATCCATTAGAAGAACAATCTTGACCACTCATGAATATCCATTAGAAGAACAATCTTGACCACTGATGAACATCCATTAGAAGAACAATCTTGACCACTGATGAACATCCATTAGAAGAACAATCTTGACCACTGATTTATATCCATTAGAAGTACGATTTTGACCACTGACAAATATCCATAAGGAGAACAATCTTGACCACTGACAAATATCCATCAGAAGAACAATCTTGACCACTGATGAATATCCATTAGAAGTACAATTTTGACCACTGATGAACATCCATTAGAAGAACAATCTTGACCACTGATGAATATCCATTAGAAGAACAATCTTGACCACTGATAAATATATGATAGAAGAACAATCTTGACCACTGATTAACATCCATTAGAAGAACAATCTTGACCACTGATGAACATCCATTAGAAGAACAATCTTGACCACTGATTTATATCCATTAGAAGAACAATCTTGACCACTGATGAATATCCATTAGAAGAACAATCTTGACCACTGATGAACATCCATTAGAAGAACAATCTTGACCACTGATTAACATCCATTAGAAGAATAATCTTGACCACTGATGAATATCCATTAGAAGAACAATCTTGACCACTGATAAATATATGATAGAAGAACAATCTTGACCGCTGATGAACATCCATTAGAAGAACAATCTTGACCACTGATTAACATCCATTAGAAGAACAATCTTGACCACTGATGAACATCCATTAGAAGAACAATCTTGACCACTGATTAACATCCATTAGAAGAACAATCTTGACCACTGATGAAGATCCATTAGAAGAACAATCTTGACCACTGATTAACATCCACTAGAAGAACAATCTTGACCACTGATGAACATCCATTAGAAGAACAATCTTGACCACTGATTAACATCCATTAGAAGAACAATCTTGACCACTGATGAATATCCATTAGAAGAACAATCTTGACCACTGATAAATATATGATAGAAGAACAATCTTGACCACTGATGAACATCCATTAGAAGAACAATCTTGACCACTGATTAACATCCATTAGAAGAACAATCTTGACCACTGATGAATATCCATTAGAAGAACAATCTTGACCACTGATAAATATATGATAGAAGAACAATCTTGACCACTGATGAACATCCATTAGAAGAACAATCTTGACCACTGATTAACATCCATTAGAAGAACAATCTTGACCACTGATTAACATCCATTAGAAGAACAATCTTGACCACTGATGAACATCCATTAGAAGAACAACCTTGACCACTGATTAACATCCATTAGAAGAACAATCTTGACCACTGATGAATATCCATTAGAAGAACAATCTTGACCACTGATAAATATATGATAGAAGAACAATCTTGACCACTGATGAACATCCATTAGAAGAACAATCTTGACCACTGATTAGCATCCATTAGAAGAACAATCTTGACCACTGATTAACATCCATTAGAAGAACAATCTTGACCACTGATGAATATCCATTAGAAGAACAATCTTGACCACTGATAAATATATGATAGAAGAACAATCTTGACCACTGATGAACATTCATTAGAAGAACAATCTTGACCACTGATTAACATCCATTAGAAGAACAATCTTGACCACTGATGAACATCCATTAGAAGAACAATCTTGACCACTGATGAACATCCATTAGAAGAACAATCTTGACCACTGATTTATATCCATTAGAAGAACAATCTTGACCACTGATGAACATCCATTAGAAGAACAATCTTGACCACTGATTAACATCCATTAGAAGAACAATCTTGACCACTGATGAACATCCATTAGAAGAACAATCTTGACCACTGATTAACATCCATTAGAAGAACAACCTTGACCACTGATGAACATCCATTAGAAGAACAATCTTGACCACTGATGAACATCCATTAGAAGAACAATCTTGACCACTGATTAACAGCCCTTAGAAGAACAAACTTTACCACTGATGAACATCCATTAGAAGAACAATCTTGACCACTGATTAACATCCATTAGAAGAACAACCTTGACCACTGATGAACATCCATTAGAAGAACAATCTTGACCACTGATGCATGCTATTCTCTCACTTTGTAATTATTTTTTAACAAATATGCATGAAATTCTCTTACTTTGTAATTATTATTAACAAGCATGCATGAAATTCTCTTACTTTGTATTTATTTTTAACAAGTATGCATGGTAAATATTTAATTATTGTTAACAAGCATGCATGATATTTAAATAATTATTGTTAACAAGCATGCATGAATTGAATTACTGTTACCAATTATGCACTGTATTATGGTCAACAATTATGCATGATATTTAATTAATGCTAATAATTATGCATGGTCTTTGAATAATTATCATCAACAAGCATGCATTACAACTTAAGATATAATAAAGGAGTAAGAGTCACACTATAAAATGAACAAAACATTTAACCTAGCTTCTGCTCATAAAAAGAACAATCTATCAAAGCCCTTAAAGCAAGTATCAAATTTATAGTCAAAATGTCCCAACATTTAACACAACACAAACAAAGATATGAGGTAATTATCTCAAGAATTTACACACAATCACAGTTATTTATAAATATATTTAAACAGTCTTTCCAGCAATCCTTTGTGAAAAGATGGATAAAGTTTCACTTCTTTTCTAAAGAAAAATTAGGGGTAAATAAGGATATAAAAAGAAAAAGTATCAAATTTATGAAAATTATAGAAAAAATAAACATCTATTTAATTTATCTTTGCAAACATGATCAAAGCATGTTCTTACTAACAGATTAGTTGCCTATATCTAAGGTGCTCTCTGTTGTCTTAAACACCCAGTACCATTCCAATGAGACCATCTCTGTGTCTAAGTTGCATCTATCATCTTAAACACCCAGTACCACTCCAATGAGACCATCTGTGTCTAAGTTGCGTCTATCATCTTAAACACCCAGTACCATCCAATGAGACTATCTCTGTGTCTAAGTTGCATCTATCAACTTCAGCACCAGCTCTACACCAATGAGACCATCTCGGTGTCTAAATTGCCTCTATTGTCTTAAACATCCAGCTCCACACCACAGAGACCATCTCGGTGTCTAACCTGCCTCTATTGTCTTAAACATCCAGCTCCACACCACAGAGACCATCTCGGTGTCTAAATTGCCTCTATTGTCTTAAACATCCAGCTCCACACCACAGAGACCATCTCGGTGTCTAAATTGCCTCTATTGTCTTAAACATCCAGCTCCACACCACAGAGACCATCTCGGTGTCTAAATTGCCTCTATTGTCTTAAACATCCAGCTCCACACCACAGAGACCATCTCAGTGTCTAAATTGCCTCTATTGTCTTAAACACTTAACCCCATACCACAGAGACCATCTCTGTGTCTAAGTTGCCTCTATTGTCTTAAACACCCAGCACCACACAACAGAGACTATATCTGAATTCACTTCCCTAGGACTGTTCATGAAGTGTGTAAAAAAATTTTAACATAAAATTAAAGAAAAGATGGGCTATTTTTGGAAAAAATAGAGAAAAACATCAAGTCAGGCCAAAAATTCATAAAGTAGGAAAAACTAGGGCTGCTGGAAAGAATAAAGCTTTAACCCAAATAAAACAAGACATTCATAAAATCCCCAAAGTTAGTGTCTATGAACTCTTTAAGTGTTGTTGTTTTTGTTGTTGTTGTAGGGTTTAACGCCATTTTTCAGCACATGATAGGCTATACATGGCGGCCAGTATTAATGGTGGAGGAAGAACCCGGAAAAACCCGGAAAGAACCACCGACCCACTTTAAGTGTTGTGATAATCTTACTGTTTATTTTACACAAAAATGAATGCCTATAAGAAAGTGGGCTTTACGTAATGCAAGGATCTGAGAATACATTGCATGAGCTAATTAAAATAACAGATTTTATTGGTAGAAATTTTTTTCATAATGTTTTCTAGAGGTATGCAGATTCAGGCCAGACTTTCTTTGGACATCTCAACTGAATCACCCAGAACATTTCCATCTGCTTCTTGTAGATTCTTTGTCAGTCTGTCTGCCATTGGAGTGATGGAGAGAATAAACCAACCAAGAATGGACAAAATACCTCTTGCAGTGTTGATATTTCGCCATTGGGAGATATGTTCCTCTACCTTCTAAAAGTAGAAAGCAAAATAAATATGAAAATGAATGTGCTATCCACTTGTTTGTATATATAATATAGGCAAACCTGTCAGCAGCAGCCACCCAAAAATAAAGCCAAAACTGACTTTGTTCACAGATGACCTCAGTGGATAGGTTCACTTTCAAAATTGGTTTTTGAGCAAATACCATGCACTATATATCATTATTATTATTAATGTAATTATTGTTTACATTTTAAATAATGTTTTAAGTGCACTATTGAACAAAATCATCAAATACACATAGTTCTCTCCCAAATGTATGTTCTGTGCAAGAGTATTGTATCCTGCTCAATCTAATCCATCCTAAAAATGTAACTAACTTAAAATAATCCTAATAATGTAACTAACTTAAAATAATCCTAAAAATAAACTAACTTAAAATAATCCTAATAATGTAACTAACTTAAAATAATCCTAATAATGTAACTAACTTAAAATAATCCTAAAAATAAACTAACTTAAAATAATCCTAAAAATAAACTAACTTAAAATAATCCTAAAAATAAACGAACTTAAAATAATCCTAATAATGTAACTAACTTAAAATAATCCTAATAATGTAACTAACTTAAAATAATCTCTGATCTTAGCTTTTTTCATGCACCATGAAAACGCACATAATATATATTTCACTACTTAATTACAGCTTCAATATGACTGTAAAACAGAAGATTGACTCTTGGACTGGCCAACTTGTACAAATTAGGCTTGGAAATAGCAGATCACATTTCAAAAACAAATTGTTTTCTAGTGAATCACGTTTCTCCCCAAAGTCTTCCCTGATCACATTAATATCAGCAATGTAAACCTGCAACCTCTCAAGTCCAGCCCAATGAAAAGACGAAAATGTATCTTTTCTGGATGTATCATATAGACAAAGGGCAATAACTCTTACCCAATTACCTACCTCTTACCACTGCTACTAGGTGTTTGTTGCGCTTTTAAGCTGAGTGAAGAATCAAAAAGGATGCTTGCATAGCAAGTAGGGTGGCTGGGAGCATCTTTAAGTAATATGACTAGGTAAGTATTCCCTGAGAAATATAATCACTTAAAAAAAAATTGGTTTCTTCAATGTGAATACATTTCTTTTCATATTAACATTAAGAGAATAGGTAATACGAGTAGGGAATACAGAGCACCTACCTCAGTATTTTTCCCAGGAAGTGCAAGGATGAGAACAAAAAATCCCCCTGGCATCAAAGGGGGGTGGGTGAGGGTGGTCAGACTGAGTGATAAACAAACCTTGGTGTCAGACCTGGAGTGGTGGTGTCTCTAATGCACAAATGAGGGTAAAGCAAAATACTGATACCTATACATTCTAGAGAAGAAAGATGTAATTTCCTATGTGAAAAATAGCTCGCTCTTATACTTTAAGCAATTCAGCATTTGACCCATGATCACATTATCAGGTGAAGATAATTACTGAGATTGTCTTACCCTAAAAATTCACTGGCAAATCCAGCAACGCAAAGAGGTTGTGTTGGTTGAAATGAGTCTGGTGGTCAACTGGGCTGCAGCCACAAGACCCACCAGATTCAAATTTTGTCTCTTCGGAGCTATATTCTCAAGATAAAACTGGCTGACACTGCATGCATTGGGTTTTAATTGCTCTCATTTCATAGGCCAAAGTCCCCATCAAATTCAATGCAGCATTGAAAAACCCATGGAGTTGCAAGAACTCTCTTTCTGATATTGTTGAAATGAACTCCAAATGTTCAATCCTTATGGGACATGAGAGTGGCCTACAACATTGAGACTGGTTATAAACTCCATACCCAGGTAGATACAAACTGGATTGTGTGAAGATTCCCCCCACCCCCTTTTTACAAGAAAACTGAGATGATTCAAAAGAAATAGATCAGTGTCAATACAAGCCAAAGAAACTTTCATGATGCTGGGTTAATAGGGACATGAAAGTATGAAAGTAGGCATCTGTGAAATCATGACTGATGACATACTTGCCCCTACAGATCTTGCTGTCTCCATCTTGAACCTAAAAGGAAGAATAATTCATTGAGGCGACTCAGTTCTATGATCAACCAAAACTTGCTGTTGACCTTTCAATCAGGATTATAATGAATAGAATCCTGTGCATTCTGCTTTGCATACAATTTCCACTGCCTGTTTATCAATGAGTAACTGTATCTCCTGTTGAAGAACATTGTCCTTCTCATGATCTGACAGAACATCTGTTAGAAGCTGGGAGAAAGAAGGGTGAGGGTTGAATAAATGAAATCTGGAGTCCTTCCTAAATGACGTGATCACACATCTGTTTTGTGGAAATAGGTTGATCCAACATGATTGGAATTTCTGGAGACTAGGACTAACTGGTACACTATCCATAGGTAGTGGGGGTGTTAAGCTACGAGCAGGAGACAAAGAGGCTGGGTGTGGAGAAGCTAGATTTCTTGACTCCCCTGTTAGGGTGCCTACTAGACTGGTTTGGCTACTGTTCGCTGGCATAAGGATGAAATCTGAATGGCACTTGGGATGTAAAAGATCAATTTTCCTTTCTTGCCTATTGTCCCTACATTGTTGTAGGAATGGCTGAGTTTTTAAAGGAGGATACAGGTGAAGCATTAATTTGGAAGGGTAGTTCTTGAGCTGTCTGCCTCCAAACTTCTTCAATTTTGCACCCAAGCAGCAATGGTGAGCCAAATGGAGTCATCCTTAAAGCCAGAGCATGGCACACAAAAACACATCAACATAAACACACTCTTATCCACTTTATAGCAAAGTACATCAGACATGTTAATCACCTATACATTTTTAAACTAAAGCAGAGAGTTCAGTATGGTAGGCAATGGAATATGTCTTGTACCAGAGAGATGAAAATGTCACTGGTACTTGGCTCTCAGAAAAGAAAGCCTTAGCAATCCCCTGATCACATATATGTTCTGATAGTCTATCATTAGTCTCCTTGATTTAGTTGACTGGGATGCAGCCAGAAGGATAGAGACCTTTCCACATCATCAATGTCGGCTGTTGTTTTGACTTTATAACTAAACATGGTGGTCGGTAATTGAGGGCATTCCAAAGCTGGCAACAACTAGTTTATCTACTCAAAGGCAGCCTTATAACTAAATTCCATCCTCTCCATTGCTAGACTGGAATGGAGTTGTTGCTCAGGAGTATTTTTTCACACTCACTGTGAGATCCACTGTTCATGACTTGTTTCCATCTCTGGATAAACCATTCCCTATGGTAACCATGGTGCAATGCCATCATCTCTATATAACCCATGGCTAAATACCCTGCAGGTAAACAAAAAAACACAGGAAAAGCCAGCTCCATCGGACAATTTTGTCATAGTCGGATGAAGAGCTGGTTAGCTGGAAGAATAGTATGGTTATGGAAGTTAGTCTGGTTGGCTCCAGTACTGGTTGTGCCATGAGCATGACTGGATTGACTGACTTTTATACACGCATAGAAGTTGGCATGGTTATACAGATAGATCTATAACTAAGATTCCTGTCATTTTACATGGAGGAAGCCACATGCACGGCTATCTACCCTTAAGACAATTTAGGGAAGGCTAGGCTAGATGGATGGCAAGTGCAGATCTGGATGACTTATACCCGACAAAATTGACAGCCCCTGAAAATGAAAAACCTTGGACCCAAAAATGTTTCTAGTATTGATAAGTTATTCGTATGCTTAGGTTTTTGCAGATGTGAAAAAAGACTGCGTGCTTATGTGACATGAGCAACAGAGAGAGAGAGAGTTCTAGTTCTAGTTCTTGTTGTTCTAGGGTTTAATGCCATTATTCAGCACAAGACAGGCTATACATGGTGGCCAGTATAACTGGTGGAGGAAGAACCCTGGAAAACCCAGGGAAGAACCACCAACCCACGAGAAGCTATTGGCAGGCTTTACCATGTACCCATGCTAGCCAAGCTTTGGACTCAAACCCACGCAGACAGAGGTGAGATGGCAGTGATCCAGAATGGTGAGAGCTTTAGACCACTCGGGGCCCCGAGAGAGTGAGAGAGAATGCAATTAGTGTCTATATAATTGTGTACAAAATTAGGAGAGCTGTTTTTGATTCTTCAGATTTTATTTTAAATACATATATTTAATGAAGAATATATGTCCTTACCAAAAGCTGTGTCCTGTTACATGAATAAATAAAGTTGCTCCACACTGAAATACAATACTTATAACATGAAAAATCTAAGGAATGAGATACAGTACTTTGTTTAACTTTATGATAAGTCCGCTGGAATTATGAATGATGCTCCACAATGTTTAAATACTCCACATTATTCATAATATTCACAGTTGAAGAGCCTGGCTTGAGGAAGGCTTGGAGTATTGTCTGCCGTTTCTAGCCACCTTCTTCAATGTGCTGATGACTCCATTTCTTGTGTGCAGGCAAATAACAATTATGTTTAGCAATCACAAAGTTTTTTCATTGACTGACAAGATTAAGGGTATGTCATATTACTGCCAGGTGTTTAATCATCATCATTTTCATCATCATATTCATTGCTTTCATCAATGGCTGCTTTCATAAACCGAACACAAGCTCACTCTCCCGGCAAAAACATCATCAAAATTATTTAGGCACTCAGATTCAAGGTCCAGTCATAATTCACAAGCCAATCCAGCCAAAGGAATATCGTCCTCATTGTCATCCCTTACTCATGTTATCAATGTCCACATTAATAGGGAAGTCAGCAACTTCAAAGGCTTTTAGAATAATGCTTTGTCAGCCTCCATTGGCAAAGCATCAAATGTTAGGCTACATGCCTGAATAATAATAACCAAATAAACAGTCATTCTACATTGACTTACCTACAAGCATTTAGTTATTAATACAAATAATTACCCTTGAAAACTTGCTCATTTGTATGGCACAAAGACTTCAGACCACTTGAGTCCTTGTGACATTTTCCAGATAGCTGTCTCACTGAACAGACCAATACAGCAGCTGCTAACCATAATTAATATGCATTTATCTGGAATTTAAAAGCTAAAAAATATTTCCAAGTTTCAACTGAGTTTTGGTTTCATCATGGTTTTTTAAGCATAAAATTGAAATCAAAATTTGAGATTAAAATTTATTTTTGCATTCTGAGTTGAAGTGTTTTGGTGTACTGGTGAAAAAATGATATGATCAATTCAGGACAAGAAAAACAAATTACAGTCTTGGGATTCCAGTATACTGAGGTTTCAGTTTTGAAGAGTTTCACTATGCTAGTTCTATTGGATCTGAAAATTACCCCATGCACCCATACTCACTGGCCCAAAGGTCATGCTTGGACATGCAAGGGGTCTTCTGTCCCCTGGACTGCCTTAAAATGTAGAATCGCAATAAATTCGGCCATCACATGATATTCACTTTAGTCTTGCGTAATTTCCCTCACTTCTATTTGAAGTACCACACACACTGTGTCTTCAACCAATAAATTACACACACTGCAATGGGAAGATGTACATTTGGTACACACCAGACATGACTCGTTTCTTCCCTTGCTCTGAATATTTGCATTTGTTGTATTTAGTAGATATGATTCACTGAACTAATAAAATAAAGAAAACAATACATAAATTAACACATTAAATTTTTTTGGCTACAAAAACACTATAGCATGCCATCCATGAAGCATGGTAATAACGTATCTGCCATGCGTCAATGATCTGGTCATTGTACTGTTGGAATATTTCTGGTCCCCAGTAGACTGTTTCTGGCTGTTTTCTCTAATCTGATGAAAGAATGCATACAAAATTATTTTAATTCTGAACCATAAAACAGTACATGTATGTGTGATAGACAGCCTTTACAATGGTATTCTGGCCTACTGCCTGTAAAATCACATGTATAGGGAGGTACCAAATACTATATTGCTGTAGGGAAACAATATTTAAAAACTCAAGGGGAGGTTACGGGCAAGAGTTATTGCTCTTTGTCAATTTGGTATGTACAGAAAAGACTAATTATCTTCTTTTAGTGGGTCTGGATTTAGGAGGTAGCAGGCTCTTCTAATGTTAGTGTAATCTAGGGAATGTATTTAAAGGAGAAATATCTGGACTAGCTAGGTGCTCAGCTTGCCAAGATCAAAAGACACTCAACATATGTGATAGGAATCCAAGGAAGCTTCAGAACTTCCTACTTCCTGTAACTAATTTAAATACAAGAAACAGAAGCAAAAACAATAAAGTTATAAGTAAAGGTAATGAAATATTAAAGGCCAATGATAATAAAGTAATTGTAACTGGACTCAAATATTAAACAGTGCTCTTTAACTGCAGTACTTTCTCCTCCAGCTGCAACTTGTGTGCTTTCTCTGCTTCTCCTTCTTTTCCACTTCTACTGAATCTACTAGACTGTGACATAAGTGTAATTGTCCCTTTCACTTCTGCTTCATCTGCTGCTAATTTGCCTGATGACACCCATAATATTTCAGCCTTTAGCACACCACTGCTTTACATGAAACCTGTCATCGAAACTACACCCCCATTGGTGATCAATGAATTTGTAAACCACACTGATAAAGCTGAAACTGGCATTTGTGATGCAGTGAACAGTGATGACAAAGAATTAAATGATGTTTGTGCTGACCTTATGAATGCTGACACTGAAATAGCAGGTTCATGTGATTTCATGAGCTACAAATTTATCTTGCACGCTATACAAAGCAGTATGCTTCAAGGTCTCATTTTTTCCCAGCCACTTAAGTCTTTGTCTTGTAGCCAACTACTGCTGAATGTACACTTTCCGGACAATTTTTGATGATCATTCATTAGATATGCGCTGTGCTAATGAACCATTCCTTATTTTACCCAAAACTACATGAAAACATTTTAAAATGTGAACTAAAGCACGCATGTTATAGCAAAATCCAAACAGACATCTTGCCTAATATACAAAACCTTCACCAAATGAAGATCCTTCTTTGCACAATGACCAATGTCTCCAAGCATTTTGAGGTATAAACTGTTTCTTAAAATTCTCAGAAGAGTGGAGGTGCTGCAGCAAGCTGGACTAGTACAGTGGAGAATCAGGAATGATTCCCAGATGAGGCTAGGAAGGCTGACATGTTCTTAGGTAAGATACTTTAATCTAATTACCCCAATAACAAAAAAAAGCACAAGGCAAAGCATCTTAAAGAAGACATAGGCCAATGAAGCCAAAATTGCTGTGAACTGCCGACACATGCCAATAAATTAAAATTCTTGAAACACTTACTCTAAAAAGCACTGATCAGAAAGTGTTAGAACTTAAGGATCATCTCCACGGTACAGTCCTTTTAAACCAATTAATTTACTGAGAGTCAATGCGTAATGTAATGATGAATTGCACACGAAAAAATTGGAATCATAATATGGAAACAAATAAAATATTTGATAAAAAACTCTACATTCCTTTCAGTTCCCAAAAATTTGTTTTACATCAAGGCAGGAACAGGTGAAAGTAGGGGCAGATGAATGGATGGACATACATGTGAATGGATGGACAGATGGACACACAGACAAACCAGCATGTACAAGTGTACTGAACAGAAGACTTATATTTCATCATAAAAAATCAGTCTTTGATGATGCCCACTGATATAAATGATGATGTGAACCACTAGACTTTGAATATACCATCAAAAGAAACCTTATGGCATCCTCAAAATATCTATTATAACATGATTCCTGTCAGAAATGCTATTTCATTTACTGATATCACATCATGTGATCTGTGATCATTCACTGCACTGCACTGTCATTACATAATTCACTTTTGCATGACGTTAGCATCAATGTTTTTTGATGCCATGTGAAAGTGCAGATTCACTTTTCAGAAAAGATCAAAGAGTAAAAGACTGGGTAAATGCAATAATGTAAAAAATATGTTACAGATTTGTAATAGTAAATAACTACATTGTAACAATTTGTGAAAGTAGATGAATATAATGTTACGATTTGGAAAAGTAAATTACTACACTACAACAATTTGTAGATGCATATACTGTTACAAATTGTGAAATTAAATGACTACACTGTTACAATTAGTAAAAGTTTCTGGTTTTTATGTCAGCCAATATATACGAATGCTGCAAATAGCAAAACAATAATTTACAAAAAATACCCATTGACACATCCAGTTATCAATAAACCCTTATTTCATAATGTATTCATCATATTGTAAGTTTTCTTACTGTAGGGTTATCCCAAAGGACAGTTCTGTTACTCAGGTAAAGTCTATCTTCAAGGGAAGCTGCACTGAGGCTCAGAATAAGAGCCGCCAGGTAGATTATGACGGCAACAGCACCCGACTGCAGAGTGACGGCACGCAACAAAAATTTCTTAGTGGGATTTCCTACATCAAATCTGAAAAAAGGATATAATTAAACAAATGAGTATGTTACATAAATGCAAAGTACATTTTTTCCTTCACAACATTTAAACGAGTACATTTATTCATCATAAATTAGCCAAACAAATTAGCACATACCACAGTTATATCCTCCTGCATTTTATACAATTTTTACCACTCAAACATTAAACATGCCAAAGCTATTTTCAAAATACTTCCCAATAATATGGTATAATTACAGTTTCTATTTAGAAATCAAAATTGGCTAAAAAGAAAAAGCTCAAATGTGGGGAAAATTCAATACATTTTAACACAGCTTATCAAGTTAAACAAGATACCATAGCTGAAATTTATGGATATATATTTAAATATTGTGAAAAATATATACAGATCCTCACTGATTTTTTTTACAAAGATTTTGATATTAATAAAACAAATGCAATTTATACAAAATCTGCTTGACATAGCAGCACATGCCATGTACCTACTATTTCAAACCATTAGGTCATTTTTCATTTCACAAACAAAATTCAGGTCAAATTGAGATCAATTTTAAGTGAAGTATTTTCTGCTAAACACCAAACAATATTAGATGATTTTGTTCTTGCACATGCATATTTTCTCCTATTTTGGAATCAGAAAACAGCCTTTTGAACAGAGGACCAACATAGCCTTCTATTGCTAGGGGGACCCCATGTTCCATTAAGAACTCAGTAAATAACTCCTCTGGATTTATAAAATTTGTGTCCACAAATGAGTTCTGTTGTAAAAAAGAAGTTACCTTAGTACTGGAGTTAGTAAAACAAGCTAATTCAAGGTTTATTTGTTTTATCACTATGACCAATATTAAAATCCTTTCCACACAGCCAAAAATGGGCATGTAGCTGCCCTTTAATGGAACACTATATTATGTAGTTCATGTATTCATCTTTAAACCGTTTTTTTAATCTTTTTCTAACTCATCTATGAAATTATTTGACAAACATGTTTGCTCTATCACACGCGTAGACTAGAATAAATCTGACTTGACTTTTAGTGCCAAATACCTACTGCCTGGTTCTGTACCAGAGATGAATTAGAACAAAGAATCTGTGAGCAAAGATTAAAAATGAGAAAACCAGCCTGTTCTCTCCTAACTAAGCCATAGAGCTGCTGCAAATAGAAACCGAGGTCAAACGTTTGAAAGTAGAAACCAGCATGTTTCTTGGAAATAGGGCAGCTGCTATAAATAGAACATAATACTGTTAGGAAAGTGCATGCAAGTCTATGGACAAGCATACTCTAATGTCATAGATATGTAGAAGCCGTCTTGTTTAGAATACGGTCTGTGGGATTAATGGGATGTTAACGAAAATGAGAAAACAAAGTTAAATTTTCTTGGGAGGGTGGATATACCGAAAACACACAATCCAAATACGTTTATACAAAACATGTAATTTAGTGAAATAATGCCTAATGAGTACACCAAAAGCGTACTGGTTGGCATCTATGTAATACCGTCTATGGTTGGCATGTATGTAATACCATCTATGGTTGGCATCTATGTAACACCATCTATGGTTGGCATCTATGTAATACCATAAAGGGGAGCAAAGGAGTACAATGCATTATAGCAAGCCCACATTACTATGCGATAAATAAAATAAATGTTACTAGTGAATAATGGTAGTCATGACCATACCTGCATTATAACAAGAACCATGTTAGAATGAAGAATATTATAGTGATGACATGTTGTATCATGAAGACTGCACAAACAACAGTTACATAAATTTTCTTTCGCGATACAATGATGTAAATTACTTGCCATTTACACAAAGGGAACCAAAAAGTAGTGCCATTTTGTGACAATTATTTAGAGATTTGATCCTTAACTACCCCAATTAAAGGACAAATAATGATTAGAAATATATATGGCTCCCAAGCCTTAAATTTAAATGTTTGGAGAAATTTATTTTCGTTTAATATCTAAAATCAGCAAAATTCTCCAATGCAGAGAATGTATTCAATCACTTACCTAACTTGTCCAAGCGCAATATGTATATATATAAATGTCCGAGGATCACACATGCATCTCGTTAAATGAAAACTTGCTCTGAAAGATTAACACTCACCTATCACAGGCCGATACAGTACACAGTGCCAGTAGAATGTAGTACATACATTGTACTGGAAGCGCTACTGGCTTGTAAAAGAGTAAAAAGTTCACGTTTCCATTGTACAAAAGAACATATGCCATCACAATATGCCAGAGTGAGATTCCTGCAATGAGCCCATGGCAAAAAAGGCAAAATGTCTGTAGTACTTTATGGGTTCTGAGAGCAAATGCAATCGTTGTATTCTTTGGGGCTTCTGGAACTTGTTTTTTCACAGCCTGCTGCTCTGCTACTTTCTTGGCAAATTGTCCTTTATTCTCACTCTTAAATCCACCTAAAACAGGAAATTGAAAAAAATTAAATTCATAAATAGTCCAACATTTTAATTAATTCAGTGTTACTGTGAACTTTATTTATGTTTTTGTTTATGTAACATCAATGTACAACACATGCAATAAATAGCTCACTCATATGTTATAAATATATATTGATGTGATGTGTCTTGGTGGCACCACACAGACTGCATAAGTGTACACTAAAGGGTTGACTGCTGACACAGTCTAAGATCTGAATGAACATGTGGAAGGAGAGAGACAGACAGGAAGTGAGGGAGAAAGAGAGCAGAGAAGAAGATAAATTAAATAGGTCTAAATATGGAAACATAGGCCTGATTAACACACATACGGGTGGATATATTTTCTAAATGGAAAATGAAAGTAGTTTCAAAAGTGATATTGCCGTTGTGGTGAATTAATTTTTCTCACATTTATATATTTTAACATCTTATTATGAAATATTGAAATACAGCTCATTAGTATGATTACACAAGCTAGTTGGGCTCCATTACCTGCCAATCACACCATGTACCCAATCTCCATGTAATTTGAAAGCTCGTTTATAAATGTGTGCACATTTTATAAGTGCTTTGGGGTAGGGGTAAGGATACAGACAATGCCATTCCAAAATAACATAATTTTTATTTACATAAGACAAATGTACTTATCATTTCACAACAATCAAGTTTTTAAGCTTTCAAATACTGTAATTATTTCAATCAATATATCACTTCACAAAATTACTGTGCTGTACTTCAGTGAATCAATGTCTGAATTTGACAGGTTCTTGTTAAAGGTTCAATATTATAATGAAATGGGTTACTTGTTTTGTTGTTTTAAATACATCAGTCTATGTGCATTCCTAATAATCTAGTTCTGATACATGTCAGCAGAAGACATATATGATCAACATTCACTAGGAAATCATTGCTATTTCCATCACTTCCCTACTACAGTAGAGCTTCGATTATCCGTCAGGGTACAGGAAAGAGACCATAGCAGATATGAGAATAGACGGATAACATAATGTGTGTACATTAAAAGTATTAAACAATAGACCGGGTCATCAAAAAATCATAATATCTACATATGTACATGTACCTGTTTTTAATATTTTGACATACAATGACCTTAAAATTAACAGAGACTGACAGTTAATAGGGTGATGGATAATCTAAGTTCTACTGTATTACAAATTAAAATCATAATTAATAGATTACAGGAAAGATTGCACGAGATTGTCCTGGTTTTCAATAATGGAAAATTCCAAACATGGTGTCTTCACACTGCAGAGATGCTGACCTAAGATGATCTTAATAATTAGCTGTCTTGGGTTTACCATCAGTAACACAGTGTGTTACCATTAATAACACACAGAAAATGGTAGAGCCTGTAATAATTAGGACTTGTGAAGTTTACTTCCTGGCAATCCATATGTTGCCTTCAAAATGTCACAATGTTTTAATAACATTTTAGATGACAACTTTACATGTACTAGCATGTTCTATTTGAGAATTACAATCATTTGTCTTCACAGACAATCAACACTGTCAATTTTATTGGCATCATATCACAGGTACGATTACATATATTAACATGTCCTATCTGAGAATTACAATCATTTGTCTTCATCGACAACCAAGACTGTCAATTTTATTGGCATCATATCATAGGTACGATTACATGTACTAACATGTCCTGAGAATTACAATCATTTGTCTTCATCGACAACCAAGACTGTCAATTTTATTCGCATCACATCATAGGTACGATTACATGTACTAACATGTTCTATTTGAGAATTACAACCATTTGTCTTCAAAGACAACCAAAACTGTCAATTTTATTGGCATCATATCACAGGTACAATTACATGTACTAACATGTTCTATTTGAGAATTACAATCATTTGTCTTCACAGACAACCAAAACTGTCAATTTTATTGGCATCATATCACAGGTACGATTACATGTACTAACATGTTCTATTTGAGAATTACAATCATTTGTCTTCACAGACAACCAAAACTGTCAATTTTACTGGCATCATATCACAGGTACGATTAATCGCTGTATGATTAAATGATATACATGTAATCATACAAAAGTTACAGAACTAACTTACAAACTTGGCATACTGGCTTTGTGTTGACAGCAATTTCCAGGTGTCCCACATAGCCTTAGTGAATAAACTAGGCAGCTATCACAGAACACATTAACAGCTTCAAAACTGTTTTATAAATCATTCTGCTCTTAAAAAAAACTTGGAGATTATACTAAGTTTATCAATTTTATAAAGGGGTACATTGTGTTGGCATATTATATCCAAAATTAGTTTGACTTGGTGCTTACTGGTACAACAACTCAGGAAGGTTATTTAGTGCTGAGGCAATTGGACTAAAGTGCCTTGCTGAGGGACATTCCACTGTTTCGAACTTACACTCTTTCAGTCAGGAGTCCAGCATGTTAACCACTCATAGCTCCTCCAAAAATGTGTTACAATTATAATAACAGCCTGTGCCTTTTAACATGAATTGTGGCTTGTCTGTGACTTTTAGATTAGAGGTATGTGCCTAATACTGTTGTGAGTAGTCCTGTGTTCAGTTCCTAGAAGTGACTGCTGCACTAAGCTGCATCTAGCATTTACTACACAGAGTACCCTCAAAAGAGAGACAAAAAGTACATCACCTGAAATGGGAAACTGCCTTATACCATCTACACCTGCTGTCATGTAATGTGCTGAGTCTGTGCAGTTTGTTAGGAATTACCAGTAGAACATAAAACACGGACCCTGATCTGCATGCAGGAGAATTATGCTATGGCAGATCTGGATCTTTGCTGTTGGCAGTTTGACTCAACTTAAAAGTGAGTATATATGGTAATGAAGTACATTATACACATAGTTTGTCACTACCCATAACCATATAAGATTTATAACAAAAAATGTTATAATGTATGGTGTTATGGTAAGAGGTTGCCATACCATCATGTCAATGATAAGCGTTTCTTATTCACACTCAAAAAATTGCCCAATGATGTTCAAAACACTGTAAATCTCATTGCAATTAATCAAGATTTTCTTCCATAATTATAACATATTTTGCAAAACATGTAATAAAGTTCATGATTCCATAAGTATCATATGCAAGTAAGCAGACAGGTCGATAGGCTGGTAGTTAAAATCAAAGCAAAGCATCATCACAGATATACTCACGGCTTGTTTCAATGAAAAGTTTCTCCATAGGCTGACTCTTAAGCACAGCAGACGCTGTGGAATACGGTATCTTTGGCAAATCTTCCGCCTCTTTATCCTCCTCAGTAACAATGTCTTCCTGGATATCTGTCAGATCTGCAGCAAGTGTGCTATCAAAGAACTCCTCACCTGTACCAGCTGTTGTTTTCTTGACCTTTTTCTTGACTTTTTTCTTACGAGGAGTTTGACCTTTTGTGCTCTTAGAAAGAAGACTAGCTTTACTTCCTGCCACATCCTATAATACAGGAAAATAAATGCAAGTAAATTTCACTCTCATACTAAAATGTGTCAAATCCATAACAATTAGCATAAGAAACAAGAACTACACTACTACCGGGCATGCAAAATGCTCCAATAATAATGGGTATCCCCTACTGCCGGATCCTATGTAAGAAATTTATGTTTCACCATTGCAAGTTATAGGAAAGCAACTAAAACTGATCTACATTCATTGTCATACTCAGCACAAAAACTACAAAGTTTGTCATTTGTTATAACACATGACCTACTGTTTGAAGCCCAATGACCAGTCTATCATTAAATAACATGCTGACATACAGTAATTGCCTAATACTGAAGCATTTGGCAAACAAATGTGTGTTTCCAGTTGGCCAACCAACCTTGTTTCTCACTGACAACAATAGCACTTTTTCCCCCATGGTAAAAAACAATAAAATCACATTAAATATATATAATTTTGAAACCACTGCAATAGGAAACAAATACTGGGGTGGGTGGGGGTGAGGACTTAAATATCATGCTGACATACAGTAGTTGTCTAATACTAATGTATTAAATAATATGTTGACCATCTTTGGTTGTTAGTCATATCTGCTTCCACACCAGGAACTGTTTCAATAAGATTTTTCTTGCACAAGGAAATAAATACACTGTTTCTTTTATTTTGAAGATAACACTGTCATGCCTTCGAAATTAAAGTGAAGACATTATAGGAAGAAACGAAATAACATGTTTATAAAGAAATTATACCCTAGTGCAAAAAAAAAGGGTATGGTGACCAAGAGGATACCTGCATCTGATCAAATGAGTCAGCCTGAAATAACGTAAAAGGCTGAAAGAAATTGACAACAGGTAGTCATGTTGGAAGAATTTTGTTTTCTTGTCAAGGATGAGAATGGCATATGAACAGATAAGTCTATGTCTATCTCTAATCTGCATGCTTGAAATAAAAACCAAAATGTCAGCACATAAAAAAATGGCACCACCCTATCAATGACAGACCTCCAACGATGAAAAGATCAGGTTGATAGGTGTATCAGTATATAATGTATCATAATCGATCATATTGAAAGATTTGTTGCTAATCATATTGATATGCGACATAGATTTATCACTTCAACCCAAATAGCACCTAAATTACTGCCAAGTATACAGGACATTACTGTTTTGAATATGATTCAGCATTGTTTTGAATATGATTCAGTATTGTTTTGAACATAATTCAGTATTGTTTTGAACATAATTCAGTATTGTTTTGAACATAATTCAGTACTGTTTTGAATATGATTAAGAACTGTTTTGAATATGATTCAGTATTGGTTTGAATATGATTCAGTACTGTTCTGAATATGATTCAGTATTGTTTTGAACATGATTCAGTATTGTTTTGAATCATTCAGTATTGTTTTGAACATGATTCAGTATTGTTCTGAATATGATTCAGTACTGTTCTGAATATGATTCAGTACTGTTCTGAATATGATTCAGTATTGTTTTGAATATGATTCAGTACTGTTCTGAATATGATTCAGTGTTGTTCTGAATATGATTCAGTATTGTTTTGAACATGATTCAATATTGTTTTGAATATGATTCAGTATTGTTTTGAACATGATTCAATATTGTTTTGAATATGATTCAGTATTGTTTTGAACATGATTCAGTATTGTTTTGAACATGATTCAGTATTGTTTTGAACATGATTCAGTACTGTTTTGAATATGATTCAGTACTGTTTTGAACATGATTCAGTATTGTTTTGAATATGATTCAGTATTCTTTTGAATATGATTCAGTATTCTTTTGAATATGATTCAGTACTGTTTTGAACATGATTCAGTAGTGTTTTGAACATGATTCAGTACTGTTTTGAATATGATTCAGTATTGTTTTGAATACGATTCAGTACTGTTTTGAATATGATTCAGTATTGTTTTGAACATGATTCAGTATTGTTTTGAACATGATTCAGTATTGTTTTGAATATGATTCAGTATTGTCTTGAACATGATTCAGTATTGTTTTGAATATGATTCAGTATTGTTTTGAACATGATTCAGTATTGGTTTGAATATGATTCAGTACTGTTCTGAATATGATTCAGTATTGAACTATATTTTAAACATATTATTTTGACACAATGTTAAAATTGCTCTACTTTAAATATGAAAAGATTTTTTAACAAAATTATATTAAATTCACATGTGTTTATTCGCCTCTCAAAAATATTTCAAACAAGCTATGCTCACCTCCAGGTTTTGATGTCAATTATTGCCCAATTGCTCACGTGCTCCTAAAAAATTTCAAACACAGGCCAAGCGCAGTCTCTTCAAAAGAAAAGTCATCTGCCCTAAAATAAAATCCACTTCCCCAACAAGGGCATTTTTTTTTACTATAGTGGAACCTGTCTTGAGAGACCACCTGTCCTGAGAGACCATATTCTCAATGCACATATTTATTGAATATATAGCACTGTGACCTGTTATGAGACACCACCTGTCTTGAGAAACCATACTTTTTTCGCAGATAAGGTGGTCTTTCACGACTGGTTCTATTGTATTATGTTGACACACTGACCCCATGTTCACATTCTACTATAGTGCAAGTCACATGGGTCATGTATGTGCATTTACTCATTTTAAATCAAATATTAATTGTTCGTTTAAAATTTAACACTAATTTTCTTTAACCAAAGTCTATTCAATCCTGATTACTGAGCGCTCTGCACCTTAACTGTCACCAAGAAACTTCCAGACAAAAATTATTTATCGCCATGGTATTTAACAATGGTGGCCCTGAACTAAACTTTGGTCAAAATAATAGCACATTAAGTAGAATCATCACAATCAAGGGCAGTACAAATTTGTTTGAGGCCCCGAGTGATCTAAAGTGCTCACTGAAACGGATCATTGCCATCTCACCTCTGTCTGCATGGGTTCGAGTCTCCAATTTAGCAAATGTGTGAGAAAGCTTACCAGCAGCTTCTCGTGGGTCAGTGGTTCTTCCTCCACCAATAATACTGGCCGCCATATATAGCCTATCGTGTGCTGAAAAATGGCGTTAAACCCTACAACAACAACAACAACAAATTTATTTATCAATATGCAAATGTTGTCATTGTGACATCACATCACACGACACTCAATCTGGATTGTACTGGATCACACCTTTAGGATCATTTCGTCCAAAAATGTAATTTAACACTGATTTTGATGTATCCGCCTATTGGGGCATCTAAATAATGATTTTCCAAAGGAATATGGATGTATACAAATCCAAATGAAGTGAATACTGGCCACTTAAAGGTATGTAGAATCAAATTCTAAAAAATGACACCCATTACTGAAACAATCTGTGCTGAATGCCTAAATGACCTGTGTGACTTACACTATAAAGAGAGGCTTGCAACAATTTCTGCAAGCTCAGGTGATAAATTCTGTATAATTGTGATTTCAGCTTTGTCTTCAGGTCAATGTACCTTATATATACATGTACTTGCTTATAAGTCAAAACTGCAAACAACAAAGATCCTGATCTGCCATACATAATGTACCTGCAGATCAAGGTCAATGCTGTTTGTTCTACAAATTACCCCTAACAAAATTCACACACCCAGATCTGCCAGTGCATTATTCAATGGCAGATCTGGATCTGTGCAGTCTGCAGTTGGTCTGGATTTATATGCAACTAGACAATGGAAAGTTTGTATCTCATAATGATCTATATGTAGAGACAAGTATTCAGTGGGTTGGAGCAACTTTGTTTCCTGAATGTTACAAAAGTCTCCATGTTTCTCAATCAAAAGTGAAAGCTGAAATGAAGTTGAAGAACTATTGATATATCAATCAGACAAAGTCAGTGACTTCAAGTTCATAATTAGTTCATTGGATATGTCACAATTAGAGACAACATTCACTAAATGTCAACAGAATCAGTGGCTATCAACTCTTTAACTAAATGGACTTAAAATACTGTAATAATCTTGATTCCTTTATGTGAGAAAACCAATGATGCTAATCCCCTAGCATCGAATAAGTACTGGTCAATATATTTAACCAGCAATGCATTAACAATTTAGCATTAGTATTGTTTATTATTATTTATGTTGTACAAGTGAGTGCTAATTAAATGTAATCAAGAAATGTTACCCATGCTGTTTTCTTTCTTCACAGCTTTAATACAATTAAGAAAGGATCTTCATATTGTGGAGGGACCTATAGAATGGGCCCAGCAGGGAGATGAGTATTAATGTGATGTGATGTGATTTGGATTTTTAATGTAGCTTTAACAATTTTTTAGTCATATTGCTACGATGTCTGCAATGTGGCAGTTCATAGTGATGTCTAGAACTGGGGCATCATGCCGCAGACATGTAGCATGATGTCCTACCCAGTCACATTATCCTGACACTGGGTCGACCAGTCCTAACACTAACCTCTTAATGCTGAGCGCCAAGCAAGGAAGCTGTTAGTACCATTTTTGTAAGTCTTTGGTATGACTCGGCCGGGGATCGAACCCACGACCTCCAAGGTGGATGCTCTAACCACCAGGCCACCGGAGCGGTCGATGAGTATTAATAATTTGGCAGTGTCTTTCAAGAACCTGAAAATAACAATGCTGCATTTCAATGGTGGTTTAAATAATTTTTTTCATGCGAATTAGATAAAAAAAATTGTTTTCTTAGACAAGAATGACAAGCATTTCACAAATCGGGTCAAATCTAGATTTAGAAGGGTCCAGATAGCTGAACTATTAGATCCATTTTTTTAAGCTTTTGCTGCTCATGTTTAGGCAAATTTACTTAGTACCAGGAGAAAATCAAAACTCAGACAGCTATGGATGGGTAAGTTTGATTGTTTCTTTATTGGTTATAGAGTTAATTTTTTCTTGTGGAGCCATTAGAACATTAGAGCTATGAGTCAGTCCATGTTCAAACACATCACCTTGCTGAAGTTTCTCTGTACATATAATGGTCATTATCCTATCAAAACCTGCACCGAAGCTGGCCCTATATTCACAATTAAAACCCTTCAACTTGAGGGCACTCTCAACTCGGATTTTGGTATCTAAGACTGAATAAACTGATTTATACACATATGATTCACCTTAATAATAATAATAATAATAATAATAATAATAATAAAAATATTGTGAAGTGAAAATATGTTATTTCATGAAATGGAGTCAATATATAATGATCTGGAGAAATCTGAATCTGAGTGTATACTCAAATCTAGGAGTTATGTGATTATGGTACCAGAATGCGTGTTGTATGAGATACGTGAATATCGTACCAGAATGTGTGTTGTATGAGATCCGTGAATACTGTAGCAGAATGCGTATTGTATGAGATCCATGAATATCGTACCAGAATGTGCGTTGTATGAAATACGTGAATACTGTAGCAGAATGCGTGTTGATGAGATACGTGAATACCGTACCTAATGTGTTATGAGATACGTGAATATCGTACCAGAATGCATGTTGTATGAGATACAGGGTGAATAAGGTACCAGAATGCATATTGTATGAAATACGTAAATACTGTACCAGAATGCACGTTGTATGAGATACATGAATACTGTACCAGAATGCATGTTGTATTAGATACGTGAATACTGTACCAGAATGCATGTTGTATGAAATACGTGAATAACATACCAGAATGTGGGTTGTATGAGATACGTAAATATCGTACCAGAATGCATGTTGTATGAGATATGTGAATACCATACCAGAATGCATACTGTATGAGATACGTGAATACCACACCAGAATGCATGTTATATGAAATAAGTGAAGACCATTCCAGAATGCATGTTGTATATGTGAATACCGTACCAGAATGTGTGTTGTATGAGTTATGTGATTAACGTAACACAATGCATGTTGTATGAGATACATGAATACTGTACCATAATGCGTCTTGTATGATACGTGAATGAAATACCAGAATTAATGTTAAAAGAGTTATGTGATTACAGTAACAAAGTCATATCTGAATGGAAGTTTTTCTTTTTCCAATGAGCCTTTCAACCTTTTACAAATTGTGTAAATGTGACAGTCATAAGTATAATGCTGACAGGCATTTCTGCACACTTAAGGTTTCTGTCTCCGATACTGAAGCAAAACACTTATCGAATTCCACCTATTGATGAAAATAAAATACTGCAATGCTTACCATTTGAAATGAGCCAATTGTCACAAGAATATTCTGTTCAAAATAAGATTTGGACACATGGGATACCACCCCTATGTTTTCATGACTCACAATATGTTGGCCTATTCTGTGCACAGCTTCGACAAGATGTCATGTTCACCCACTGAGCTATAGAAATGAAATGCATTACTTTCTACTATTTCTATTAGCATTTCATTCAAGTAATTAGGTCAGGTTTATAGCTACTTTTATAAAATTCAATGTAACAATTTCAATAAATGGCAAAAGATATTAAGCAAACTAAACCCATCTTGTAAAAGATATTTTTAAAATTCAATATTTTATCACAAATAATTAATTATGTGGAAGAGAAACAAGAATGAATAGAATGTAATGTGTTTACAATGTCTTGTTTATGATGAAACATTACTAATGTATTTAGAAACAGAATTTCTTGGGGAATTTCTTGAGAACTCCCTTCTTGAGGCAAGTTGACACACTGGGTAGCAGATCATATTGTACATGTGGGACAACTTCTTGGAAAATTGGAAACTTGAATTAAGATGCAGAACATATTATGGTATACATTTCCATCTTTATATAATGTATTTATTTGTATGATTCTAAAGGATACATAGTAAATATGATTTTCTGGGTTACAGGTTTAAGAAGGTCATGGAGTGGGTCTTCATGTTGACATTTAGAAATCATATTTTCATATGCCTTTCGAGTCGAAATGTGGGTTATTTGTGTACTTTATGAATATCACTTTTCTGAATTAAAGTATGATCATTCTTTCTTGATACAAAATGGATTTCTGACATAGAACAGAACGTAATCCAATGTTTACAGAAATGACGTATCGTTGCGAAGAATTACCCGACGCGCAGAATTGGCCGACATGGTGGTATAATTCATTCGATTAAATGAGAATATGAACACTATACAGAGAAGGTGAACGAGTATTATGGTAAGTCGATTTAAGGCGAAATGACTCAGAAGCGACCTAACGGTATGAAAATATTTGAGTTTTACTCAAAACAATGATCGCGCGAAAACGTGTTTTCATGGGTAATTCGAAATCTGGGAGTAGTCCATTTTGTCGTGTTTAAACACGTCTTAATTAAAAATAACTAAAAGTTCCAATACGATTTATTTACCTCTCCTTGACTTTCTGCACTTCGGGCTGATGATGGCTCACCCTCTTTATCCTCAGTTTTTCTCGGGATCTTTTTTTTCTTCTTTTTAGGGGTAGTTTCAGTCCCTTCTGAAGTAGCACTTTGGCTCGCTGCTGCAGCCTTTCGTCGTCTCGGAGTCGCAGGTGGACCTCCCGAGTCTTGAGTTCCTTCTCCCAGTGGCGTTTTCTTTTTTCTTTTCACCACTTTTTTGACAGCTGCACCTTCTTCTGTATTTGAAGTAGGCGAAAGTGGTGGTAGTTTCGACAATTTACCGTTTCTTCCGATTGTTGTCTCTGCCATGGTTGCAAATAATTTCCAATCAATGTTGGAAGTGGCCCTAAGTTAGGCCGCCTATGAACACGAAAAGATTTATTTTTACACACACACACACCAGCACACACACACACACACACACACACACACGATAAATAAAATGAAACAAAAAGAACGGTTATTCATTTATGATGAAAAAGATAATAATGTATGACTTATGGAAGAGTGAAATTGTCCATAGAAATTGTGGCATAAAATAAAACGTGTGAAGGACTTTATATATATAAATATATATATATATATATATATATATATATATATATATATATATATATATATATATATATATATATTCAGGAACACTTTTCAACTGATCAGAATTTATCGTCTTGTTTCTATACATGAAGACTTTTATGCCCGTGATCTGTCACACCTATTGACTCTGGGAAAGGGTCACTTGTTAGATGACCCTATGATACTGTTGTAGTCATACATGCAAGACCTCGACGCTGATATTTATGTTGTGGGCGTCAAGCTCTGAAACAAAAACATTGTAGGACTAGTACTGTTGCTGCTTTATGGTACACGGTACATTTCATGACGTACTATTATAAGGTATCACGGTACCTATTCTTTTTCCATATTACTCAATGCTAATGTTTTGTGAAATAAATATACTTTCTATCCTACCTCAGCATGCATGTCACACACTGTCAAAGAGAACAATGCTAGATTGTCAATTTGGCAATGACAAAACCAGGTACTCCATCGCATTTAAGAGAGATAACTCCACTGGAACTATACAGGGTTAAGAATTGTCTAGTCACAACACAATTTCAGTCATGTGTACCACATTTTTAAAAAAATCATAACAAATACAAAATATGATCTGGATATGAACTGACATAATCTCGCATGCTAAAAAGAGGCACAACTTTTTTTTATAACCTTAACAGAAAAAGTGCAACTCTTACATCATTCATCAATCACAGCTAGTGTTGTAGCAGCAGAGAGGGTGAACCCACCTCAATACAACCAAGGTACGCAGTATATATCCGGTTACCTTAGAAGAGGAAGGTTCCATTTTGAAAAATAAAGCTTTCAAGAAGGAAGGCTCCGTTGGAAGGGCCAGGGCAAAAAAGGTCTATACGGCCTACCTTAACGGACGAGAGGTTGCACCCTCCTGCTGCTGTAAATTAAATACAATTGTATTTAAATACTGGCCCCAGCGCTGGAATCTCACACAGCTAGATTAGCTCGGGAACAAATAGAAGCAATAAAAAATATCTTCCAGCCCATGATTATGTTAGACAGAAACTACAAGCGTGTCAAGAATCCCAAGTTGAATACGCGGAAGGTACAAAACAATTATTTAGACCTGTTAACAGCGATTACTGAAAGAGTCGCAACGGCTACTGAAGGTCTTCTTCCGTCAGTAAAACAAACCGCCGAACAGACTGAAAAAAATAACAGAAAGAACTAAACAAACAAAAAAGATTTTACGAAAACTGAACCAGCTGCAGCTCAACATCCACCCTTCAACTTAAAGAAACACCTGAAGGAGAACAAAAGAGTAAAACCAATGTAGATAAAAAATTAATTCAAGAATTATTAATAAAATAATATTTTTAAAAAAAAATGATAAAGAATTATCTAAATTTATGCTATATTCTTATAATAGCAACAAAAATAATTTAAAAAAATAATATAAAACCAGGGTATGAAAACACAGATGGAAAAAAAAAATGGAGAAAATGGGTATATCGGGTGCACAGCGATAATAACCAGGCTAGAGATAACGATTCTAAATTTATGAAATATCAGCACAATATGTATAGTTTACAACAACAAATAAGTAAATATACGCCGCAACAACAACAACAACAAAATGATGTCAGAGTTTTTAAGAAAATTTGATGGCGAGCCGGGTCCTTTTAAGAAAATGTTTAAACCTGAAGCAATTGAGGAATTTAACGACCCCGTTAAATTAGTTGATATAGCTGCGCATGAATATGACGAAAAAGAAAATTACATAAATCCTGAAAATCTTCAAAAATGAAAACCGGAAAAATGGGTTGGTGATATATTAGCATCCTCAGTTGATTCAGATAAAAGTATTTGGAATGATCCAGTTCTAATACAGTTATAAAAAAAGTAAAAGAATATAAAGAACAAAAACTAAAACAACCTCTTCGACCACAATCTCCAGAACGATTTCACGATGCACCTACAGGAAGTGGTATTACAGGAAGTGGTCTTATTGCTTGTCCTAACAACATCCTTAATGACGTGCAACGAGTAGAAGTTTTGATAGGAGGAAAACGAACCGGTAATAATTCTCCAGAAATAATCAATGAAGCAGCTGACATTTGTCAACGATCATTTCAATGCGGTATCGTGGATATTAATGTTTATCGGGAACTTTTTGATGCACTCATAGATGACTATCATAGTGACTAGTTGTCACCATGATTAGATAAAGAAATAACAAATATGATGATAATAGACAACTATCACCGCAGACCCGTAATGTTCAGAGTAGTAAATTCACGATTACCCGTTTACAGAGCGTATTACGGAGATGGATTCGGTAATGTTATTCAGGGATTATTTGCAAGGATGGCTTCAAAAGCATCACCAATCGCGAAACAATTATCAATGAAAGCTATCGACGTTATTCGTGAAAAAGTTTCTGGTGCGATCAGTGACGTTGCTGGTAAAGCGTTTACGGCTATCAAAGACAGAATAGCACGATTAATGTGACGAAAACCACAATCAGTGAAATTACCAAGCACCGAAGCTATGCTCGCGGATGTCAGTAAAATAATAAAACAGGCCGCAAATAAAGAAAAACTAGCAGACTTGGTAAATCAAGGAGAAATTATATCTAAAGAGGAAGAAATAAGCACAAGTTTTACTTCAGGAAGTGGTCTTCGTAGACTTGGCAGGTTTAGGCGATAACCATTTAGACCTGGCGCTGCTTTTTTGATGTTACCTAGCGTCAACAACAATTACAATTCAGGATTTGCTGCACGTAAATTAATACTAAAAGGTGACCGTAAAAGATTTTCATGCGCGATTCCACTGTCGCATATCTTTGGATTTTGTAGGGTTGCCAGAAAGTAATCTTTGGAGAGAAACACACAGTTGTGCTTGTGAGAAAGGGTAACGATAATGATGCTATTTGGCGATCAGCTGATGTTGGTAAAGTAATACTGTCTAAGCTCTCACTATGAATGCCAGTAATGACTCCATCGATTGCTGAAGAACAGAGATTATTTTCTTTTATGAACATAGGTGGCAAGTCGTTGCTGACATGGCATACAATGTCCACAGATAGCATTCAAAATAATGTTACCGGGTTATTTACATGGCAAATAGCGAATCAGCAGGGTGTTTCTGCACTAAAATATATTTATAGCGCTGCAAAATACTGATCGGTTGAATAATCAAGAATGTAGTCACATGATATTTGACACCTTGGAGTCGGTGATGTTTCTTTACGAAAAAATGGGTCCCAAGAACCATCTGAAGATATAATTTTAAGTTTTGAACACAATAGTGTTGAGCGCACGCATCATCGATTGTTTTCGTATATGGAAAGTGATCAAAATGTAGATACCGGTTTACAAATCTCACAGTTGGATTTTACAACACTGTATCCAATCTATTACTTTTCACTGGAACATCTAGGTTTATTTAGGCAATCTGTCGTTGATACACACTTCAGAGCTTACTTAAATCCAGGTGGTGTTAATTACAGCAATTACGGTCATACTTAGCGACAAGGCAATGTTGGTTGAAGGTGCTGGTGGTCGAATGAAAGTCGTTGATGCACCAGTAGAAAACATGTAACCGTGCGGTAATTTAAAAATACGAGTATAATCATAAATGTCATCATACCATCATATTAGTGTCAGTCTGACTCCTGGTAAAATTAAAAAACTACAATCCGCATCAGTGAAAAAAAAAACAGGAACCACAATAACGCTAAAGCCCAGTCAGATCACAGGCGGTGAAAATAAGTTGTCATTGACAGCGCGTCAGCTTAAACATCTCGATAAAACCAAAGAATCCAAAACTGGAATACGGCTTGAACTTTCCGCCGGGGCCATCAAAGATACTGCTAAAACCGGCGGTATATTTCCACTACTCGCGAAAATACCAGCGCTAATAGCCGCTGATGCTCCAGCCGTTGAAAAAGCAGCCGCGTTAGGCGCTGCTGAACCGCTGGTGGAATGGCATTAAAAAAGCAGCGGGAAAGGGCTTAAGGCTTCCGGGAACTCATCCTCGGGGAAAAAGTCTGAGACTTCCAGGAACACTTCGCTGATTTCACCGTTGTCAAATTTTGATTTACTCGATGCTGCTAAGCAACTAAATATGAAAAACGTTAGAGGTGTTTTTATCCGGGATCAGTTATCGCAACAACCAAAAAACACTGAGACTGGTATTATTAATCTCGATAATCGTACTGGTGCAGGAACTCTCTGGGTAGCATACACGATCGATCCCCGTGGAACTGTTTATTTCGATTCGTATGGGTTGGCTCCACCGCAGGAATTTATCAACTATGTTACACCTCGCAAAAACCGATCCGCCGATATGTGGTCGTGAAGCAATTGCTGTACTCGATGCTATTTCAAAGACACCATCAAAGCCACCCCATAAAGTCGTGCACAATTATACAAGTGCGTATTTTAAACAATAATGGTAGATATTTACGGAAGATCTCGCGGCGATACTACTAAGAGTAAAAAAAAGAAACGTTCGACGAAATAGATTTGTCAAATTACACGACTAAAGACGAACTCGCTGATATTATGAACCTCTCTGGAGTTGACCGAGATGAAGTTGTTATTTTTCGGGATAAATACGGCATTTTAAAAACGAGTAATGTCAATTGGAATGACATAGTTCGTAGAGTTCTCGGTGCTACCACGGATAATATTCCAGTGTTTTTCAGCGATGGTAAGATCAGAGACTCAAGTATATCAATCGCGGTTATCAGAAATGAAATTGCAAGAAGCGTTGCTTATCGTTTGAAGAATACCGGCGACTCAAGGACAAGTGAACGGAAATAAATTAGTTGTGTTAAGAGATCCAACATCCGACAAAGATGCCGCAACAAAAAATATGTACACGTTAACTACAGCACCGTAGACACTGAATTATTCACGTTGCGGGCCGAGTATGATGTTCAGGTAAACATGTTTATGAACACACGTAAAACATTTCAAAAACTCAATAAAATCGCTGACGATTTGTTTGGCACCCCATTGACTGCTCACGTAAATCTCTCTGATATCAACACGAGCGTTGAAACGATTTTTTTTCTATAAAAAAACCCACTAGAAGATGTCATAAGTGAAATTCCTGATATCGTTAACAAAATTAATCTGATTAAAATTCTTCACAGTTTGTCAATGTGGTATACACAGTATCATCAGGATTCTCAACATGGTCACAGCAAAATAAAACTATCAGACATACCGCGTAAGTCACTGGTTTGTACAGGTTGTCTGTGTTTAGCGCTGAAAATGTTTGTATATACATTACATATCCCTGGCGTAATTCATCCGATAAGTTTTCCGGGATTGTGTCTATTGTGCTAAATAGCGGAACGAAGAAACATTTATACTGGAAGCAGATGATAAGAAATTAACCGCAGCATCTTACTGGTGGTGTCTGGAATTTGTTGCTGAAACGCCTCACTTGGTTACTGTGTGAAATATAATAATGGCCTTAACAGAGTTAAGCGTTCAAAAATTTAGATATGATCAAGTACATGAATGGCAAACAGCGCTAAAAACCATCGTTGACAAGTAAACAACGAAAGTAAAAATTTACTGAAGACGTGCGGTTTTCATTGATGTTGCTGTATACTCGGTATCTGCGCTCACTGCTGATAACGGCGTATTATTATCAGCGCTAACACCAGTGACAGCAGCAGTAGGAGTAACAATATGTGCTTCATCATTGGCAACCATCGCTGGGGATTTTAATATTATCGCGGAAAAGATATCCACGTGCACAAGCACAAAATTGCACGATGTTCTAAAATTACACACGGCAACACACGCGTGCGCTAAGTTGTCGTCGTTGATATCATCAAGCCTTAACGATGAAACGATTATCAGATTCTGAATTTGACATAATGCTTAAGACATCCAATGAAGTAAGTGATTCAGAAAAACACAATTTTCAAAAAGGGTGACAGTTTAAATAATGTCAGAACTACTTCAGCAGATAGTCGCAAATACAAATCCTCTGAAAACCACAATGATATCAGTAAACTCCACCACCCCTGAATTCAGTATTAATTTTCCAAACGCGATTCCAGTAAAGGAAATAGCTCTTATGCAGTTACGATTATACTACAGATGGCACAATATCCAGTCAAGATCATTCGGTGGATTGCCAGCAAATAATTCGTTACTTTTTGCGAATGAAAATAAAGATGATGCTATTCCCGACTGGCAGGTTGTTGGATAAATCAACGGGAAGTTATCAAATCGAAAAAATGAATGATGAATTCCAGCATAGAAAAAAATCAGTGACGGGCCGGGAATCCAAGATAGCCATAACGGTTCATGAACCAACGCTATCAGCCTCGATAGAGACACATTCTCCCGATTACGCCGTTGATATATATCAGTGATTGATTACATCCGTGCTAGGGCAGCCTGATGTTGCACATGAATATCAAGGACCACCCGAACCAAAACAGCCTGATTTGATCACTGACTAAATGAAATTTATTAAGGAACAAAATTAAACCCGAGTTTACACAAGAATTTAGTAAGTTACTAAATTTATTTATTAATGCAACAGAATATTATTATGATGACCTAAAACAACAAATTATTGAAACAATACGGCATTTAAATCAGATCATAGACGATCTTGAAAATATTAATCGACAAATTCGTGTTAGAGTTATGGGTATGGAAATTCGTGATCATATCTGAGGTCAATATTTAGGAGACCAACAAATGTTTATTTATCATTATAAAAATATACCAACATTTGTTATACCATCATTTCTAACCGACGAATTAAAGAAATCAACCAACGATCTAATCAACGAAAACTTTCTTAAAATACTAGAGTCATGGAGAAAATTAATCCCGCCACCAAGTATTCTCAGGTACAATAATAATCAGCAGGGTGAAATTTCGGTTTCTTTCTTGCCTTTAGTGATCGTAAAAGATCTTCCGTAAATATCTACCATTATAGTTTAAGATCTATTTAGATCACGATTTGAAAATCGCGCACCTGTATAATCGTGCACGACCTTATGAGGTGGCCTTGACGGTGACAATGAAACAGCGTCGAGTACAGCAATTACTTCACGGCCGCATATTGGCGGATCTGTTGGAGTTTGTGTTGGCAATGTTGAGTATCAGATGGGAGTTTTTAACATCCTCAGTTTGTGAGAAGTTTTTATTGTGTGTACATAATTTTTAAATTCTTTAGGTGTAGCCAACCCATACGAATCAAAATAAACAATTCCACGTGGATCAATCGCGTATGCAACCCAGTGAGTACCGCGGCGAGAACCTTCATCAAGATTAATGATACCGGTTTCAGTATTATTTAGTCGTTCTGGTAATTGATCACGCATAAAAACACCTTTGAAATTTTTTATTTTTTATTTTTTGCAGCATCAAGTAAATCAACATTTGATATTGGAAAATACGTTTTGCATCTAACGAAGTGTTCCTAGAAATCTCAGACCTTTTCCGTATCGATAAGGGGTTCCTGGTAATCTTGGACCTTTCCCTCTTATTTTAAAATCCTTTTTCTGTTGCTTTCTTTAAAGCCATTCCAGCAGCGGTTCCAACAGCATCAAGTGCAGCTGCGTTTGCAACAGTTGAAGCTTCAGCGGCAATTAACGCTGGTATATCTGCAAGAAGTGGAAATATACCACCTGTTTTAATTGAGTCTTTAATCGCACCCGCAGAGAGACTATGTTTAAAGCCTGTTTTTGATCGTTTGGCGCTACTGAAATATTTAAGTTGACGTTCTGATAATGATAATTTATTTTGACAATGAGTGATTTGATCTCGCTTTAGTGATATTTTCATTTCGCAGGTCTTTGCTGAATTTGATTGAAGTTTTTGAATCTGACTAGGAGTCAGACTGACACTAATATGATGATATGACATTATACTATCATAAATGATCTAATTACACATCATTAAAACGATGTTACATATTTTCAACTGGGACATCAATAATTCACATTCATCCATCATCACCTTCGAGTAACATTGATTTGTCGATGAATATAACAGCAATTGCCATGTAAGCACCATGAACACATGGTCGACCAACTAAGGCTGTGTTACTTGACCTCGAAAACGAACAACAGATTGTCTAGATAAATCAAGTTATTCCAGAGAAGAGTAATAAATCGGATACAGCGTGGTGAAATTTAGCTCTGATATTTGCAAAGCAGTATCTATAATTTGATCACGCTCCAAAAATGTCATTAATCGATGATATACACGTGCTACACGATTTTGATCAAAATTTAATAATATACCCTCAGCTGGTTCTTGATGTCCATTTATTCTTAAGGAAACTTCACTAACTCCAAGTTTGTGAATTTATTCTCGTAAAATCCTGAAAAGCAATAAATATATGTCGTGGTGCAGAAACACCCTGTTCTGATGCTATATGCCATGTAAATAGACCATTAACACTAGTTTGAATACTGTCTGTAGTTACTGTTAACCATGATAACAATGATTTACCACCTGAATCCATAAACGAAAGTAGTTTTTGTTTTTCGGCGATCATTTGAGTCATTACCGGCATCAACAGCAGGACGCAACATTGCATCATCGTCGGTAGCTTTTCTTACTAATCTAATTGTATGTCAGCCTCTAAAAGATAGCTTTGTTAACATTTCTACAAAATCCAAAGATGTGAGGTAGTGGAATTGCGCATGAAAATTTTCTACGATCACCTTTCAACATTGATCGTCATGATGTAAATCCTAAGTTTTATTGTGGATTAGCTCCATGAAACACCGGCCACACAGCAGGATCAGCAGTGTCGGTATCGTTTCTTGGTCATCTTATAATATACGGTCTATGTTCAGGGTGATCAGTATCATCTTCGTAAAACATCATTGTTGGGCCGGCTGATCTTGTATAATCATCTGAATATCTTGCTAGAAATATTATCGTCGTGGCAACGTCGACGTCCTTCCGAATTGATTCAATATTTCTTCCGTCGATAATATTCGCAGCACTGTCAAATAATGCCATAATACCGTTGTTGACTAAACCAGTTTTAACATCACCTGCATATTCAGTATCATCTGTTTTTATAATTTCACCTTCTGCTTCAATAAATGCTTCAGCGGGTAAAAATGTCTGTTTCTATTTTGTACTTGCCATTCAACTCGCCCACGTTGATTTGGTTGTCGTGCGTCATATGAATAATATTGATAATCGCGTACAGATTCATCCTTACGAGCTGGTGCATCCATGTCAAATGCATGATCGGAGATACGCTTGAACATTTTATTATAATTGCCATGATCTAAATCATGGGTGTCTAACACGAAGACCACTTATGGAAATTACACTTCCCGAAATAAGACCTAAAAGTATATTTTTCTGCTTCATCAGCTCTGATAGTTTTTGATTTGCAGCTTGATTTATTATCTTACTGACATTTGCAGGCATAACTTCAGTGCTGGCCAGTTTCACTGGTTGTGGTTTTCGTCGAATTAATCGTGCTAGTCTGTCTTTGATTGCCGAGAACGCTTTACCGGCAATGTTACCATTGCGCCAGGAAATTTCTCACCAACAAGATCAATAAATTACATTCTTAGTTGTTTTGCAATCGGTATTGCTTTTGGGGCTATCCTCGCAAATAAACCTTAAAGAACATCACCAAGTCCATCACCGTAACTTGCTTCGTACGTTTGTAATTGTGAATTTACTAACCTGACCAAGATCGGTTCACGTTGAGCGTTATGTATAATCATTTTATTTGTTATTCATTTATCTAATCGCAGCGATCTTAATTTCTATAATAATCATCAGCAATTTCACCGATGAGAGATCGATAAACATTAACATCCATAATACTGCCTGTTAATAATCGTCGACAAATATAAGATATTTCATTAATGATTTCTGGCGAATTATTTCCTGCGCGTTTTCCTCATATCAGAATTTCTAATCTACGTCAGAAAGAACAAGGTTAGGACAAGTAATAAAGCCACTTTCTTGAGTAACAAGACCACTTCCAGTTGCTCCTTCTTCTTCTTTCTTACGTGGTGAACGTAAATCTCTCCTTCGTCTAATTTCTTCAGATTCCAGATCTTCCTCTTCCTTTTGTTTTCTTGCTTGTTCAATCATTTTAAATTTCGACTTTATTTTTTTCCTTTTGTTTCATTGTTGCTTTTACTTTTTCAACTTTTTTCTTCATTTCTTCTTCTTTTAGCATCCTTTCTTGCCTTACTTGTTAAATTGGTTCATACACTGTATTGCTAAAGAGGTCAAAATTACTAATATCTTGCTCAGATCTGATTTGCGGAGCATCAGTAGCGATGCGATATATATCCCTAATCCAATCGGCAGATCTCATAATTTGACATATTCGGGTTTTACATAATTATCACTAAAATGATATCCAAACCTGGCAATGTCAAGTAATTGGTCTGGGTCTTTGATAGCGGCAATACCTTCGGGCGTGAAATTATCCATGGTGTTGACTCTAACTCTTGAAAGTTGTGGTGTTGCTGGGGTGGTAGAAGACTGCCAACAATATCAGCAGGTAATGTCTAAAGAGTTTTCTTAACCGCCTCAGATGCGGTAACAATTTTCTTGGTTGGTTCAATAATTGGTTTAAATAATTGTTCTGAACCTTCTGCAAATTCAACCTGAGCTTCTTGACATTCTTGTAATTTTCGCCTGACAGAATCACGCATAGGAAGAAATTTCTTTATTGCTTCTAGTCTCTCTCTATTTTATCATCAATGATTTAATTATAGCAGCAGAGAGGGTGCGATCTCAGTGAAACGTCCGGTGGGTAAGCTAACAAAAAAAACAAAACAAAAAAAAAGCTAACCCAATTAGAGAAACTCTCGGTAAGTTACAGGCTTTGGTTTGAAGTTATTGACATTGTTTTTTCATTCATAGCAAGCATTAGTTTTCATAAATTTACTTTCCAGCAAATGGCCATGTCACCCTCTATGCTGCTAGGACACAACGATTCTCCCATCAGCAGAGGAGCACTCTCATAGCAACGCAGTCTTGGATTCCCAGTAGAACATTTTATGACTTGTCTTGGAAGTCATTTCTTTAGAAAATATGACAAAATATTAGGGTGTTTTGTTAACATTGTGGCTATCTATTTTCTTTAGCTCAGAAACCTACTGTGCATCGAGGGCAAAATGGCACTCTACTAGACCAACCACGCAAATACGTTCGTTTTTTATGTTTGAATTTACGTAAATGAAGCAGAAGGGACTAGACCGAATCCTCCCTCTTGATATCTAATGTTTCAGGGCTTATCATAAAATGTTGATGTTAATTTAATTTCGTTTGGCTCTATATCGAACCCACAAGTTAACCTACGGTGTAATGCTAACTCCCATTATCCTCATAATCGCCCCCTATTACTACTTCCTTAATTATTCTCAGGTATATAAACAACCTTAATTTTGACATTATTCAATAGTACAAAAACACTTTAGGGTGTATTCTCCGGCATATAAACACCTATGTTCGACAGCATTCTCTGGTACATAATCACATTAACTTTCGACATTATTCTCTGGTATATAGAGACACTTACTTTCCACAGTATACTATAGTATATACATGAATTATGGCTTTTTGAAATATCTTTTCTCGTTTTTTACTGTTGCTGATGTTGTTGCTGCTACTGTAGCTTCTAAATTTGCATTAATAATACGATTCATAACAACGTTTCATGAATGCATATAAAATGAACATAAATAATAAGGTAAGTAATAATAGAAAAATGTCTCTGCGATGTCAAATAACTCTTCCTTTCGTTGGATGTATAGTCTGTCCGATTTTATTTGTTTCTGTCTATTTTCTACTATTTCCTTCTGTCTGTCTGTCTGTCTGTATGTATGTATGTAAGACTTATCACAACCCACATATCCTTTTTAATCACTACTCATTCATTTCTGACATTCATTGAATTGGTCTGATTATATTTTGATATGTTCCCTGTTCATATGTGAGATATATCGACCCTTTGTGATGATCATTATATATTTACCAGTCATTAGCTATAGTTCGATAGAGATTTTGAAAATATGTAGGAAATTAACAAATTCTAAGCATATTGCACGTGATGTGAAATAATAATAATAACATATGTAGTGTATGTTTTAAGAAGTTAAGGAGTTCATGTATGAAACTGTGTTAAGTAATTGTCTGTGTGTGTGTGTATGTGTGTGTTAAGGAGTACGTGTATGAAACTGTGTGTTAAGAGTATGCATGCTCAACTGTGCGGGTGTTATGGAGTAGCTTTGTGAAACCGTGTGTCAAGGAGTACGTGTGTGAAACTGTGTGTCAAGGAGTACGTGTGTGTTACTGTGTTTCAAGGAGTACGTGTGTGAAACTATGTATTAAGGTGTATGTGTGTGAAACTGTGTGTCAAGGAGTATGTGCGTGAAACAGAATGACAGTTACACTTTGAAATGAAGGGTATATTTCGAATATACTTCTGCTGACACTGAAAAGGAAAAGAATATTTTTTATTACAAACTAAGGTCTTTCAAATTTGACTGAAGTCAAGCAAAATATATTGTTCTAAATTAGATACGCCAAAAATAATTCAGACACCAGTCTTCGAGGATAAAATAACTTTTGAAATGGCACCGATGATGTAACCGTTACCGAGGTCTTGTTAAATTTCATTCGTCTTTTTCTGACACATTTACGTATTGCCTTTGACCAAGAGTAACAAAGTAACATATTTTAAATATGTCCCAAGACGAAACGTGAACAAAATCCAGTAACTCATATTGCTTATGGTTGGAACAAACGTAAAAGAAAAAAGTTCTGATTTAACCATGTTCTTAACATAGTTACATATCAATTTGCTCTTTTCTATGGAATGCTGGGAAACATTGTGAAAGCTGATAAATTACGACTGGCTTTTTAAACTTCATTAGCTCCACACCACTTAAGTTTGAAAAGATATCGTATTTAAATACATATTTTACGAATGAATTTGTTCTTTCTCCACCAGCTTTCACGAAGAGTTTTTTTCCACCAGCTTTTACGAATAGTTTTACTTCGTAAACTCTAAGTTAATCCGTTTCTCAATTCCGAGAGAGAGAGAGAGAAGAAAGGAAGGAAGTTCAAGTCATTTGATGTAGTGTCACTCGATGATGAAGACGTGACTACATTCTTGGGGAATTGAAGGTACTCGGGATCGAGCTGCAAAAGACAGAGCCTGCTTGAGTTTCTGGCTAGCAAAACTGGTGTCGACCCGCGGCTGGGCTTAATATACCCGCTTTCTTAAGACAACGCCAAATATGGCGTGTTCTTTAGCTCTTGCGTTTGGCCAGAATCTCAAAGCGAGGCTTCGTAGTCTCTTACAGATTATTGTCTAGGTCTATGTACATTATTACGTAAGTACTTCTGCAAGATCAGCACATTTGCCCTCCATAAGAATTTTTGGAATCTGTCTAGTTCGCTATTTTTATAACCTGCTGAACATACTGTTTTTGTGCTGAGTCTGCGATACAAGTAATATTTTGTATAAGACGGTTCGTACTTGATCATAATAGCGCAATCATTGTTGAATAGTAGGATACGAATAATTGGATTAAATCTCAATATATTTTAGTAGAAGATTACTTTCAGTATGATTTATCAATTTACTTCTAATACAATTTAATCAAAACTTACTCTTAACACAATTTAAAGGAATTTTCAATCTTGTTACTTGTACTGAAAAATTATGTCCTAATAATACCCTCCGGTTCATTTGAGCCGAGTCCTCGAGGCTCGAGAGAAAAAAATTACATTCATAAATAGAAGGTTAAAGATGACGGATCAGGACATTCAATAATAAAACGTCGTGAGATATATTGTAAATTCAAAAATACATGAGAAAAACACTGCAAATATAGAGTAAAATACAAAATATACAATGAGAAAAACAATGCAGGTATTCATAAAATATCAAAAAGGTACAATGAGAGAAAAAACACTGCAAAATTTTCAATAAAATACAAAATTGCAATGAGAAAACAAATCACTGCAAGGTACTCAGTAAAATTGAAAAATACAATAAGAAAAATCACTGCATAATACTCGGTAAAGTACATCAAATGCAATGAGAAAGGTCACTCCAACATACTCAGCTTAGTTTGAAGAAATACAATAAGAAAAATCACTGTAAAAATCACTGTACAATATTCATTAAAATCGAAAATACATTGAAACAAATCACTGCAAAATACTTAGTAAAATACAAAGATTACCATGAGAAAAATCATTGCAACGTACTTAGTAAAATACAAAGATACAGCGAGTAATTTAAAATACTCACGAAAAAGCATCAAATAACAAAAATGCAATAAGGAGTATTTTGTTTTTCTTTCTTCAAAATATTTAATAAGATTCTCAATATAATGGATGGAACATTTGACAATATCTGTTAGAAATCACCTTTTATTTTCTTATTTTTTTGTTCTTAAAATAAATGAAATAAGGAGGTCATGGCACAACATTAAATAAAATTTCAAATAACGCTGACCAATATTAGTAGAAATTCTACGCAAACTACTTCTACCACTAGGCTTATTAAATAATTATAACACTAATATCAGCATGCAGTTCTTGTTATCTTTAATCTTTCTTTTTTGTATGTTATTTTACTCTTTTTTTTTTTTTTTTTTTTTTTTATAAAGAAGTTACTCTGTGCAACATCAGCATAACATATTTTTGGGTGACTACGGTTATTATTTTGCTTCAGCCAGGTGTGGTGAAAGGAATTCTCTTATGGATAATACTAATAAGCCGATATTGAGTTTATCTTCCTATTGCATAGATAATATCAACAAAGAAATAACAGAAACAATGAAGTAAAAATGGTTGCGAATAGAATGTCATAAGAATTTGGTATTAACCAAGAATAAGGAAAGTAACAATTTTAGTGTTGTGTCCTACCTTATAACCATAACGTCTATTCACTTGCAATCAAACCTTGAACTGCGTATGTATGGAATAGAAATCGTATCTAACATAGAGCAAAAGTGAAAATATCATTATACTCGTAACACTGGTTGGTGTGGTCTAGTACAACTTTGAAATGGGCGTGTATTACCGAAGTTACACGTGACGTAGCAAAGAGAATGTATCGCCGTTATCGTTTCAAACAAATTTGACTTAGAAGTTGGCCGTACGTAGGCCAATAGCTGCTCATGTCTTATGAGAGCTATGCAACGCGGAAAACTCGGTTTCGAGTAATCGCTCCGACACTTTGACTAATTTATCATTTTAGCATACATATATAATGAACAACACGACAACATCAATCGATGTTGCCTAACCAGGGAAGGTAGCACCTCTTCTGACTGGTTTGAAGGCATTGGAGCCGTTTCTATGGCGTTATCGCCGTGACACAATACCATAAGGTATATATTCATACGATTCGTATAAAAACATAACAGAAAACTCTCAATAACATTATCGAACCCCATTGGGCTGACACAATAAACATCTGCATCAATATGTTTGAGACGGTTAGGCGGAAATTACAATTCTCCCTAAGATAAGCGAATACGGTAAGACATTATTATATGTGTAGGCTAAGAAACGTGTATACGGTGGTTTCAGATTTCAGTACAACAGGTTTGATGTAAAAGCTTAGTCTGAGCAGCAGAGAGGGTGAACAGACCATAAAATTCCGACAAAAACAAATAAAACAAACAAATAAATCATCTCGTAGAAAGGTCCAGATTTTACAAATGAACTTTCCTTGAGATGTTTATTTTTGCAATGACCGATTGTGCTAATAAAACCTCAGTTCGAAATAGTATCTGAAAAAATAAAGTACTCTACGTGTTTATTTATTTCTTGTTTATTTTTTGACGACCAACGTTGGTAGGTACCCTCTCTGCTGCTCCTCTTCTGCTGATATTAATTAAATTATTATGTTATAATAAAAATGGTACATCCAGAATCTCATACTGCAAGAACAGCTCGAGAACGATTAGAAACAATTAAAAAATTTCTTCCTGTCAGAGACTCATTTAGAAAAAATCTGCAAGCGCAGCAAGAATCAAAAGTTGAGTACGAAGAAGACACTAAAAAACTATTTAAACCCGTCACTGTAGCTACTAAGAAAGCTGCATCGGCTGTTGAAAAAACTATATGGGGAGATATTGCGGAGGAAGATGAGAAGAGGAAAAAGGGTATTTTTCCGGTATTAGAACAAACTGCAGTGCAGGCTGAAAAAACAGCAAGAAGAACCAAACAAACAAAAAAGATTTTACGAGACCTTCCAACTGACATAGCCGCAGCTCAGCCTCCACCTGTTGATGAGGAAATACTTGAAGGTATTGAAGAACTTCGTGCTGAAGTCGCCGATGTGAGAAAAAAACTTGCATCTGAACCCAAAACAGCAGAAGAGAGCTTAAGATTAATTGCAAGATTTAACGAAGGAGTTGTTGAGGAAATTAGAAACACTGAAAGAGAGAGATTACCTGAGATGATATCAAAAAATATATCTAATAAATCTAGTATTTTAAAACACGGTCATGAAAAAACAAATGATGATAATTTCATTAAATGGATATATCGCGTATATTACAACAAAAAACAAGCTAGAGGTCAAGAATTTGAAAGACTTAAAGAAGAAGTAAAAAGACTTAGAGGGAGACGGGAACAACTAGAACAAGGAGAGTCCTCCCAGTATCAGCTTCCTCCACCTCTGCGACAAATAGAACAACAACAATCTTCTTCGCCGCAGCAAAGGTTGATGTCGGAAATTAAAAAGGCTAAAGAGTCACTTAAATCACCCTCCTCGAGGAAAATTCCTGCACCGGAAATGACATTTACACCGACAGGTTCACCACATGGATTTCGAGAAGGTTCACCCCCGGACACCACTGAAGTACCTACTCCGGTAATGCAACCACCACCTCAAGATGAACCTAAAACAGGATCTGGTTTATGTCCTGATAATATCATCAATGACGTGTCACGGTTAGAAGTTCTCATAGGAGGAAAACGTGCTGGAAATAATTCACCAGAAATAACCAATGGAGCAGCTGATATTTGTCGGCGACTATTTCAAGGTGGCATCATGGATATCGGCGTTTACCGAGAACTTATTGATGAGCTCGTTGATGACTAGTTGTTAGATAAATGGTAAATAAAATAAGATGATTGTGCATGATAATCATCGTAAACCCACACAGGTTAGAGCGGTAAACTCACGATTACCAATCTATAGTGTTATTTACGGAAATGGACTTGGTGATGTCATTCGGGGATTATTCACGAGGATAGCTCCCAAAGTAGCACCAGTTGCAAAACAATTATCGATGAAGGCTATTGATATTGTTCGTGATAAAGCTCCTGGTGCAATTGTCAATGTTGCTGGTAAGGCGTTCTCGGCGATCAAGGAAAGACTAGCACGATTATTGCGACGAAAACAACAACCACCGGTGAAACTGGCAAGTACTGAGGTGATGCCTGCAGATGTTAGTAAAATAATAAATCAGGCTGCAAATCAAAAACTAGCGGCGATATCTGAAGAAGCAGAAAAAAATATAACATCAAATTTAATAGCAGGAAGTGGTCTTCGTCGACGATGATCATCATTTGGAAAAATGGTAACTATAATAAAAATGTTCAGGCGCGAATCAGACCCAGCATTTGATATGGAGGCACCTGTCCTTAAGTACGAGTCAGTACGTGATTATCAATTTTATTCTTATGACGCAAGACTACCAAATCAGCGGGGGAGAATCGAATTACAGGTTCATGATACAAGTAGATATTTCTTGCCCGCTGAAGCGTTTATTGAAGTAGAAGGTAAACTTGTAACGAATGTTGTAGCTAATACGCCATATGCTGCTAATTTGCGTGTTGGTTTTGTCAACAACGGAATTATGGCACTGTTTGATAGCGCCACATACATGATTGATGGAAAAAATATTGAATCAATTCAGAAGGATGTTGATGTTGCTACAACAATAATTGGTCTGGCGAGATATTCTGACGATTTTACAAGATCAGCTGGTCCAACAATGATGTTCGCTAAAGATATCACCGACAACGCTAACCATAATCAGTATACCAAGGTATTCACTCCAAGGGCTACTGCAGTTGATCCACAGGCAGAAGCTGCCAACCCCGATCGTGAAGCTAGACCAGCTGCTGAATTTGAAATTATAAAAGATATTGCCCCGACTTTCAACTTAGGGTTTGCAACACGCCGGGCGGCGCTGTCGGGAGGTGATAGAAATTTTTCGTGTGCAATTCCATTATCTCACATCTTTGGATTTTGCAGAAATGTTAGAAAGGTCATCTTTGGAGCTAAACACACAATTGTGCTCGTAAGAAAAGGTGATGATAATGATGCAATCTGGCGAGGTGTTGGTGTTGCTGATGCTGGTAAAGTAAATATATCAAAACTTTCATTGTGGATGCCAGTAATGACACCATCTATTACTGAGGAACAAAAATTACTATCTTTTATGGATCAAGGCGGCAAATCATTGCTATCATGGTTAACAGTAACCACAGATGCTGCTCAAAGCAATATTAATGGTTTATTTACATGGCATATAGCATCACAACAGGGTGTTTCTGCACCACGACATATTTTTATTGCACTACAAGATAATGCTCGGATAAATGATCAACAACAATCACATATGATATTTGATAACCTTGGAGTTAGTGAAGTTTCTTTACGGATAAATGGACATCAAGAACCATCCGAGGATATACAACTAAATTATGCACAAAATCATGTAGCGCGCGCATATCATCGTTTAATGTCATTCATGGGACGTGATCAAAATATAGATACCGGGTTGCAAATATCACAACTAGATTTTACAGGTCTATATCCGATTTATTATTTTTCACTAGAACATCTTGATTTATCCAAACAATCTGTTGTTGATATACACTTTCGAGCTCATGTTACTAACCCACCAGCTGGTGGTGCCTACAGAGCGATCGCGGTCATACTTAGCGACAAGGCCATGTTACTTGAAGGTGGTAGTGGTCGAATGAGGGTCGTTGATGCACCGGTGGAAAATCTTTAATCGTGTTATTTAGAAAAATATATTTTATATAAAAATGTCGTATGGTCATGTTAATGTTACTCTGACCCCGGGTCAGGTAAAAAAGCTTCAATCAAAAACCGCCAACAAATGCGGAACTAAAATATCACTAAAACGAGATCAGATTGGTGGTGGTCCAAACAAATTATCGCTGACAAAAAATCAGATTAAACATTTCAAATAAGCCCTAGAATCAAAAACTGGAGTTCAATTCCATCTCTCCTCGAGCGCCATCAAAGACATGGTTAAAACCGGTGGTATATTTCCACTTCTTGCGGCCATTCCGGCATTAATAGCTGCAGCTGCTCCAGCCGTAGCAAAAGCGGCCGCGTTAGGTGCTGTTGGAACAGCCGCTGGAATGGCACTAAAGAAAGCAACAGGGCGGGGGTACAAAAAAAAGGGGCGCGGTCTAAGATTGCCAGGATCTCGTTGGGGGAGAGGCCTAAGGCTTCCAGGGTCATTTCGTTAAATGTTCCATCATCAAATTTTGATTTACTTGATGCTGCTAAAAAATTAAAAATATCCGCCTTTAGAGGTGTTTTTATGCGAGATCAATTACCGAAACAACCAAACAAACTAGAAACAGGTATTATTAATCTCGACAAACGTTCCGGACCTGGTACTCATTGGGTATCATACGCGATTGATCCGCGTGGAATTGTTTATTTTGACTCGTACGGGTTAGCTCCACCTGTTGAATTTATCAAGTATGTCGCACCACTCCACGCAACAACTAGCGGTTATAAAGTTTGGTATTCAACGCTACCCACACAAACAATGACAGATCCGCCAATATGCGGCCGTGAAGTAATTAATGTACTCGACGCAATATCAAAATCATCCAAGCCGCCACATAAAGTCGTGCACGATTATACAAGCAACCGATATGTTGCGCGTAAAGCATTTTAAACAACGGATCTTATTATAATGGTTGACATTTACGGAAGATCTTCTACTGGTAAGAAAATAAAATCCGACGTTGATCTGTCAAAGTATGCGACTAAAGATGACCTCGCTGATATCATGAACCTTGCTGGAGTTGACCCAGATGAAGTTGTTATTTTTCAAGATCGATACGGTAAACTAAAAACCAGCAATATCAGATGGAATGATATAGTCCGGCGAGTACTCGGTGCAGTTACGGATAATATTCCCGTGTTTACTGATAGCGGCAAAATCAGAGATTCAAGTATGTCACTTAAAACCATCAGAGATGAAATTGTAAAAAGTGTTGCTAATCGCGTGAGAAACACCGGTGACACAATGATGGGTGAACTCAGCATGAACGGAAACAAAATAGTAGTTTTAAAAGATCCAACATCTGACGAAGACGCAGCAACAAAAAAATACGTTGATGTCAACTATGGCACCGTAGACGGTAAATTATCCACGCTACGGGCCGAGTATGACGTTCACACGGGCGCGTTTACAAGGCTTCGAAGAAATTTTCAAAAAACCGATGATGCCATAAATAAGTTCTTTGGAAATCCTTCCGTCATTGACATGAAACTTTCTGATATCAAAAGTAACCTAGACACGATCAAACAAACACAACTAGACATCGTAGCGGGAATTCCTGAGATTATCAATAAAACCAATCTGATTAAAATTCCAGCTGAAATAACTCCCGGGCATATCACAAACATCGTATGCACGGTATCATCGGGATTTGCAACATGGTCGCAGCAAAATAAAAATATCAAATATACCGCAACAGTCACTGGCGTGTACAGGCTATCTGTGTTTAGTGCTGCAAAATTTGAAATATTTACAACGTTTCCATGGCGTCATTCCACAGACAGGTTTTCCGGGGTTGTATCTGTTATATTAAATAGCGGAATCGAAGAAGTATTTATCCTGGAAGTAGATGATAAGACATTAACCGCAACATCTTACTGGTGGTGTTTGGAATTTGTAGCTGAAACACCTCAATTGTTTACTGCATAAATATATATGGACGGTGCACAATACAGATACAATCAAGCGCGTGAATGGCAGGCTGCGCTAAAAGATCAAGTCGATCAATATACAGTAAAAGTAAAAAAATATCGACGACGATTGGTTATCGTTGATGTGATTGTTTATTCAGTATCCGCTGTTGTTGCTGGAACCGGTGTAATATTATCAGCGTTGACAACGATGGCACCAGTAGCTGTAACTGTTTGTATTTCGGCAGCAACAACTATTGCAGGTGTGCTTGGTATCATCACAAAAAAAAATATGTACTTGTACGAACGAAAAGTTATCCGATTACAAAATAAAATTACATACAGCGACGGTAGCATACTCGAAATTATCCTCGTTGTTATCAGCGAGTCTCAGTGATGGAATTATATCTGATTTCGAATTTTCAATGATGACCAAAATATACGATGAAGGTATTAAAGATACAAGTATTAATAATGACAGAATTACTCCAGCAGATCGTGACCAACACAACTCCGCCAAAGATAACGATGATCTCGGTAAGTTCAACTAATCCTGAATTTAGTGTTAATTTTCCTACTGCAATTCCAGTAAAAGAAATAGCACTAGCTCAATTACGGGTATATTACAGCTGGCCCAATATCAGATCAAAATCGTTTCATGGTACACCAGCAAATAATTCGCTCGTATTTGCTAACAAGAACAAATCCGATGGAACACCTGACTGGGTTGTTGTTGAAATACCAACCGGCAGTTACGAGATCGAACAAATCAGTGAGGAATTTGCGCGTAGAATAAAATCAATAACGGGAAAGGAATCAAAAATATCAATAAACGTTCATGAGCCGACGTTGTCCTCGACGGTTGAAATAAACTCGCCTGATTATGCCGTTGATATTTATCAATCTTCAATCAGATCCGTACTAGGTTGGCCGGATGTTCCCCCGGTGTATGAAGGACCACCAGAACCAACGAGGGGTGATTTTATCACAGATGAAGCAAAATTTATGACAGTTCCTGAATATAGAGGTAAATTTCCATGGAGTGAGGACGACATTTACGTTTCTACAAGTACTCCTGATGGTGAAAAAATTCGTATAATAATATATAATTTACGTAATGCTCGAGGTGCTAGAGTATATCCACTCGTAGATGAAGAATTTATTAAATCATATTCTGATCCTGTTAATTTTGAATTTAAACAATCAATCAACAAACTACGAAATTTCTTTACTGATAGCTACAGCGATGACGTAAAACAAAAAATCATTGAGACGATAAAACATCTAAATCAGGTCATATCAGATATTAGACACGTTAATAAAACTATCATTGTGAACATGGTTAAATACGGTGATGAAATTATTGATAATTATAAAGCTAAACCATGGTTTCTCAATCATTACAAAATAACTGAACAACAATTACCAACATTTGTAATACCCGGGATTGATGCTAGAGAACTAGTAAAATTATTAAACGATCTTATCGACGAAAACTTCCCTAAAATACTTGATTCATGGAAAAAACTAGCACCATTAGCAGTTCTTAGATATGATAATGATCCACACGGCGGCGGAAGACACGTATCTCCGCGGATCGTTAATATAACATCGACGGTCGCGGTCAATCTGGTTTGTGACGTAATCGATGGCAGCTATCAAATAGATCTCGGAAGATCAAATCAGGCTCAACAAGGATACATCCTGTACACGTTCACACCACAAGTTCCCCCTGGAAATTTAATCGTGCAAGAACCAACTAATCCCGTGTATTTGCGGTGTCACAATAATATGTTAACGCGAATCAATTTTAAACTCACAGACCACCTTAATCGCTTGATTGACATACGTGAAGAAGAGCTTGTAATAAATCTGTATGTAAAGTCCTAGGACTTTTGTCGTAGATCTTCATGTGGAGGAGGGTTTTACACGCGAGGATTTCTTAACAGTTAGAAGAACATTTGTAACAGAGATCAGACTCAAATTCGATCAACTTAAAAAAAATAATATTTATTAATTTTACTGAAATTGTACAAATTACTTGATTTTGACTACCAACTACCCCCTCAGAAACATAAAAATGCACGAATTACTTGATTTTGACTACCAACTACCCCCTCAGAAACATAAAAATGCACGAATTACTTGATTTTGACTACCAACTACCCCGTCAAAATCAAGAAAGTTCTAACCTTGTCAAATTGTTCCTAACAAATTTTATTTATTTATTTACTGAGATTTTTATTTTTTTTTTACTAAAATACAACGAAATTGCTCAATTTTCCTGATTTTGACTACCAACTACCCCATCAGAAATCAAGTAGTTCGTGCATTTTTCTTTGATTTTGACTACCAACTACCCCGTCAGAATCAAGTAATTTGTGCATTTTTCTCGATTTTAGTAAAAAAAAAATAAATCCTCAGTAAAAATAAAATTTATAATAAATAAAATTTGTTAGGAACAATTTGACAAGGTTAGAACTTTCTTGATTTTGACTACCAATACACGTGGTCAGCGTTGACATGGATCCCAGTTACCAAAACTTTCATTTTCATTATCATCAGTAACGAAGTTACCTTGGATCGTTTCATCAGTAACGAAGTTACCTTGGATCGTTTCATCAGTAACGAAGTTACCTTGGATCGTTTCATCAGTAACAAAGTTACTCGCTGACATTATTTTTCTTAATAGTCTTATGCGAGTACTAATCGTTTTCTTTGCCTCATACTCGTGGGATAATAACGACTTAATTCTTTCTACGGCGGTAGAAAGAGGAACGAACTCCTTCACATGATCATCTTCTACGGTAGCTAGCGACTGAAACATTGCCGATTGAATCCGTTTCATGAGCCTGTATTCAGATGATAGTGTGTGTGTCCCCATGGTTTTACGTTCTTGTAAAATCTCAAAGTCAGAAACTATTTTTTCAGGATTAAGTTCATCAGATATATTAATTCCATCTTTTTTTAATTTTTTAATAGCGACAATTACATCATTGATATTTTCATGGTTCATTATATAATATATAAATCTTTAAAATAAAAAAAATATCCCTAGAACACCTATCGAGTGTATTAGCGAGTTCGTCGGGATGTTTCAGGGACAGCACAGCCAAGAACTTGTAGCTTGCCACCGCAATCTACCAAGTTCATTAGGCAAATATTCCCTCTACGAGAGCCCCTAACCCGCCAAACAACGGTCTAGAGGCCCAAGAGGGAGGACGGCACAACCCTCATAAACTCGTAGCTTGCCACCGCAATCTACCAAGTTTAGAGGATATACATATAACATATAACTAACTAAGGACAGCACAGTCCTCATTAAACTCGTAGCTTGCCACCGCAATCTACCAAGTTTAGAGGATATACATACAATGAATGAAGAGCCCCTATCGAGTGTATTAGCGAGCTCAGATTATGAATACGGTACTAACTAAGGACAGCACAGTCCTCATTAAACTCGTAGCTTGCCACCGCAATCTACCAAGTTTAGAGGATATACATATATACAATGAAATGGTTATATACAATGAATGAAGAGCCCCTATCGAGTGTATTAGCGAGCTCAGATTATGAATGAAGTACAAACATATAACTTAACTAAGGACAGTACAAACATGTACGCTCAGCAAAATCACACCCACAATAATTAATCCAGTGGGTGATACGAAAATATGTATCAACCACAAGTCAATATTGTGGTTGTGAATTTGCTGAGCGGAGGGGTTCTTGCGGTTCCCCCCACTATTATAAAAATCGCAATTATGCGCACCACCGACAAATTGTCAGCCATGGGGATTCGATCCTGGACCGCGAGCGCCACAGTCCAATACCATACTGATCGAGCTATCAAACATTGTTACGAACATATGTTTCGGAAGTTAATATATAGCTAAGGAACCAATATTTACACTAAACAGCGGTTTCTGAATAATAACGGTTTCTGTATTTAACAGTTTCTGTATTTGTAGCGGTTTCTGTATTTATAACAGTTTCTGAATAATAACAGTTTCTGTATTTAACAGTTTCTGTATTTATAACAGTTTCTGTATTTATAACAGTTTCTGAATAATAACAGTTTCTGAATAATAGTTTCTGTATTTATAACAGTTTCTGAATAATAGTTTCTGTATTTGTAGCAGACCGAAAATCAATAATAACAGTATCATTAATGCACCAGTCAAAGAACTTTCCAGAATTGTAAGTTCAGTGAACACACAACTGCAGGTCAATTACAATGAGTAACGGTTTCTGTTTACACACAGCTTCCTACGGATCAATAATATTATCTTTTGTATGATGGGAAAATATTTAAAAAACATAAATAATACTTCTACGAGTAATTAGTTACGATGTAATTAGTTACGATGTAATTAGTTAAACTGACTAATTACGATCATAAAAAACCAACCATCTACGAAGAAAACTATATATTACAAAGTAATCTCCCCTTAAATCAAAAATTCAGTAGTGTATGGAGGACCTACTGTGACATAAATTAAAAAAATTAATTCAATGTGGTGATGATAGTTAATAATGTGGTGATGATAGTTAATAATGTGGTGATGATAGTTAATAATGTGGTGATGATAGTTATTGATACTGAAATGTAATTTTCTGCTTATATTTTTTCGAGAAAGCAGATCTGGTTATATTATCTGCTACATTTTGTACTGAACGCGAGTTAATATCAAAATATGTCGCAGCCGCGTTCATAGACTGAAACATAATTACTTTACCGGTTTCTATGTTTGTAGAAATTACCCCCCTCTTTCCGATTGTCTTATATCTTCCTGTATTACCACATGCAGAGTTCACGCTTCGAGTGACAACACGAAGGTTGGATAAATTATTGTTTTGAGGATTTCCATCAATATGATCAATAACAAGACCGTCATTGATCAAACCCTTGTGACACTCGTATGTAAATCTATGACATAGATATCTTCTCTTTCCAACTGTAAATCTAAGATAGCCAGTATTAGAAACATTACCAACTGGTTTTTTTAACCTACAGTGTCTGATGACACCATTAATATTTGATTCATAGTTTGTTATGACAGGATGTGGGACAAATATATTTTGCTCCATTATAATAATATTATATGTTTAAATCATTGTTTGTCTGAAATCTTGATATATAATCCTCCACGGATTTTATAGCGTTTTCACCGCTATTATTTTTTTTGTCATAATATCTTTTAAGTTCTCTGAACCGTTTCCCGCCGCACTTCCCACATAATTTTGTCTTTCCACGTACTCCAATACCACACCGTAGACATGGTATTGGTCCTAGACTTCCTCGTCGTATGTTTTGTGAGTGCATCCAACAAAATTCCTTTCTACAGGATTTTTTGCATCGATTTACTGAGCCGATCATCAACCATCTACATTGGGACATTGTATATATATATATAATTTTCTTTATTTAAATATTTGTTTTAATTATATGAACGAGTTTGAGAGATTATCCCAAACTAGGCCTGTTAAGTATAAATTCAACCTTGACAGATTATCTTCTGACTTGCCAGTACGAGATCTGGTTGATCCGAAAAATAAAAGTTTGATCTCGAAAATTCATGACGCTAAGAAAGAATTTTACACGGATGGTGCATCTCATACATGGTCAACGTTCAAGATTATACGAAACACTGACTTTGTCACGGACGCCACAATGAACGACAAGCGAGCGGCAACTATCATTAACTACATCGCTGAATACGAGGGCAATCAAAAATATTTCTTCAGAGTAAAATTTATTGTATTAACAGAAACAGGTAGTTGGATTATCCGTGACAAATATGATCCTGTTCTTGGCAATAATAAAACTATCATATTAAGTAAAAATTCCAGACCGGGTCTATTGACTGGTATTGATAAACCGTATTATGAGCGAGCGTATCCTGTAACAGCAGTTATTTATGGAATTTATGAGATAAATAAAAAACCCAACGTTGATAAACTAGCGCCGATGAAATTATCATCCTTGACCTTGTCAAGGTTAAATTGTGTGGCTGAACGAGTAATAGAACACTTTACAAACGCGATGCGTGGAAATGGATTAACTGATTTAAGGCGTGAAAAAATAAACTCGTGGGCTGATTCAGTTAGGGATACCGGTGCTACAATAAAAGATGTTGCTGAGTTAGGAAAAATATTTAAATTTCCAATAACTGTGGCGACAATAACGGGAGAAGTACTGTACCAGTCGAAATATAAATCGAAAGGAGCTCCAATAAATATTATCGATCATAACGCGCACGCATGGACTAACGCAGTAACAATATTTCCACGTGATCGAACTGTTAGATTTTACTCCACAGATATGGCTGTGGCAGATAATTCTGCGGCAGATATGAGTATGTTTGATTTTATCAACGAAATAAGTAAAACCGATCCTGTATCGGTATGGTTATTCAAAAGTAATGAGGAGGGTGAATTTGATCAGTTTGTCAAACCGAACGGTGAAATATATCGCACAGAATCCCTCCATGACGAGATGAAAAATCTTGCGACGTTTTTACAGTGCAAGCACGCGGAAAATACTGACAAATTACTAACTAATTGTTTTACCGTTCCATCTGTTGCGGCTCATTTCGCCAGAGAACGAAATTCATGGAAACCAACACGATTTGATTTACTCGAGGACGTACGCGCAAGTTGCGTCGAATATGGACATGGCGGATTATGGAATACCAAATACAATTACAATGATGTTATTTCGGTTGATATGGTTGCATGTTATCCGGGAAGTTTTCTAGGATACGGAGATTGTTCTACGTACTTTGAAAGATTTGGTCACCCTACAAACGAGATGACGCGAGTGGCAATTAATGGACCATTACCTGATTTTGATCTGACTGGATTCGCCTGTATTGAGTCGTTCGAGTTTAACGAAAATCTTCACAAGATTTGTTATGTTTGGTTTGGTAGACATTTTTGTGAAAAACGTTGGGCACCTATAGTTTTGTTGCGATATATGCTAGATTGTATGATACTGACATCGTTGGTGGTCAGTGAGGCAATTATATCATATCATGCACAGACCAAAGTTTGGTTGCCCATGTCAGATTCTGAAGTTATCAGCGAGTTTAAGGAAAAATATCCTGATGTTTCCGAAGATGATATTCCTAAAATTCTCGAGATTAAACTCAAAACCGCAAAAGATCTCGGTAGAAAAATTATAGGTAAATTTACTCAAGGTGGTGCATATGATTATAAAAGACATCACGCACGATTAATTTTAGATGATGCCGAGTACGATTTTATAATCGCTGATACAACGGCGAAAAATACATTTGTAAATCGAGAGAGTGTTTATTTATCCGACGGAACAAAATTAGGTACGATCGTTAGTTACATAAATGACGTATCCCCGCAATATACTCATCTAAGATCTTCCATGTTGGCTTATGTTTCTATAAATTTATTATCGATGATTAATAGATTTCCTGAGACCGCAGTCAGAGTCGCAACGGGCTCATTTTATATTTCAAGTAAATATTTAGAACCTGTTATGAAATTTACAAGTAATGATGAACGATGGGGTTCGTGGAGAATAAAAAAGGAACTATTACACAATTATGTAGAATCAGCAGATGTTCCAGTGAGAGATGTTTATCGTGAGGGTAATAAAATATCAGAAATGTCGAAGGCACCATCGTTGAGTGATCCAATAACCAGATATAAGACAGTATATCTCAATGGACCTGGTGGATGCGGCAAAACAACTCGAACGATTAATGTTTTTAGAAATTCAGATATAATCGTGCTGACACCCACACATAGACTCGCACGTGAGATGAAACAGCGGCAAGTACAATCGTGCACGTATCATAGTTTCTTCCGATGGCGCGGGGATACATGGACTCCTCAACGGATGGGGGAAAAATATATACCTAAAATATTTATTTGGGATGAGATATGCACGGTCTCATTGGATACATTAAAAATGTTTCTTGATTGGTTGTTGACGAAAAATACCGCTATAATAATGTGTGGCGATCATGGTCAACCGCCGCCTTTTGTTGGACCATCTCCACATGATTGGTTAAAAAATTTCGTTGATTATTACGAAGAAATAGATGATGATCATAGAGCTCTTGATGCAAATTTGAAAGAGTTTAAAAAATTAATCAGATTACAATCAAACAAAATTCAGTGTGAAATAATACGTGGAGTGATCTCAGAGACATCAATGAGTGATTTTTTGAACTCATGGAGACCCAACGATTTGATCGTAGCAAGTAGAAAGATAATCAGAGACGCTTTACAACAGCAGTTATTTCAGCTACATAAAGAACAATATTCAGAACTACCCGTACCGTTGTGTTATAGACCATCAGATACACGAAAACAGAATATTAATGTTGATATTCCAGGACCCTTGACAGAGTCAAGGAAACAGAATCTCGTATTAAATGATATTGTCGCCGTTGATATCAGTGTGGTCGAAGATGCATTACGCGCTGACAAATCTCCATGGGTGTTGGGATACGCCATGACGATCCACTCGTCTCAGGGATTAACTATTTCTGATACACGAGTCTGGATTATAGACGATCGAATCGAGTGGTCAAATTTAGTTTATTTAGCGGTATCGAGGGTCAGAAATATATCTCAATTACGTAGAATTATAATTCCTGAAATCGTTGATAAATTTAACATCATCGATGATGATATAATAAGAAAAAAATTAATCGGATACAAACAATCTGATAAAAAAAATAAACGTGACTTTGATCTTGATGTTGAATTTATTATTGAGTTAAAACAGCGGCAGAACAATCATTGCACCAGTTGTAATTGTATAATGTTATGGCGGTATTCGAGTAATGATTCAAGACAATTTACCGTAGATAGAAAAGATAATAGTCGCGGTCATACACGAGACAATATCATGTTAACCTGTCTTGAGTGTAATCGACGTCGGGGTGCTGGCACCCTTGGCGCTAGTTAAGTGATCGAAATCACCGAAGTGATCGCGGCGGTAGTTGTGTATCCGCGGAAATTATTTGTAGTTGTTCACGTGTAAATCCACGTTGAGGAGCAGCAGAATCTAATCTGTAGATTGCAGGTCTGGAAACGCCTACGTTTCTTCCAGTGGATCTTGTCACGGTAGATATTTTGTGTGTGGTAACACTCCAAATAGGATCAGTTGCTCTCGCGCTACCACCTTCAAGTTCACCAGGCTCATATAAATATCTGACTGTAACATCACCTAATATTTTTTGTTTTCCAGCATCTTTTCGTTGTGTTGGTATATTTTTTTTTGTGACCGCGCTAATGGGTTTCATGTTGGTTGTTCGTGTGATTTCATTATTTAATGCAGCTATCACGATTGGTAATCTTGCAACCCATTCGCGAGATCTTTTATCCTGAATAAATTCCCTCGCGTATTGATATCCAAATAACCGTTCAGCAAGTGTTCGATTAAATCGCTCAACAATTGCTTGATCACGGTGAATTGCAGTATGACCTCGTCGTATTTTGGTATTATGTTGTTTCATCAACGATGATACTGGACCAAGAAATTCCTTACCAGGATCAACCTGTAGTAGCTGCGGCCATCGCAGACCACCCCGTGGTCCACCACCTCGTTGATAAATTCGTTCAAACGCATCGGCTACTTCAGATGATGTTTTCGCCGATAGCGGTTCTGCTTCTTTATATCTACTTGCAACATCAACTACGGTTAGCGCGTACTTGTACGTTTTTCCACGCACAGTATCATGCGGTAAAAACAGAATATCAGCTTGATGAACTTCATTAGGAACACTGACATCGAAATACGAGTACTGAATGTGTTTAGGACGTGGTAGATAAATTTGCCATATTGCTTGTTTAGATAACCACGTTTTAGCAGTAGAATGTTTAACCGATGCTGCATCAGCGAGTTTACCAATTGCTGCTTTGCCTCTCCAGTATCCTCTCGGTGAATAATAAATTGATTCCATTATTAATTACCAGCCCCAATCGCTAATTTACCTTTCATCGAGGATCTTACTAACCAATTAGCTAATGATTCTCTAATATTTTTATTTTTTATAGAATTTAATGAATGAATTAATTTTACATCTGCAATATGCCTATCTTGTAGATTTTGACTTTTATAAGCTACATCATGAGCATGACAAGCTCGATCAATAGCATTTATTGGTTCCTCGCCTGGTTTTGGTTGATCTTGATTATCGAGCCTGATATCGAGTCGAGTACCAGGACCGCAATAATTATATCCTGGTAGATGTTTTTCCCCGCTGTATTTAGCCCATGGAGCACCTGGAAACTTTGACATCAAATTAGCAATATCACCACCGCGCTTATTAGGTAAAAACGAAAATTTCTTTCTACAGCATACAGAACATTTTCCACCGTACGCTATTTTTTTATTTTTTGTTGTAACCGTAGCTAAATCAATAGTTGGAGTTTTAACTTTACAGCGTAAACAATATAAATTCATGTTATAATATATATGGATATAATTGATTTCTCAGCAACTCGGCAGCGAGAGCCAGTTAAGCATCATCCTGCGCTACCGAACTCCATCAGAATGATTATCATAGGACCATCTGGATCGGGTAAGACGCCATTATTACTTAATCTGATAATGAGATGGTTGAAATGGGATAAGTTGTATTTAGTAGCACCATCCGTTGATGATCAACGATGTTATGATGTACTTAAAGATTTCAATGAAAACGCGCGATTACTGGATGAAGATAATGATGTTATAGAGTTTATAACCGATATTGATGAAGCACCATCCGTAGATGTTTTGGACGGATTTATTAATAATTTAGTTGTATACGACGATGTGATGCTAGATAAACAATCAAATCCAGCCAGAATATTTTCCCGAGGTAGACATAAAAATACAGACGTGATCTATGTTACTCAACGATATACACAAATTCCGAAGGTGATCAGAGACAACTGCAACATTTTAGTTGTGTTTAATGGCGTAGACACACACACGTTGCGAAATATTCATCAAACTTGGTGTGGTGGTGACATGGATATAATTAAATTCAAAAATTTCTTCTCACGAGCGCAAGCTACCCCGCATGGATTTATAACAATAAATTTACATGATCCAAGAACAAGATATCGTGTGGGTATTGATAAAATATTTGGGTAACAGGGGAGCAGCAGAGAGGGTACCTACCAACGTTGGTCGTCAAAAAATAAACAAGAAATAAATAAACACGTAGAGTACTTTATTTTTTCAGATACTATTTCGAACTGAGGTTTTATTAGCACAATCGGTCATTGCAAAAATAAACATCTCAAGGAAAGTTCATTTGTAAAATCTGGACCTTTCTACGAGATGATTTATTTGTTTGTTTTATTTGTTTTTGTCGGAATTTTATGGTCTGTTCACCCTCTCTGCTGCTGTCTGGAATGCAAGTTAAAGTCGGTAGGTTCATTCATTCTCAGTAGTGGGAACCTTAGCTAGCGCGATGAATGTTACTGAAGTAGGTATATAGAAAGTGTTATTGTTACTAAATAATACATTAAATACAGCATAAATTATATCATTTTGTTTGGAAATATTTTGAAATTAACGCACTAACCTTGTATTGTTTTGTAATTCAAGATACAAAATATGGTATAGCAAAAACATACCTGTGTGAGAATTACCACAGTCCAGAAATATTCTCCTTATGAAACGAATTATATATTAAATGAATAGTAAACAATACACTTATTGTCTTTAATATAGAAAGAGTTCAAATTGTAAAAGTTCGAGTCACTATCACTGGAAAGGAATCTGTCGTTGCTACTGTCGTTGACTTGGGGCCTGGCGGAGATGTCGCTGTTGGACCCATGAAAATCTGTTTTTGGCATGGATATATGTATTTCAGACTGGGTTGTAGGTAGCTGGAATTCGGGGCTGGACTATGAATAGTATACATTCGACATGTCTGGAACTTCAGGTGTTACTGCAAGAAGAATTCTCACCGGCAATGTATACATTGTATACTTGTAATATGTTCGTTGCCTTTGTAATGTTTCTGGCGCTGATGTTTCAGAACAAACCCTTCTTGTGTGCGAAAAGTACGAAAATCACAGAAGAGTTGTCAAATCGTTCCGGAGTTCGTGTAGCGTAGCTGGACGGCGTGACATCTGATGGTCGCAAAAGTTTTGGCGCGAGTCTCTCTCGTGAATCCTCATTATGCGGGGTGACACTTTATCCATGTTATCTTCGCTTCGTTCTATTCTCCTCCAACTTTTACGAATAGTTTTACTTCGTAAACTCTAAGTTAATCCGTTTCTCAATTCCGAGAGAGAGAGAGAGAAGAAAGGAAGGAAGTTCAAGTCATTTGATGTAGTGTCACTCGATGATGAAGACGTGACTACATTCTTGGGGAATTGAAGGTACTCGGGATCGAGCTGCAAAAGACAGAGCCTGCTTGAGTTTCTGGCTAGCAAAACTGGTGTCGACCCGCGGCTGGGCTTAATATACCCGCTTTCTTAAGACAACGCCAAATATGGCGTGTTCTTTAGCTCTTGCGTTTGGCCAGAATCTCAAAGCGAGGCTTCGTAGTCTCTTACAGATTATTGTCTAGGTCTATGTACATTATTACGTAAGTACTTCTGCAAGATCAGCACATTTGCCCTCCATAAGAATTTTTGGAATCTGTCTAGTTCGCTATTTTTATAACCTGCTGAACATACTGTTTTTGTGCTGAGTCTGCGATACAAGTAATATTTTGTATAAGACGGTTCGTACTTGATCATAATAGCGCAATCATTGTTGAATAGTAGGATACGAATAATTGGATTAAATCTCAATATATTTTAGTAGAAGATTACTTTCAGTATGATTTATCAATTTACTTCTAATACAATTTAATCAAAACTTACTCTTAACACAATTTAAAGGAATTTTCAATCTTGTTACTTGTACTGAAAAATTATGTCCTAATACATATAGCAAATTATAAATTTTCTTGAAAAGAACTTTTAAAATAAACGATTTAACAACTGAAATGATTCTCTGCACTACGATTTTGTTACAAGGAAAATAAACGCTAAAAATATTCTCAGCGTTTTTGCTCCGGTTTGAACTGCGAATATTATGCCATATATGGAGGGGGTGCCTGCGAATATTATGCCATATATGGAGGGGGTGCCTGCGAATATTATGCCATATATGGAGGGGGTGCCTGCGCAGCTTGATAAGTGGCAGGACCAGTTGGATATCCGGCTTTCGCATCGCCTTGTACGTAATCAGCATTTCCTGCTGGAGCCTGTGTCTGCAGGGACTGGTAGCCAGCGTTCTGTACCACATATGGTTGGATATAACCCGGTTGTTGGACATCTATAATAATAATAATAATAATCAGAAGAAGAAGAAGAAGAAGAAGAAGAAGAAATGTTGATCTGTCAAGAAAATATTCACACTTTTTTTAGTCTAAAATAATCTCAACTTGATATTGCTTTGTCTAATTCTTAGAACAAGTGTTTCCTGAAAATAATCTTTCACTCTCTCTGTCTCTCTCTCTCAAAAATGATATAATTCTATGTGCACATGTCATTGAAGGGATCGGTACTGCGTGCCCATACTTTTTAGTTTAAGTTTTCAGTCTTACACCTTTGGTTAGTAAACATTATTTTTGTAGTTACCTACAGTTGTCATTGTAGGATTGGGATTGGTTCGGAACACGGTACCGGCGAAACTCCTTCTGGTAGACTGGCAACATGCACACCATAAGCAGCTGATGATTGTGATGATGATTCCGACAAAAATCAGGAAACCAATCACTCCACCAACAATAGGCCCAACATTGCTATCAGAGAATGCAAATTCATAAAATTATGATAATTGCCAGCCCTATACATGGTCAAGTCAGAATCAATGGTTGTACGTGAATGTCTGGTCTAGTGCCATGGTCCAGTTAGTGCTACTCTTTGTACGTGAAGTCTGGTCTAGCAATATGATCAAGTCAGAATCAATGATTGTTTGGTCTAGTGCTATGGTCAGGTTAGTATTACTCTTTGTATGTGAAAGTCTAGTCTAGCAATACGGTCAAGTCAGAATCACTGATTGTACGTGAATGTCTGGTCTAGTGCTATGATCAGGTTAGTGTTACTCTTTGTACGTGAAGTCTGGTCTAGCAATATGGTCAAGTCAGAATCAATGATTGTACGTGAATGTCTGGTCTAGTGCTATGATCAGGTTAGTGTTACTCTTTGTACGTGAAAGTCTGGTCTAACAATACGGTTAGGGTAGAATTACTGTTTGTACGTGAAAGACTTGTCTAGCAATATGGTCAAGTCAGAATCAACGTTTATACGTGAAGGTTTGATCTAATAATACGGTCAGGTCATAAATCACTGACAGTAAAAATCTAGTCTAGTAATTACAATTTTAGAATTGTTTCACAATATATTTTTTTCTACTATCAAGAAATGAATTTCGAGTAATATCTTGTTAGCTGCTGCTACTGCTACTCCAGCTACAACTACTATTACTATAATCATTACTACCACTGCAAATACTTTAATATCAGCTTTTATGACTAGTATTATTACCAATTAAACAATGGCCAGAATCGAGGTTAACACGAGAACTCATTACCATTGCAACTAATTGAAAACTGATGTTAAACAGGTTGAGATTGGGGATTCGTAAATAATAATAATAATAATAATAATAATAATAATAATAATAATAATTATTATTATTATTATTATTATTTTGATGATGAAAATATGGACTTAGTACAGAGCCTAGCTGCTAAAATCTCTAAACGCTTTACAACATTAAATAACACATAAAAACATATTCAATGACAAGATTACAAAAGCTAACACCGTAACATTATAAATCACAAACATGTTGACAATAATTAAAAAGTAAACATTATAAGGTCTTTAAGTCTGTTCTTGTAGTAGAAATAGGTGAGTTTTTATAGCACGCTTTAATGAGATCACAGTGTCATTGTTTCCAAGATCAATCGGCAATTCGATCCACGTATCTGTGCCCTTTTACGCACAAGAAGCTTGTCACGTTAGCTTCATTTAAACAGTGGGAACAATGAGAATACGGTTGTCGGAAGAGTAGCATAAGTTCCTCGATGGGCTCTACATACGGGTGAGGTCAGATTGGTATTAGACTGAAGCCAATCAAAGAAATGTAGCATAGTGGATAGATTATGTGCTTGATTCTGGGTCTAAAGGGTAGCCAGTGATGGTTATATAGCAATGGGGAGGTGTGCTCAGTTCTTCGTTCTCTAAGGATATTCCGAGCAGCCGTATTTTGAGCTTTTAGAAGTTTCTCTAGTAGTGACTGAGACGAACCAGATATAAATGAATTACAATAATCCAGTCTAGAAGGTACTAAGGAACACACAAGTGTCAATGTGGCATCAACCGAAAGAAAATTGCAAATGGAACTGGTGCGTCTTAGCTTCAAATATACAGCCTTGCATATGTTCATGACATGTTGGTGTAATGAGAGTAAGAATGACATCTAGGTTTCGTATTTACTATGTGAATTTAATGTTGCTATTGTTGATACTTATTGCTTGGATTAAATAATGTGAATGAGAAAGTCTTTGCGTGGTGATCAGGACGGCTTCAGTTATATCCTCATTCAATTACAGCTTATTATATTTCATTCTTGACTCGTATCGGAAATGCTCCTCTCTACCGGGCCTCTCCGGTGGCCTAGTGATTATAGTGTCCGCCTGGGATGCGGTAGATCACGGATTCGAATCCCGGCCGAGTTATACCAACGACATAAAAAATGGTACTAACAGCTTCCTCGCTTGGTACTCAACATTAAGAGGTTAGTGTTAGGACTGGTCGGCCTGATATCAGGATAATGTGACTGTGTGGGACATGTTGCTACATGTCTGCGGAATAATTCCCCAATGCTAGACATCACTGTAAACGTCCACACTGCAGACATCTTTGCGATATGACTGAGAAAAAACATGTGTTAAAGCTACGTGAAAATTCCAAATCAGATACACACATCTCTACAACTTAGATGGTAGCCTTCAACATTCAGTTGGGCAGCTAGATTTGTATATTTGAGTGTCATCAGCGTACAGCTGGTGAGACACCGGATGTCAATCTGCGACAATAGAGATCGGCTGAGTGTATAAAATTAAAAGAACGGGGCCGAGAACAGAGCCTTGTGGAACACCACAACATAGATAAACTGGGCTGGAATGTTTTCCATTTACGGACACAATTTGTGTCATGTTGACTAAATAGTACTTCAACCATAGTAAGGCTGTATCGTGAATACAAAACACATACCGGAGACGGCGAAGTATTATATCATGATGAATTGTATCAAAGGCCGCAGACAAGTCCAGGATTGTGAGGACTGTAACCTCCCCTCTCTCCCAATCAGAAAGAAGGTGGTTAACTACTATCAGAAGTACAGTTACATTATTAGAGCGAGGCGATATGCAGACCGTTCATTGCTGAAAAAGACTATCGGAATTCAGATGAGATACAAGGATAAAACAACCTTTTAATAGATTGTTGACATGAATAGCATGTTAGAAACTGGGGGGTAGTTCTTTGAATTGTTGTGATCAAGTGTCGGTTTCTTTAACATGTGTTTTAAAATGATAGTTTTGAAATCTGATGGGAATTCAGCCGGATGCGAGAGAAGTATTGATAACATTGTTAGTGAAGGTAATATTGAATCTAAGCACTCAGTCAGGAGTGATGTCGGAATCGAATGGAATTCACATGACTGGAACGCCTTTCATCACAATTGTGTTTACCAAATCCATAGAGTTAGGTTCAAACACTGTTAAAGGCTGATGTTGATATTCGCAGTGCAAAGCTGGTCTTTAACACTATTATATCATGGAAAGGGTAGAAGAGGTAGTATAGAGGTAGAAGTAGGTAAATAGCTTTGTGAGTATGTAGATAACACAGTGAGTAGGTAGATAACACAGTGAGTAGGCAGATAACCCAGCGATTATCTAGATAACACAATGAGTAGATTGATAACCTAGTGAGTAGTTATATAAGTCAGTGAGTAGGTAGATAACTCAGTGAGTAGATAAATAATCCAGTGAGTAGATAACCAGCGATAGTCGTCAACTGCTTACAACGGAACTAGCTGTGGAAGTGGAATCTGACATCTGTATCACATTATGTTGTTATTAGTTTTTGTAGTAGTAGCAATAGTAGTAGTAGTGGCATTGATGGTGACTGTGGGGTATACATGATGTAGTAGTTTCAATAGCTTTAGTGCTTCTTGTTCTGGTATTGTCATGGCAATTTGTATGATATGAGTAAATCAGATAGTGTTGTTGTATTGTATCATTTGTGGTTTGCTAGTATACTAGTAAGGGTGGTTCGTGCAAACAGTGATAGTGTCACCAAGGATTTTATCCGTAATGCTAATTATGTTACCAGTATAAGCATAAGTCTAGGTGGGCCCTGCCTGTGGTGGTGATACTGCTTACGGTATTGTGATAAAACGAAAAGACAGACTGACTGACAGATGAAATTATTTAAATAACAGACAGACAAAAATAGAGGCGGAACATTTATGAACTTACACACAGCAATATTGATTGTAGTAATCTCCACAACAGCCGTAAGGACAGTTCTTGTAATCCAGGTCGGAATTGCTGCTGTAGTAGTAACAATCCTGACCTAAAGCACATCCTAAATACATTTCTATTAGTATTCACGAAGGATCGGTTAAAGTTATATTTCGGAAAGATACTAGGAGACCAACATACATAAATGAAATAAAGCAACCCATTGAAATGGTGTTTTTTTCCCAAATTTATTTCAGAAAATTACGGGACAAATGACTTTCTATTAACTGCATTAGTCATTGGTGAACACTTTTAGCATGACTAAAGACAAAAACTATTATTATCTCGGTCGAAGTTATTTGGTCTTCATTACGACAATGTGTCTTTGTGTGAAGTCAAGTTGGAGTTTGGTTCTTTCCATGCAAGACGAGTGCGTGGTGATCATATATGTAGATGCTTCCGATTGGGTATGAACGAACACTTCCGGCTAACCCATCAGGGCACATTATACGAAATATCACGTTAACTGTCAGTTTACTCTGGAGATTATTGATCAATGAGTATCAATGACCTCAATCTTAGTTCAAGGTATGTGTTTTTGAACAAAACATACTGAGCAGAAAGCATCGGTTTCTTATCTTACTACGACTATGACTTCTGGCCTATAAATCTAAAAAATTTAACTTTATTAATATCTTAAGTACAAGTCATCCTCAAAGTTTGGTTATAAAAAAAAACTTGCTCCGGAATAAACGTTATTTTGCACGTCTTTTCATTGAGTGACAGTGATCATAACCGCTTACCTTTTGATCCCAAAAATCAATAAGCCTCTTGAAAACCTTAGGTGCAAGCCCTCCAAAGCCCTTAATATATGTGGTATACAATTATAGATATTATTTAAAAACAATTTTCTTCTGTTACGAATCCATGGTCTTGCAGTCAGTAACAGAAAAATCCGGAAAGCTCCAAGATTTGTAAAACGCGACAAATAATTTATTTCCGCAGAATTAAACATCTTTCAGTATTGTAAATAAAATCCGAGAGTTTTGAAAGTGCGATCACAAGTCCAAATGTATGAAGTTCCAGTTAAATTCAGTGGTATTCAAAATAAATTCCAATACTGAATGTGTCGATGTGCCTGTAATCTCGAACATGCTAATACGCCAAAATCCTGAAATGTGGTGATGTGGTAACATTGTTTTGATGTATTTTAAATATATACTAAAAATGTGCTTGTCTGTATTCAATGTGTAACTTGTGGTATTGTTAAAACGTAATAACTGACATAGCATTTGCCATACGAAAAACTACAGAATCAGTTCAGTAGTTGGCAAATTGGAAGATACAATGACGCAAAAGGAAAGTAGATCTAAGCACTTTGAAGTAGTCATTAACACCTTACATCAATGAAGAATAGAAAATTTATGACTAGAATTATAAATGTAGTACTTGCAAGCAGCCATTGACAATAATGCAGAAGGAAAGTAGCACTTGTAAACTGCCACGTACAATCTGCATCAATGAAGAATACAATATACATTGATAGAATTGTGAAAGTAGCACTTGCAAGCAGTCATATACAATAATGCATCAAGGTAGTTTAGAAAATACATGCATACAATTATGGTCGTAATCCCCCTTCATATATAACGGTTGACCGTACTACCTGTGATTTTTGATCCAGAATTGACAACTATACATGGCTTCCTGTGGAAAGTCCTCTCTAGCGGATCAGGCGGCCGAGAAGATACGCTCATCCACTTTCTTGCAATTGTTGCCATGTTAAGATTTGGCAGTGGTGTAGTAATCGCCCAAGCAAAAACAGCAACAGAGGGGAGGGTAGTATGTTGCCCATAGGACGGGGATGGGAGGAAGGAATATTAGGCTAAATGTTCAATTGGGTTTTGGCCCCTGAATTACAGAATTAGATTTTTTGTAAGGAAGTTCTTGCTACGCCACAGGTTTTTGGATTATATACCGCCGAAGGAGGCTAGACATAACAGTTTACAGAATTTAGTGTTGGTTCATTCTTAACGAAACATCAACATTTGTATCTAGGCGTGAAAGAAGAGAGAAAAAAAACCTGTTAGACTAATGTCATTGATCAGTTCCGTCTGTATGCAGGTTTGCGGTTACAGTTAGAAGTTTCTCGACACCTGATTGGTGTGGTAGGAGGGGAAATGATGTCAGAACGTTCGTTTTTAGTGAGTGGAATTTGCGCAGTCACCCACATTCTCTCGTAGAGATCGGTCTGAATCCAATCGCATGTCATTGACGCAACGTCTGGAAGACGCATGCAGAGTATAGCCATCAGGTCCCACTGCACCTGGGCTGATACCCTGAGCTGTACACACAACGCGTGCTATCTGCCTGTACAGCAAGGTGGATGAGCCCCCACCCCCACCCCCTGCTAGTTGCCGATTTTGCTTTGGCGATTTCTGCCGCCTTGCCAAATCTTAACATAGCAATAACTGCAAGAATAAATTAGGAAATTACAACTACAGTTAACTTTTCGTGGGTTCTAACATAAGCGATACACATTATTGCACACATCAAGTTTGATCCCCATACATGCAACAATTTTCGAAAAGTTTTCTTCTTGCTATTTCTACCTATTTTCTTATCGATTTCCTTTGATTATCGATTCGATTCCTCAACTGCTGATAAATATTAAGATATTGTTTAAAATCTCAATGGTAACCCTGGTAAGGACAAACAATATAATGAATCAAGGCAGTATTCTGTCAACGTGGAAGAGAGAGAGGGGCCTGTGCGGTCGAGAGTTTAAATAAAGAATTTTATTATAAACTCGCTTTGCTTGTCTGCAGCCTTATTTTCATTTCAAGGAACAAGCACGCATGCAAAATTGGGTGTTCATCCAAGGTCCGTTTTCCGGATCCCTCCACGTCAGAGGCTAGGTATCAAGGGACTCACTAACCTAGCTCTTACTCGGTAGTAGGTTACATGTTCAAATCTTGCCCTAAATAACTTGGGTTAGCTGTTGTGTGTTGTCTGTGGGCAAGTTAGTATGTTCCATATGTCTCGGTACAAAAAGCCTTGGTTGGCTATCGTGGATGTCTCTAGACAAGGCACTAATCGTCATTGGTTTAACAGAAAAGTCTTTCATGTACTGCTATGCAGTTGGCCTCCATTCCGATTATCAACCCTCAAGCTAACCATGAACTTATCGTGTATTAAGTTATTATTTCGAATCATGGGCGCCTGCAGGATATTTTACCGGGGGGTGAGGGGTCAGTCATTCACGGCCGGGACAGTTAGTTCCGTGCGTAAGCAATCTTAAACTAAAGCTAACATTTACAAAGTGTTTTGAACAGACTCTTGTGATATATCTTTGTGACATATTTTCAGTTTCATTTGCATGATTAAACTTTTCTGAATATGTATGTGTATATATATCACGTGACCTCCCATGACCTAAGCTGCAGGCGCCCATTATTTGCGAATCCTGTTTCATTATTGGCAAATCATGATCTCGTCTAATTTCAAGAGTCTTGTCACTTAACTCTCTCAAGTACCTATTGTTTTTCACGCTGTTAATAAGTAGACACATTAACGTGATATATCACGTATATTATTACATCGGATATCACTAAATCTATGTACTGGACATAAATAAATTTATGACTTGGATATCACTAAATATATGTATTGAACATTAGTAAATCTATATATTGAATATTAGTAAATCTATGCATTGTACACCACTAAATCTAGGTAATAAACATTAGTAAATCTATATATCGGACAACACTAAATCTCTTTATTGGACATTGGTAAATCATTGTATCGGATACCACTAAATCTATGTATTGGACATTAGTAATGTATGGAGCACCACTGATTCTATGTATTGAATGTTATATATATATATATATATATATATATATATATATATATATATATATATATATATATATATATATATCTGACACCACTGAATCTATGTATTGGACATTCAGTATAATATTGCTATTTATTCTTAATTCAAATATACCATGACATTGAATTTAAAAATGAAGTTAAAGTATCTATTTATCTATCTATCTATCTAGCTATGCACAAAAACATGTTTGATTATATAATATAGTTGTTGATAACGATGTATAATTTGAACAGGTCTGAAAATTATTTTAACTCGAAATAAAACACAGACTTAACTACCGCACATATTTTACTCTCTGTTTTCTAGTATCTGTGAAAATTCTAAATGTAAAATTTCGCATATAAGCAGCCAATACTAAAGAGCAAAAATAGAGGAATCTTTTCATTTTGTCTGTGAATAAAAGGAAGAATTATAATGCGTGTGCATACGAGAGAGAGAGAGAGAGAGAGAGAGAGAGACTTGCCTATGCACGATACAAGGAAGAATAGTCCAAGTCTGTAATGTAAAGACATGTCGGCTTATAAAAACTATACAAAAATCGCTCAGTTATGATGTTTCGCCTGTATAAGATTTCAACTCGTCTGAAGCCAAAACGTTCAAATTATAGTCTGAATAATAGACAAACTCTTCGTTTGCTGTGCCACGCTATTTTCCCCTCTGCTTTTTAGAATAAAATACACTTTCACCGTCTATAACACTTAAACACTGTAATAAATCTCTTCCAATGCGCAGTATAGGACTTTTTTTAGATTCCGGAAGTACATGTAGATAGTCTCAGCGAAGACCCTGGAACATTGAAACAAGGGTGACAATTTACAAAGCAGAAATCGAATCTGTTATAATACGAAAAAGATGTGAAACTGAAATTCTGCACACTTTACATATAAACACATTTATATGTTATCAAACACGTCGGTAACATGGAACAGAAGGGGATTAAATCGCACACAAACACACTTATATGTACTATCGCGAACGTGTATTAATACTCACACATACACAAGCAAGAGCTGAAGTGGCCACACATGCACAAACATACTAATACTGCCTTCATTCATCATTATCTTTCACTTACCGTCTTCTTTTCCTGAGAACAGTGTATGTGATCATGGTTAAGGCCTAGGGTGATTTCACACACACACACACACACACACACACACACACACACACACACACTGTGTCCTGGATTCAAATGCATACTGGAAATAAGTATGGATGATTCCACCTTCGTCAACATCTTAAATTGTCTTCAGAACTGATGACACAAAGGAGCAATGACTGTATTAACCAAAATGTAAATAAGAAGAGTTTGGTACAATTTACTGTTTAAAGACTATGACGTGAGAGTGAACTAACGGAGTAATACATAACATAAATTGAATTAAAGGTTCTTTCAACACTACCTAAGATATACACAATTTTGTTTGTTTTAAATAGCCAGTATAACCAATGAGGAAACCCGGGAAATTCATTGTCTTTGAAATTTAAACCCTATGCAAAGTATGAAACTGTCGAGCGCCACCATATTTAAAAAGTATGATTATTTAATTAAAAATATCAAAATATGGTCCATTTAGGGGTAACAGACACATCCTATTATCAGGAAATTTAGAAAAAAGCATGGTTGTATTAAAATTAAGAATGACGACAATAAATGTTTCAAATGGAATATTTGTTTTTCAATAGACCCTCCAAAATGTTTCCATAACGTGTTAAAAACGAAAAAGATTATATGGATAAATTCGATTTCGGAGTGATTCAATTTCCAGTTCAATAACATGATATAAAGGTTTTCTTTTATGTCTGCCATCAAAGCAAGAAATGTCTCTGTTTGCAGTTAATGTAATAAAATAAAAAGCCATTTGGAATTATAAGTATACATTTTCAGAAGAAATAATATGCACAGATATTGAAATAATTTAGTCTTATTCTTCCTTTTAAAGTTAGGAGCTTTGCAAGATGGAAAAAGGAAACTTCGACACTGCAAAAAAACTTGTTTCATGATAATCTAAATTTTGTTAATATCAATAACTTTCATTCCAATATAAGCTTGCGGTCAAACAAAATCACATGTGTCAAATTTTTTTTTTGTTGAAAATCAAAGATCATTATTAAATTTGAAGCATTACGTCAAAAGGGTCAGTACTGAGAAACAAATGTAGAGAACATATAGTAAAATTAATTGTGTTCTATGTCCACTTGGTTAGCGAAACATAAAGTCAACAAATGAAGGTATCTTAGCTGTACTACAGAGCATTATGGTTAAACCAATGAATCAGTTATATATATCAATCATCTTTTATTCATACTAGGAGAATAATTATAGACATTAAATCAGATAATTAGATTCAGTGTCCATACTTACATTATATCAGATAATTAAATAATATTTACTTTCCATGCTTAAAAGATATCAAATAATTTAATTAAATACACAGTCCATACCTGATAATATAAATTCATTATCCATAATTTCAGATACATTTGTAGGAACATTTGACTCTGCTCTCTGATTTTAAACATTTATTGCAGATTTTTGGTTATATATCCTTATCGAAAACAATCTCAACAATTTGTATTTTTCATATGTTGATATATCCTTCTTTCTCAGTTATTTTTGCAAGGCTAATAGTTCGTTTATAACACGAGTTAAGAAAGTTATAACACGAGTTCGATAAGAAAATTATAACACGAATTCGATACGTCAGCTGATTTGTAATGCTTACTATTTTAAACCAGAATTTTTTTATTTAAAAAAAAAATGGAACACAGTATTTTAATGTATTCAGAGGAACTTAACAAAGCAATAATTGCATTAGCTATTATAACGATAAATGAGTGTAATTAATGCAGACGGATTATTTATTCATCTTTGGGTGTAAATATCGTACAATATTTAGATCAAATAACATGCCCAATGACGTTTCTTTTGTTGTTTCATTTTCTTTTTGACTTTTGAAACATGAAATATCGGACGGTACATGCAGTAACTTTCAGCATGATTTTTTTTTGCTGACACGTAATAACTCTCAAATTTGCTGGGGTCTTTAGACAATATTTCTGATTGCTACCAGCAAATTCATCTAGAACAGCCTTCTTAAAATTAGTTTAATTCTGTTAACTTTCCTTGCATCAAACATGTAAGTTTTAAAGATCAGATTATTTCATAGATTCCGTCATATTACTTTGGTTGGGCTTTTAAATCAATATTGATCCACGTGACCGGATGTAAAATTGCAAACGTATGATTTAAAAAAGAGACTGCTTGTAAGAACATACTCTATAAGTCCATAGTAATGAATGGATACTCACAAATATTCATATTTATTGTCTTTATCTATCAGTAATTTTTTCTAACTTAGCATCATTTTATACTCGTTTTTAACCAGAAGTATGTTTATGTAATATACGTATGCGAATTCCCATTCATTCGAGGATATACATAGCTATGCACCAGATGAAATAAGAAATACATACATACATACATACAGACAGACAGACAGACAGACAGATAGATAGATGAGAGCCACAAATGTCAAATACATGCATAGTGTGTCTAACATCGATATTTCTCCAAACCGTATACTTTAAATTTTCCAACCGTTCAAGGAAATAAAATTAAAATAATCATCAAGAAGACTCGTACGTGCGCATGTCTGTTCAACCGTGGTTGACATTTGTACATTTTGAAAAAAGTCAAGTTATTTCATGAAAAATATAATGAACATTAATAGAAAAGCAACAGTCTAAATCAATAATAAAAAACCATAAGAAGTTAGAATTTTGTTCTCGTTGTTGTTCAACCTCCATTAACTGCTACGATTGAAGCTGTACAAGTAGTAATGTGGGGCACCCTAGCGTCAAGGGAAATTAGCATTACAGAACCCCCTGGGCAACTCTAGCGTCAAGGGAAATTTAACATGTGGAAAAATCATGGGCAACTCTAGCGTCAAGGGAAATTTAACATGGGGAAAACTCATGGGTCACTCTAGCGTCAAGGGGAATTGAACATGGGAAATATATTTTGGGACTGTCTAGGGACAATGGGAAATTAACAAGGGAAATGGAATAGGGTCGGGACCCTATTTTAATACGGTCCCGACCTGATGGTCTATGGAAAGGGAACAGGGGAGAGGGATATAACACACACACACACACACACACACACAGAGGAATTTAACATGATGGGCCTGTCTAGGGACAATGATGGTAGAGGGCCAAACACAACAGAGACAGAGACAGACATACACTAGTAAAAGCCTGAGATTTATGTATAAAGCATTACTGAGACCTGAAATTTTGCTGGGGTGTTTAAAAATGTGCATAATTGTAATGATGCTATAAATAGCTATAATCAAGTAAAAGCTCAAGGACAAAATGGATTTGACTAAAAGTAAGGCTATAATGAGGAAATTGTCCCATAATTTAAAACATATCCCCGAAAATTAAGTTACAATGGTTTAAACACCCATGTATCTATAATCAGCTTAAATTCCTATGAAATCTCACTATCTATTTATACTACAACTTGTGGGTTATTCCTTTGGAAAATCCCACTATCATTTTATAGCCTCAGCTTGAGTGACATTCCTGTTTATGAACTCTAGTACATATGTATAGCTACAACCTGTGGAAAACCCCAAGTCTATATTTATAGTCTCAAAATTTCCAGAGTCAGTGACGTCACTGTACTGAAAACTAGGGGATAAATGACAACAGTGTTGCAAATGGCTGACCTGAATACGCGCTACTGTAGGTAGGTAGATAGAGTGTATTTGATAGGGATAAAGTGAGTTTTATAGGGAGAAACAGAGACTAATACACACACACACACAGATCGAACAATAAAACCAAAATTAAAATAAACTATCCACACAAACCTACGCGAACGCATACAAATTCCAAATATACTATTAATACAAACGTACGCGAACGCATACAAACCCCAAATATACTATCCACACAAACGTGCGCGAACTCATACAAACCCCAAATATACTATCCACACAAACGTACGCGAACGCTTACAAACCCCAAAAATACTATCCACACAACGTCGCTAACGCTTACAAACCCCAAATATACTATCCACACAACGTCGCTAACGCTTACAAACCACAAATCTACTATCCACACACGCAAAGCATTATAATTAAACCCAAATCTACTATCCACACACGCAATGCATTATAATTAAACCCAAATATACTATCCACACAAGGTCGCTAACGCTTACAAATCCCAAATATACTATCCACACAACGTCGCTAACGCTTACAAACCCCAAATCTACTATCCACACACGCAAAGCATTATAATTAAACCCAAATCTGCTATCCACACACGCAAAGCATTATAATTAAACCCAAATTTACTATCGATACACGCAATGCATTATAATTAAACCCAAATATACTATCCACACAAGGTCGCTAACGCTTACAAACCCCAAATATACTATCCACACAACGTCGCTAACACTTACAAACCCCAAATCTACTATCCACACACGCAAAGCATTATAATTAAACCCAAATCTGCTATCCACACACGCAAAGCATTATAATTAAACCCCAATATACTATCCACACAACGTCGCTAACGCTTACAAACCCCAAATATACTATCCACACAACGTCTCTAACGCTTACAAACCCCAAATATACTATCCACACAAGGTCGCTAACGGTTACAAACCCCAAATCTACTATCCACACACGCAAAGCATTATAATTAAACCCAAATCTACTATCCACACACGCAAAGCATTATAATTAAACCCCAATATGCTATCCACACAACGTCGCTAACGCTTACAAACCCCAAATGTACTATCCATACAACGTCGCTAACGCTTACAAACCCCAAATATACTATCCACACAAACGTACGCGAACACATACAAACCCCAAATATACTTTCCACACACGCAAAGCATTATAATTAAACCCAAATCTACTATCCACACAAACGTACGCGAACGCATACAAATTCCAAATATACTATCCATACAAACGTACGCGAACGCATACAAGCCCCAAATATACTATCCACACAAACGTGCGCGAACTCATACAAGCCCCAAATATACTATCCACACAAGCGTACGCGAACGCTTACAAACCCCAAAAATACTATCCATACAACGTCGCTAACGCTTACAAACCCCAAATATACTATCCACACAACGTCGCTAACGCTTACAAACCCCAAATCTACTATCCACACACGCAAAGCATTATAGTTAAAACCAAATCTACTATCCACACACGCAATGCATTATAATTAAACCCAAATATACTATCCTCACAACGTCGCTAACGCTTACAAACCCCAAATATACTATCCACACAAACGTACGCGAACGCATACAAACCCCAAATATACTTTCCACACACGCAAAGCATTATAATTAAACCCAAATCTACTATCCACACAAAAGTACGCGAACGCATACAAATTCCAAATATACTATCCATACAAACGTACGCGAACACATACAAACCCCAAATATACTATCCACACAAACGTGCGCGAACGCATACAAGCCCCAAATATACTATCCACACAAACCTACGCGAACGCATACAAACCCCATATATACTATCCACACTCGAGAGGAAGAAGAAAAAAAAGACAACGAAATATACGATCTACACAACGTAAGCGAACACACACACACACTGGGAATAGGAAAAAACAAACCCCAAAAATACTATCAACACAGAAGGGACATAATACAAAACCGAAATATACTATCTACACATGGAAGAGGAAGAATACAAATTCCTTACCTACTATCCACACGTAGGTGAGATGTAAAAAAAAATAAACCCCATATCTACAATCCACGCAAAGGGAAGAAGAAATAAATAACCCAATATACACTATCCTCAAAGAGGGAAGAGGAAAAAGCTATAATATACTAACCACACAGAGGGAAGAAATAACCCTTTATATATACTATCAACAGAGAGTGAAGAAAATAACCCATTATATTCCATCAACACAGTGAAAAAGAAAAAGTTTTTTGAAAGCACCTAAGCCCTCACCTGCAATGACCAATTCTGCCAAATACCTACACCCCACCCCCAACACTACATAACCCATTTGACCCGTTATTTTATGACATCAGTGTGTGATTTAGGAAACATCAAGACCCAAAATGATGGATGAATAGACTGACTATTGTTTACCGACTTGCATGCCTAAAGAGCGTGCGTGAAGGAAAACATCCTTCCATTACAATTCTAACTAAAACATGATCCAGAGGGATAGAGAGAGGTGAAAGAGCACAGTTTCATAAAGTGTGAGTAAAAACAAAACACGCCATCCTTATTATACAACGTCAAGACCAAGAGACACTTACGTTTTCTTTTTTGGTCTATTCTCTTTTAGAAGGTAGTATGAAATTTCACATCAGGCCAACGCATCGGCTCACATTGTCAATTTTTTCCATTTCCATGTCTTCGTCTTGTTTCTGTTTCTTCTCTTTTCTTTTAGAGCACTCTGAATCCCAGTGTCTTTTCTCCCGACAAAGATATTAGGTATCTTGACTTTTGTCTCTCTTTCTTAGACGAAGCAGGTATTCTGGAGACAAATACCCATATACCTTTGCAGATATAGCAAACTCCATCAGCACTTACACACTTTCGTATGACTCTCATCAAATCAACGACCAAAAGAGTAAGTTTTATTGCCACTTTTGCCTGTAAATTATGTTTTCGTATGACTTTTAGCAAATATTTGACAAGCAGGTCGATCTGTGCTGACTCTTCCATCTTCTTGATCGTTTGAGAGTGGAATGAATACTCTGATGCTAAGACACTCTCCCTATATACAGGAACCTGCTGCGTATGAAACCTAGTCAAATGTAATTTTGCAATAAGATGAAACATCTGAGAAACGCAAAACCGAACTTCCAGAAAACTGAGAACGACGGCTTACAACTACAACGTAAATTTATGAGTTCAAGTAGTGCGTAAAACTTATTCAACTTAAATTTTTATAGTCAAGACGAAACGATCTCTTTTCGAAGAAGAAAGCAGATACCAAGCGACAATGGCGATCCGCGTCACACAACACTTTTCAAAATGTATATTATCAGAGGTTTGTTCTAGCGATCTGCACGGTTAAATTAAATTTTGATGTATTTTGCAATAAGACGTACACAATTTCCATGGGATCGCCCATGGTACAATTGTTCGTGCATTAGTTTAATTTTTTTAAATATTTTTTTATATAAATCGCCTATAGGATAGACCCAGTAAAGCATGGCCATTCTCGTCACTGTGTGAATAGCTACTCAAGTCAATTCGAAGTGAACGCGGTAAGAAAATAAGTATAGCCAATGAAATGGCTTACAACGGGTGATGCATTGTTTTGTTCTAGGACTGTGTGGCATAATAATCCCTACGCTCTTGCGTTGTTACCATTACAGTGCAGACAGATTGGAATGTGAACTTACAAGCCCTCTTTGTGTATTGTACCATTTCTTCTTACCACATCAAAATACTGAGCGTGACAGTATTGGTTCGCGTTTTTTAAGCTGACCATTTTTTTATATCTCACTTAAACATTTTAACATAAACACTCACACTCACATCGGTAGAATCAGAACAGACGTTTTACAGTATTGAAGGGCATGTTATCTTTTTTTTCCTTCAAACTAATAAACTTGGGGTTTGTATGAAGTAAAGAACCGAAAGTACAGTGGACCTCAAGGATGATGACCCAATCTGTATGTCTATTGATGCGTGTATTTACTTAAGAAGAAATATGACCTCTAAAACACAAAGAGATACGGCAAGCATGATTAGAATGAACACAACGATGTTTACCTTCACGCGCGTGTAATTTAGAGTTTCAATCCTCTTTCAAGGCAAACTTGGTCTCCTTTTGTTGGGCTTGAAATAAGACAAAAGACCTGTAAAAAATCTTAAGCACTTTGCTATAGATAACTTCATCAACAGACTAAACAACATAAATACCGTTACAACACTAGAAAGCCTTAAATCTTCTATCAAAAAGAAATGCATCAAAAGATTAAAGATTAACGATAACTAACCAATGAAACCGAATTTAACAAAGGCAATAACATGTGAAGAAATGCCTCTCACTTTGGAAAGGTAGGCGAATGTAATCTGTTATGCACCATCAACTTGAAAAAATTATAAACAGAGAGAAATCTGAATTCAAAATTCAGGTTTTTTTTTTCTTCAAAATTGCTTCGTTTCTTTTTTCTGTTTTGGAACAAATCTAAGCAATAATAAAGAGTGGAAAGGGGAAAATGCACATAAAAGCTTTGATATTTCTGAACAAATGAGGGGATATTCCTAACGTTCATAACTACCTATATATGCTTGGATTTGTCTGTGACTTATCCACAAACCAAGATGTATATATTCCTGGTCAAGCTGCAAGTGTGTGCGTGTTTTGGAACATGGTAAAAATTGGATATACAATTTTCTCGTGACACTTATAAAGTGAAGAGTCTGTGCAAGTGTCAAAAGCCAAAGTCATATAAGTTTTGTATTTTGTACGGCTTGTAACGATTTCCACTTTAGAAAATGTGAAGTATCACAAGTTATTATCACAAACAGAAGTGGAACATAGGGGCTTGCAAGAAAGAAAATAACCCAGACAGTTGGGGTCATCAAGAGTGCTAGAGACGGTACCCGAACTTGCTTGCTTGCTTACTTGAATTAAAGTGATTTTCGCTCCAATGGAGCATGTATCACTGGTTTAATCACGCACCGCGTGATTTTTAATTACTCCTGGGGAAGGAAAGAGAGCCTCATCCCCCAGGCTTTTATGTACTCACAGACTACTTCTAAATTTAGCCACTCAGGTGTAGGACTAACTAGTCCTTAACAACCTGACGGAAAGGCTTTAAACATGAGTGGGAATTGTCTCACCACACACTCATTTTTCTGTCCGAGCGTGGTAAAGGAGGAAAAAGGTGCTCAGCAAGCCAGCCACGGATGTTAAGTACTCACCAAAACGCTAGCCCGTACTTATTTCAAATCAAGTCCCGCTTTTTAAGGGGATCAAGCTCTCTTTCCTTCCCCAGGAGTAATTAAAAATCACGCGGTGAGTGATTAAACCAGTGATACATGCTCCATGTGAAATTTCATACTACCTTCTAAAAGAGAATAGACCAAAAAAGAAAACGTAAGTGTCTCTTGGTCTTGACATTGTATAATAAGGATGGCGTGTTTTGTTTTTACTCACACTTTATGAAACTGTGCTCTTTCACCTCTCTCTATCCCTCTGGATCATGTTTTAGTTAGAATTGTAATGGAAGGATGTTTTCCTTCACGCACGCTCTTTAGGCATGCAAGTCGGTAAACAATAGTCAGTCTATTCATCCATCATTTTGGGTCTTGATGTTTCCTAAATCACACACTGATGCCATAAAATAACGGGTCAAATGGGTTATGTAGTGTTGGGGGTGGGGTGTAGGTATTTGGCAGAGTTGGTCATTGCAGGTGAGGGCTTAGGTGCTTTCAAAAATCTTTTTCTTTTTCACTGTGTTGATGGAATATAATGGGTTATTTTCTTCACTCTCTGTTGATAGTATATATAAAGGGTTATTTCTTCCCTCTGTGTGGTTAGTATATTATAGCTTTTTCCTCTTCCCTCTTTGAGGATAGTGTATATTGGGTTATTTATTTCTTCTTCCCTTTGCGTGGATTGTAGATATGGGGTTTATGTTTTTTTTTACATCTCACCTACGTGTGGATAGTAGGTAAGGAATTTGTATTCTTCCTCTTCCATGTGTAGATAGTATGTTTCGGGTTTGTATTATGTCCCTTCTGTGTTGATAGTATTTTTGGGGTTTGTTTTTTCCTCTTCCCAGTGTGTGTGTGTGTGTGTGTGTGTGTGTGTGTGTGTGTTCGCTTACGTTGTGTAGATCGTATATTTGGTTGTTGTTTTTTTCTTCTTCCTCTCGAGTGTGGATAGTATATATGGGGTTTGTATGCGTTCGCGTAGGTTTGTGTGGATAGTATATTTGGGGCTTGTATGCGTTCGCGCACGTTTGTGTGTATGGTATATTTGGGGTTTGTTTGTGTTCGCGTACGTTTGTATGGATAGTATATTTGGAATTTGTATGCGTTCGCGTACTTTTGTGTGGATAGTAGATTTGGGTTTAATTATAATGCTTTGCGTGTGTGGAAAGTATATTTGGGGTTTGTATGCGTTCGCGTACGTTTGTGTGGATAGTATATTTGGGGTTTGTAAGCGTTAGCGACGTCGTGTGGATAGTATATTTGGGGTTTGTAAGCGTTAGCGACCTTGTGTGGATAGTATATTTGGGTTTAATTATAATGCATTGCGTGTGTGGATAGTAGATTTGGGTTTAATTATAATGCTTTGCGTGTGTGGATAGTACATTTGGGGTTTGTAAGTATTAGCGACGTTTGTGTGGATAGTATATTTGGGGTTTGTAAGCGTTAGCGACGTTATGTTGATAGTATATTTGGGGTTTCTATGCGTTCGCGTACGTTTGTGTGGATAGTATATTTGGGGCTTGTATGAGTTCGCGCACGTTTGTGTGGATAGTATATTTGTGGTTTGTATGCGTTGGCGTACGTTTGTGTGGATATTAGATTTGGGTTTAATTATAATGCTTTGCGTGTGTGGAAAGTATATTTGGGGTTTGTATGCGTTCGTCTACGTTTGTGTGGATAGTATATTTGGGGTTTATAAGCGTTAGCGACGTTGTATGGATAGTATATTTGGGGTTTGTAAGCGTTAGCGACGTTGTGTGGATAGTATATTGGGGTTTAATTATAATTCTTTGCGTGTGTGGATAGTAGATTTGGGTTTAGTTATAATGCTTTGCGTGTGTGGATAGTAGATTTGGGGTTTGTAAGTATTGGCGACGTTGTGTGGATAGTATATTTGGGGTTTGTAAGCGTTAGCGACGTTGTGTGGATAGTATATTTGGGGTTAGTAAGCGTTAGCGAAGTTGTATGGATAGTATATTTGGGGTTTGTAAGCGTTAGCGAAGTTGTTTGGATAGTATATTGGGGTTTTATTATAATGCTTTGGGTGTGTGGATAGTAGATTTGGGGTTTGTAAGCGTTAGCGACGTTTTGTGGATAGTATATTTGGGGTTTGTAAGCGTTCGCGTACGTTTGTGTGGATAGTATATTTGGGGTTTGTATGAGTTCGCGCACGTTTGTGTGGATAGTATATTTGGGGTTTGTATGCGTTCGCGTACGTTTGTATGGATAGTATATTTGGAATTTGTATGCGTTCGCGTACGTTTGTGTGGATAGCAGATTTGGGTTTAATTATAATGCTTTGCGTGTGTGAAAGTATATTTGGGGTTTGTATGCGTTCGCCTACGTTTGTGTGGATAGTATATTTGGGGTTTGTAAGCGTTAGCGACGTTGTGTGGATAGTATATTTGGGGTTTGTAAGCGTTAGCGACCTTGTGTGGATAGTATATTTGGGTTGAATTATAATGCATTGCGTGTGTGGATAGTAGATTTGGGGTTTGTAAGCGTTAGCGACGTTGTGTGGATAGTATATTTGGGGTTTGTAAGCGTTAGCGACGATGTGTGGATAGTATATTTGGGGTTTGTAAGCGTTCACGTACGTTTGTGTGGATAGTATATTTGGGGTTTGTATGAGTTCGCGCACGTTTGTGTGGATAGTATATTTGGGGTTTGTATGCGTTCGCGTACGTTTGTATGGATAGTATATTTGGAATTTGTATGCGTTCGCGTACGTTTGTGGGGATAGTATTTTTGGGGTTTGTATGCGTTCGCGTACGTTTGTATGGATAGTATATTTGGAATTTGTATGCGTTCGCGTACGTTTGTGTGGATAGTAGATTTGGGTTTAATTATAATGTTCTGCGTGTGTGGAATGTATATTTGGGGTTTGTATGCGTTCGCGTACGTTTGTGAGGATAGTATATTTTAATTTTGGTTTTATTCTTCGATCTCTGTGTGTGTGTGTGTGTGTGTATTGGTCTCTGTCTGTCCCTATAAAACTCTTTTTATCCCTATCTAATACACCCTACCTACCTACAGTAGCGCGTATTCAGGTCATCCATTTGCAACACTGTTGTCATTTATCCCCTAGTGTTCAGTACAGTGACGTCAGTGACTCTGGAAATTTTGAGACTATAAATATAGACTTGGGGTTTTCCACAGGTTGTAGCTATAGATATGTACTAGAGTTCATAAACAGGAACGTCACTCAAGCTGAGGCTATAAAAAGATAGTGGGATTTTCCAAAGGAATAACCCACAAGTTGTAGTATAAATGGATAGTGAGATTTCATAGGAATTTAAGCTGATTATAGATATACATGGGTGTTTATCCACGATCGTCAGACAAGTTGATATGGTAAGTAGTTACTAATTTTATCCATTTTAGTCTAAACCATCGTAACTTAATTTTCGGGGATATGTTTTAAATTATGGGACTATTTCGTCATTATAGCCTTACTTTTAGTCAAATCCATTTTGTCCTTGAGCTTTTACTTGATTATAGCTATTTATAGCATCATTACAATTATGCACATTTTTGAACACCCCAGCAAAATTTCAGGTCTCAGTAATGCTTTATATATAAATCTCAGGCTTTTACTAGTGTATGTCTGTCTCTGTCTCTGTTGTGTTTGGCCCTCTACCATCATTGTCCCTAGACAGGCCCATCATGTTAAATTCCTCTGTGTGTGTGTGTGTGTGTGTGTTATATCCCTCTCCCCTGTTCCCTTTCCATAGACCCATCAGGTCGGGACCGTATTAAAATAGGGTCCCGACCCTATTCCATTTCCCTTGTTAATTCCCCATTGTCCCTAGACAGTCCCAAAATATATTTCCCATGTTCAATTCCCCTTGACGCTAGAGTGACCCATGAGTTTTCCCCATGTTAAATTGCCTTTGACGCAAGAGTTGACCATGTGTTTTCCCCATGTCAATTTCCCTTGACGCTAGCGTTGCCCATGATTTTTCCCCATGTTAAATTTCCCTTGACGCTAGAGTTGCCCAGGGGGTTCTGTAATGCTAATTTCCTTTGACGCTAGGGTGCCCCACATTACTACTTGAACAAAATAAACATATTTTCATTATTCTTCAAGCGAGATAAATTGCAAGAACTTTTTACGCAGCGATACACTTTCGCACAATCAAATAATACAAGCTAGAGTATAAGGTAGTAATGGAAAGAAAATGAAGTTCTGAAATGGGCAGATAATATTTATTTGAAAGCTGGAAGCAGCGCAAGTTAGTAAAAAAAAAAAAAAGATGTAAAAATAATTGATCAAATATTGATAGAATTTCGTTTTAAGATAGTGAGATATCGATCCTGCATGCATAATGTGAGACGTCTGTCACATTTTCTTGATCTACATCTGCCATCTTAATTGATTGAACTATCCGGAAGTGAGTTGCACTGATATGCCCTCTGGTGTTTTCAAGGGGAGATACTAACCATGAAACATCCTACTGAGCCAACTTAAGTTTTAGCATTACGGTATTATTAATACTATAGGGCCACCTAAGCTATTGCTATCAAAGGCAGTCAGAATTTAGTCCAAAGATAATCAATTTACAAATTCAGTGTTCAAATTATTTCATTATTCACTAAAATACGTTTGACTTAGAAAATAAATATACACTGTTACGACACTATGATCTTAAATTAAGTTATTAAAAAAAAACCCAGATCGAAACCCAATAAATTTTGTACAACTCAACAAATAATTTATTCCCCTGGAATACAAAGTGAAACATTCAAAAAAACTTAAAGTATTGTGAAGTGAATCACACCTAGCCATAACAGTTCAATCACAAGTACAAATCTACGAAGTTCCAACTGAATTCCAGTGGTATTCCAATCAAATTCCAATACTGAATGTGTTCATGTGCCTGTACTATCTAATGTGCTAATGTGCCAGTGGCCTGGATGGTGGTGCGTGTGTGGTTTTCGAATTTTAACATAGCTTTAACAATTTGAGTCATATCACTACGATGGTATCATGTCCCATATGATCACATTTTCCTGACACCTGGGTGACCTGTCCTACCACTAACCTCTTAATGCTGAGCACCAAGCGAGGCAGATGTTAATACCAATTTTATAGTCTTTGGTATGACTCGACAGGGGTTCGACCCCACGACCTCCTGCATCCGAGGCAGACTCTCTAACCACTTAGGCCACCGGAGCCGTGTGGTGATGTGGTAACAGTTTTTGATGTATCACAATCATATAATCCAAAAATGTCGTTGTCTGAATTAGCTACAATTAAAAATTAATTTCCAGTACAAACATATTATTGATGAGCACTTTGTATTTCCAGTGAATAATAATTTGAAAAATAAATTCGAAAAATGGAAAACTGAATTCAAAATTAAGACTGGCTCTACTTAAATATGTTAAGTCAATAATGATTAATTTTTAGACAAACAAGAGTATAGCCTTCTACTTACTTTATGTCACAATTACCATTTTCTAAAAATACTCAATCAATAAATGGAATTTTCCGTTCTATAAGATTCTAAGATCAGAATGTAAAGACTATATCTTTTAATTCAAAATCAGGTAAAAAATGTTTACATTAATAATGATCTGAATATTTCATCCACGTATTAGTTTTGTATTATGTTGCTTACAAAATAATTGTCCCTGGTCAGATACGCTATGCCCTTTATTTTGAACAAGATCAAGTAGGAAATAGAGATATATTAACATACATCTCTTAAGAAAGGCCAATAAATATATAAATTAAATATGCATAATAGCCCTTTATTTGAGAAAATGTATTCCGCAACCTGGTATATATTTCAAAACAAATAAACAAACAACAACAACAAAGGTAAAAAGGCAACCAGCAAAGAAACAAACAAATTAAACTGTTTGTTCAGTCTTACGAGGAAGGATTAGTTGGCCCGTTTTAACATCACTTTTTAACACATTATTATATCAACTATGCGCAACCTGTGGCCCGCTGTCCAGTTTTATACGGTAAGTTTACATCATACGGTGTGGTTACCTGGCCATAGGGCTGGAGGAAGATGACCATGTATCGGAAATATCACGCAACGAAGCTCAGTGCCTATCAGAAGAAAGCACTGAAAAATGATGGCATGGTATGAACACCGCGAACTTGGATTACGGGTCCGACAATCTTTCAACTGAGCAACCACGTCTCCCTTATGGGAAAAGGGAATAAAATTTGAATTTATTATACATGTTTGATAAATATTACTATTATTGTTGTTTTATTTTGTTTTGTTTTCGCTCAAAAACCTCTCTTCTTTTACATATGGCTATGGCTCTGTGTGGGTGGGTGGGTGTGGGGATGGTGTGTGTGTGTGTGTGTGTGTGTGTGTATTTTGTAACAATATTTCAATCATATCACTACGATGTCTGCAGTATGGCAGTTTATAGTGATGTCTAGCACTGGAGCATCATGCCGCAGACATGTAGCATGTTCCACCCGGTCGCATTATCCTGACACCAGCTCGACGAATTGTTACACCAACCTCTTAATCGTTACCTCCTGGCGAGACAGCCATTAGTACCATTTTTATAAGTCTTTAGTATTACTAGGCAGGGGTTCGAACCCGTGACTTCTGGCATCCGGGGCGGACGCTCTAACCACTAGGCTACCAGAGCGGTGGCTGGGGCTTAGAGTACATGTACAATAAGTCGGTAAAAGTGTCACTAATTGCATTTTTCTGAGTTCGTATGACGGATTGTTCGTGCAAGACATTTGATATATTTCTCGAGGATGATATGGCTTATGTCGTGGATGGACAATTCGTCGTTTAACTTTAAACAACTGTAACAGTTGTTTTGTTACAATGAAGAGACGTAGGTAAAGAAAAACAGGTACAAACTTGACAATTGTTACATTTTAAGTGGTGAAGCTCATTTCTGAAGTACGTATATTTTATTTTTTAAAGAAATGAATACTAATAATCCAAACACACGAGGAAAAGAAGGAGCAGGAGGGGGTGGGATAAGATCCCCCAAGAAAATACGGTCGACAAATTTTTTTCTACCCATCAATAAACCCTCCATTATTGAATCGGACACTTCTATGAACAAGAGACAAAAGAAATTCTTGCGAATGACATAAATTTATACAAAACTCACAGAGCCACCATACTGTAATCTGACACTAAAACATAGCTAAAGAAAGTTGACCGACCAGACTGATTGACATTAGATAATTTTTAAATACTGGGTAATTTTTATATTTTACTTTTTCCATTGCAATTGTTGGATTCTTTCAGAGTATTTTTTTCCCATTGTGAATGAACACACCCGCTGATGAATTGATTAGTGCGAAACAAAACTTTAGATATTCAGAGGGCTGATCCGATCTTTTTCCATCTGCATGTATTTTTTGCCGTCGGCATAATTATAGTATATCATTTTTTCGGATTAGAAGAAAGATATATTATATTGATATATTATATTAGAGAAAGTATATCATATACTAGCAAATGACTAATTCTACTGTTTTTGGAAAACAACTGCAAGAACATTGTCTTAGTCTAACCGGAATTAAACTAGCTTTCCCATGGTCGAAAATTGTACACACAAAAATTACGGATTGAGATAATAATCGTTATTAACCCCGAGAGATTAACAAAAATAGTACAAAAGATGAAAAGAGACAGGTTTTTGGAACGAGAACAAAAACGGTTAACGGAGAGAAAACCAGAACACATTATGAAATCAGATTTAAACAGCTTAACCAGAGACAAGAAATTAATATCATTTGAAATACAGTTGCATGATTGTATCAAAAAAGGCGAATGGGTGAGAAATATATCACGAGAATAATTATCCGAGATGATGGGTAACTCAGATGGCTATGGATGGGTAAGTTTGATTGTTTTTATTTAATGTTCATAACATTAATGTGTTCTTATGAAGCCATTAGAACATTAGAGATACGAGTCAGTCCATATGCAGTCAAACACATCACCTTGCTGAAGCTTCTCGTTGCATATAATGCTCATTATCCTATCAAAATCTGCGCCGAAGTTGGCCCGATATTCTCAAAATCCCTCAACTTAAGGGCAGTCTCAACTCGGATTTTGGTATCTAAGAATGAATAAACTGATTTATACACATAGTAGTAGTAGTAGTAGTATTAGTAATAATAATAATAATAATAATAATAATAATAATAATAATAATAATAATATTGTGAAGTGAAAATGTTATTTCATGAAACGGTGTCAATATGTAATGTTGTGGAAATATGCCCAATCTGAATCTGAGTGTACATTCAGGTTTAGGAGTTAAGTGATTATGGTACCAGAATGCGTGTTGTATGAAATACGCGAATACCGTACCAGAATGCGTGTTGTATGAAATACGCGAATACCGTACCAGAATGCGTGTTGTATGAGATACGTGAATACCGTACCAGAATGCATGTTGTATGAGATTCGTGAATAACGTAGAAGAATGCTTGTTGTATGACATACGTGAATACCGTACAAGAATGCGTGTTGTATGATATATGTGAATAACGTACAAGAATGCATGTTGTATGAAATACGTGAATACAATACCAGAATGAATGTTAAAAGTGTTAAGTGATTACTGTATCATGATCATATCTGAATGGAAATTTTTCTTTTCCTAAAGAGCCTTTCAACATTTACAAATTGTGTAATTGAGACAGTCGTAAGTACAATTCAATCGATTAAATTAGAATATGTATACTGTACAGAGAAGGTGAACGAGTATTATGGTAAGTCGATTTAAGACGAGATGACTCAGAAGCGACCTATAGGAGTCACGGGGCTAATTCAACTCCCATAGTAAACACATGGAAACACCATCATATTCAAAATTCAATAACTTAAAATTTATGGGTGCTGATGATCAGACTTATATTTCTCCATGCACAACTATCCTTGGTGCAATATTCCGTATGGAGAACACCATATGACCCGCGGCATTTTTTAAAAATCTACATGTGCATGAAACACATGTTATTGATTCTGCATCAAATGAATCAGGTGCTGCTTTCATTACTGAGTACTCCTAAGTCAAGCCTGTAAAAATACTGAAATTAACCAGATTGAATTTTTTTAAGAAAAAGTTGTATTTTACTCATTGATATTGGAACATAATTTTAAGAAAGAATTGGCCTTGCTTGTGCATGGAAAATAGTGCAATAGCATTTTATGTGATACCTCTGTATATAGCTAAATTGCATCCGCATTACATGTTGCTGTGTTGTATTGTACTTATTAGTGCATATTCTTGTTATTAAAATAATTGTTTTCTGCCTTTGTATCTTCATGTTATCTTTATATGGCATGCATGCTACACAAACGAAACACAAACATGCTGACATCAGCAAGTAGAACATCACAGGGTATCAAATTACATGATGCATTCTATTTTCATCTCTCACTTGCTATAAGATAAGTTTTAAATGTTTTAAATTTCAAAATTGCATTTATTTCCTTGGTGACTCTCACAGAAATAAGATACAGTGCATCCCTATTCATATCAATCAAACCAAACAAATAAGTGTGCCACATGACAGGCCAAAATGATAAGAGGTCAATGCCCTTTTGTGACTAAAACAAATACACACACACACGAAGCATCAAGAGATGCTGACATTCCAAACTTATTTAAACTATCATCACATGTGATTCGTCAGCCCCATCTTAATAAAAAGGTATAAAAGCCAAAGAGTGCTACTGAGTGCTACTTTTTATTATAAAACTATGGTGAAGGGCGAGGGAGCAAAGAATAGACAAGAGTAATTTCTTCAAGCCAGGTAAAATTCCCCACAAGAAGGGGAAAATGTGCATCAACCCAAAAGACACCGCCACTTGAGGTATGTTATATAAGGACAACAAGATACAAATTTTAAAAAGCTATGCAAGGTTCCTATAATGCTGACATTGATGTTGGAGAGCGAAAGCCCATGTACAAAATGATGCGGCCCAAGCTAAGAAGTATGCTTGAGGTGGATTAATATGTGGAAAACTTTGTGATGCAAAGGCAAGTCCATGTTTCTATGCATTATTCAGACACTGATAAAACTTATCACTGCATAAACCATTTGTCAAATTTAAGGAATATAATTGAATTGCATATTAAAGTTGTCTAATACATAAATCTGTACCTACATTTACCCAAAACTCATAAAAAGTTAAGAAAAAGTATCAAAATCATTACTGTGGCTACTTTCCACGATAAGCACTGTTAAATTACCTTTTAATATAAAGCTGAATAAAATGCACACATTATTGAAAAAAGAGAAACAAAGCAAACCTTGCAATTAATCAATTACTGTCAAAGGGGAGGTAATATACCTTGATTTGGCAAACCAAATAGCAAGCTCTAATTTAGAGCTAAATGAGTCCTTACTATCACTTGATAGTAAGTGCAGAGCAATGTTGCCTTTATAAATAACATTTGTTTCAAAAATGAAACCACATGAAGCTTGTTTTCATCTGTTGGAAATGAAGGGTTGAAAACTATTCTTTTAAGTGAAAATGCCCCTCCCTGCTCCCTCAACAAAAGGGATGCAGAAAAGTTCCAATACTGTTTGCCAAAAAATTGAATGTACGAATATGAGAGACATGGATGAACATAGAAAAGGTGTCAAGGAGATTAGTTCTATGGTAGGAGATAAGACAGATCTAATTGATATTCAATGTGACTCTACATATAATAATGCAATCTACAGGTTGAGGCAATACAGCATGTGCAGTTTTGTGCACAGTCCTTTAATTTTACAATGCTCTCTACTTTGATTTACTGAATGTGTCTCTAAAGTTAAATGATCAGTATTGATACATAAGTGATTGTGACATAAGTGGCTTACATTTAAAATCTCTCCCCCACCCCCTTTTGGGGAATTGTTGCAAATGTTAAATGGTATTTCACCATATAGGCCAATCGGTGGGCACCATCATGTGAAATTCTGCCATCTGGCCATACTATGCTCTTTTCCCCATGGCCTGAACTATCTACTGCTGCTGTCCAGTGTATAAAACACTTCCCATCTGTCTTTTGTATAGGTTTTATTTCTTCTACAAAATCACATGCAAACCATGAAAAAAGACTCTATTATGATTGTCATAGCACAAACCACCAAAATGATACTCTGGATGCACATGGTAACCATGGAAACAACAGGCTCCTATTATGGTATAGATCACATATAGGAGTCACGGTACTAATTAAACTCCCATAGTAAACATATGGAAACACCATCATATTCAAAATTCAATAACTTGAAAGTTCCTGGGTGCGGATGATCAGAAGTATATTTCTCGCACAACTATCCTTGGTGTAAGCTTCTATGTGGAGAACACCAAACGACGCGCGGCATTTTTTTTAAATCTACATGTGCATGAAACACATGTTATTGATTCTGCACCAAATGAATCAGGTGCTACTTTCATTACTGAGTACTCCTAAGTCAAACCTGTAGAAATACTAAAATTGCATCAATAGAATTTTGTCTATATTTTATTAAAATTACAGACAGGATAAGCTCTCAAAAGATATTATTACTAAAATATTAGTTTTCGTTATTAACCAATTATGGACCACAAAACTCGTATATACTTTATTATTTGTTCACCCATTTCAAGACTGGTTCAGAGTTCTTCGTATAATTATTACCGTGTGTCCTAAAGGTATGAAAGTTTTTGAGTTTTACTATAAAACGATGATCGCGCGAAAACGTGTTTTTATGGGTAATTCAAAATCTGGGAGTAGTCCATTTAGGTTTGTTTCAACACGTCTTAATTAAAAATAATTAAAAGTTCCAATGTGATTTATTTACCTCTCCTTGACTTTCTGCACTTCAGGCTGATGATGGCTCGTCCTCATTTTCCTCAGTTTTTCTCGGGATCTTATTTTCCCCTATATATATATATTGAAACACATTGTCCACACTCTATTGGTCATTGGTAACTGTAGATTTGATAGATCGCTGTATACAAATGTATGTTTGGATTCTTTATTTTGCTGCAAGGTTCCAGATTTATTTGGGATTTAAATAACACATTTTTATAGTTTTTTCTGAGTTTATATAAGCAATAACAATTGAAGGCAACACCATAGGTCATATGTATTTTTAGAATGTTATTCAGCGGATACAGTATCAAAACACTTTCAAGACATGCAAAGTAAACGTTTCATTTCTCACTATTTGGGTCTTGATTATGAAAAAGTATACAAAATAATTAGAACAGTATGGTGTACAGTGACTGTTAGAGGAGCCAACCAGACACAAAATAGACTGACTATGAAAGAAGCAACCGACAAGGTTTCAATATATTTTGCTGAAGGTCGTTGAATCGCTATTAAAACGCGGCAAACATTCTATTGGTTAAAAACTCTGTTCATAAACGTTAATGAGAGATTTGTATTTGAAAACTGAGCTTTCCAAAAATGATACCAAAGACTGTATAATCGCTGTGGAAACACGATACACTTTCAAATGGCTGAAACTACATATATTGATCTTAAATGATAGTGTGTGTGTGTGTTGAATGCAGGGGTGTTGCATTGTGTCCAACGCACCATGAGATACATTGACTTATTATAACAATCATGGAGAGCAACATAAAATATGTTTTATGAAAGGTCCATACGATTTATGAGAGGATTTAAGAATATCGAACAAGTGACAGTAAAGGTGCACGTCAAATATCTGAAACAAAACATAGTCTAGTATCAGTCCGATCAGCTCAGCTTATCACGAAGACGATGAAGCCAGGTATCTTGACAGAACAATCAGACAGATTTTCATGTTGAGGTCATTCAAGAAAGATATTTAGCTGGAAGGACTATGTCTGTCAAAAAATTTGTTTCGTTTTTGAATGATGACACATAGAAATACCCTCCTTTTTTATACTGATGTGTGATATTTGTTTTCTTTGGTCCGCCTTTCCGACTGTCCTAAGATTATTAACACATTAACCCCTGGAGGTTTTTGTCGTTTCTGCCTGAAATTCGAGTAGGAAACACATTCTGAAAGCTATTTCTGAATAGATCCGAAAACACCAAATCCCTGCCTAGTTGTGTTAGAAACATCGGGTAAAAATAGAATTTTAGTTTTTTAAATTTTTTTTTAATGCTAAACGGAGCCATTATTTTTGTATCGAGACCACTCTTTATTCCAAATGCCCATCTTATCCTACTTTTTGCAAAGGTTCATCTGTCTGTTTGCAGTTCATACCGGTTTGCCTTAGATCTGAGACCAAACAGTCTAAAATCCGGACACAAAATCTCATTCCGACCACGGGCGAATTTTGGGTGGAACAAAATAGGATCCAAAAAATGAGATTGTTCCCTCTATATTTTGTAGTGCGACTAGAAATTCCAGATTATTTCGTATCATTATAGAGCTACATCTATCTACCTTGCTATAATACCACCCACTTTAGTCTATCTTGCATGACCATGACGCTAGAGTGCTTGGCAGTAGGCTACTACCTCCTGCCACGTTAACTCGTTGCTAGGGGTTAATGTGTTAACACGATTATGCAATAACCATTCCAACTAAAGAAATATATATACATGTAATAGGCTAAATATAGATGACCTGTCTGATCTTTAAAATTTCTAAACGATTATTGCATTTGTTCACTTTATCTTTGTATGGACTTGCATTTTGTGTTAAAACCTGGTCGGAAAAGCATAGATGAAATTTCACGTGCTAATGTATGTGCTCATTTAGATCGTCCCATTGGATTTTTGTCTGCTTTAACAGTTTTCTCAATGTGGTATGTTGGTATCTTTTTCATGGCGACGATGCAGCTTAGCAGAAGAGTTAAACTTAAGGTGCGAAAGTTGGCTATCATTTGCTTGTTAACGTTCATTGGATGCTAGGCTTTAATTCAAGGATTTATAATAAAATTAATTTATTCCCGGTTATGTATTAACTTGGTATTTCTAATAGAATGCCTTTAACTCATATCATTAGTACAGATCCCCAAAGTAACTAAATAAGTATTAGTACAACGAAATCAAACAGTACAAGCTGTGCTAAAAGGGCTTAGTGCAAAATTGTAACATATCAAAATTGTTCGTTTAACCACTGATTGTACTGCCTTGGCCATGCCTTCTCAGGTATTAGGGTATGTGGCTTAGACTTACATGATAAAACACTACAACACTTCACCAACCAAACAAACTAGATAATACAAACTGAAGAACTAAGTCTTTCTCATTATCGTACAAGTATCTGCTACTTGTAGTGTTTTGTCATGTAAGTCTAAGCCACATGAATGGACACCATAGACTTTACAGTTTACACAAGTAGTTGTATAGGATTCCTTGGAATCAGGGGAAACTTATGACTTGTAGCGGGATTCGCGCCAGGATTTTACATCGGTCGGTCAAGAAACCCCTTTGGTTTATTACAATATTTCTTGTGTGAGCATAATGCAAATATGTATATTGGCTTGCACTGTTTTCAACCAGTATGATATACAATGTTGAGATCTCAGTCGGTCAGGATATTCTTTAACAACGGTGTCATTTATTCTAACACTTCATTAAATACGGTTCCATTTCAATACGGTACCATTCACCCCATGCAATAAATTATATCAGTGGGGTTTCGAAGATGAACTAATCGATATTCAATGGCTCTAAGTACTATTTTGGTCAATGTTCTGATCTCATTATCTGGTTATTGTAAAAAACAAAATATTGGTTATAATCAATGACACCTTTAGTTGTATGATTATTAAAATATTCTATATAAATCCAGCATGGTATTAGTTAATATTTCGACGATATTGTTATATGTGTCCAGTACATTTCAACAGGTATGTTTATAAACATTAAAATTAGGCATTTAAACTGTAGAAAAATAATTCTACTGGAAAATGTTTTATCAGCATAAAGAACTCAGGATTGCCGAATCCAAGACTAGACAACATTTTATAATACCTATATTTGCTCTTTTCATGCCAAGTTTCACGTAATGGTTCGTTTTAGTCGATATTTGAATTCACTTCCTTGTTTTTGTGTGTTCCTTTTTTTGCCCCCACCCCCACCCCGATGCGCATGCGCGGAATTTAAAATCCGTTGCAGGACGTTAAAGGACGTCATACTCCAACATTTTTCTTTTTACATCAAATTTGCATAACATGATTGAAAGTAGTTATACTCGCACTAAAAGAACAAAACATTATCAAGTGTAAAGAAGGAATAATAATTTAAGTACTCGAAATACAAGTATACAACGCTGTTACTTCCCCTTAGCTACGATTTTCCACCTATAGAGCACGTCAGCAGGAAATGACTTACATTTATCCCCACAAGACGAAGTACACGCTTCTTGTTGTCGGAAAATAAAACACTATAAACTATGGATAAGCGAAATTTGGATGAAACTACTGAAAACTAATTTACTGTTTAGCCTTATATCGATATGTCAGACGCACTAGATTGTGTCGCTTTCAAAACTGTACCATTGTTTCAACTGAAAAGTCCCTTTAATACAGGTAAAAAGGAATCATTGCTGGCTTCCTTATGTCGGCTGACTTTATAAAAAAAATCGACAGACTTAAAAGAATCCAAAGAAACCAAACTTGGTTTCCTTATGTCGGCAGACGTCATAAGCAAAAATCGGTACACTTAAAAGATACAAAAGTCAGTTTCCTTGGTCGGTTTGCTTTGTAATAAAATAACCTTTGTATTTGATATCCTGTCGGTAAGTTTAAGCAAGGAGTTCATTACTCGCGGCCAGTTCTGTTTATTCATCACCCGGGCTTCTATGTGTTTGCCATATATAATCATAATTGATGTTTGCAGGCCAAATACTTGATTTAATATTACTTTCGTAACCCATGCTAGCGAAAAGATTATCATTTCCACTCACATTGAATGTATTTTAGAATAATGATTTATTATTTGCGAGATATTGTCGTATAGTTAACCTGGATACAATACAATCTTGGTCAGTTTGGACCTTGTAACTTATCATGCGTGAATGGCAGGTGCCTTCAAGCAATCGGATGATATTTTCTTCTCTATTGCGATTTTGGTATCTGACATAAGCGATACACATTACAGAAGGGATGCATACGCAAGCCGGCATCAGCTACATATAGGGAGTTCGTGGACATATTTTGTTCAGTAAATTTCGCATGATGAAACAAGAAGGAATAAATGATAACAATGCAAGGTTATTTACTTTCATTTTATTTTCAAACAAGTGTTTGTTTTATCAATTTCGTTGTACCGTGCCGGAGGGGGGTGGGTGGGCAAATTTAACACAGAATTAGTTCCTTTCTGATTTGTATGGAATAATGAAGCAAACATGATTGACGATATTGACTAGTAATGGCAAGCTTTCAATTTACACGCGTACACACTAAGACAACTTGAAAAATAAAACCAATAAAATTAACTGGTAAAAGCTTCATATTGCAGCAACTATAAACTGACAAAAGGCTCAACATTTCTCTCTCTCTCTCTCTCTCTCTCTCTCTCTCTCTCTCTCTTTCATGTGTAATATACTGTGCATTATATTCAGCAGTGTTACAACCTGAAGCCTAAAATTAAATATATTTGTTATAATATCTCATTACATTACCCTTAGAAACATGTATACGTACTATATAGAATATTAACTGTTAAGTATTATTGTTTTATAAATCAATATCAATAATTTGACCAGAAGATTTAATTTGAGAGTGTAGTTGTGCAGTTGCATATGTTTTATTAGCATTAAAAATAAATGTATATAAATATTTTAACTAGAACGAGCAAGATATGCCAGTTTGTGTTTTCTCTCAAATATATGTACGTTGCGAAGATAATTTGGGTTGTTAAAAGTTAGTTATTTTCCTTAAAACCTCTTCCTAAAACCTATCTTACATAGTATATACTTGTTGTTTGAAGAAAAAGAACTTGTTCCAACTATTGTTAAGTAGGGCCGAATTGTCTTTCGGGTTGGGCCGAATTGTCTTGGGCCGAATTGTCTTTGGGCCAAATTGACTATAACGTTTGTCCGTAACATGTATAGATTTAATATTAATTATAAATACATAGTTGCCTGTAGTTTCAAATATTTATAAGAGTTTTTCCCCTGATATAAATATGAAGCAGATGCCAAATCATGTTTTAACCTGTATGAAAAATTAAGTTTAAAGAATATGAATTATTTGGAAGCGTTTGCAAATTTACGTCTATGATTTAATAAGCACCTAATGAATATTAAGATTCGCATTTAAATCTGTGTATTACTTGCCGTAAGCGTCAATTATAGATGTCTTGTAAACTTTTGTATTAGTTGGGTTAAAGATCTAATAATGGTTTAGTGAATATTAAACTTTTTCTTCAATGAAATCATAAGTAGTGAGTTTAATAAAATCTTATTATGAGAGTAAATTGTAAAATCCCTTGTTAATGCATGTAGTTTCCCTCTTCACAGCACAAATATGTGCTTATGTAAATAGTTATTGCTTATGCGCTGTGATAAAATCTTTCTATAAGAATAGTAATTCTGCATTCTTTTGAACTTGTAAAGTTTTATTTAGGTTCTCCTCCTAATAAAGAAAGAATATTCCTTTTAGAATGTCATCATAAACAATAATTGGAGTTGGTCTGATTACATTCATATAGTTATTCATCTGCCACGAACTTCAACTAACTTAATGCAACTCCATTAAAAATGTGTATACAATTTTGAAATTTTAAATATATTCAATTAAAGTCTCGTAAACGGCGAATACATTACTTTACTTTAAAACGCACTTTTAATTAAGTACCAAACTTTGTTTTATCAGTATATGGGACAGTAGGATCTAAATAAGCTTAAAACATTAGGAAAATGTTATCTTCGATGCCGACTTGACCTATACTTAACCGTTAGTTTTGCATAACACCACTGCTTCAGCTACAGCCGATGGCTGTGTTGCTATGGTGATGTGAGTTGAAAGTCTGTAATAGAATGGTTTCATTGGAGGTTTGCTATCTGGTTCTAGAAGTTCCTTCGTTTTCCCCCAGTTCAAGAAAAAATCACTTTAATTAAACCATTCCTTACACCATATATTTAATAATTGTAATATTTATCTCCAAAAATGTAGATAATAATTCTGTAGATTTTCACTGAAATACCTGCATGAAATGGATTCTGGTGATAAGTATCAAATTTAGAATACAATGTACGCGAACTCTTTAGGTTTTCTGCCTAGATCGTTCGGTTAAAAATATATTCAATGCTCAAAACTTCTGTCACAAAACTTCTGTCACTAGTACTGTTTTATAAAAAAGTGTCGTTATTTCACTGATACCTAATTGTTTAGATTTGAGAAAAATGAGTTAGGTATCGTGTTGAAAATTAGTAATAGTTGTAAGAGTATTAATAGTGGTAAAAATGATAGGGGCAGTAGTAATATTAGTAGCTGTTGTTGAGGCTGACTTTTGATAATACAACAACAACAGCAAGAACAACAACAACAAATAACAATAATAATAATAATCTCCGTTGGAAGTGACTGTTCGTAGTTTTGTTAGAACCTCCATTATGACTGCAGTAAAACCTTGAATTATTGAATCGCTACATATATCCGATATTTTATCATACACATTAAACTTGAATTTAACACACACAGTACCCTTGATCTATATTGTCACTGAGTGGTCTTACACGCTCACGTTGCTACAGTCTCTGGAAGCGACTTTTTGCTGTATAGTTCGAACGTCTATAATGACTACAGTCCAGTTATTGAAGTATTACACATATCCGACCTTTCAACATACACATTACCCTTGACCTTTACTGAAATTGAAGGGTCTTTCTCACTTATATTGATATAGCTTCTAGAAGCGACTTTTCGTTGTATTGTTAGAACGTCTACAATGACTGCAGTCCAGTTATTGAAGTATTACAGGGTAAAAGAGAATGAAACCTACGATCCAGGTTAACGAAACCACGCTCCAGCTGTGAGGAGACACTCGTATAAACGCTTTGTGAATGACAAGACTAGCACATTCATTATTATTTTTATTATTATTATTTCTGAAATCACTAGCGTGTATTTTGTCTGCAAACTGTTTAACATATACGTAATCTCTATTATTAGTTGCTTGTTTAATATGATCAGTGACGCAAAAGGCCTTATCATTTTAAAACGTGATTACTAAAACAGTCAATTACTCCTTTTTTGAGTAGGAAATAAGTTTAATCAATTTGGAATTCATCAGCCATTCATCTTTGGTAATGTAGTAGCTTGAATCATGTTTCGGAAAGATTTTTGATATTACAGGCTTGCCGAAGTTTAGCTTTTGCAAGGCTCTCTGTTTGCAAAGATATGCAGAATAGAGGATATTTTTCTCAAAAGATTTCACTGTACATTAAAGATCTAGTATGGCCGGAAAATTAAGGCTTTACACAGTAACAAACTCGAGATGCTGCCTGGGGGTTTCGCACTTGTTTCCGGCTTTCGAACTGTCTGTATGTAAGGGCGCATAGACACGATTTGATGTTTTGACTTAATTGAACTTATTCTGAAAAACGAGTGGATTGTTGCAAAATATTTGATAAAATCAAATTGAGGAGGCTTTTATAGCCACAATGGTGATTTGGCACACATAATTTTCCGCACGTTTATTGGGTAGTATGTATCCTACTGACAAATAAAGCGCGGCATGATGCCCCATTGCCACTTCAATATAAACTGTCACACTGCAGACATCATAGCGATGTGACTGAAATGTTTTAAAGACATGTTAAAAGTCCGAATTACACACACACACACACATACATAAAGCGATGCTTTCTCTAGTCTAGCACTTAATTGTCGACTTGACCACCTAAACACAATGAGCGGAAATAGGCACGGAAAACAAAGTCAGAACTTAGTTTACCTAGAATATGTACGGCGTATCCTGGGTCATGTCAAAGAGCTACATCTAGACAGAAGTTTGTTCAAGAGGGTCATGAAACATACTTAAAATTGTTGAGACGAATTTTCAGGTCGATATTGATGAATGAAGTTGGAGTGGACCTGAGGGAGTGTGGGAAATAAAGTAGTGAGCGACAGAAGACGATTGCTTCAGACAACAGAAGTGACAGTCAGTCACTATCATGTTAGAGTGTCACAGACACTTACCTGATTCGGTTTAGACCAGTGTTGAGGACTCAACAGTTCTCCCATCAGTAGAGGAGCACTCCCATAGCAACGCAGTCTTGGATTCCCAGTAGAACATTTAATGACTTGTCTTGGTAAAGTGATTTCTTTAGAAACTAAGACAAAATATTAAGGTATTTAACATTGTGGCTATCTACTTTCTTTAGCGCAGAAAGGTACTGTGCATCGAGGGCAAAATGGCACTCTACTAGACCAACCACGCAAATACGTTCGTTTTTGATGTTTGAATATACGTAAATGAAGCAGAAGGGACTAGACCGAATCCTCCCTCTTGATATCTAATGTTTCAGGGCTTATCATAAAATGTTGATGTTAATTTAATTTCGTTTGGCTCTATATCGAACCCACAAGTTAACCTACGGTGTAATGCTAACTCCCATTATCCTCATAATCGCCCCCTATTACTACTTCCTTAATTATTCTCAGGTATATAAACAACCTTAATTTTGACATTATTCATTAGTACAAAAACACTTTTGGGTGTATTCTCCGGCATATAAACACCTATGTTCGACAGCATTCTCTGGCACATAAACACATTTACTTTCGACAGTAATCGCTGGTATATAGAGACACTTACTTTCGACAGTATACTATAGTGTATACAAGTAGTATAGTGGTGTGATTTGGCGACAAGGGGACTTTAATGTTAAAATAGGGTATATGGAATATAGCGACAATGGGAATTTAACATGGAGAATTTTAACATGGATGGGCCTGTATAGCGACAAGGGGAATTTAACATGAGGAATTTTAACATGGATGGGCCTGTATGGGGACAAGGGGAATTAACATTACAGACCCCCTATAGCAATTATAGCGAAAAAATTTATAGCAACAAGGGGAATTTAACATGGGAAATTTTAACATGGATGGGCCTGTATAGCGTCAAGGGAAAATGAACATGGGAGATGGATATAACACAGACAAGGGACAACAGACATTTTTTAAAAGAAATTAGGCAAGAAAGTCAATTTCTTTTCGAGATATAGGAGGGGCCCTGAAAAGGGCCTTTGGGTTTATGTTAACCTTATTCCATGTTAACATAGAGGGCATCGCTTAGGTCTCCTTCTTTTCCTCAAACTTTGTCTCACTTCTGGGCCGTAAATTAAAACCCTCTTTAAACAACTTTGCCTCTCCACGTAGATTCTTCTCTTCCAAAGGCTTGAATCTGTCATCCTGACAATAGTCCACGATGATCGGACATACATCAGTAAGTCCGTACGGAACAGCATTGAAGAGACTAGAGTAGAGGATTCCACGTTGGTCCACATCTTGGTGACGAGAACAGGTGAAGTAATGCAGCGAACTGCGGTTATTTATAGGGGAAGGGAGAATCGAAACGGATTGAGTTCATTGATCAATCCAAACACGCGTTACAAAATTCAGTCACCACACGTCCAATCCGAAGAGATCAGTCTGTGACGTCACATTCCCTATATAGAGGCGCTAGCGTCTGTGCGCAGTCAATCCATGCGACAGTTTTCAAACATGATGGAAACTCAGAAGACGATGAATTGGGGTGCACCTGCCGTGGCAACGAAACGCGATGGAATAGCATTGACTACCCAAGTGAACCCGGACTTACTTCCAGAAGAGGTAAATTTGAATTGGGATTTTGTGGATTTTCTTACCTCGCAAGAATTTGTTCCGGAATCAGTAGCTTCGCCACCTTCTCCTTCTTTACCACACGTGGAGAATTTTAAACAGAGACAGAAAGAAGAATTGGTGAAATTTATACAACAGGAAAAGGAAGCAGAACAAGCTTTTCTCCTACAGCAACAGCGGCAAGAAGAAGAGGTAAGAAAGAAACAACAACAAGAAGCAGCAAAGAAACAAGGGTGTGAACGTCAAACCATTACGGTACTGTTAGACATTTTAGCGGAGTTAAGAATTCTGAAACAAATGTATCAGACTTCTTTATTAAGACCGAAGAGAAAAAGACCTTCCCGAGCTAAACAACCCAGTTTTGTGACTACGCCTGCCATACCACCCTTAGTGATTTCTACCAAATCGTCGACAGTACGCAGTCCAGAAGTAGGCCTTGGCCGTGGCAGAGGCTTAAGACAGTTAAAGTTGATTGTTTGAATCAACAAATACCCAAAGGCTCTTTTCAGGGCCACCCATTTCTCTCGAAAAGAGTGCGTGAGTGTAGATTCTTATTCTAAAAATCAAAACCAAGAGACACTTACGTTTTATGACTGGTCTATTCTGGTACAAATCTTTTACAATCCAATTCACAAGATAGTACTTTAAAAATGTTCATAGGCTTCTTCTTTGTCTTTTTTCACTCTCTCTGTTTTTTTAAATGTCAGTAGTAAATGGGGATACCGTAGGGATTAGGGGACTTATCATTAAAAACATGGGTTTTGTACCGTAGGGACTATAGGAAAAAATCCGTTGTACTATAGGGACAACATGTTATTTTCCCATAGTCCCTAGAGTACAAAAAACTTTACAAAAAATCATAGGTATTATAGGACAAGGAAATTGAACATGGGGGGAAAATAACACTAGTTTCCCATTGTGTCTCTACAGTCCCAAGGGAATGGAACATGGATGGGTTTGTATAGGGACAATGGAAATGTAACAAAGGAATACAGGACCGGTACTTGGGGGACAATGGGACTGTAACATGGTGGGTTTGTCTAGGGACAATGGGACTTTAACATGGGTGGGACTATAAAGAGACAAAACGTATTAGGACTGTTTAGAGACAATGGTAAAAATCACGCTAGAAACAAAACAAACTCTTGCTTTACTATTCACAAGCCCCTAACCAGGGTGTATTGCCTATGTTAAATTTCCCTTTGTCGCCAGGGACTGTCTAGCGACAATGGGAATTTAACATGGGAATTTGAACAGGGATGGGTCTGTATAGCGACAAGGGAAAATGAACATGGGAATATATCTTGGGTTTGTATAGCGTCAAGGGAAAATGAACATGGGAGATGGAAATAACACAGACAAGAGACAAACACTGAGTTGACAAGCCAAATCTAATTCCAAGCTCTAGTATCCACACAGAAGGGGAAGGTTAAGTAACCACACACTCTACTATCCACACAAACGTACGTGAGGGCATACAAAACCCAATCATTTACTATCAACACAAACGTACGTGAAGACATACAAAACCCAATCATATACTTTCCACACATGCTAATCAGCCAAATCAAACCTTAATCTACGATCCACACACGCTAAGCAGCCAAATCAAACCCCAATATACTATTCACACGCTGACAAGCTAAAAACATAACCACAATCTATGGGCAGGGTTATACAGTGCAATGTCACTCGCGTCATTCTTCAACATTGTTACAATTTTTTTTTCCGAACGTGTGTTTTGGTTTTAGATTTCAGAGTTAACCATAGGCATGTTTATACAGCTCAATATCACTCGCGTCATTCTTGAAAAAGCCTTGTGTTTGTTTCCTTTCTTGAAAAAACGGTAGATCTAAGGTTAGAATTTTTCCGTGACACATTGCAGTGCCAAAATAAAGAGAAAGCTACGATACCTGAATTGTACAAGCTCGTCCACTCCAGATTTTATTTCATCCACCGATTTACTGATTTACAATTTGTAAGGATGTAAGTGTTTCAACAAAGAAAAAAAAAATTGCATGACATACGGGACATTTCACAGAAATAGGGTGACTACTGGTCACAATTTTGGAGAGGTATCTTCACACGTGAACAGATACCTTTAAGATTTCAAACAACACTACTATGACGGAGAGAGAGAGAGAGGGAGAGAGAGAGAGAGAGTTATTCTCACTGTAGAACATATCAAGACACTTACGTTTGTTTTTACAGTCTATTTTCGTGAAGAAAGATTCAAAGAAACACTCATTCCACTCAGATAATCACAGCCATAGAAAAATTTCACCATTATTAAATATCACCAGAGTGAACTGCAGATTTAAGCAACTAAAATTCCCTCCTTTTTTGATAACGTGGATGTAAAGTTCTCACAGAATGGTTCATCCAAAATATGCTGTGATGTATTTGACTATAAAACTGATACAATTTCTGCGGGATCGCACAGCGTACGATTGTTCTTGCGTTAGTTTTACTTTTTTAATTATTTTATTAATCGACTAGCAGTGAGACACGACTTATCTCGACACTGTGTGAAGAGATACTAAGTCAATTCGTAGTGAACGCGGTCAGAAAATAAGTCTAGCCAATGAAATCGTTTATGATGAGCGATGCATTGTTTTGTTCGAAGTTAGTGTGGCAAAATAATGCCTACGCTCTTGCATTGTTATTATTGCAGTGCAGACAGACTGAATATGAACTTGAATCGCTCTGTTGTGTATTGTACCATTTCTTCTAACCGTATCAACTACTGAAAGGTCACAGTACTGGTTCACTTTTCTGAAATTGTCAATTTCTTTTTTACCTCACTTAAACATTTTGACATACACACTCACATAGGTGGACTCAGAAGTGTACTGAGTGGCATGGGTTTTTTTGTTTGTTTGTTTTTTAAAAATTGTGAATCTGGGGTTTTTATGAAGTAAATAACCTAAAGTATAGTGAACCTCAAGGATGGTGACCCAAGCTGTCTGTCTATTGATGCGTGTATTTACTTCAGAAGTAATAGGACTTCTAAAATAACAAAGATATACGGCAAGCATGATTAGAATGAACACATCGGCAGCTAACTGTAGGAACAAAGGGGGTGTTTTCCTTCACGTCCGTGTAACTTAGAGTTTCAATCTTCTTTCAAGACAAACTTGCATCCTTTTGTAGGGCTTGAAATAAAAAACTGAACAAACGTAAGCACTTTCCTCTAGATATTTCCTTTTGCAGCAACAGATCGAGTCGGAACGCTAAATTAGTGACATGGGAGGGATAGAGAGAAGTCAAAGAGCATGAATCATGATACCCATAGCAAAACAAACGACAAAGTCATTTTCTTCAAAACACAACATTTTTATTCAAATCACTTAAAACTAACAATTCACAATTTTTTTTTCAACAATAATCATTCAATTTAACAATAAACATTTTTTCAACAATAATCATTCAATTCAATAACAAACATTTTTTCACACTCTTTCAGGTAGACAACATGGTGAATGAAATTAAGATTTCCACTGTTGAATGTCATTGAGTCATGGATGGACACTACGTTTCCTAGCTGAAGACAACAAAATAAGCATACCAGTCACAAAATCAACGATTTACTTTCTCATCGTTTCTAGAAAAATCACGATCAAAATAAGTCACTAAATGTTCTTTTGCTGATAATAAGTGATCAATTTCGATCTCGACTTTCTCTTTGAATTTGTCAAAGAGGGCTTTGATGTAATGGATTTCTTGAGTCGTTAATGGAGGACAGAAATGTTCACGCAAGTCTTTATACCACCAACGTAACACATCTTTTTTAAACAGACTCCAAGCTTCGTCCAGATATTCGTTGAATTTTTCTTCTTGACTGATGTTTTGACATCCATAGTAATCATGCTTCATCCATATCGTAATTGTGTCTGCCAGGTATGTAGCACAGTAGAAGACCAATTGCTGTTCTTGTTCTGGACATCTCGACTTGATCACGATGTCCTTTTCGTCTTTGTCTTGGGATTCTCCTTCCACGGTCTCCTCACATTTCATCTTCAAAGCTTCTCCACTACGTAAAGAGGGAGAACAGTCTTCCATGCTTCTAATAGTCTAGAATGACTTCTCTCAAACTGTTGATTTCTAGGGTATTGTCAAATTCGGCATACAGGATGACGTTCACTGTGTGATCTGGAGGTGGATCTGCAAACTGAAGTTCCACACGAATCTGGCCGGATTTTATAGGGTGGAAATGTCGCTCGTCGCTGCCTTGGTCTGGATATGAAATCAAAAGCCCACAAAGCATAGCCTCCTGCATAATCCTCGTACGTAATACCGTGACTGGTGTTGGTTCCTAACTGACCAGTGGCTTCATACAGGGACAAGTACGATCTCAAATAATTCCTGTCACCAAACTTAGGTTCGAAGGGTCTGGTACACAAGGTCTTGCCATCGCGACTGACTTCGATTTTGGCTACGTTGTAATGTTGAAACTGGAAAGAGTTTTCGTTGTGAAGTCCATTGAAGGCTGAATTCTTGACGATACCAACGATCAAACGTTTGGGTAATTGTCCTTGGAAGAGATGATCTTCGATCATGGATCGCTGTCCAGCAGGAACAGTGAACGTTTTCACTTCCACTCTTCGTATCGGATACTTGGCGGTCGTTCTGCTCAAAAAGTGATTGATGTCGTTTCCAACTTTAGGTAACACTTCAACACGACGCACGTAGAGCCTAGCTTCCTGGATGACAGTTTTGTATTCGTTGGCATGGGCCATCAAATGGAAAGCGGCACTGCTACGATTCAGTCTCAGGCGGACATCCACTCCGTTTAGCAAATACTTTTCTTGTAACCACATGTCCAAATGCAAACGATCCACCAGTTCTAAACTTCGCCCTTGCAGAATTTTCTTACGACGGTCATTAAACCCCACATTGTGAGGATCGTCATCTGCTGTCAGGACTGTGTCGTTAAACGTGTTCTCACCCGCTGTGTCAGGTTTCCATACCACGCAAGCATCCAGATGAGTATTCTTGACTTCTTTTCCTTACGTCAAGAGATTTTCCAGGTACGCTCGATAAGGGTAAGTATCCATGCTGCTGCTGACCAGTTTGTTATTCAAGTACAAGTCCACTACGCTGAACAAGGAATGCATGAAATTGTTGACGGGAGCTACTCTAGCATCGGCTCCTGGATTGGTGTTGTCCGTTTTGATCACTTTGACTTTCAAGTACAGGTAACTGCTATTCAGATCGATGTAATCTTCGGGCTGACATTTGATATCAAACTCAATGGGAGCTGATTCCGTCAAAGAGGAGACGGGATGAAATTCGACCCACTGAGATTCTTGCATCGTCATCATTGTAGGGGGCATGGCAAAGAGATCTAGTTCCGACTTGGAACAAGCACAAGACTCTCGGTGCATCATTTTTCTGTGTCTCAATAATTTTTAGTAATCAAAAACGTCTATGTCTCGAACGGTTCTTCTTTTCTTTGTCTTTCTAACTTTAGAAGTGTGAAGATTGGTGAAGGGGTGTTTTCTTCGTCGCCTTTTTCTGCCGTGTCCTTGCTGTGGAGTCAGGGAAGCGGGAATGCCTGAATCGGTAGCGTTCAGGGCATTTATAGGTGTTTCTCGTCGACCCAAAATGTCTTTGCCCGTTTGCAGCAAGACATTTTTGCTTGTCCTCAAGAAGGCTTCTTTAGGGTTTTGTTTGTCGATGATGACATTTTGGAGAAATTCTTTGCATTGCGTCAGTGCCGCATCTTTCAAGGCGTGCAATCCTCGTGTCACCATCGGTTTCAAGACTGGAGCCACCGAACGAAAGGCCGATTTTAACATATCTCCTAAACCGTGTCCTCGCTGTCGAGCAACCCCTCGGTACACTGGATACATGACGTACGAGTCGTGAGAGAACCGTTTTCGAAAATGAAGTTTCACCGTGACTTTTCCTTTGGTGAATGGAATATTTTGTCCCAGATCTCCTTTTATAGCAATGTTGACAGTGTCCAAATACGACTTACTGACGGGCAAATAATGAGGATGTACAAATTCGCGTGAACATGATAAGTGTTTCCACCTTCCTCGTCAGCGATCGTGACAGAATCCACTTTGAAAGGAATGACACGCAGTAACGGTGCGGAGGTGTGTCCCACCACATTGTACTCCACCACATCGCAGTACACAAAGATCAAATTCAGTCCTTGGTTCATTTCTACCGGGGAACGAAATATCTTGCTAAAAGAATCGTTGTCGGAAATGACTGCTAGCTCACCTTTTCGCTCAAATTTCTTTCTCATCTCCATGTCCCCGCCCAACATGCCAAACAATTCAGGACAAAACAAAATAGACATCGTTTTACCCCCGTCAAATTTCATTAGGAAGCGACGAGCTACTTTGTGGTACTCCAGGGTGACACTTTTTCTAGCAATCTCCAAAGCTTTCCCAAACACAGCATTACACCTGGAGGCTATGGTGCTGACCAAATGATGACCACTAAAATAATAGCCTGGGGGAATGAACAAGTGGTAGGTCCACTTTTGAGTTTTGTCATCATAGGTTTTATTGTCATATTTGACATGGGTATTCAAGTACTTTTGCATTTGCTCGTCATGAACTTCCACTGAAAAAAATTTTGATTGGGAAGGACATTGAGGACTTGGGTCGGGTGAATGATTTCCACTAAAGCCACTTCCCAATAGGCTTCGTGATCTAATTGGATGGCCTGAGGTAATTTGGCCGTGTAACAGCACAAAGTGTTGTTGGGAAACACCTCCATGGAACTGTCACTCGGTAAGGTTAAGTAAAATTGGTTAGGGTGACTCATAATTCCAGAGTTCTGTGACTGTCCGAGGGGTTACTGGAAGTCAGAGGAGTGTCTCCGCCCAAAATGGGGTTATTGTTGTTGTTGGAGTGGTGACTGGCACTGGCACTGGACACAAGGTTCCCGTTGTTCCCGTTCGAGGGGAATTTCAGGGAGGGATTGGGAAGCAGGTAACCGATGCAACTGCTCAATAAAATGGTCCACAATTGTATGTCTCCTTGTTGCAAACTCAAATTGGCAATGGCTGCACCGATGACACAATACACCACGAAGATTTGGCAGAAAAAGACGATTTGCGTTTTAGGCACACGTTCTCCACACCACACCCAGAAGGGTTGTTTTTGTAAATCATGCAGAGAAGAACTGGGTGAAGGAGTGGTCGCAGTAGCTGAGTCTGTGTGAAAGGGCATGATGGTCACTTCGTTTTATAGTCGATGACTTGCGAAGCGTCGATCCAAGAATCAAAACTGGGTGGATATCCTTTCCAACGTACTTTGACTTCTTTGACACGTCGTTTGCCCTCTTTACGGGTTCTGCGTTCAAGAATGCTTTCGATGTCGTACACGTCGTCTTCTTTTTTGGTGTCACGTTGTAACTCGGGCAAATAAAACGTTCCTTTGAGCACTTCTCCGTTCATGTCTTCCAATTTATAGACGGCAGGATGACGGCCATGCACTCGCCCAGTGACACGAAACAATTCGGTTCAAACAACATTCGCACACGGTATCGATGACCTCTTTGGAGGCTGACTGAATGAGTTTTTTTCGTAGGAGTGGAGAAGCTTTGGACAGGACAGACAACATGTCCCCATGCTTGACTAAACGAGGAGGTAGTCCTTTCCTTTTCTTTCCTTGGGGTTTAGACGAGGGATGTTTTCTGGGGAGTGACATCTTTGGTTCTTCAGGAGCACAAAAACACTGATACCCAGGTTTTTCTCAGGTCATTTTTATACTGGAACGCGTCGCCACTGATTGTCTTTACTTCGTATCAACTTGATAACAGGCATCATAAGTCGTGGAGGGGTTCGCAACGGACTAAATCGAGTCAGTTCTGGCTTGGACAAATCCAGTAAACTCTGTAACATGCCCGATCTCTCTTGGACTTTGATTTTGGGAGCAGGTACTTTGTGAGCAGCGGCCACTGGCATTAAGGAAGAGGAGGAGTGTGTCACCCCTGGAGGAGAAGTTCTTGGAGACACGTGCTTCCGTGGTGTCATCAACGGAGAAGTGGATGAACCTGAGGCTACCGGAGACGCGGTCACCGCCCTTGCAGGTCGTGGTTTGCGAATGTACGGTTGCGTTCTAGCTGAAGTGCCTCTCTTGCATGTTTTCTGTGGGCTTTTCTTTTTCTGAGGTGGTGACCTGGTCTTGACACCGTGGCTCTTTTTCTTCTTGGTACTTCGTTTGGCTTTTTTCTTGGGGAGAACGTTGGGAGCATTAGGATCCCATCTTAAGAGGGAGCGAATGATGACCCCACCTAGAGTACCGCTCCCTCCAGGTTTCAAAATGATTTGCTTTTTGGTTGGAGTGTCGATGCGGGGATCGGCCAGTTGGGTCAAAGCGACTTTGTTTCTATTAAAAAAGCGTTTGGTTTGATGCGGAATCTGAATGATCCCTTGTAGTAATTGACGTGCTGTCACCGTGAACCATCGCAAGACTTCTTTGAGACTGGCTTCTAAGACACGAGCACGTATTTGTGGATTTTTTTCCTCGACTGATGCCATACAAGGCACGAATCAATTTGACGGGAAGATGAGACTGAAGGGACGTCATGTTGACGCTGTGTGAGACTGACAAAAGGTGTCTGAGGTTTTTAAAGATTTTTTTTTGAGTGAAGTTAAGTCGAGGACGGGGACGTGTAGAGAACAGGCCCTCTGTCTTGACACCAGTGGTGAAACAAATGGGTACGAAATCGCAAGTCATCGGGGGTAGTGGGTTTCAAATCGACGAGTAAATATGCATGTGGAGTTTGAGTGGCATCGTCGTACGCCTGAGTGAACCAAGGCGTTCCTAACTGTTTGGCGAAGACTTGCACTTGCGATTTATCTCGAGGGCTTTTAAACAAGACCACGTAATGAGCATTGAGACTGATGGTACGATGGGCTTTACTTTGTTGAAAGAAATTTTGAGTGATGTAAACGACACTGGCATTACGGTGATGCCCTTTGCGCGTAAACCACAGTTTAATTTCTTCTTCGTCTTCTCCTAACATGTCGTCGAAAATGACCAAATGGGTTTGACGGGAGTCAGAGACGATTCCGTCGTCTTCTTTAGGAATGCCTTCCACAAACACGATGGAATCACCTTGACTTTCTCGCAAGAGACTGTACTCCGATTGCCACTCTTTGTAACACCACACGATGCGTTGAGGTGGTCGATCGATCAAATGATATTTATGTTCGATCAAACGTTTGACGAATTCGGTTTTGCCTGAACCGCTAGGTCCAGCAATGAGCATGTTAAAGGGATGGCGAAGATACAAAGCCTCCCAACTGGCACGATCTAAGTGTTCGTCGATGACTTTGAAAGTGGAGGAAGAGGGAGCAGAGACAGCAGAGGTAGCCATAATGTCAGGAATGTCACTTGTGACACGAAAACAGACAAGACAAGAGTTTATATACTTTTTCAGGACACGTTTATTGAGGTTTCAAAAATAAACACGAAAGACTAAAATACATCAAAGTCAAATAGTTATGTACAACGATAAAAGGCACATGAAAACGATCAAAGTGAAATAGAAACAAGTCTCTGTAACACATGTGTTTGGTTACTAAGATGTCTTAGGGACAGAGTGTAATGTTCTGACAGTCTTTACATGAGGTATTGTCACACAAGTGTCCTCCCGAAAGGGTCTTTTGGGAATGTAAACGACAGTCCTGTCCTGAAGGGAATGGTTGTCCTCGGTAATGGGTTCTTCTGACACTTGACCATTTACTATTGGCCTTGCATATGATTCCTTTTGATATACTGTCCGATATCGATGTGACCGTACGGCAAAGTAAAGTGATTGGGAAGACGCACTCGCTTCTGGTACACGATTTGATAGACTTTTTCCAAGGGTCGACTGAGGATGTGGTGAGTGGGTAAACGTACAATCTTGTTCGGTTGGTGGGTGGTCACTTTAAAATTTTCATCCTCTCCAGACTGCAATGCTTCTTTCAATACGCCAAAGTTCACCACTCGACTGGGACGATAATTCAGAGTCAATCCTTTCACTTTACACTTCGTGTACACTTCTCCTTGTTTGTCGCGGTATTCGTAGCCGTAATTTTTAGGACCGCCCCTCGCGAAACTTAGAATCTTGTCATCAGGATGTTCGTCTGTCCAGGCTCCTAATCGGTCTCCTTCGATGTTAGGGTGTTGCTGACAAGGGCGATGGATGTACATGCAACTGTCCGTGTCAAAGTACAGGACGCGATCCCCTAACAGTTCTAAAGCTTCGTACAATTTTAAGCGAGCATGGGCTGTCATGTAAGCCGCAATGATGACATTTCCAAATGGATCGTCTTGTACAAAGTTCAGATCTTCTTCGTAATTGACTAAGATCAAATCCTTACGAACGACGTCCACGTCTTTGATGAATTTCGTTTTGTCGTGAATCATCTGGAAGTAGCGGAAAGGTTCTGTCAAATATTCCGTCCTGGGTAAACACGGTCGTTGTGCCATTTTTCCCCACAAGCAATTTGACATCACTTTGGCAAACGATCGCCTGCCTTCATTTTTCTCGATGTGATCCAAAGGAATGCCTTCTTGTTCCCAGTATTTCTCTTTGAATTTTATTTGGTCTTCGGCAGTTTGACACCAGGAAGGATAGCCGCTGGCTTCTTGCTTCAGTTTCATAAAGGCATCCACGTAGTCTGCGAAAATGCCTTTCTGAGTGGGGTCACCCTTGTGGTATTGTTGTGTCTTGGGAAAGTGGCAAATTTCGTACACTTCTAACAGTTGGCATCCCATGTCCAGAGCTTTGAACAATTCTACGCTGACCCAGGTTCCCGTCAAGGCTCGTTCTTCCTGGGTGTGATGACAAGATTGGTCTTGGTTGCACGTTTCGGCACATGTACGACACAAGGAAACATCAGTTTGTCTTGGCAATGGTGAGGTAAGACGGGATGGTACAAGTTGGTGGGAGGCAAAACTTTGCACTTGATCAAGCCTTCGTATTGTCGAATGTTGGCCAGGTCGATGTGTTCCGTCAACAATTGTGGGTGCCCTGCAGGAAAGTGACAATATTTGCACACGTAGGGATACAGCCAACACACGTCCAAGTATTTGATTTCTTCTCCTTTCTCTTCGTCGACTTGGTACAGCAAACAGGTGGCATTGGTCCTTCCTCCGTACAAACTATCCCTCGGGTTCAGGGGGTCCATCAGCTTGTAACTTTCCACGACACGTTTAAACTCGGGATCGGTTTTCAAACGGCGATCGTATTCGTGTTCCCACATTTCCACCACTTAGTATCCTTGCTGTTCTAACTTTAGGCGTCGCTGACAAGTGTCCTGGTACAAGTCTTCCATGGTTCGTTGTAAAAACTGATTTTTAGTGCCACGGTCAGGGTAACAGACGGGACATCCGTGAAATAAGCAACCGTTAAACTCGTACACGATCTTGGGGTTTTCTAAGTCCCAGCCATCGACCGAATACGTTCCGATGGTCTTTTCACCCCCTCCGTTGCGAGCATGCTGAATCCACTTGTCTTCCTTGTCGCACAAGTAATGTAACCAGCGTAGGGCTTTGACCGAGTATTGACGTTTGACAAAGTTGGTCGTTTGAGGACTGATGACAGCCACGGTGTTTTCAGGCATGAATCGTTGTCGATACACTAAGGAACACGCTTTGGCAATGGTGCAAGCTTCTTTCAAAGGATCGACCCCTCCGTGTTCCATGAACAGTTCTCGAAATTTTCCACAGCAACGCCGTAAAATGTCCACGTCGGAACGACAATACTTTAACATTTCTTCCTGAAAGTCGAAAGGGTCCGAGGCGTGAGCCTGGTACCAAGCGTAGAAAGCTTCTCGTTGTTCGGTACGCATGTTGTCGGGGTCGTAATAGTGAGCCTCAGGTAAATGGGATAGAACGGCGTGTTGATTTGCTTCCGTATTGAAAAAAGTGTGGAAAGTACCCTTTAGCCATTTCTGTCATTCCAAACGTTTTAGGCATTCGACTCAAAGGCATGGCCAAATAGCTCATCGAATCTTTAAACTGTACTTGTCCCACTTGCATGAAAATGATTTTGGCTCCGTTCAAAGTGACTTTATGACGTTCGGTGCCATGTTCTGTATAGTATCTGAGAAGAAACTGTCCATCGTATCCGGAGAAATTGTGAGCCATCGCTGTGGCGTGACGATGACAATTACCATAACTTTCGATGTCCTCTTGGCTCCAAGTTTTGTCGATGGGGTCTAAGACCCATTGGGCAAAATCTTCTAGCGTCTTGGGTCCTGGAGAGATTTTTTCACGCCCTCCAGGAATCTTACTGCAGTGAGGGCAATGACTCACGATAGGTTCTTGAATGCACTTTTCGCACGCTGGATGAGCCACGCAGAAATTAGGAATGTGAGTGCCGGTCTCTTGCATGCATTCGAAATCGAAAAAGATGAAATTGCCTTTGTTTCTGTCATCTCCCTCTTGTTGGGGTTGGTATTTTTGCATGTAGCATTGATGTTCCAAGTCCACGATGTGATGACAAATGTGACATTTTTTCTTTCCTCGACATACATGTGCCTTGGTACTATTGGTACGTATGCCTTGTCCACACGTAGGACACACTCTCAGGAGTTGACAAGCGCATTTCTTCTGTGAACCTTGCGTCTTCAGATGTTGTTGGTAACAGGCAGGGCTGACAAACGTGCGCAGACAAGCAGGACAATGCACTGGTTTTTGCCCTTCGCTCAGACAGGGTTGAGAGGCCAAACATCCTGAGCATTTCAATCCACAATGCTTGTGTTGCTATAGCCAAAGTCACATTTCTCACAATAATAACCGTATCCTAGGAATGCAGTGATGGTGGTAATGGTATCGAAATGTTCTTCGTGATGATAAAGGTGAATGTATTTTCCAGCTTTAAAATCTTGGCCTCGAAACAACAGAGGCCCATGCATTTCTTGAGGGTGCACATTCAAGGTGTAGCGTGGAACTAGGACATCTTGCAAGTTTTGCATTTCAGGAATGCCACACGGTGTGTCTTTGGACAGGCCGGCTTGTTGTAACAGGAGTTCTGCTTCGTTTCGTTGTTTGGCTCGGTTCGATTTTCGAATGTTCTCCCAGGCTCTTTTCCATTCTGCCGTATCGTTCTTGTCGACATACGCTCGTCCCACCACGATAACCCTGGCTAAACACATCTGGTCTTGAGGGTTGTGAATTTGGACGAGGCTACGCTTAATACTACGAAGGCCGTTCACCATAAAGACCTTTTTGCGACCACTCCCTTGAGGAGGAGAGGTGTGGGTCATTTTCACTTTGGCTTTTCCATCAGTGATGTCAAACTGGTCATTGGATTGTTGCACCTGTTGTATCTTGTCCATGACTTTGGAAGGGGTTAGTTCTGCGGGTCTGATAAACTCGATCCAAACAGGGGATTTCAAGCCGTCGTGATATATGGATAGTCCCAAGCGATCGTCTTCTTTGGGTTGACATTGTCGCTTGAGTGTGGTGAGCAAAGAATCCCACACCTCGGTGATGAACCCTTCTGCTTTCTCCAAGGGTACGTCGGACTTGAAATCTTTAAACTTCACCGTGTATTTGTAAGTCGTGGTTCTAAATTTTCTAGAGGGTTGCTTTTCCGTCTCTCCAATGTGATATTACTTTTCAGGGTTCACTGGTGAACTTGGGTTAGGTGCAGACTCACTGGGGTTCGATTCTGGTTCACTCATATCATCTTCAAAATCACTGGCATGAATTTGTGCGAAGACTTCGGCGATGGTACGAGGCGATGAATCACGTTTCTGCCTCTTGCTTTCTTCTTCTTCTTTCTTCTCGAAATGATTCAATCGTTTCATCTTGATAGCAAAACGTCAAATGACTAAAGTTTAAACACCATGGGCTACTTTATATCCATGGCAGACCAAGCGCCTAAATAAAGGGTGTGTGTCTTACTGTCCACTATTCATTTCACTCTCACTGGATCAGAATACACCTGGCATAAAACGTAAGTGTCTCTTTGTTGTAGAATAAGAACATAGGGGCTAACTAAAACACTAGAAAAGAAACAGTATTCCATTTACCAATGTGTGAAAGTCGAGATTACTTTTTTTGCTAGAAGATTTAAGGCTTTCTATTGTTGTAACAGTACTTATGCTGTATATAGTCTGTTGCTGCAAAATGGAAATATCTATATAGCAAAATGCTTACGTTTGTTCAGTTTTTTATTTCAAGCCCTACAAAAGGATACAAGTTTGTCTTGAAAGAGGATTGAAACTCTAAGTTACACGGACGTGAAGGAAAACACCCCCTTTGTTCCTACAGTTAGCTGCCGATGTGTTCATTCTAATCATGCTTGCCGTATATCTTTGTTATTTTAGAAGTCCTATTTCTTCTAAAGTAAATACACGCATCAATAGACAGACAGCTTGGGTCACCATCCTTGAGGTTCACTATACTTTAGTTTATTTACTTCATAAAAACCCCAGATTCACAATTTAAAAAAAACCAAACAAAAAAAAACCCCACGCCACTCAGTACACCTCTGACTCCACCTATGTGAGTGTGTATGTCAAAATGTTTAAGTGAGGTAAAAAAAGAAATTGACAATTTCAGAAAAGTGAACCAGTACTGTGACCTTTCAGTAGTTGATACGATTAGAAGAAATGGTACAATACACAACAGAGCGATTCAAGTTCATATTCAGTCTGTCTGCACTGCAATAGTAACAATGCAAGAGCGTAGGCATTATTTTGCCACACTAACTTCGAACAAAACAATGCATCGCTCATCATAAACGATTTCATTGGCTAGACTTATTTTCTGACCACGTTCACTACGAATTGACTTCAGTATCTCTTCACACAGTGTCGAGATAAGTCGTGTCTCACTGCTAGTCGATTAATAAAATAATTAAAAAAGTAAAACTAACGCAAGAACAATCGTACCCTGTGCGATCCCGCAGAAATTGTATCAGTTTTATAGTCAAATACATTGCAGCATATTTTGGATGAACTATTCTGTGAGAACTTTACATCCACGTTATCAAAAAAGGAGGGAATTTTAGTTGCTTAAATCTGCAGTTCACTCTGGTGATATTTAATAATGGTGAAATTTTTCTATGGCTGTGATTATCTGAGTGGAATGAGTGTTTCTTTGAATCTTTCTTCACGAAAATAGACTGTAAAAACAAACGTAAGTGTCTTGATATGTTCTACAGTGGGAATAACTCTCTCTCTCTCCCCCTCTCTCTCTCTCTCTCTCTCTCTCTCTCTCTCCGTCATAGTAGTGTTGTTTGAAATCTTAAAGGTATCTGTTCCTGTGTGAAGATACCTCTCCAAAATTGTGACCAGTAGTCACCCTATTTCTGTGAAATGTTTTTGTTTTTAATTTTTTTTTTTGAAACACTTACATCCTTACAAATTGTAAATCAGTAAATCGGTGGATGAAATAAAATCTGGAGTGGACGAGCTTGTACAATTCAGGTATCGTAGCTTTCTCTTTATTTTGGCACTGCAATGTGTCACGGAAAAATTCTAACCTTAGATCTACCGTTTTTTCAAGAAAGGAAACAAACACAAGGCTTTTTCAAGAATGACGCGAGTGATATTGAGCTTAATAACCCTGCCTATGGTTAACTCTGAAATCTAAAACCAAAACACACGTTCGGAAAAAAAAAATTGTAACAATGTTGAAGAATGACGCGAGTGACATTGCACTGTATAACCCTGCCCATAGATTGTGGTTATGTTTTTAGCTTGTCAGCGTGTGAATAGTATATTGGGGTTTGATTTGGCTGCTTAGCGTGTGTGGATCGTAGATTAAGGTTTGATTTGGCTGATTAGCATGTGTGGAAAGTATATGATTGGGTTTTGTATGTCTTCACGTACGTTTGTGTTGATAGTAAATGATTGGGTTTTGTATGCCCTCACGTACGTTTGTGTGGATAGTAGAGTGTGTGGTTACTTAACCTTCCCCTTCTGTATGGATACTAGAGCTTGGAATTAGATTTGGCTTGTCAACTCAGTGTTTGTCTCTTGTCTGTGTTATTTCCATCTCCCATGTTCATTTTCCCTTGACGCTATACAAACCCAAGATATATTCCCATGTTCATTTTCCCTTGTCGCTATACAGACCCATCCCTGTTCAAATTCCCATGTTAAATTCCCATTGTCGCTAGACAGTCCCTGGCGACAAAGGGAAATTTAACATAGGCAATACACCCTGGTTAGGGGCTTGTGAATAGTAAAGCAAGAGTTTGTTTTGTTTCTAGCGTGATTTTTACCATTGTCCCTAAACAGTCCTAATACGTTTTGTCTCTTTATAGTCCCACCCATGTTAAAGTCCCATTTTCCCTAGACAAACCCACCATGTTACAGTCCCATTGTCCCCCAAGTACCGGTCCTGTATTCCTTTGTTACATTTCCATTGTCCCTATACAAACCCATCCATGTTCCATTCCCTTGGGACTGTAGAGACACAATGGGAAACTAATGTTATTTTCCCCCCATGTTCAATTTCCTTGTCCTATAATACCTATGATTTTTTGTAAAGTTTTTTGTACTCTAGGGACTATGGGAAAATAACATTATGTTGTCCCTATAGTACAACGGATTTTTTCCTATAGTCCCTACGGTACAAAACCCATGTTTTTAATGATAAGTCCCCTAGTCCCAGCGGTATCCCCATTTACTACTAATGTCTTCACTTTCACAACTTTTTCCTACTCTTCATCCTCACTTTCTTCCCTTCTTTTTTTCTCCTGTTTCTGTTTCTTCACCTGTCTGTGTTCTTCCTCTCCATATCTCCCCTCTTCTTCTTCTTGCTCCTGTTGTTTCTTATGGCAATCTGGAGACCAATGTCCTTTTTCTTGACATTGATAACAGGTATCTTGACTTTTGTCTCTTCTAGCCCCTGTTTTGCTTTTTTGACGGTCTGATTACTCTGAAGACCAATGTCCTTTATTCTTACAGATATAGCAAGTATCTTGACTTTTATCTCGAAAGGAGGGTGAGTAGTCCGTCGGCTTATCTGAAGAAAATTTTCTGATGACTCCTCGCAAAGCTCTGATGAAAAGTTCGATAAGTGTAGTCTCTTCCATCGTTTTGCTCAGTTTGAGAGTGAAATGAATACTGGAAGGACAGGACACACAGCCTTTATATATATACGCTGGTCTGCCATTGATATAAAGTGAGCCAAGGTGTTTCACATGTAGTCATTTGACTTTTTTCAGTCAAGATGAAACGATCGAATCCATTCGAGAAGAAAGAAGAAAGTAAGAGGCAGAAACGTGATCTATCGCCTCGTACCATAGCTGAAGTCTTGGCATAAATTCATGCCAGTAATTTTGAAGATGACATGAGTGAACCAGAATCCAGACCCAGAGAATCTGTACCTAACCAAACTTCACCACCCTTAGTCAACCTTGACAACTACTATCATATTCGAGAGACGGAAAAGCGCTCCTCTAGAAAATTTAGAACCACGGCTAACACTTACATGGTGAAGTTTAATGATTTTAAGTCCGACGTACCCTTGGAGAAAGCAGAAGGGTTCATCATCAAGATGTGGGATTCTTTGCTCACCACACTAAAACGTCAATGTCAAGCCAAAAAAGACGATCGCTTGAGACTTTCCATACAACACGATGGTTTGAAATCTCCTGTTTGGATCCATTTTAGTAGCCCCGCAGAATTGACCCCTTCCAAAGTCATGGACAAGATTCAACACGTGCAACAATCCAATGACCAGTTTCACATCACTGATGGAAAAGCCGCACTGTTCAGGACCCACGTCTCTCCTCCTCAAGGGACCGGACAACGCAAAAAGGTGTTATTGGTGAACGACCTTAGCAGCACCAAAAAGAGCCTCGTCCAAATTAACAACCCTTAAGACCAGATGTGTTTAGCCAGGGCTATTGTGGTGGGACGAACCTATGCCAACAAGAACGACACGGCAGAATGGAAATGAGCCTGGAAAACTATTCAAACATCGGACCGAGGCAAACAACGAAGTGAAGCAGAACGCCTGTTACAACAAGCCGGCCTGTCCAAAGACACACCCTGTAGCATTCCTGAGATGAAAAAATTGCAAGATGTCCTATCTCCACGCTACACCTTGAAAGTGCACCCCCAAGAAGTGCACAGACCTCTGTTGTTTCGGGCCAAGACTTTAAGGACGGAAAATACATTCATGTCTATCATCACGACGAACATTTCGATACCATTACCACTATCAGCGGATTCCTGGGATACACATATTAATGTGAGAAATGTGACTATGGCTATAACAATCGAGAGCAACACAGACATTGTGGTTCGAAATATTCAGGATGTTTGGCCTCTCAACCCTGTCTGGACAAATGACAAGAAAGTGTGCATTGTCCTGCTTGTCTGCGCACGTTTGCCAGCCCTGACTGTTACCACGCTAGCCGATTTCGCTCAATGGATCTTAGACCCCATCGACGAATCTTGGAGCCAAGAGGACATAGAACGATACAGAGATTGTCATCGCCATGCCACAGTCATGGCCCACAATTTCTCGGGATACGATGGACAGTTTCTTCTCAGATACTATACGGAACAAGGTACCGAACGTCCTAAAGTCACTTTGAACGGAGCCAAAATCATTTTCACGCTAGTGGGACAAGTACAGTTTAAAGATTCAATGAGTTACTTGGCCATCCATGCCTTGGAGTCGAATGCCTAAAACGTTTGGAATGACAGAAATGGCTAAAGGGTACTTTACTCACTTTTTCAATACCGAAGCCAATCAGCATGCTGTTCTACCCCATTTGCCTGAGGCTAAAGACTACGACCCGGACAACATGCGTACCGAACAACGAGAAGCTTTCTACGCTTGGTACCAGGCCCATGCCTCGGACCCTTTTGACTTTCAGGAAGAAATGTTAAAGTATTGTTGTTCCGACATTTTACGGCGTTGCTGTGGAAAATTTCGAGAACTGTTCATAGAACACGGAGGGATCGATCCTTTGAAAGAAGCTTGTACCATTGCCAAAGCGTGTTCCTTAGTGTACAGACAACGATTCATGCCTGAAAACACCCTGGTTGTCATCAGCCCTCAAACGACCAACTTTGTCAAACGTTAATACTCGGTGAAAGCCCTACGTTGGTTACATTACTTGTGCGACAAGGAAGACATATGGATTCAGCATGCCCGCAACGGAGGAGGCGAAGAGACCATCGGAGCGTATCTGGTAGATGTACGAGTTTAACGGCTGCTTATTTCACGAATGTCCCGTCTGCTATCCTGATCGTGGCACTAAAAATCATCTTCCCATCAGATTGATTCGTGCCTTGTATGGCATCAGTCGCGACAAAAAATCCACAAATACGTGCTCGTGTCTTAGAAGCCAGTCTCAAAAATGTCTTATGATGGTTCACGGTGACAGCACATCAATTACTGGAAGGCATCATTCAGATTCCTCATCAAACCAAGTAGCCTTGACCCAACTGGCCGATCTCCGCATCGACACTCAAACCAAAAAGCAAGTCATTTTGAAACCTGGAGGGAGCGGTACTCTAGGAGGTGTCATCATTCGCTCCATCTTAAGATGGGATCCTAATGCTCCCAAAGTTCTCCCCAAGAAAAAAACCAAACGAAGCCCCCAGAAGGAAAAAAGCAACGGTGTCACAACCCAGGAAAAAGAAAAGTCCCCAGAAAAAGAAACAGAGAAGTCCTCCGAAAAAGAAAAGCCCACAGAAAACTAGTCGCAAGAGAGGCACTTCGGCCATGACGCAACCTTACATTCGCAAACCACGACCTGCAACGGTGGTGACCGCGTCTCCGGTAGCCTCAGGTTCATCCACTTCTCCGTTGATGACACCATGTAAGCCCGTGTCTCCAAGAACTTCTCCAGTGGCGGGACCCTCCTCTTTAGTGGCAGTGGCAGCTATTCACAAAGTACCTGCTCCCAAAATCAAAGTTCAAGAGAGATCGGGCATGTTACAGAGTTTACTGCATTTGTATAAGCAAGAACTGGCTCGATTTAGTCCGTTGCGAACCCCTGCACAACGTGTGATGCCTGTCCTCAGGTTGATACGACGTAAAGACAATCCGTGGCGACGCGTTCCAGTGTAAAAAAGGGCTGCGACAAAATAGAGGTATCAGTGTTTTTTTGTGCTCCTGAACTCCCAAAAAGATGTCACCTCAAAGAAGTACACACCGTCACTATCGTCAAAAAAGAAAGAGACAAAGACAGGCTCTTCATCGGACAAAGCGCTTAACGAAGCATCGACGTTACCCTAAGAAAAGATACAGTCGTTCAAAGAAAAAGAGGAGTCACCAAACTGGAGGATTCCTTGGCGATTTCGGAAAACACATTTTCACCTTTATGACAAAGCGATAGTCCCAAAAGAAAGATAAAAGGGCGTGTGCTTATACATTGACGTTAGTGTATTTTTGGTGAATGTCCCGGAACGAAACAAGCAAAGATGTCACCCTCCAGAAAACATCCCTCTTCTAAACCCAAAGGAAAGAAAAGAAAACGACTGCCTCCTGGTTAGTCAAACATGGTGACATGTTATCTGTCCTGTCCAAAGCTTCTCTGCTCCTGCGAAAAAAACTCATTCAAACGGCCTCCAAAGATGTCATCGATATCGTGTGCGAATGTTGTTTTAACGTTTTGAAAGGTACGATCCCTTTGTCCAAACACTAGATACGATGCTTAGGCAAACATCGTCACGTTCTTCGTCAAATGGTTCAAAAGAAAATCCCCATTCGTCAAAAGAAGAAGATGTTAGTCCAACGTGAAGGAATTTTACCCCTCTTCTTAGGCCCATTACTGAAAGGAGTCTTGGGAACCATGTTGTGAGGACTGGTGGGAGCAAGATATAAAGGCCCTCTGAAGTCACAAGATCTCAGATGTGACCCTTTACATCCAATGGAAGGACGAAAATTAGCTTTAGTGCCTTACAAACGATGGATGGAATACCATCGTTGGCAAGAACAACGAACCCCGCATTTGCCTCCCAATCGCAATTTGACCGAGATGTCCCAGTTACAACACGAATTCCAGTCCTTGATGGATCGCCACGATTTGTCCGAAACAGAAAAATCGCAAAAGTACGGTCACCTCTTGCCACGACTACAACTCTTTCACCAAAAAGCTTTAGACGAAACGGCTCTACCCACTCTGAAAGATTTTAAGACCTTGATGAAAAGTCCATCCCCTACACCACCACCAGCACCACTACTATCATCTCCAGGGGTCACCAGAGACGCTACCCCACGAAGGTCTGAGGAAGAAGAGATACGAGAAGTTTTTCAAACAGCGTCAGCAGCTCCCATTTCTAGCAAGATTGCAGCATCCTTGTTGACCCCTTCCCCCACACCCCAACGAGAAGAAATGAAAGCTTGGGTTAAAAAAGATTATGTCCACTCCTCCTTCGACAGAAGTGAAAAAGAAAGAAGGGAAACCAGAAGTGAAAAAAGAAAAGAAGACCAAAGCCATTCCATTACCACCTCCGCCACTAGCTTCGACTTCTACTCCCGTAGCCCATCGGACGCGTTAATCCGTTTCCAAACCACCCTTTCGCCCCAGTCAAAGTAGCATCAGCGAAGAGTGGGTCACTTATTAACAAAAAAAAATAATGGAAAAGGTGTTAGCCAGCATTTACTACGATCCATCCCATCCTGCAGGTTACGGAGGAGTTCAAAAATTGTATCGTGCTGCCAAATTTCGACTGAAAAGTCTCCGTTTACCTCAAGTTCAACGATGGTTACAAGAACAAGCTGCCTACACTTTACACAAACCCATTCGACGCAAGTTTTCCAGAAGTCGCACCCAAGTGGAAGGCATGGACCATCAATGGCAGGCCGATTTAGCCGATGTCTCTCATTTGGCCAGCTACAATCGCGGCTACAAATATTTGTTTTGTGTCATCGACGTCTTTTCCAAATTTGCTTTGGTCGTGCCATTGACTTCCAAAACGAGCAATGAGTTAGTGCGAGCCCTGCAACTGGTGTTGAAACAAAGTGGTTGTCACCCCCTTCGATGGTAAACGGACAAAAGGTACCAAATATCTGAACCAAGCTTTCCAAAAAGAATTAAAGAAACGTGACATTCATTTTTTTTTACCACTGAGAATCCTGAAACCAAAGCCAGCATCGTGGAATGTTTTCAACGCACTTTGAAAGAACGCATGTGGAAATATTGTAAGCATCACCACACTCTGAAGTACATCGACATCATACCGCTCCTGGTGCAAGCGTACAACCAATCTTACCATCGAAGCATTGGACGTGCCCCGGAGGAGGTGACTCCCGACAACGAAGTGCTGGTTTCTGATCGCCTGTTTGGTACGTCCCCGACGGGGGCTGTCCCCAAGAAAAGTAGAGTGTTGGCCGTAGGAGATTTGGGTGCACATTGGCAAAACCAATCGCACTTTCGACAAAGGTTTCTTACCTAACTGGACCACCGAATTGTTTCGTGTCACTGGACGAGTGCATGGCCGTCATCCTGCCGTCTATAAATTGGAAGACATGAACGGAAAAGTGTTAAAAGGAACGTTTTACTTACCCGAGTTATAGCGTGCTACCAAAAAAGAAGACGACGTGTACGACATTGAAAGCATTCTCGAACGCAGAACCTTTAAAGTAAGCAAACGACGTGTCAAAGCAGTTAAAGTACGTTGGAAAGGATATCCACCCAGTTTTGATTCTTGGATCGACACTTCGCAAGTCATCGACTATAAAACGAAGTGACCATCATGCCCTTTCAGACAGCTTCAGCTACTGCTACCACTTCAGCGACCACTCCTTCACCCAGTTCTTCTCTGCAAGATTTACAGAAACAACCCTTGTGGATGTGGTGTGGTGAATGTGTGCCTAAAACGCAAATCATCTTTTGCTGTCAAATCTTTGTGGTGTATTGTGTTATCGGTGCAGCCATTGCCAATCTGAGTTTGCAACAAGGAGACAAACAATTGTGGACCATTTTATTAAGCAGTTGCATCGGTTACCTGCTTCCCAATCCCTCCCTGAAATTCACCTCGAATGGGAACAAAGGGAACCTTGTGTCCAGTGCCAGTGCCAGTCACCACTCCAACAACATTAACCCCATTTTGGGCGGAGACACTCCTCTGACTTCCAGTAACCTCTCGGACAGCCACAGAACTCTGGAATTATGAGTCACCCGAACCAATTTTACTTAACCTTACCCAGTAACAGTTCCATGAACGTGCTTCCCAATAACACTTTGTGCTGTTACACGGTCAAATTACCTCAGGCCATCCAATTAGATCGCGAAGCCTATTGGGAAGTGGCTTTAGTGGAAATCATTCACCCGACCCAAGTCCTCAATGTCCTTCCCAATCAAAATATTTTTTCAGTGGAAGTTCATGACGAGCAAATGCAAAAGTACTTGAATAATTTAAAATATAACAATAAAACCTATAATGAACAAACTCAAAAGTGGACCTACCATTCGATCATTCTCCCAGGCTATTATTTTAGTGGTCAACATTTAGTGACCACCATAGCCTCCAGATTTAATGTCGTGTTTCGTAAAGCTTTGGAAAGTGTCAGAAAAAGTGTCACCATGGAGTACCACAAAGTAGCTCGTCGCTTCCTGATGAAATTTGACGGGGTTAAAATCATGTCTATTTTATTTTGTCCTGAATTGTTTGACATCTTGGGCGGGAACATCGACATGAGGATGGCAGTGATGAAGAAAAACGAATTACCAGTCATTTCCGACAACGATTCTTTTACCAAGTTATTTCGTTTCCCAGTAGAAATGAATTAAGACAGAATTTGATCTTTGTGCACTCCGATGTGGTGAAGTACAATGTGGTGGGACACACCTCCGTACCTTTACTGCGTGTCATTCCTTTCAAAGTGGATTCTGCCACGGTCGCTGACGAGGAAGGTGGAAACACTTATCACGTCCACCGCGAATTTGTCCATCCTCACTATTTGCCTGTCAGCAAGTCGTATTTGGACACGGTCAACATTGCTATAAAAGCAGATCTGGGACAAAATATTCCATTCACCAAAGGAAAAGTCACGGTGAAACTCCATTTTCGAAAACGGTTCTCTCACGACTCTTAAGTCATGTATCCAGTGTACCGAGGCGTTGCTCGACAGCGAGGGCATGGTTTAGGAGATATGTCAAAATCGGCCATTCGTTCGGTGGCTCCCGTCTTGAAACCGATGGTGACACGAGGATTGCACGCCTTAAAAGATGCGGCACTGACGCAATGCAAAGAATTTCTCCAAAATGTCATCGACAAACAAAACCCTAAAGAAGCCTTCTTGAGAGCACTCAAAAATGTCTTGCTGAAAACGGGCAAATACCTTTTGGGTCGACGAGAAACTCCTATAAATGCCCTGAGCGCTAGTGAGTCAGGCATTCCTACTTCCCTGACGACACAGCAAGGACAAGGCAGAAAAAGACGAAGAAGAAAACACCCTTTTACAAGACTTCACACTTCTAAAGCTAGAAAGACAAAGAAAAGAAGAACTGCTCGAGACTTAGACGTTTTCAATTATTAAAGTATTGAGAAACAGAAAAATGATGCACCGAGAGTCTTGTGCCTGTTCCAAGTCGAAACTAGATCTGTTTGCCATGCCACCCACCATGATGACGATGCAAGAATCCCAGTGGGTCGAATTTCATCCCGTCTCTTCTTTAACGGATTCAGCTCCCATCGAGTTTGATATCAAAGGTCAGCCCGAAGATTACATCGATCTGAATAGCAGTTACCTGTACTTGAAAGTCAAAGTGATCAAAACGGACAACACCAATCCCGCAGACACTGCTAGAATAGCTCATGTCAAAAATTTTGTGCATTCCTTGTTCAGTGAAGTGGACTTGTACTTGAATAACAAACTGGTCAGCAGCAGCATGGGTACTTACCCTTATCGAGCGTACCTGGAAAATCTCTTGACGTACGGAAAAGAAGCCAAGAATACTCATCTGGATGCTTGCGTGGTATGGAAACCTGACACAGCGGGTGAGAACACGTTTAACGACACAGCCCTGAGAGCAGATGAGGATCCTCACAATGTGGGATTTAATGACCGCCGTAAGAAAATTCTGCAAGGACGTAGTTCAGAACTGTTGGATCGTTTGCATTTGACATGTGGTTACAAGAAAAGTATTTGCTGAACGGAGTGGATATCCGCCTGAGACTGAATCGTAGCACTGCTGCTTTCCATTTGATGGCCAATGCCAACGAATACAAAACTATCATTCAAGAAGCCAGGCTCTACGTGCGTCGTGTTGAAGTGTTACCTAAAGTGGGAAACGACATCAGTCACACTTTGAGCAGAACGACCGCCAAGTATCCGATCCGTCGTGTGGAAGTGAAAACGTTCACTATTCCTGCTGGACAGCAATCTATGATCGAAGATCATCTCCTTCAAGGTCAGTTACCCAAACGTTTGATCATTGGCATCGTCAAGAATTCAGCCTTCAATGGACTTCACAACGAAAACCCTTTCCAGTTTCAACATCACAACGTAGCCAAAATCGAAGTCAGTCGCGATGGCAAGACATTGTGTACCCAACCCTTTGAGCCTAACTTTGGTGACAGGAATTATTTGAGATCGTACTTGTCCCTGTACGAAGCCATCGGACAGTTAGGGACCAACACCAGTCACGGTATTTCGTACGACGATTATGCAGGAGGCTATGCTTTGTGGGCTTTTGATTTCACTCCAGACCAAGTCAGCAACGAGGGATATTTCCACCCTATAAAAGCCGGTCAGATTCGTGTGGAACTTCAGTTTGCGAATTCAATACCCCCAGATAACACAGTGAAGTCATCCTGTATGCCGAATTTGACAATACGATAGAAATCAACAGTTTGAGAGACGTCATTCTAGACTATTAGAAGCCATGGAAGACTGTTATCCCTCTTTACCTTTTGGAGAAACCTTGGACATGGAATGTGAGGAGACCATGAAAGAAGAATCCCAAGCCAAAGACGAAGAAGCCGTAATGATGAAGTCCCGATGGCCAGAACAAGAAGCACATTTAGTCTCCTGTTTTGCTACAGTCCTGGGAGATAAAATTAAGGAATTGATCAAGAAAGATTGCTATGGATGTCACAACGATCATCCCAGTGAAATTTAACACGATAAATGCCTGATGCTGAGTCAAGAAGAAAAATTGGACAAGTGTCTGGAAAAAGCTTGGAGTCTCATCTCGGAAGAATTCGTGTTTATTCAGTGGTATAAAGGCTTGCGTAAATATTCTTGTCCTCCATTAACGCCTCTGGAGATCCGTCGCATTGAAACTCTCTTGGACAAGGGTACGAAGTCGGAGCTAATACCCATTTACTTGTCAGACATTTTCCAAGAGAAAGCCAGGATCGAATTGTTCAATTATTATCAGCTGTGAAGAAAAAACACGCAAAAAATGGATACCTGGGAACTTTATTACCTTTTGAACCAGAGTTCGTACACTGCTTCTTGGAATCCTGTCGTATGTGCTAAAGATGAACTCCCTCATCGCAAACCTCAAGACCATCAAGCTTATGTCATCAACACGGACGACAGTCATCTCCCAGGAACTCACTGGGTAGCCGTCTACTTTCCTCAAGAAGGATGTGTGGAATATTTCGATTCGTATGGATTGCCGCCTTTGGAAGACGATATCATTAACTTTATGAGAAGAAATGCTCAGACCGAACGATTCAATAATGTGAAATTACAAGGCACAGATTCATTGGTGTGTGGACAATATTGTGTGTATTTTCTGCACCATCGCAGTCTGGGATATTCTTTAGAACATTTAGTGATTTATTTTGATCGTCATTCTTCTAGAAACGATGAGAAAGTATATCGATGGTTTTGTGACCGTTATGCTTATCTTTTGTCTTTAGCTAGGAAACGTAGTGTACATCAATGGCCCAATGACTTCCAACAGTGGAAATCACAATTTCATTCACAACGTTGTCAGCCATGTCTAAAATAAATAGTTAGTTAAAAAAATGTTTGTTATTTATATTGAATGGTTAATGTTAAAATTTTAATGTAACTTGTTAGTGATAAGTTATTGGAATAAAAAATGTTGTGTTTTGAAAAAAATGCCTTTGTCGTTTTTTTTGCTATGGGTATCATGATTCATGCTCTTTGACTTCTTTCTATCCCTCACATGACACTAATTTAGCGTTCCGACTCGAAAACCGTGTAGGGATGTTTTCCTTCGCGTCCGCGCTTTGACCATAAAAACGGGGCAGTCTCCAGTCTGACCATCCATTGTCGACTCGTGCGAAGATGTGCTCAAGATTAGCCAAGTTGAATGAAGCCTACGTGAATCTGCATCGTGTCAGACAAAGTCTGATACCGAAGCCTGAAGAGATAGAGAATGTTAGAATGTTAAAAGTCACTGATGACCTGAGAGAAGAGCTCTTCAAAGAAGAAATTAACAGGGAGAAAGAAAAATGGACAGAAAGGTACAGACTTCAGAAACAGCAGAGAGAGAGAGAAAGAGAGAGAGCAGCAACAACAGCAGCAGCAGCAGCAGGAACCTGACAGAGGATTTGTCGACTGTCGTGTCGACATGAAAGAGTTCTCCTTCTCTTTCCGAAGAAGCAGACCTTATCCTGTGAGAAAGCCTGTCGTCAGAGGAGGCCGCAATCTTAGATCCTAAAAAGATTGCCATAGTTCCTCGTTCACACACAAAAAAACAGCCCTTTTCAGGGCTACCCCATACTCTCGAAAAGAAATAACAATCCATTGCCTATGATATGCTAGAAAAAATTAGAAGTGCGTCTATAAGCACATGAATTTTTTATCTTGGCTAGAAAGTGAGTGTATAAGCATTTTCTTTAAGTGGTTGGTCAAAAAAATGTAAAATAGTGATGGGTAGTAAAAAAAGTGAGTGGGTTTTTTTTAGGTCCGCGCGTTTTTTGGTAATGATCTAGGTAATATAAGTTTTGGTCATTCACATCTAGACCACTGAGGGGAGAAGACCTAATTTGACACCGGACCAATACGTTATACCTATCTCGGCACGCACTAAGTCCTGATAGATGGTTTGTTCTTCGACTTTTAGATTGCAAATCCTTTGACCGCCAAATCCACACAGCTTACATATCCAGCCACAGAGAGAAAAAGACCATTAAAATCGGACCTAACCTGACCGACTAGCAACCATTAGCCGCCATCTTGACCAGAGCAGACAAATAAAATCCAGCCAAGCAGCCCGCCACGCAGCCATTTTGGATCATACCACCTCGTATAATACTAAGTACTTTAGTACAAGGTAGGAAAATTACTAAGCCTGCGGACAATCAAAACTCTTGCTGTTTACATCTCACTATAATATATTTTACCTTACTTATACTAAATTCCGTATCTACTCATTTTGCCGCCTATTCTCTTAAACAGTCTCTAGGAACCATACTAGAACCGACTGGATTGAATCCACACTTGATAAAAGCACCAAATATCATTGTGTGATTTTCAATCATAGAGAATAAATACGACAAATTACACAACTAATCACTACCTTTTTCTCATAATAACAACTCTAGCTGTTAGCACTGTTCCCGAAAACAGGCACTAGGAAACACACTAGTACCATGCCTGGTCAGAATCCTCACAAGTTACAAGCACAAGCTAACCGCTGTGAGATTTTCCGATTCACGGAACGTAACAGAATCTCCTCTCTCCTTGTTTCTTCCTAACCACAACCGCTAGTAACAACAATAACTAGCCTAAACCTTATTCAAAACCAAAGTAGGAATGTCTCAATCAATCACAAACAAACTTAACTTTAACACTAGAAAACAAATTCTGAGAAACAATAGGCTTCAAAAGGAAATGAAATCACATAAACCCCCCACCCCTATGACACCAAACCCGCAAATAATCATGGGGAAATTGGATCTCAGTGCAAATTCCAAGCACCTTGAACTTTGCGAGAAGAAACTCATCTACTCATCCACTCCTGAAAGGAATGATTTAACAACACCGCATCTAACCACCCCTGAGAGAAATGAACTAATTCAAATATCAGCAGCCGACTTAAGTATCAACAACTGTAAGTTTCAAAAACTTACTAGATCCATCGGCAAACAATGAACTGGACGATACACTACCTATAGAAACACCAATATCGCCACTCCAAAAACAAGACCAGCCACCCACCCCCAAATACATGGCCATTGCACAATCCCCGGAAGAAAAAAACTATAGCCATGATAATAGGAAACCCACCGAAAATAGGGCCAGACTCATGTAACAAAGGAAAAGCTACACCCAAAATGGCGCCCAAGGGGACGATAACTCCACTCCCACCCATTCATATCAGTAACAACAAACCGAAATATCATCACAGTCAGACCCCTGGACCATCAAAACCCTTAACTGAAGAACAATTACTCAGCAGCCAAAACAAAACACATGCTTACCCAACCACCCCAACCACTAAATCAAAACCTAACGTGTGGGATGGCAAAGGTGAAGGGAAGGGACCCATGTTTACCAAGAACAAACCTGCCCCCACCCCCAAATAATTCAAACTCACCCACCCCCAAAGAACCAAAGAAACAGGCCAAATTTTCATACCACCCCATAGAACACACATTTTATATCAGTAGCAACTCCAATAAACTGATAAACTTAACTGTTAACAGTCTCACACAGGCCCTCCTTAGGGTTCATGAAGGACAATTCAAAATAATTAGGCCAAACACAAGATACAGAATAGTACACTGCAGCACTCGCAGTCAAATGGCCAAATTCTTAGAAATTGAAATTATTAACAACATTAGGGTTAAAGTCAAAAGACACAAACAAATAGGGACAAAGAACATAATAACCAAAACACACAATAGCAACCAGACCCTCATAGCAATAAACAATAACACACGAACAAATGACTTAGCCACACACCCCCCCCGCACGAACAACCCCACATTTAAAGCAGTTCTAAAACTCACAGGACAAAATAAAGAGATAAACAATGAAACCCTCACTGCCAAACTCAAAGACAGTGGTACCCCCATAAATAGGGCGTATAAACTAAAAATCATTTAGGACAGGAAACCAATACAGCGATACTAGAATCAAATTTTCCACTCTCAACCATGATAAGACTAGGTCACTCTGGGGCACGCCACTGCCTTGAGACCTACATAAACAAACCCAGGTTCTGCAGCAACTGCCAACACTGGGGACATTTCACTAACATATGTAGATATACCCAACTATGCTACAAATGCGGTGGAAACTACAAAGGCGTATGTCGTAGAGCCACACCGAAATGTACCAACTGCAGGGGCCCCCACCTACCTAAATCCCACGAATGCCCCAACACTATCAAGGAATATCAAACCATATATATCATGAACAACAAGCAAATCCCGTATCATACGGCGAAAAAACTAACCCCCAGTAATAAAAATCACAACCATATCATGACCCCAAACAAACCAGCAACTGAAGCAACCACAGCCCAAACACCCAACCAACCAAGGTCAAACAAGGTCAACCAAGATCAAACAAGATTAAATAAATAAGATACATTCTTAATCAAATCCCACAAAGACTCACAACTCCACCCCGAAGAATCAGATAACACTAACACCAAAAACAAATCACTGTCAATCCCGACAATAGAAAAGTTACTCATAGAGATCAAAGCCGAACTTATCAACAACCACCACTCCATCGTGGATAAAATAACACAGATAATAAGCAAAATCGAATCAAATTTAAAGTTATCATCATAACCCTAAAAAAAAACAATCAATAAATGACCACCCCAATAATGGATTATACAATAAACCGGAGCATTATAATATGGCAATGGAATGCTAGAGGGCTAATAAGTAATATCAGTGAACTCAAAGCCAAATTACAAAACTTAGAATACAAACCAGATATTATATGCATTCAAGAAACAAAAATAACAAGTAAAACCAAACAAATACCCATACTCCCAGGATACGCCCCAGGTCACTTCAAAAATCGAACCACGGTACAAGGAGGTTGGGGTTTAGCCATCTATATAACAGATAACATCCCGAATGTAACAACAATAACCATAACACCAACCCCAGGTAGCAACGAAGCATTCGAAATTCAGTCCTTCATAATTCATACAGGCAAGGGTCAAATACATATATTCAACATTTATGACCCAGGGGGAACATCAGGCACAGCCAACTTAATTACTTACAAACAAAAAAATGTTCACAAACGAGTAGATCAGATCATCATCTGTGGAGATTTCAATGCCCATAACGAGCTGGGGGGGGGGGGGCGGTGTGACGGACAAAAGAGGCAAATTGTTTGAAGAATGGACCGCAGAATCTAACTTAACCATTTTCAATGACGGTACAAAAACACGCCTCAACCCAGAAAACGGTCTCATGTCCGCCATCGACCTCACCATTTGCTCGCCATCAATAATCCAGGTGGCGGACTGGAGAGTGGATCAAACTGACCCCTTGGGCAGTGACCACTTTCCAGTAATAGTCACCCTGCAGATGACGGTCCAATACAACTCGCTAAAAGGAACCCCTAGATGGATATATTCAAAAGCAGATTGGACCACATTTAATGAAACACTAAGCAAAGTAGACACCAAAAACCTAGAAAATGATAATATTAATAAATATTACGAAAACCTGATTGATACCATAATAAAGGCAGCCACCAACAACATACCCAAAACTAGTGGTAACCCAAATAAACAAGCAGTCCCATGGTGGAATGATGAATGCAAACAAGCCATCACTGATAAGAAAAAAGCCTTCAATAAATTCAAACGCACTAAAAACTCTATTGATTTCACTTTATATAAACAAAAGGAGAAAAACCTTAAAAACATAATTAAACAGGCAAAGGAATCAACTTGGCATAATTACTGCACGAATATCAATATCACAACTAGTAAAAAACAAGTCTGGGATACGATTAGATCAATTAGAGGGAAAACAACTAACACTACCCCAAAAATAGCTGGAGCCATTACTAATAAAGAAAAAGCTGACCGACTAGCTCGGCATTTCTCAGATATGAGAAGCAACACCAACCACATTCCAGCATTTCAATTACATAGGGACAAAGTAGAAAGAACCCATAGTAATCTCTTTAAAGACCTCGGTCCCAAAGTCTCGAACCTAAATAAAGACATTACAACGTACGAATGGGACCTAGCATTGAAAACCAAAAACGAAACTAGCCCAGGGGAAGATCAAATAGGATACACAATATACAAAAATATCCCAAATAGCATTAAACAAACAATTATTAAATTACTAAACCAAATATGGACCTCCGGCAAAATACCCGATAAATGGAAACACGCAATAGTAATTCCAATACCCAAGCAAGGAAAAGACCCTAACGATATTAGCTCCTACAGACCCATTTCCCTTACAAACAACATTTGTAAGATCATGGAAACCATAGTCACCAACCGACTCAAACGCCACCTATAGAGCAATAATTTAATCTCCGATAATCAATGCGGATTTAGAAACAAAAGATCCACCACGGATCAACTAATACGATTGGAAACCGCAATCAAATTAGCGTTCAACTCCAAAAGCAAAGCTGATAGGAATTTACTTGTAGCATTTATTGACCTCGAAAAGGCATTCGACCTTGTATGGACCAAAGGCTTAGTAGCCAAACTCAACCACTCATTGAAAACTTCCTCGCTGACCGTAAAATATCAACCAGAGTCGGCGACACCTACCCTGAACCACACACACTTGAAAACGGTACACCACAAGGGAGCGTACTCAGCCCAACACTTTTCAACATCATGATTAATGACTTGGACACCAACTTAACATCAAAACTAATTGAACTCTCACAATTTGCTGATGATAGTGGATTATGGAGATCAGGAAACCCCTCCAACCACAAAGTAATCAGCGATATTCAAACAAGTTTAAATCAAATAGGGAAATGGGCTGATAAATGGGGTTTCAAATTATCCCATGAAAAAACCATAGCAGTATTATTCACCACCAAACGTAAATTACAAAATCAGTTTCCAAAACTCACCATCCAAAATCAAGAAATTAAATTCGTAAAAGTAGCACGATTTTTAGGAATGCATTATGACTCCAAGCTAAACTGGGGACACCACATAAACGAACTAGTCAAAAGGAGCAATAAAGACCTTAACCTCCTTACAACCCTTAAAGGAACCACCTGGGGATCCAATCAAAAACCCTTAATAGCATTATATAAATCGTTAATTAGATCTAAACTAGATTTACGGATGCCAAATTTACAACTCGGCACCCCAAAATAACCTCAAGAAACTAGATAGCATACAAAGAAAGGCGCTAATTATTTGCACTGGAGCACTATCATCCACATCACTAGTGGAGCTTCAAATCTTAACTGGAGAACTGCCGCTCCACCTTAGAAGACAAGGACTCACCCTCAGATATGCAGCCAGGCTAACAACACACCCCGACACACACCCCACCCGGCTAACTATAAATAAATGCAACATACCTTTTAGAACTAAGTTATCACAAAACATACCAGCAGGGAAATTACTCCATCAATTAGTTGAACAACTTCCTATAGACAACCTCCAAGCAGAAATTGCAAATCACTATGACAAAGAACCATGGATAAATATCAACCCCTCAGTTAACACTGATGGATCCAAAATAACAGAACCACCCAGAACAGCAGCAGCTTACGTAATCCCCGAACTTAACATTAAAGTAGGACGAAGACTACCTAACCTCTGCTCCATATACACAGCTGAATTCTGGGCCATACTTGACGCACTCAAATGGATCAAAGAGAACAAAATACCCCAAGCGGTAATAATAAGTGACTCGCTAAGCGTCATAAACTCAATACTTAATAACAACACCAAATCAAGAGAAAACTATCTTACGCAAACCAATTTATTGTTAAAAATACTGAACAATAATAACTTACAAGTAGAATTTATGTGGATACCATCCCATATTAACATACCAGGTAACGATATGGCAGACATAACAGCTAAACAAATACTAACGAAACCACTCACATCAACCTAGATTATAGCATATGCGAACTCAATAGCATATCTAAAACCCTCACTGACAATAAATGGCAGGAATTATGGAACACAAGCACTCAAGGCAGGAAACCACCCAAAACAAAAGGCAATGAACAAAAATTCATAAATAGAATACTCACGGGCAAAACCAAGCTGGCTAACAGCTTCGGACAGTACATAGGACCACAACCACATAACCCTAACTGCTACCACTGCAGGGTCCCAGAAGACCTAGAGCATATTTTTAACAACTGCCACACACTTGAAAAAGAAAGGGCTAAGTTTAAAGTTAAACAGCATAATATTGGATCCCCTGCAACATACCCAGAATTCTTGATGAACACAAACCCCAATATTAATCTAACTTTCGAAAATATCATAAATTTTATACACGAATCCAATCTAATAAAAAAAATCTAAGAAAGTAAATCAAAGACCAGTCAAAAATATTACAAATCACTGTTTGGGAATTATGACGGCCGGCTCGGTCTCGTCGGTTCACAGACTGACACAGCTGTTCGTAACCCGAATAATAAAATCCAGTTAAGGACGAATATTACAAAATCACTGTTTGGGAATTATGACGGCCTGCTAGGTCTCGTGGGTTCACAAACTGACACAGCCGTTCATAGCCCGAATAACAAAAACCAATCAAGGCCACAAAAAATTAAAATAGGAAAATAGGAATTAATTAAAACAGGACTCTATAATAACATACAAACAACCATAAAACAAGTTTTCACTCCAAACCAATAAGATGAGGAATCAAAATAAATAAGGATTTAAGACCAAAAAAAAGAGAAAAAATTAAGAGAAAAAAATAAATGTTTTTTATATAAAAAAAAAACAAAAAAATATTTTTTATTTTTTATCTATACTGCCTTCATGATCTACTCTTAACCGTCTCCTTGTCTCTTAAACAACATCTGGCATGAAAATTAACACCTCTACGAACTCACTCACGGAGCGAAATCAGACCCAGTTACCACGTGACTCCAGTATTGCAACTCAACAAGAGAACAAACTACAACAGTCTACCTCTCACACAACTACAACACAAAGGGCCGGGATTGAGAATAAGACTGTCCATACCAATACGGACCAATATCCGTTAGTAACTCAACAACAATTGGCTGAAATTTTAAATCAAGATTCACAAACTATTTCTACTAACATACTCAGCCAAATCCAGGCAATGTTTGCAGACGACCCCGAAGAATTTGAAACTTCCATGCTGGCAACGGCCCTGGAAGTATCATCATCCAGCGGCGATGAAGCTGAGGAACCTGCACCACCTAAACAGAGTGGAAAAAAGGAAGGCACTATCTACCGGAATATGGGACTGGGAAAGGCAATTGATGATATCAAAAAAGCGGGCCACTTCGTCAATGCAATCCAATACATTAATTGGCGCTCTCTTGGTACACAGAAACCACGACCGGCACAATGGCATTATGGAGTCAGAATTTTGAGCCAATTCTATTATGAAGCTTACTCTAAGTTCTCCTTGCGCCAGCTGACCGAGGCGGCTAAATACATCGCTAAACTTCATGGTTATGCCTTTCCTGGGGAACCTAACGAAGAAAGTAAAACAGCCCAGCTATGCAGGAAAGCAGAGGACAGACGGGGAACGTTTGCCTAAAAACAAAAAGCCCTTCTTAGGGCTACTAAAATTGCCTGTAAATATCTAATAGGGATCCATTTTGGCTTGGTATCCCTCCTAGATCAACTAATCTTACATCTGAATTGATCTGTTTTGGTACCGCCGTTTAAATTCTCACACTTCCTAATTTACCATGCGTTACTTAACTGCTATAAGTCGTTTAGACTTGACCGATTGGTTTTTAATTTCAATAAGCATGTACACTATGTTCACTAAATTCAAACTTGTTCGGAAAATTTATTCAAAATTTATAACTCTTATGATTTTATTAATTGCAAAGGTGGCTAACACATTATTGGTATATTTTGTCTATTAGTAAAACTGGACATGATTTGGAATAAGTACGGGCTGGCGTTTTGGGGAGTACATGACATCCATGGCTGGCTTTCCGAGTACCTTTCCTCTTTTACCACGCTCGGACAACGTACACGTGGCAGTATGTGGAACGATTTCCACCTGCCACAAGACCAGGTGTCCTAATGTGACGTCATCGTTGTCGACGAATCGTAGGGGGCGTCACATACAGCTCGGGTGGACACCTGGGGCATTTCAATCCAACTTTCAGTCAGGTTGTTAAGGACTAGTTAGTCATACACCTGAGTAGCTAAATTAAAAAGTACTCTGTGAGTACATAAAAGCCTGGAGGATGAGGCTCCTTTTCCTTCCCCCAGGAGTAATTAAAAATCACGCATTGCGTTAATAAGCAAGTGGTACATGTTCAAAAGAACGAAAACCACTATAATCCAACTAACCAACCAACCAACCAACCAAGTTTTGGGTCTTATGGGGATGTTTTCCTTCACGTCCGTGCTTTTGATATAAATACAAAAACACTCGGCAGTCTGGCTACCCTTGTTGATTCGTTAACAACAAGAAATGAACACCAGACTAACAAAACTTATAGAACTTCAGATGCACCTGGAATATGCCAGGCGCATCCTGGACGAGATGGCCATGGAGACTGTAGAAGAGGCAGCAAGAATAGAGGAAGAGGAAGAAAAGAAGAAGAAGGAAGAAGAGGAGGAAAAGAAAAAAGGAATCATGTCTTACGTCATGATAAAACCTGTGTGTGAGGTTAAGCCAGAAGCAAGGACACCTCCTCAGAGACAAGCACCACAGCCACTACCAGTACTGCAGCCTCTACCAGCACCACAGCCAGTGCCAGTACAGCTGCTTGCACCGGAGGCAAGGATGCTACAACCAATAGCTGCACCAGAAATTAGACATCCAAGGGTGTGGAATAGGAGAAGAGAGAGGGGAGCCTACAAAATTCCAGAGACAGAAGATTGGGGTGCTGAAGCGAATCATCCTGCCTCTGCGCTCCCAGCCACAAGAGTAAACTGGGAGAACGATTGGAGGCTTAGATGTCGCTTTGGTGCCAGGCCAGGGAGATGTAGGCATTAGACAGGTGCCTCTGAAGTTAAAAAAAACAGCCCTTTTCAGGGCTAACCAAAACTCTAGAAAAGACAAACTACTCAATTTGCCAATGTGTGAATGATGAGTAGTGTGAATATAAACACTCACTCGTTTCCTGGTATGATTGTGTGTGTGTGTGTGTGTGTGTGTGTGTGTGTGTCTGTGTGTGTGTTTGTGTTCGTAAGCGCTAACGTACGTTTGTGTGGATAGTATATTATTCGGGTTTGTAAGCTCTAAAGTACGTATGTGTGAATAGTAGAGTGTGTGGTTATCAAACATTCCTTCTGTGTGGATGGTATGTTTGGGTTTTGTTTTTGTTTTTATTTTGTTTTTTTACTGCTTCCCGTGTGTGGATAGTATATTTTGGGTTTGATTTTACTGCTTTGAGTGTGTGGATAGTATATTATGGTTATGTTATTTGTCTAGTCATTACTGTGTGAATAGTAGATAATATGACAAAAGAAAAGTAGGGGATGTTTTCTTTCACGTCCGTGCTCTCCAGATAAAAACTCACAACGTGCGTCGTTCGCGCCATTCTACGGAATAACCGAGACAAGATGGCGCGAGTGTCTGTTTTATTCAATCAATTGAGAGATATCTATTTCTGGATGATGGATGGAGAATATGTTATAGAAAGGATAGAAAAGGAATGGAGGTATGGAGATACCAAAGACTTGGTAACCAGTCAAGTCACACGTCTAAAGGTAGCCAGGAATCTAATAGAAGGGATGATAGAAGAAGAAGTTAATAAGTTGAGAGGATTAATTGTCAAGCCTTTTGTCAGAGTGGGAAGTTTGAACGAAGCACTGGATCATGTCATCCAAGCTCGGTACTTCCTAGAACATATAGCATATTGGACGGAGTTGTCTTATATGAAGAGGGGCCTGGACAGGTTGAAAAAAGGAGAAGAAATAATGAGACAGGTGATGACCCAAGAGGTGAATAACATCAAAGAAAAATGGAGTCAAGAAAGACAGGATAAGGAAAAAATAAAGAAGAAAGAGGCCTTTGACAAACTCAATCAGAATTGGATCAAGCTACAGGAGAAGTTCAGGTCTATGGGTCATCTTGACTGGTTACCAGAAAATGAAAAGAGGAAGAAGAAAGGAATTTTGGGAAAGGTCTGGGGATGGATGAAGAAATGGAGAAAGTAGAAGAAGAAGAAGCAGAAGAAGAACCCAAAGGCCCTTTTCAGGGCCCCTCCTATATCTCGAAAAGAAATTGACTTTCTTGCCTAATTTCTTTAAAAAAATTATCTGTTGTCCCTTGTCTGTGTTATATCCATCTCCCATGTTCATTTTCCCTTGACGCTATACAGGCCCATCCATGTTAAAATTTCCCATGTTAAATTCCCCTTGTCGCTATAAATGTTTTCGCTATAATTGCTATAGGGGGTCTGTAATGTTAATTCCCCTTGTCCCCATATAGGCCCATCCAAGTTAAAATTCCCCATGTTAAATTCCCCTTGTCGCTATACAGGCCCATCTATGTTAATATTCCCCATGTTAAATTCCCATTGTCGCTATACAGGCCGATCCATGTTAAAATTCCCCATGTTAAATTCCCATTGTCGCTATATTCCATATACCCTATTTTAACATTAAAGTCCCATTGTCGCCTAATCGCCCCACTATACTATTTATACATAAATTATGACTTAATGAAATATCTTTTCTCATTTTTTAATGTTGCTGATGTTGTTGCTGATGTTGTTGCTGATGTTGTAGCTGTTACTTTTGCATTAATAATACGATTCATAACAACTTTTCATGAATGCATATAAAATGAACATAAATAATAAGGTAAGTAATAATAGAAAAATGTCTCTGCTATGTCAAATAACTCTTCCTTTCGTTGGATGTATAGTCTGTCCGATTTTATTTGTTTCTTTCTATTTGCCACTATTTCCTTCTATATGTATGTATGTATGTATGTATGTATGTAAGACTTATGACAACCCACATATCCTTTTTAATCACTACTCATTCATTTCTGACATTCATTCAATTGGTCTGATTATATCTTGATATTTTCATATGTGAGATATATCGACCCCTTGTGGTGATCATTATAGATTTACCAGTCATTAGCTATAGTTCGATAGTGATTTTGAAAATATGTAGGAAATTAACAAATTCGAAGCATATTGCACGTGATGTGAAGTAATAATAATAACATATGTAGTGTATGTTTTAAGAAGTTAAGGAGTACATGTATGAAACTGTGTTAAGTTGATGTTGATGTTGATGTGGGGTTTAACGCCATTTTTCAGCACACAATAGGCTATACATGGCGGCCAGTATTAATGGTGGAGGCAAAACCCGGGAAAACATCGGGAAGAACCACCGACCCACGAAAAGCTACTGGGAAGCTTTCTCACATACCCACATTGGCCGAATCCTAGACTCGAACCCACGCAGACAGAGGTGAGATGGCAGTGATCCGTAACGGAGAGCGCTTTAGACCACTCGGCCACTCGGGGCCCCCTGTGTTAAGTAATTGTGTGTGTGTGTATGTGTGTGTTAAGGAGTACGTGTATGAAACTGTGTGTTAAGAGTATGTATGCTCAACTGTGCAGGTGTTATGGAGTAGGTTTGTGAAACTGTGTCAAGGAGTACATGTGTGAAACTGTGTGTTAAGGAGTACGTGTGTGTTACTGTGTTTCAAGGAGTACGTGTGTGAAACTATGTGTTAAGGTGTATTGTGTGAAACTGTGTGTCAAGGAGTATGTGCGTGAAACAGAATGACAGTTACACTCTGAAATGAAGGGTATATTTCGAATACACTTCTGCTGACACTGATAAGGAAAAAATATTTTATTACAAACTAAGATCTGTCAAATTTGACTGAAGTGAAGCAAAATATATTGTTCTAAAGAAGATACACCAAAACTAACTCAGACACCAGTCTTTGAGGATAAAATAACTTTTGAAATGGCACTAATGATGTAACCGTTACCGAGGTCTTGTGTAATTTCATTCGTCTTTTTCTGACACATTTACGTATTGCCTTTGACCAAGAGTAACAAAAGTAACAAAACATACGTATTTTAAATATGTCCCAAGACGAAACGTGAACAAAAACCAGTAACTCATATTGCTTATGGGTGGAACAAACATAAAAGAAAAAGTTCTGATTTAACCATGTTCTTAACATAGTTACATATCAATTTGCTCTTTTCTATGGAATGCTGGGAAACATTGTGAAAGCTGATAAATTATGACTGGCTTTTTAGACTTCATTAGCTCCACACCACTTAAATTTGAAAAGTTATCATATTTAAATACATATACCAAATTATAATTTTTCTGGAAAAGAACTTTTAAAATAAAAGATTTAACAACTGAAACGATTCTCTGTACTACGATTTTGTTACAAGGAATATAAACGCTAAAAATATTCTCAGCTTTTTTGCTCCGTTTTGAATTGCGAATATTATGCCATATATGAAGGGGGTGCCTGCGCAGCTTGATAAGTGGCAGGACCAGTTGGATATCCGGCTTTCGCATCGCCTTGTACGTAAACAGCATTTCCTGCTGGAGCCGGTGTCTGTACGGACTGGTAGCCAGCGTTCTGTATCACATACGGTTGGACATAACCCGGTTGTTGGACAGCTAAATAATAATAATAATAATAATAATAATATGAATATTGATTCTGACAAGAAAATATTCACATTTTTAGAGTTTCAAATAATCTGAACTTGATATTGCTTTGTCTAATTCTTAGAACAAGTGTTTCCTGAAAATACTCTCTCTCTCTCTCTCTCTCTCTCTCTCTCTCTCTCAAAAATGATATCATTCTATGTGCAGATGTCATTGGAGGGATCGGTACTGCGTGCCCATATTTTTTAGTTTAAGTTTTCAGTCTTACACCTTTGGTTAGTAAACATTATTTTTGTAGCTTACCTACAGTTGTCATTGTAGGATTGGGATTGGTTCGGAACACGGTACCGGCGAAACTCCTTCTGGTAGACTGGCAACATGCACAGCATAAGCAGCTAATGATTGTGATGATGATTCCGACAAAAATCAGGAAACCAATCACCCCACCAACAATAGGTCCAACATTGCTATCAGAGAATGTGAATTCATAAAATTATGATAATTGCCAGCCCTATACTTGGTCAAGTCAGAATCAATGGTTGTACGTGAATGTCTGGTCCAGTGCCATGGTCAGGTTAGTGTTACTCTTTGTACGTGAAGTCTGGTCTAGCAATATGGTTAGGGTAGAATTACTGTTTGTACGTGAAAGACTTGTCTAGCAATATGGTCAAGTCAGAATCAACGTTTATACGTGAAGGTTTGATCTAACAATACGGTCAGGTCATAAATCACTGACAGTAAAAATCTAGTCTAGTAATTACAATTTTAGAATTGTTTCACAATATATTTATTTCTACTATCAATAAATGAATTTCGAGTAATATCTTGTTAGCTGCTGCTACTGCTACTCCAGCTACAACTACTATTACTATAATCATTACTACCACTGCAAATACTTTAATATGACTAGTATTATTACCAATTAAACAATGGCCAGAATCGAGGTTAACACGAGAACTCATTACCATTGCAACTAATTGACAACTGATGTTAAACAGGTTAAGTTTGGGGATTCGTAAATAATAATAATAATAATAATAATAATAATTATTATTATTATTATTATTATTATTATTATTATTATTATTATTATTATTTTGATGATGATAATATGGACTTAGTACAGAGCCTAGTTGCTAGAAGCTCTAAGCGCTTTACAATATTAGATAGCACATAAAAACATATGCAATGACAAGATTACAAAAGCTAACACCATAACATTATAAATCACAAACATGTTGACAATAATTAAAGAAGTAAACATTATAAGGTCTTTAAGTCTGTTCTTGTAGTAGAAATAGGTGAGTTTTTATAGCACGCTTTAATGAGATCACAGTGTCGTTGTATCTGTACCCTTTTACGCAAAAGAAGCTTGGCACGTTAGCTTCATTTAAACAGTGGGAACAATGAGAATACGGTTGTCGGAAGAGTAGCGTAAGTTCCTCGATGGGCTCTACATACGGGTGAGGTCAGATTGGTATATTGGACTGAAGCCAATCAAAGAAATGTAGCATAGTGGATAGATTTTGTATTTGATTCTGGGTCTAAAGGGTAGCCAGTGACGGTTACATAGCATTGGGGAGGTGTGCTCAGTTCTTCGTACTCTAAGGATGATCCGAGCAGCCTTATTTTGAGCTATTAGAAGTTTCTCTAGTAGTAACTGAGACGAACCAGATATAAATGAATTACAATAATCCAGTCTAGAAGGTACTAAGGAACACACAAGTGTCAATGTGGCATCAACCGAAAGAAAATTGCGAATGGAGCTGGTGCGTCTTAGCTTCAAATATACAGCCTAGCATATGCTCATGACATGTTGGTGTAATGAGAGTAAGAATGACATCTAGGATTCGTACTTACTAAGCGAATTTAATGTTGGTATTGTTAATACTTATTGCTTGGAGTAAATAATGTGAATGAGAAAGTCTGCGTGGTGATCAGAACGGCTTCTGTTTTATCATAATTCAATTGCAGCTTGTTATATGTTTTTCATGACTCGAATCGGAAATACTCTTCTCTACGGGGCCTAGTGATTATAGTGTCCGCCTGGGATGCGGTAGATCACGGATTCGAATCCCGGCCCAGTTATACCAACGACATAAAAAATAGTACTAACAGTTTCCTCGCTTGGTACTCAACATTAAGATGTTAGTGTTAGGACTGGTCGGCCTGATATCAGGATAATGTGACTGTGTGGGACATGTTGCTACATGTCTGCGGAATAATTCCCCAGTGCTAGACATTACTGTAAACGTCCACACTGCAGACATCGTTGCGATATGACTGAGAAAAAAATGTGTTAAAGCTACGTGAAAATTTCAAATCACATACACACATCTCTACAACATAGATGGTAGCCTTCAACTTTTAGTTGGGCAGCTAGATTTGTATATTTGAGTGTCATCAGCGTACAGCTGGTGAGACACCGGATGTCGATCTGTGACAATAGAGAGCGGCTGAGTGTATAAAATAAAAAGAACGGGGCCGAGAACAGAGCCTTGTGGAACACCACAACATAGATAAACTGGGCTGGAATGTTTTCCATTTACGGACACAATTTGTGTCATGTTGACTAAATAGTACTTCAACCATAGTAAGGCCGTATCGTGAATACAAAACACATACCGGAGATGGCGAAGTATTATATCATGATGAATTGTGTCAATTCCCGCAGACAAGTCCAGGATTGTGAGGACTGTAACCTCTCCTCTCTCCCAATCAGTAAGAAGGTGGTTAACTACTATCAGAAGTACAGTTACAGTATTAGAGCGAGGCGATATGCAGACCGTTTATTGCTAAAACGACTATCGGAATTCAAATGAGATACAAAAATAAAACAACCTTTTAATAGACGAACCACCCTTACCGATATACTAACAAATCACAAATGATACAATACAACAACACTATCTGATTTACTCGTATCATACAAATTTACCATGACAATACCAGAATAAGAACGATTGAAGCACTGAAGCCATTGAAACTACTACATCATATATACCCCACAGTCACCATCAATACCACTACTACTACTACTACTACAACTACTAACAACAGCATCTGATACAGACGTCTGATTCCACTTCCACAGCTAGTTCCGTTGTAAGCAGTTGACGACTATCGCTGGTTATCTACTCACTGGATTATTTACCTACTCACTGAGTTATATACCTACTCACTAGGTTATCAACCTACTCACTGTGTTATCTACATACTCACAAAGCTATTTACCTACTTCTACCTCTATACTACCTCTTCTACCCTTTCCATGATATAACATTGTTAGGGACCAGCTTTGCACAGTGAATGTCAACATCAGCCTTTAACAGTGTTTGAACCTAACTCTATGGATTTGGTCAACACAATTATGATGAAAGGCGTTCCAGTCATGTGAATTCCATTCGATTCCGACATCACTGCTGATTGAGTGCTTAGATTCAATATTACTTTCGTTAACAATGTTATCAATCCTTCTCTCGCATCCGGCTAAATTCCCATCAGATTTCAAAACTATCGTTTTAAAACACATGTTAAAGAAACCGACACTTGATGATACAATTCAAAGAACTACCTCCCAGTTTCCAGCCACCTATTCATGTCAACAAACTGCGTGTGGTGGTGATACTGCGTATGGTATTGTGATAAAGCGAAAAGATAGACTGACTGACAGATGAAATTATTTAAATAACAGACAGACAACAATAGGGGCGGAATATTTATGAACTTACACACAGCAATATTGATTGTAGTAATTTCCACAACAGCCACTAGAACAGTACGTGTAATCCAGGTAGGAACTGCTGCTGTAGTAGTAGCACTTCTCACCTAAAGCACAACCTAACAAATAAAATACATTTCTATTAGTATTTACGAAAGATCGGTTCCAGAATTATTTCGGAAAGTTGCTGGAAGACCAACATACATAAATGAAATAAAGCAACCCATTGAAATGGTGTTTGTTTCCCAAATTTATTTCAGAAAATTACGGGACAAATGACTTTTTATTAACTGCATTAGTCACTGGTGAACGCTTTTAGCATGACTAAAGACAAAAACTATTATTATCTCTGCCGAAGTTGCTTGATCTTCATTACGACAATGTGTCTTTGTGTGAATTGAACTCGGAGTTTTGTTCTTTCCATGCAAGACTAGTGCGTGGTGATCATATACGTAGATGCTTCCGATTGGGTATGAACGAATACTTCCGGCTAACCCATCAGGGCACATTATACGAAATCCCACGTTTATTGTCAGTTTACTCTGGAGATTATTGATCAGTGAGTATCAATGACCTCAAACTTAGGTCAAGGTATGTGTTTTTGAACAAAACTTACTGAGCAGAAAGCATCGGTTTCTTATCTTACAAAGACTATGACTTCTGGTCTATAAATCTAACAAATTTAACTTTATTAATATCTTAAGTACAAGCCATCCTCAAAGTTTGGTTATAAAAAACTTGCTCCGGAATAAACGTTATTTTGCAAAACCATTCTCTCCATTGAGTGACAGTGATCATAACCGCTTACCTTTTGATCCCAAAAATCAATAAGTCTCTTGAAAACCTTAGGTGCAAGCCCTCCAAAGCCCTTAATATATGTGGTATACAATTATAGATATTATTTAAAAATAATTTTCTTCTGTTACGAATTCATGGTCATGCAGTCAGTAACAGAAAAGTCCGGAAAGCTCCAAGATTTGTAAAACGCAACAAATAATTTATTTCCGCAGAATTAAACATCTTTCAGTGTTGTAAATAAAATCCCAGAGTGTTTTGAAAGTATGAACACAAGTCAAAATGTATGAAGTTCCAGTTAAATTCCAGTGGTATTCAAAATAAATTCCAATACTGAATGTGTCGATGTTCCTGTAATCTCGAACATGCTAATACGCCAAAATCCTGAAATGTGGTGATGTGGTAACATTGTTTTGATGTATTTTAAATATATACTAAAAATGTGCTTGTCTGTATTCAATGTTATCTCAAATTAATGTTTTAGCCCAGGAATGTCATTGAGCATTTTGTAATTCCACTAAAAATGAACACAACAAAAACTACGACACTGCTGCAGATGTTAAGGCAAGAATTAACAATTTTTCATGTAAACAACATTATACAAAAATATAAGACAAACTAAGAGAACCAGGATGTAGTTTAGCTACTTCCCCTAAACATTAAACGTTGTCAACATGTTTAGGAATTTCCAATTGGAAAATGGATGTCCTATATTCAGATATAAGTTAATTAGAGAACATAAATGTTTTAAGAATGGATGTGATCTCTTTGGTGTTAATCTCTTATTTAGAGATAAACAAAGCCAATGTATCATTAGTTTAAATATGGCTACTGACATTAGTGATTTCCATTCTATGGTTTTTACTCACTTAAGAGACAATGTGAATTCTGCATGCAGAAAAATCAAAATCGTTTAGAAGTTTCATTGATTTTGATGTGAATGACTCTATAAATGATTTACTGTCATGTCGTCCAGTAATGACTTTGTCAACGCTGGCTTTATTAATTTTAAAATTATTATTAATATCGTAGAGAAAAACGCTCTAATAATACATGCATACCCACGAAAAAAATACATTCCCTATATGAACATAGAACTAATGAAAGCTATCGATGCAAAACAGATGTTTACAAAATACAATTATACAGATCATGCAAAGCTGGGGAAAACTATGGGATAAATTGGTATAAAAATTAAGTAATAAGTCTCAGTGAGCGTATCTTTTAGAAAGATGGGTCGGGGATACTAAATCTAGGAACGTATCGGCAACTATTACGTCATATTTTTCTAATAAATGTTTAGATGATCAAGAAACGATAATTCTTACTGAAGGTACAAGATTATAAACAACGACAGAACAATATGTAAAATCTTAAAAATATTTTATATAACTGTGGCATTAGACATTATAAAGGATGTTGATTTTCTCCCTTGCAACCACCAGAGTATCCCTTCTGTTAAAGACAATAGTAACATGGATGCAAATTTCGAATTTAAGAAAATAAACGTGAAGATGTGTAAAAGTATGAAAAAACGTTTAAATTTAAAAAGAAGCTTCTGGAGCGGGTCAAATTTATTTTAAGTCAAATTTATTTAAAGTCAAATTTATTTTAACCTGTTAAAAGCTAAGGCACTGATCCTTGTTGGCCATATTAAAGATCTAAAAAGTAAAATAACTATTGACTGTCTGCATTCTAACTATCATTTCCAAACTATTTGAGAAATCAATGGAGACCCAGTTACAATTAGGTTTTAATATCCCATTTCAACATTCTAGTGGCAGCTTTTCGTAAAGGTTATGGATTCTAGACCACTCTTTTATGTTTGCTCTAAGGCTGGATGAAGGCTAGTGATGGAAATAAATATGTAACTGTAGTTCTAATGGATTTATTTAAGGCTTTTGATGGTCTTATACAGGTAGAAGTTTACAGATCACTGTTTTGGTTATTTGGTTTTATTCTATTTAATTGCCTACATGTATCCTGGGTAGCTGATGGTGTTTTGGGACAGTCTTTTGTTGTTTTAGGGTAGTCATTGGGTCTTTCGTTTGGTGATAAATACCAATATGGGGAAAAAAACTCTCCTGATCTTACTCGATAATTATACAATGCAGTATTCTCCTGATCTCTGTCTTATTTAAGGTTTGATTCAGTATAATGGTATACATGTATCCTGGGTAGGTGAGAGTGTTTACGTACAGTCTTGAGCTAGCCCAATTACTTTCAGGGTGTCAGAAATATTAAACTAATTCATGAATAAGTTGTTGGAAATAATCAAATATAAAATTTGTTGGACAGATTTGGGGAGGCAAACTAGTGTGTTAAAAACATTGCCTAAACTTTTAGAACATTTCTGCTTTAATATTCTTCAGAGGAATAGACTCTATGGAAATCTTGAGGACGCATACATTATGGTCAACAAGTATTGGTTGCTTGACTCGGTATTAGGTAAAGAAACGACAGTCTACCATTTCCTGTTTGTATGATTTAGGAACAACAATTTGATTGCTCACTGACCATTCATCATCAGCAGGGACATCAGGTGTCTCCATTTTCTCATAATGACCCCATTTTTCACAAAGTGACAATTTGTGTGGCTTTAATTTCTAAAATCCAGGCTTGGGTGTCCTCTGAAGAATAGTATTTGGTGACCTGTAACTCATATTAAGATGACTTGCATGCTTATAAAGTAACTGTTACTTTCTGCTCAGATATCTTACAATTGCAGTCAGAAATTGGCTAGTGGTTTCAATTATTCTGTGAAGAAACTAACTTACTTATGAATATCTCTCTCTCTCTCTCTCTCTCTCTCTCTCTGCTGAGTGATTAAGCTATTTGAATTATGGAATTTACCTTATCCATTGTTCCACGGCAGATACATTAGGAATAAGAGGTCAAATTTAAAGTTTCATCTCAGGTTCATAAATATAAGTTTTGTGAAGGTGAAAGTATCAGAAATAACAAATTAGCAAATACAATATAATCATTTTTATGGTTTTTTGCTCATAGCAAGTTCAAACAGCTTGTTTTTATTGCCCAGAAAAAAAATTATGTGGTACACAAAAGGAAATTTGTATTGGCCAATCCAGAATTTACAGTTTTAATTCCTCAGAATTTGCAATGATGAGTGTATGTCCAATCCAAAAGCCAGATTGTGTGAAGAGCTTGTCTTCATTCATGTTTTATTCATGTGAAAGTGAAAAACAAAAGGGATTCGCAAATAAATCTGTAAAAACAATGTAACAAGACAATCCAGGTATTTGTTCCTTATAAATGCCTACCTGTATGACAATATTTGTTTCAGACTAATTCATCTAACAATATTGTTTTATGAATGCCGATTTAAATTAAACTTTTTTTCTCTTATATTTCCTATGAAAAGTTTAACATAGGACTGTATATTGTTTTTATTTATTTATTTTATTTATTTTGCTTGTATTATATTAACTTATATTTTAAACAGGATAACATAATGACAGAATCACAGACAAATGAAGATGTTTATATGAGGTGGTGGTGGTGGTGGACGCAACAACATTCTGAGGTTTGACTAACCTTAAAATCTTTACAAGTGTTTTAGAAAATTATGTGGTGGGTATCTTATTCTTCTAACAGAAAGCAATCACACCTGTAGAAGATACATGTAAAATTTTGTATTAATCTTTTTAACTACTACATTAATTACATATCCAAATTATCAAGTACTTTTACTGTAGCAGTAATAATACAAAAACAAATTGAGCTGGTTACTGGTAGCGGTAGCAACGTTATTTATATTCAATATATGATATTTTTATAATTGCTACCAAAGGAGTTTGATGTTTTATCAGTGAGGTACCATACAATCAGTCATCTTATCTATTCTATAAATATCGCTTCATATATGGATGACTACGGTATTAAATTATAAAAAAAATGTAGTTTCCCGTTTGATATCTGTCGAAATACAGCATCTCATAATTGTATGGAAGTGTTCTCCATGTTTACATATAGAATATATATTTTATACTCTTAGAATTTCTTTTCTTATATAATGAAATAAGTTCATATTTTGTAGCAAATATGCTTTTCAAGTGATTTGCCTCTTGTTGTTGTATTGGAATTGGGGATTTAAAATGAAATTGGAGATATGACATACTTGTCACAAACAACTAGTGACAATACTTGCTGGCTATTGTATACTCATCCATGCCATACATATATAAGAATTCTGTATAATTCGACTGTTTACCATATATATATATATATATATATATATATATATATATATATATATATATATATATAATTAAACTGCCACCGCAAACTGCAGATTAATAGTAAAATTTAATTACATGGGGTTGAGAGAATGAACAGAATCCTCATCACTGTAACGCACTCTCTCCTCTCTCTCTCTTTCTCTCGTGAATAAAGAAATGATAGTATGGCCTCGAGGTGCAATTATCTGCACTTTGCTCAAACCTTATTAGGTCTTTACTGCTATAAAAAGCAGAATTTGCACTGCAGTCTAAAATAATAAATATGCTCTAAACTGTTAACATTGTGAATGAGAATATATGGACAAATTAGGGCCTTAAATCCTACTTGTAAGCGGCTACCCTATTCTGCCACCGTGCGGCAGAGGTAAATAAACAGACAAAATATTCAAATAAGTTGGGGTGGGAAGAGTTAGCGGTAATATAACGTTGTGTAAATATATCTAATTGTATAAAATTTGATACATTTAATTTGTTTTGTGCTACTTGCTGGCCACCTCGCTTCCGAATGTTAAAACTCTGAGACATCAGCTGCTGTAATTTAATTCGAATGATATTTTAGATAAGACGCCCAAACATGCCGTAAAGTGGTATAACCACTTGTTGCTAGGGTCAGGGGAGTAGTCGTATTGTACGTACTTGACGTGTCACAGCGCCATTCGTTGTCATAATGAGGCATTCTTTTATTCCAGCTTCCTTGATTCTAACTTGCAGCGTGCTTGATTCTGTATTATAGTCACGCTTTTTGGAAGGTGCAGTTTGTGTAACTTGTGGTATTGTTAAAACGTAATAATTGACATAGCAACTACAGAATCAGTTCATTAGTTGGTAAATTGCAAGATACAATGACGCAAAAGGAAAGTAGATCTAAGCACTTTGAAGCAGTCACTGACAGCTTGCATCAGTGAAGAATAGAAAATTTATGACTAGAATTATGAATGTAGTACTTGCAAGCAGCCATTGACAATAATGCAAAAGGAAAGTAGCACTTGCAAACTGCCACGTACAATCTGCATCAATGAAGAACACAATATACATTGACATAATTGTGAAAGTAGCACTTGCAAGCAGTCATATACAATAATGCATCAAGGAAGTTTAGAAAATACATGCATATAATTATGGTCGTAATCCCCCTCCATAAATAACGGTTGACCGTACTACCTGTGATTCTTGACCCAGAGTTGACAGCTATACATGGCTTCCTGTGGGAAGTCCTCTCTAGCGGATCAGGCTGCCGAGCCGATACGCTCATCCACCTTCTTGCAATTGTTGCTATGTTAAGATTTGGCAGTGGTGTATTAATCGCCCAAGCAAAAAACAGCAACAGAGGGGAGGGTAGTATGTTGCCCATAGGACGGGGAAGGGAGGAAGGGATATTAGGCTAAAAGTTCAATTGGGTTTTGGCCCCTGAATTACAGAATTATATTTTTTTGTAAGGAAGTTCTTGCTACGCCACAGGTTTTTGGATTATGTACCGCCGAAGGAGGCTAGACATAACAGTTTACAGAATTTAGTGTTGGTTCATTCTTAACGAAACATCAACATTTGTATCTAGGCGTGAAAGAAGAGAGAAAAAAACCTCAGTTAGACTAATGTCATAAATCAGATCCGCTTGTATGCAAGTTTGCGGTTACAGTTAGAAGTTTCTCGACACCTGATTGGTGTGATGGGAGGGGAAATGATGTCAGAACGTTCGTGTTAAGTGAGTGGAATTTGCGCAGTCACCCACATTCTCTCGTAGAGATCGGTTTGAATCCAGTCGCATGTCATTGACGCAACGTCTGGAAGACGCATGCAGAGTATATCCATCAGGTCCCACTGCCCCTGGGCTGATACCCTGAGCTGTACACACAACACGTGCTATCTGCCTTTACAGCAGGGTGGATGAGCCCCCACCCCCACCCCCTGCCAGTTGCCGATTTTGCTTGGGCGATTTCTGCGGCCTTGCCAAATCTTAACATAGCAATAATTGCAAGAATAAATTAGGTAATTACAACTACAGTTAACTTTTCGTGGGTGCATCCATAAGCGATACATGTTATCGCACACATCAAGTTTGATCCCCATACAATTTTCGAAAAGTTTTCTTCTTGCTATTTCTACCTATTTTCCTATCGATTTCCTTTGATTATCGATTTGATTCCTCAACTGCTTATAAATATTAAGATATTGTTTAAAATCTCAATGTAACCCTGGTAAGGACAAACAATATAATGAATCAAAGCAGTATTCTGTCAACGTGGACGAGAGAGAGAGGGGCCTGTGCGGTTGAGAGTTTAAATAAAGAATTTTATTATAAACTCGCTTTGCTTGTCTACAGCCTTATTTTCATTTCAAGGAACTAGCACGCATGCAAAATTGGGTGTTCATCCAAGGTCCGTTTTCCGGATCCCTCCACGTCAGAGGCTAGGTATCAAGGGACTCACTAACCTAGCTCTTACTCAGTAGTGGGTTACATATTCAAACCTTGCCCTAAATACCTTGGGTTGGCTGTTGTGTGTCTGTGGGCAAGTTACTATGTTACATATGTCTCGGTACAAAAAGCCTTGGTTGGCTATTGTGGATGTCTCTAGACAAGGCGCTAATCTTCCTTGGTTTAACACAAAAGTCTTTCATGTACTGATATGCAGTTGGCCTCCATTCCGATTATCAACCCTCAAGCTAGCCATGAAGTTATCGTGTATTAAGTGGTTAATTCGAATCATAGGCGCCCGCAGGAATTTTTGCCGGGGGGGGGGGGGGCAGTCATTCACGGCCGGGACAGTTAGTTCCGTGCATAAGCAATCTTAAACTAAAGCTAACATTTACAAAGTGTTTTGAACAGACTCTTGTGATGTATCTTTGTGACATATTTTCAGCTTCATTTACATGATTGAACTTGTCAGAATATATATATATATATATATATATATATATATATATATATATATATATATATATATATATATATATATATATCCCATGACCTATGCTGCAGGCGCCCATTATCTGTGAATCCTGTTTCATTATTGCCAAATCATGATCTCATTTAATTTCAAGAGTCTTGTCACTTCACTCTGTCAAGTACCTATTGCTTTTCACACTGCTAATAATATGACACATTAACGTGATATATCACGTATATTATTACATCGGATATCACTAAATCTATGTACTGGACATGAATAAATTTATGACTTGGATATCACTAAATATATGTATTGAACATTAGTAAATCCATGTATTGAATAGTAGTAAATCTATGCATTGGACACCACTAAATCTATATAATAAACATTAGTAAATCTATATATCGGACAACACCAAAACTCTTTATTGGACATTGGTAAATCATTGTAATGGACACCACTAAATCTATGTATTGGACATTATTAATGTATGGGGCACCACTGATTCTATGTATTGAATATTAGCATATATATATATATATATATATATATATATATATATATATATATATATATATATATATATATATATATATATATATCGGACACCACTGAATCTATGTATTGGACATTCAATATAATATTGCTAATTATTCTTAATTCAAATATACCATAACATTGAATTTAAAAATGAAGTGAAAGTATATATCTATCTATCTATCTATCTATCTATCTATGCACAAAAACATGTTTGATTATATAACATAGTTGTAGATAACGATGTATAATTTGAACAGGTCTGAAAATTATTTTAACTCGAAATAAAGCACAGACTTTACTACCGCACATATTTTACTCACTGTTGTCTAGCATTCTTCTGTGAAAATTCTAAATGTAAAACTTCGTATATAAGCAGCCAATACTAAAGAGTAAAAATAGAGGAATCGTTTCATTTTGTCTGTGAATAAAAGGAAGAATAATAATGTGTGTGCATATGAGAGAGAGAGAGAGAGAGAGAGAGAGAGAGAGAGAGAGATACTTACCTATGCTCGATACAATCAAGAATAGTCCAAGTCTGTAATGTAAAGACATGTCGGCTTATAAAACTATACAAAAATCGCACAGTTATGATGTTTCGCCTATATAAGATTTCACCTTGTCTGAAGTCAAAACTTTCAATTGTAATCTGAATAATAGACGAACTCTTCGTTTGCTGTGCCACGCTATTTTCCCCTCTGTTCTTATAATAAAATCCACTTTCACCGTCTATAACACTTAAACACTGTAATAAATCTCTTCTGATGCGCAGTATAGGACTTATTTTAGATTCCGGAAGTACATGTAGATAGTCTCAGCGAAGACCCTGAAACATTGAAACAAGGATGATAATTTGTAAAGCAGAAATCGAATCTGTTATAATACGAAAAAGATGTGAAACTGAAATTCTGCACACTTTACATATAAACACACTTATATGCTATCACACACGTCGGTAACATGGAAAAAAGGGGATTAAATCGCACACAAACACACTTATATATACTATCGCGCACGTGTATTAATACTCACACATACACAAGCAAGAGCTGAAGTGGCCACACATGCACAAACATACTAATACTGCCTTCATTCATCATTGTCTTTTCACATACCTTCTTCTTTTCCTGAGAGCAGTGTATGTGTTCATGGTTAAGGCCTAGGTTGATTTCACACACACACACACACACACACACACAATGTGTCTTGGATTCAAATGCATACTGGAAATAAGTATGGATGATTCCACCTTCGTCAACATTTTAACTTGTCTTCAGAACTGATGATACAAGGGAGCAATGACTGTATTAACCAAAATGTAAATAAGAAAGAGTTTGTTACAATTTACTGTTTAAAGACCATGACGTGAGAGTGAACTAACGGAGTAATACACAACATAAATTGAATTAAAGGTTCTTTCAACACTACCAAAGATATACACGTTTTTGTTTGTTTTAAATAGCCAGTATAACCAATGAGGAAACCCGGGAATTCATTGTCTTTGAAATTCAAACCCTATGCAAAGTATGAAACTGTCGAGAGCCACCATATTTAAAAAGTATGATTATTTAATTAAAAATATCAAAATATGATCCATTTAGGGGTAATAGACACATCCTATTACCAGGAAATTTAGACAAAAAGCATGGATGTATTAATCTTAAGAATGACGACAATAAATGTTTCAAATGGAATATTTGTTTTTCATTAGACCCTCCAAAATGTTTCCATAACGTGTAAAAAACGAAAAAGATTATATGGATAAATTCGATTTCGGAGTGATTAAATGTCCAGTTCCATAACATGATATAAAGGTTTTCTTTTATGTTTGCCATCAAAGCAACAAATGTCTCTGTTTACAGTTAATGTATTAAAATAAAAAGCCATTTGGAATTATAGGTATACATTTTCAGAAGAAATAATATTCACAAATATTGAAATCGTTTAGTCTTATTCTTCCTTTTTAATGTTAGGATTAGAGTTCCTTTCAAACCCAGTGTTAAATTATGCGACTAAATTACAAGTAGTTAAAAATGTAGGTTTTAGGGTGAAGACAAATTTCTCCCTTATCGGAAAAATAACTTTCATCAAATCATTAATTTTGCCAAAGTTTATTCAATTATTTTTTTGCATTGCCAAATCCCATAATATATATAGAAAATGAGCTTGAAATATGTTTTTTGGAACGGTAAAACCAAAAGGATTACAAGAGATACGCTATATGCTTGGTTCGTGTTCACTCTTTTATTCAATACATGCAACTTAATTGTATTCAACGCCTTATTGCAAACGAAGAAAGACCTTGGCAGAACATGGTTATAAAACAAATTTATAGGAAACTTGAGGTATGCAGATGTTAAAATTTATGGAGAAAAATTAGCAGAGATTAGTAAATTTATTAGTAAATTATCCAGGCAAGATCTTATCCTTGCTTTGCAAGATGGAAAGAGGAAACTTCGACGCTGGAAAAATACTTGTTTCATGATAATCTAAAATTTGTTGATATCAATAACTTTAGTTCCAATACAACCTTGCGGTCAAACAAAATAACATGTGTCAAAATATTTTTTTTCCTAAAATCAAAGATGGTTATTAAATTTGAAGCATTACGTCAAAATTCTAAAGCATTACGTCAATTAATTTAAAATAAATTGTAACTGGTAAAGAAAAAAATTAATTATATTAACAAGGAAAGAACCCTTACGAATGTAAATTCAGAATAATGTACATTTAAAATATGTAGATAAATATTTGGTAAAGAGTAGAACCAATAAATTCTATAGAAAACACAAGATATGGTCAAGACAATTAAAGAGCCAGATAAATCATCGAACATGAAAATAGTCTCTAATGTTAGCAAAAAAGTGAACCAAGATACGAACATCATTGTCTTTCGGTTTAAATGCATACACAGAACTATTGGTACTAATCACTGCTTGAAAAAATTGCATTGATTGCAGCACATGTACATTTTGCATAAAGACGAAGAAGAAAAAAAACAAGCAAATATTTTATGACTATCCGGTTATTTAACAGTTTAGGAACTGCTTCACTGCATGCATTAAGAATTATATACCATATATTATAATTATAGAACAGATGTATTCTTTGTAAAACAAGTTTAGCATTCTAGTTATTTGTTTTTTAATTTTAAAAACAAAATATTGAAGTTATAAGTCTTGATATGCATTTTAAGAGAAACCCTCACATTTTGTAAGTTACACAAGTTTAGTATTACGTAATTACGTTTCCGAAATTTTAAATAAAATATTTTTTTTTATCTGTTATTGAGTTTTTTATTTTCACATAATATTGTCAAGTCGGATAAACACCCTGTTAGTGTTGATGAGCGTTAGCGAACATATATTTTTCTTTATGTCTGACAATGTGTGTATGTCTGTGTGTTAAAGAGTTCACCGTTCCTAATGAATAACGTTTCAATTTCAATTCCATTGGTGTTCGAAATAAGATCCAACACTGAATGTGTTGATGTTCCTTTACTAGCCTGTCATTCGGATATGTACCAAAGGTCTTTTAATGAATCACAATAAAATAATCCAACATGTCCTTCTCTGAATTCACTATAATTCCAAGTTAATGTTCCAGTTTAGGAATATTATAGGTAAGGATTTATTGTATTTCCAGTGAATAATAACTTGCATAAATTATTGCATTCAAATGAAATACTGAACACAGCAATAATATTGATTATGTTACCGGGCATTAAAGCAATAATGAGTAATTTCACCTGTAAACAAGATTATAAGCCCCTCTACCAGATCTAGATTGCAATTATCATATTCTGGCAATATGATGTCACATAATGGAATTTTCCATCATAGAATATTCTAAACTGTTAACAAGATACAATCTGTTACTAAAATTATGATAAAGGACGTGGTAAACATCAGACACGACGTGTTAATCTATGTGGGGATTCTAATGTCACAGGCTCAGACTAAGATAGATACGTTTACATTAATGATAATCTGAATACTTAATGCACAGTCACAGGAAAACTACTAGTTATGTACTATTTGTTTACCAAAATCGAAATAACATCAGTGTTCCTGGTCAGGTACACAATGATCTTGATTCTGTATAGGGTCAAGTCCAAAATACAATTATACACAGCATATAATCATGGAAAAGTAAAACTAAAAGACGATGTAAATTAAATATACGTAACAATATACATTATTTTTATGTAAAACAACAAAAACAATCAGCAACTTTTCAGGTGAGCCTTCCAATAGCCATTTGAAATTTCTTCTGCTTCGGTCTAAGCTATCACACTAATATTATCCATTCGATGCTCTGTTATTAGCTGTGGTGTGCGAATGAGGTGGTATATATGTTATTATATTCAAAACATATCCTTTTGACCTATATCTAATTGTAACAAACAACAAAAGAAACAGTATTTTTTACATTGGAGATAACGCTGTCCTGTCCATATTTTGTAAATTTGTTGCCAATAAATTATGAATATAAATTATCCCTTATGAAACGGATGTAATTAGTTGTCTCTTTAATTGGTACTTTGCGTGAACTCCTAACTGTAATCTCAATTTTCTAGAGTCTCTCCACATAAAACATTTCCAATGACTGACCGTTTCATGTTGCAGTTTATTAATATGATCTGAATCCAGCCGTACATACTTTGAAAAAATGATAAACATTTCCCACAAGAAGATTAGCTTTCATGACTGCTCTAATAATGAAGTGATGTATCACATGTACAGTTCGAAGCTTCACTTGTGAAAATTTTTGTTCATTGTTGTCCTTTAATTTGAAATAAAGCTTTAAGTCGTGAATTGTCAACAGCCGTTTTAAATCCAGCCTTTTTCAAATAAAATGGTCTTTCCAGCAACAGGCACCACTTCTCTGTCATCGATGTCACTAATTTAGGGTTATTTGAATTTAATATTTGCAAGGGGTTTCGGTTCAACGTTTCTCTTCGTACCTCTGTTTCACTTAGCTGTATTATCAGTACAACTGACCCCAATAAAAAAATTCTCACAGTATGTTCAATTTTCCACAACAAAACAGCGACCATTCCCCTGCATATATGTACACCACTCATTCTCAACAGCCCCTTCCATGGTACAAATAATGTAAACTTCCTTTACTTTATTTACTGATTGTGATAAGCGTATTTCCTGTTTCATGATAAGTTTATTCTCCAAGTTCGATGTATTGTGCAAAATTGTATCCACATTTCCACTCTGGAAGTAGTTATAAGTTTGTAATCTTTTAAAGTTCTTCATTTCTTTTCCATCTAATGTTTTTGATGAGATTAACTAGTTGTAAATGTCATCGTACATGACATTTGACAAGTCTCTCGTGTCGTCAGTCCATTCATTTATATTGCAAAATACACCAGACATCAAACATCTCGATTCAGACATGACACTTTTCAACGTAAGTTTCAGTTTGTTTACGGCGCTTCGCAGTAATGTAATGGCAGACGCAGCAGTGGTGCTCCAAGCGGACTCAGTTGATTCAAAGGGTGATAATTGAAAATATCTGTCTATACATAACACTCTTCATTTTGGAGGAATTATCCGATATTTTATTTTTTTTAAACTGTTGCCTGTGCATTCGTCGTCTTCACGATGAATATATCAAAAATGGTATTTTGGCTCTGTGCACAAATATCATATGCAAATGCCTTGTGTATGTTAATGTATTCTCTCTCTCTCTCTCTCTCTCTCTCTCTCTCATAAAACTCGTGTAGAAATATTCAATTTCGTTATCATTGATCAATATAAGGAATGATGTTATCGAATTCGTAACAAAACGAGGTGTAAGGTACGCTTCCCACGCTGATACATACAAAAAAGCCAAGGTCGATTATGTTCTAAACATCTGCTTTTAATTCCTAATTATACATTGTAGCAATATCTGGCTTTTATTAACGTATAAAATAAATGCGCGGCTTTTGTCTGACTATTTATGATAAAGAAATAAAAAATAAACTGTTTATTACTGGCGATTCTGTCAAATTTTGACATACAAGGCAGTGATAAAGAAAACTAAACAACGAAAGCATTTAACGTGAAAACGAAAATAGGTGTCGAAGATAATTAACCGTACTAATGTAAATATTGAAATGATTTAAACAATGTTTCCGAACTAAAAGCCATATTAATACAAAATATCGTTAAATTTACGCATGTTATATGTAAATGATGCATACTCTCAGTGTAATCATTTCTGACAGTCTGGTCTAAACGGGCTTATGAGCCGTAATGTCTTTAATCTACAATAATAGGTGCCACAACTGAGGAGAAAACCACTGACTTTTTTAAGTCACAATGCCGCCGTTACGTGCAAAAAGTCGTGTATGCGAAATTACCTGAATAATACTGAATCTTGAAAAAACACATCGTTGGATGCTTTAAAACGAGATATATCGACGATTCATCATACCAAGGGTCATGTAAGTTCTCCCTTTAATGGAGAAATGCTGCCATTTTCACAAACATCGTTGATCGGTGACATCCGTGGGTCCACCAATTTCAGTGGAAATTAGGAACACAGGATTTATTATGTCACGGTTGTAAACAGAATAAACCAACACAACGCTATGTCGGATATGATAGGTGATCCTAATGTAAGATTATTCAAGATTACTTTCTTCCGAAAAATAAATAAACCGTATATGAAATTAAGGAGAAAGGTCACGCATGTTGTTTGTGAATTGTGTACAAACTTATATAATTTCAAACTTCTCCGATGCGCTTAAAAAGCAGGCATGCATCTCGTTGTTCCCTCTCTAATTAATGTATTCTCAATTTGCGAATGTTGTTGTTACCAGATTATTCCCCTCGCGGAATCTGTGGAATGCGTGACGTCACTACTTTTGGAGTACACCCGAGAGAGAAAAAAACGCATTTTACGAGCGACTTCAGTGAGCTGAATATTTGAACGTTCTTTAACTTAACATCTTGATCATTACTAGCAAGGGTTTAATGTCAGAAAGGCTCTTTTATAAAAACAAACAATTCCCTTTCTTCCAAACTTGATTTAAATTGGTAGAATTATTAAATATAATTAAAAAAGGAAGGCATTTGGTTTTTAATGTGCTTTATTCCTGAGTAAAAATTAGATAATGTTTTAGTTAGAGACGTCGTAACCCTTTCAGATCTCATAAACATGTACATTATAAGAAAAAAATAAGAAGAATGGATCTATCAGAGAATTTGACTTTTTTGATTACTCAGTGGAAAAAAGAAAAATTGTATGCTCCGAGATTCTTGCGAATTTTCCAGGTCAAAACTCAATCTGTTTGCCACGTCACACGTGCATATTCAAATGCTAGAATCTCAGGAGGTCGAATTTTATCTTGTGTCGTCATTGACAACTTCAGCACTTATCAAATTTGAAATCAAAAGACAAAACAAAGATTACATCAATCTGAATAATTGTCACTTGTACCTGTAAAGTCAAATATCTTAAAGTGGACAACACAATATTAGCTCCTGTCAACAACGTCATGCATTCCTTGTTCAGCGAAGTGGATTTTTACTTGAATACTTTTTCGGGGATAATTTTTGTGATTTGTGATCTCATTAAAAAACTGCCAAATGACATAGTTTTTTAGGACATCACCGTAAACTTCAGAAAAGGTCCCTCTTAATATAACCGATACTTATATTTCTGTATGAGATAACACATTTGTACATTTTGACAGTTTCACAGAAATACAGTTTGACATTTTCAGAGAAATACATTTGGACATTTTCTGTTATACTTTCTGACATTTTCACAGGAATATTTCTGAAAGCAAAATGTAACATTACAAACGACACGTCTCCCTATCGCGAAATACAAATAAATGAAGTGGAAAGTCTGAATGTTCACCACCACATGAACCTTTGTCGGTGCCTGACACGTCTCCGATATGTCGAACCAGAGGCGTCACTAGGTTTGGTGTCACCCAGTGCGGTAACTCATGGTGTCACCCCCACTGACCTCCTTCCTGCACAAAAATTCACAACTTTTAGAGACAATCATGTGCGGTGACTCATGGCATCACCCCATGGACCTCTTTCCTGCATAAAAATTCAAACATGTTATAGATATTCATTTTGATGTCGCCTCCCCCCTGACGGTGTCACCCACTTCTGTCCGCACCCCCTGCACCCACCCTAGTGACGCCACTGTGTCGCGCATCTCTATTAGCTAACAATTAGCGTTTATACCCGTCCCCATATTTATTGAATAATGGTTCATCCATTCAGGCATCCTTGCGAAATTATTTATTCTTAAATGTCACTTTTGTAAAGTGCCGAGAGTGACGGTAATGGGAGTTGGCAAACGGGAACTAATAAGAGACTCCTAGTAATATATTTTATAGCCATTTCTGTAAACAATGCTATGAGAAGAAACGTTGTTTGCTAGTTTTCAAATGTCTCCAATAAATTTGTTTTCCTCTATCTGCACCCAAAGCAGTTGAAATCGTCAGCGAAAACAAAAACGACACGTGACATACTCAAGGCAGTAAACCTCCAAGTGGTGATTTCTTTGTTACAATAATGTTTTCAAGTGTCGTTGTATTAGGAGTAACGTAATTGAATATTCGGGTTTAAACAATAAGCGCCTATTCCGTGGCATACACACTCAACCTTGACCTTGGAAATGGTGTTAACCTTATAGATTCACACGGATTTATCAAGACCACTTTGGAACTTCCTTCTTGTAAGTCACATTTCTTATGTCACGTGTTTAGGCTCGAACAAACAGTAACACAAGAAAGAGTAAAAACAACACGCTTTAAAAAAACAATAAATTATTTCCCTGGAAAATTAAGTAAAAGGAAAAAATTATGAACTTACAGTTTTAAGAATCAAATCCAAAATAATCCAAGAATAATCCACGAATAAAATTTATGAAGTCCTAATAACGAAATGTTCTAATGATTGCAAGTTCGAATCCCGACGAAGAATCCAAGATGGATGACGATGACGTATGCTGTAATCTGTATTAACACATAGCATGAGTAGTTTTCCTATAGTTTCATATTTTTGATATTGCCACACGTTAAAAAATCACTTTATGTGATTCTGATTGGTTCAAATAAGCCCATGAAATTATTGTGCAGTATCCTCTTTACTGATTGGCTGGGATTGTGGGAAAACGTTTTTAACCCCGCCTTCTGGAATGTTTGGTTTAGAATGAACATTTTTTTCGGCCATCTTTGAACTCGACTCGCGAAAGGAAATTGAGGAAAAATTATTTCGGCGGTTTGAATATGGATATGTTACCAACATAAGGGTTTGTTATGTCATGTATAACAATATCATAATGAAAAAGAAGGCGTAAAACTACAAGACAAGAACAACAATAAGAAGTAAAACTAAGGGTATTGCTTATTTGATGGAGGGGTGGGGGAGCGTCGGTATATCCGTAACATAGATACAGAATCCACCGTACATACAAGCGTGGTTTTAATTTTAACTTACAGATGATGACGTATGCAGCAATGTATAGTTTTGAAGTCTACAGTTCCTTGTAGAAACAAGAATTATTATTCAGGTTTTGGAAAGCTAAATAAGATAGATTTTTTAAAAATCTTTTTGAATGGCATAGAACAAAATAAATTTTAATTCTGCAGCTCTTAGAGAGCGAGAGGGAATTTTCTATGTTATTGATAATTCACACTGCAATATATTCGCGACGTCCATGTACAACAGTATAATAGGCGGAAGTCAATGTACTGACTAACTCAAAACATGTGGCATACTGTATTTGTGGTTATGGGATTGTCTACTTTTAAGCAAGACAAGAAGAATGTATTCACAGGAGGTCATTATAAATGATATTCAGTGCATCCCTCTCTAAACGTTGCAGGATGATTCAAATGATCTTGGCTTGTAAACCCTGCCTATTTGGCATTTCCTTTAAGTGTATTTGTGACGATCATACGTGAATAATACACCATTCTGGAGTTAACTTCTTCTGACCGACCCTACCGTATCTCGGAAGTGTGTGAGTACAGACCAAAGCTTTAAGCCAAGGGTAAATGGGAACCAGGCCCAAGGCTAACCCAGGCCCAAGGGAAGGGAGTACGTAATATTCCCAAAGCTTATGGGATAAAGAAACTAAAACAATATGATGAGCAAAACGAAAAGCAACCCTGCGAAATTCATGTACTATTTATGTTTTTATTTATCTAAAACAAATAAACACCAAACACTGCATGGGTGGACAGGGAAAAACATACAAGACAAAATACTTAGAAAAGCATGGTGTCACTTCTAAATACCGTATCTCGTAAAGTCATTACAAATACTTCATTTTTTATAAACATTGTTCCACATGATTTTAAGAAAAAAAAAAAAACGAAAAATACAGCACCTAAGTAAATAAATACCAGAAACTAAACTTAGATCGGCTTGTTTTATTCTAAATGCATTACATGAACACACTGTATGATCTAGCTAAAGCAAATTGTACCCAAACCATTGTCTCAGACCTTTAGCTTTATTTAAATTCCGTTTATGGGAAGTATAATTATTGTCTCTTTTATGATCTGAAGAAATAAAATTATTACCGTCGACATTCAGATGTCATTTGAGCCAAGGGAAGTAATTCCTACTCGAATATTATTACTACCGGTGTTTATCGCACTTTACATGACCAAGATTGTTTGAAATACAATTGTTATGTCTTCAGGCGGCATACCACTATGCAAATCTGGGCGGTACAACGCTATGTACATTCTAAAATGCCATGTAGAGAGGAAAGAACTTTGTCTAGACAGACTCCAAGAAGGTAACACTGGCCAATGACGATGAATGCGGCCGTCCAATAAATATTTCCATTTTTTGACATTGTATCATACGATATTTACACAATATATTTATTATATTATTTTAAATTTCAGTATTTTCTTTTTGGGATGGGGTGTTTCTTTTGTTGCCTTGATTTACAATTATGCTAAATATTTGCGTGCAATTTAAATAATGAATAAAGGATGACATATCTAATTTACCTCATAGATTGTGTTAAATTTATGAAGGGAATAAAATATAAGTTAAGTTGCTTTCTTCGATTATAGTTAATATAAATAGCGAGTGTATAAGAAGTAAAAAAGATCAAAATAAAAAAGGAACATAATATATGGAGATCCAGTTTAAAAACACAAATTAATAAAGAATCTAACAAAAGAAAGAAAAGTAACAATAAAAATTGTGATTTTGGCTTTAAGAAAGGAAACAGAAACGGGACGAAAGGTAGGAGCATGCAATTTCCAGAGAGGAAAATTCAAGAAAGAACGACAATGAAGGGAGGAAGTATCATAATACATAATCTTGGTTGATTGTGCTGATGAAATTTAAAAACATGGTAGAATCAAAAGATACTCTCAGCCATTATTTCAGTTATTGCACGTACACTATACAATGCACTATTGAGAACTTCTAATTAAAATATGTGTGCATGTACACCGTACAGTGCACTATTGAGAACTTCTAATTAAAATATGTGTGCACGTACACCGTACAGTGCAGTATTGAGAATTTCAAATTAAAATATGTGTGCATGTACACCGTACAGTGCAATATTGAGAACTTCAAATTAAAATATGTGTGCATGTTCACTATACAATGCACTATTGAGAACTTCAAATTAAAATATGTGTGCACGTACACTTTAGAATGCACTATTGAGAACTTCAAATTAAAATATGTGTGCATGTACACAGTACAGTGCAATATTGAGAACTTCAAATTAAAATATGTGTGCACGTACACCGTACAGTGCACTATTGAGAACTTCTAATTAAAATCTGTGTGCACGTACACTATACAATGCACTATTAAGAACTTCAAATTAAAATATGTGTGCATGTATACAGTACAGTGCAATATTGAGAACTTCAAAAATTAAAATATGTGTGCACGTACACCGTACAGTGCAATATTGAGAACTTCTAATTAAAATCTGTGTGCATGTACACCGTACAGTGCAATATTGAGAACTTCAAATTGAAATATGTGTGCATGTACACTATACAATGCACTATTGAGAACTTCAAATTAAAATATGTGTGCATGTACACCGTACAGTGCAATATTGAGAACTTCAAATTAAAATATGTGTGCACGTACACCGTACAGTGCAATATTGAGAACTTCAATTAAAATCTGTGTGCACGTACACAGTACATTGCACTGTTGAGAACTTCTAATTAAAATCTGTTTTCAAGTACACTATACACTGCGCTATTGAGAACTTCAAATTAACATCTGTGCACGTACACTTTACAATGCACTTTGGAGAACTCCAAATTAAATATGTGTGTACGTACACTTTACAAAGCACTATTGAGAACTTCAAATTAAAATATATGTGCATGTACACAGTACATTGCACCGTTGACAACTTCAAATTAGAATCTGTATGTACGTACACTGTACAATGAATTATTGAAGACAGAGAAACATTCGGATCTTGTACTGACATGGAGTTGTACTATACTAACGATTTGTACTTTAAAAAAAACAGTATCATTATATGCTCATTTTTTCCCCGTTAACTTTACATTGTCAGAATCGTACAGTATTACCGATAATGAACCCGCGCGCCAATACACATATAGCATTCACGTGCATAAAGGAACTACTTTCTATCGTAAACAAACACTGGATGCAGACGCCAGCACTTTTGAATTGTAAACAAATCATGTACACTCACGTAAGAGGCGCTTTACGTTGTGGTTGTTTAAATTTGTTTCTGAATGAACTAAAACAGATGTTTCGTGGACTGCCACATACCAGCTGCATTGGCACACTCCGCGTTGATACAATGTTTCGGATTTAGGCTAGCTACAGTACACAACAGATGCAAGAAAATGTCCTTACAAATAACATACAAGTGACAAGTTATATACTGTCTTCTTTAGCTGGCGATAAGAATGGCAAAAAAAATATACTTACTGTTTTACATCCTGAATTTCCTCAAAATGTACTTTCTTAGTTCTGCAAATCCGACTTACATGAGTCATGTCATAGGTTCTCAATCTTGATTACACATTTCGAAATTGTACTGTAATTTCGATGACAAGTGCAATTACATCCTCCTTACTGCACTCAAAATGAAATAAGCATTAAATTCCATAGCGTCCTTTTGATAATTGCAACTGAAAACTTTATATTTTTCCCACATTATGATTTCAAACATTCAGTGACAGAAACAGAAACACATTTGCAGATGTCAACACGCTTCTAGCTAGCTTATTCAATCCCATGTATTTTATGTGGAATTGTCACATACAAATCCAGTCCATATTCACGAAATTTCGTAGGATCGAAGAATATACCAAAATCTATTCATTTCAGATCAAATGGAAAAGTTGTTGCAATGCACATTCATTCACAATATGACTCCAAATTTCAGTTTTAACTAGACACGACATTTTCTTTCGAAAGTTATGTCGAGCGCGCGACTAAGTTCAAATTTATCTGGGTGGAGTTATGTGCGCAGTAATAATGTTGATTTGTGTAATGATGAATATGCGCTTGTGTATTTAGTTTGGAATGCGGCATACATTCATTTGCGTTGTTTCTTGTAGTGTATTTTATTTATATAATTAAGCCTTAGGTAGAATAAAAAAAATAAGCATATAAGAAAAAGGTTACTGCATTTGTATGGGATACTATGAACTCGTTTTGTCGGATGATTATACTGCACTCCAAATGTCGTACAGTATTCCATCTATTTTCCCGTACAAATGCAGTAACATATAAATATCTGAGCTTAATAAATTTTGCCAGACTTGTATTGTTGAATCTCGTTATGTGAGAAGTTTCACTCACCAAATGCTTTCACGTGTTGAATATTGTTGCTTCTTGAAATGATGTTGATCAGATCAGAAGTTTATGCTAACGCTTTCATGTTAAAACGTGACATACTCAACACAATACTTTAACATGATTGGCTAAAACAAACTCATTGAATATCCACACATGATAATATTGAGCCAACTTAAGTTTTAGCATTACGGTATTATGAAAACTTCAGGGCCACCTAAGATATTGCTATCAAAGGGAGTCAGAATTTAGTCCAAAGATAATCAATTTACAAATTCAGTGTTCAAATTCTTTCATTATTCACTAAAATATGTTTGACCTAAAAAATAAATATACACTGTTACGACACTGTGATCTTAATCGAAGTTATAAAAAACAGAACGAAACCCAACAAATTTTGTACAATTCAACAAATAATTTATTCCCCTAGAATACAAAGTGAAACTTTTAAAAGAATTTAAAGTATTGTGAAGTAAATAACACCTAGCCATAACAGTTCTATTACAAGTACAAATCTACGAAGTTCCAACTGAATTCCAGTGGTATTCCAATTAAATTCTAAAACTAAATGTGTTGATGTGCCTGTATAATCTAATGTGCTAATGTGCCAGTGGCCTGGATGGTGGTGCGTGTGTGGTTTTGGAATTTTAACATAGCTTTAACAATTTGAGTCATATCACTAACGATGGTATCATGTCCCATATGATCGCATTATCCTGACACCGGGCGACTTGTCCTACCACTAACCTCTTGATGCTAAGGGCCAAGCGAGGCAGATGATAATGCCATTTGTATAGTCTTTGGTATGGCTCGACAGGGGTTCGACCAAAAGACCTCCTGCATCCGAGGCAAACTCTCTAACCACTTAGGCCACCGGAGCCGTTTCGGGTGTGGTGATGTACTAACAGTTTTTGATGTATCACAATCATATAATCCAAAAATGCCATTGTCTGCATTAGCTAGAATTAAAAATTAATTTCCAATACAAACATATTATTGATGAGCACTTTGTATTTCCAGTGAATAATAATTTGAATAAATAAATTCGCCGAAATGAAAATCTGAATACAAAATTAAGACTGGCTCTGCTTCAATATGTTATGTCAAGAATGATTAATTTTTAGACAAACAAGATTATAGCCATCTACTTACTCTATGTCACAATTACCATTTTCTAAAAGTACTCAATCAATAAATGGAATTTTCCATTCTATAAGATTCTAAAATCAGAATTTAAAGACTATATCTTTTAATTCAAAATCATTTAAAACATGTTTACATAAATAATGATCTGAATATTTAATTCACATATTAGTTTTGTATTACGTTGTTTACAAAATAATTGTCCTAAGTAGAAGCAATTTAATAATTTCTCACAGTAAAGTTTACAAGTTTTTAAAAACTGATAAGGTATGTTTTGTTTGGTTCACGTATTTTTCTGCATATTATTATTAATTTCTTATGTAGAAGAAATATAAATTATATGCATATATATTATCTACATTATTCACCCTTTTATATTAGATGGGAATGTACACCACTTCACCTGAAATTTTGGTGTTTGTAATGGATGTTATAGTACAGGTGCCTTTGGGCTGTTCTTGGACCTATGGGGCACTGCCTCCATATATTGTCCAAGGTAAGGTCATCAAACTTTCACTTCTCAATTTTCTAATTGCTGCTTTTTTTCTCCTTTAATTCCTTTATCATAAGCTACAGTTTCTTTTTAGATACACATTTTCCTCCTGTTTTTAACTGCATTTGACGCGCTATACTTATTGTTCAGATTTGGCATTTTTCTGTATTTTATTTCCCTAATTTCACCCCAATCCAACATAACCACTTAGAAGCTGTGATCTGCTATATTTGGTGACTGATTGGCTTACTTAATCAATTTTATTCAAAACACAAAGGATGGAAGCTTTCTATTTGTGTTACAAAAAGGATGTGTAGGTAGACCTTTGTGTGAGGACTGGGGATTAATGAACTCATGTATCTGCAGACAGTGTAAAAAGTTCAGAGCTTATACTTTATAATAAGATTGGGTCATCTCGATCTGTCTCTGATGTCAAGTTCTGCATCTACCAAACAAATATAAATTCCTTTCTTTTAGGTGAATTGTACATTTTGAAGAAGGAAAGGTACATACTATTTGGTACATTGAACTTTGACCTGGTTATTACATAATATGATATAATGTGATTTATCCCATATCACCCATTTGAAGTTCAAAAAGTGCTGATATGAATAACATACAACTCATAGTTTAAAAAATTCATTTTATTTCAAAAAATGATTTTGCTAGTGAAGCAAAAGTATGAAAACAAGAGTTCAAACAGCTCAATGACATTTCTATACACATTCATATAAGACATGGCTTAGTACCTCATAAAACTGTTTTTCACAAGTGAGACTAAGTACATTTGTTACTTATACAGTCCCGAACTATTTCACAGATTATAGGAAAAAATAAGTTTTGTTATAGGTATAACGGTACCAATTGCGCAAGTCTCGGTGGGCGGGGCTTAAGGTGTAGGAATATTGCATTCAGAAATAAAGAACAACACTAGCTGTGATTGGTGCATCATGTAAGAGTTGTACTTTCTGTTAGGCGTAAAAAAGTTGTGCCTCTTGGCAACATGTGAGATTATGTTAATTCATATCTAAATCATATTTTGTATTTTATATGATTGTTTTAATGTGGCAAACATGCCTGAAACTGTGCCTGCAGTGACTAGATAATTCTTACCCCTGTTTTGTTCCAGCAGAGTTATCTCTTAAATGCAATGGAGTACCTGGTTTTGTCCTTGTCAAATTGACAATCTAGCATAAATTGTTTTACGACAGTGTGACACAAGCATGCTGAGGTCGGAAATTTCTTTTTTATTTCATAAAACATTAGCATTGAGGTATATGGAAAATCAGTTGGTACCATGATTCCTGAAGAGTGATAGCATGGTATGAAAACCGCGAACTTGGATTACGGGTCCGACAATCTTCCAACTGAGCGACCACGTCTCCCTTATAGGAACATGAATGAGATTTGGATTTAGTATACATGTTGGATACATATTGCTATTATTGTTGCTTTGTTTTGTCTTCCCTGAAAAACGTTTCTTCTTGTATAGATAGCTGGGTCTCTCTCTCTCTCTCTCTCTCTCTCTCTCTCTCTCTCTCTCTCTCTGTGTGTGTGTGTGTGGATTTTTAACAATATTTCAATGATATCGCTACGATTACGATGTCTGCAGTGTCGCAGTTTATTGTGATGTCTAGCACTGGAGCATCATGCCGCAGACATGTAGCATGTCCCACCCGGTTGCATGATCCTGACACCAGCCCGACGAGTTCTAACAGCAACCCCTTAATCCTTAGCTCCTTGCAAGGCAGCTGTTAGTGCCTTTTTCATAATTCTTTAGTATTACTTGGCTGGGGTTCGAACCCGTGACTTCTCGCATCCGGGGCGGACTCTCTAACCACTAGTCTACCGGAGCGGTGGCTGGGGCTTAGAGTACATGTACAATATGTGGGGTTAGGTGTCACTAATTACATTTTTCTGAGGTCGTATGACGGATTGTTCCTCCAAGACATTTGATATATTTCTCATGGATGATATGGCATCTGCGGTGGATGGACAATACGTCGTTTAACTTTAAACAACTGTAACAATTGTTTTATTACAATGAAGAGAAGAAGGTAAAGAAAAACAGGCACAAAATTGACAAGTGTTACATTTTAAGTGGTGAAGCTCATTTTTAAATTAGATATATTCTATTTTTTTAAGAAATGAGTACTAATAATCCGAACACACGAGGAAAAGCAGCAGCAATAGGGGTGGGATACGATCCCCCAAGAAATGGCGGTCAACAAATTTTTGCTACCCATCAATAAACCCTCAATTGTTGTAGCAAACGCTTCTGTGAACAAGAAACAAAAGAAATTCTTGCGAATAACATAAATTTATACAAGACTCACAGAGCCACCACACTGTAATCTGACACTAAAATAGCTAAAGAAAGTTGCGCGATTGACATTAGATAATTTTTTAAATATTGGGTCATTGTAATATTTTACTTTTTCCATTGCAATTTTTGGATTATTTCAGAGGATTTTTTCCATTGTGCATGAGCACACCAGCTGATGAATCGGTAAGTGCGAAACAAAATGTTAGAGATTCAGAGGGCTGTCAATGATGAATTTTAGTTTCGTAAATTTATAGTGAAGGAATTACTGATCCGATCTTTTTCTATCTGCATGTAATTTGTGCATTCGGCATAATTGTAATATATCATATTTTTTTCTAATTAAAAGAAATACCTATTATATTAGAGAAAGGATATCATATACTAGCAAATGACTAATTCTACTGATTTTGCAAAACAACTGCCAGAACAGTATTTTAGTCTAACCGGAATAAAAACCAGTTTCGAAGGTCGAAAATTGTACACACAGAAATTACGGATTGAGGTAGAATCGTTATTAACCTCGAGTGAAATTGAAAGATTAACAAAAATTGAAACAAAGATGAACAGAGACAAGTTGTTTGAACGAGAACGTGTCACATATTTGTTCTTTTCATTAACAATTTTCAACTGATCCGAATTTGTCATGTTTTTTATCTATACATTAAGACTTTTATGCCCGTGGTCAGTCACACATATTGACCCTGGGAATGGGTCACTTGTTAGATGACCCTATGGAACTGTTGCTGCTTTATGGCACACGGTACATTTCATGACCCACTGTTATAAGATATCACGGTACCAATTATTTTTACATATACCTCAATGCTAATGTTTTGTGAAATAAATATACTTTCTATCCTACCTCAGCATGCATGTCACACACTGTAATAGAGAACAATGCTAGATTGTCAATTTGACAAGGATAAAACAAAGTACTCCTTTGCATTTAAGAGAGATAACTCCGCTGGAACGAGACAGTGGTAAGAGTTATCTAGTCACAACACAGATTCAGCCATGTGTACCACATGTTTACAAAACAATCATAAAAAATACAAAATATGATCTAGATATCAATTAACATAATCTCACATTTGCAAAGAGGCACAACTTTTTTAAGAATAACACAAGGTACAACTTTTACATTATTCACCAATCACAGCTAGTGATGTTATTTATTACTAAATACAATATTCCATACACCTGAAGCTCCGCCTTCCTGGTGTTGTTCAATTGGTACCGTTTACCATAAACAAACTTATTACAGATATAATTCTTGTCCATGATTTTAGATCATAGTTTACGATCAAGATTACTTAGAGTTAAACATGTTTATGTGGCCTTTTGACCTTTGGAAGTTCTAGAAATAGTCTTGTTTAGGAATCTGATGGAAAATGACCCCCATCTTCCTTCTGTTATTGTGTCTTAGTTTTTTATATAAGGGATATGTAAACAGAAATTCTCTATTCCTATCTTAGTAACAGTCTTTCGAGGAATAAGTTTTAACTGTGTACAGATTTAATTTGAGGATTTATTTATTTAAGTTATTCACTGGAATTACTATGTGTTCATTAATAATTTCGGACTAAATCACTACATTTTTATTATCGTGACTTCATTTAGTGACACTTTGGTTGAAATCATTGTGATATATCCAGACTGTTAGCACATCAGCACTATTAAAGACTACTAGTGCAACAGCATTTTCAATATTGGAACTAATTTCAAAACAGCGCTCATGTTCATTCGAATACTATATAGATTTGGAATTGTTTAGGATTATTTGGGATTTAATTCACATTATGGCTATGTGGTTTTTTTAGCACAGAAGCATGGTGTGGATCGATGGCAAATGACACTCTACTATGTCAGCCATGTCAATACGTTTGTTTTTTTTATGTTTGAATATATGTTAATCAAAAGGAAGTGAATGGGCCTTATCCTCCCTCTTTATAGTTCATGTTTCAGTTATAGTAGCTTATTAAAATATGTTGATTTAGAAATAAAAGTGTTGATTTTGTTTTTCTTGAATACAAATGAGCTATTCATATGCTCTTCCATTCTTTGTCTGTCAATCTTCAATCTTTGAAGTTTATTTGTAAGAGGATGGTTTCGTTGAAGTCTGCATGATCGATGTTAGGGGATGGATTTTTTTCAGATTGGTCCTTCTCACAAATAAAGCGCGGTATGATGTCCCATTGCTAGACATCACTATAACCTGTCACACTGTAGACATCATAGCGATGGGAATGAAATATTTTAAAGACATGTTAAAAATCCACACACACACACACACACACACACACAAAGCAGTGCTTTCTCCAGTCTATCACTTAATTGTCGACTTGACCACGTAAACACAATGAGCGGAAATAGGCACGGAAAACTAAGTCAGAACTGAGTTTACCTAGAATATGTACGGCGTATCCTGGGTCACGTCAATGAGCTACATCTAGACAGAGGTTTGTTCAAGAGGGTCATGAAACATACTTAAAATTGTCTAGGCAAATTGTCCGGTCGATATTGATGAATGAAGCTGGAGTAAACCTGAGTGAGTGGGAGAAATACAATAGGGAGCGACAGGGAAGACGATTGGTTCAGACAACAGAAGTGACAGTCAGTCATTTTCATGTTAGAGTGTCACAGACACTTACCTGATTCGTTTTCAGACTTGTGTTGATGACTCAACGGTTATCCCATCAGCAGATGAGCACTTCCATAGCAACGCAGTCTTGGATGCCCAGTAGAACATTTAATGACTTGTCTTGGAAGCGATTTCTTTAGGTGTTTTGTTAACAGTGAGGCTATCTGTTTTCGTTAGCTCAGAAACGTACTGTGCAAGGGCAAAATCACTCTACACTAGACCAACCACACAAATACGTTCGTTTTTTTAATGTTTGAATATACGTAAATGAAGCAGAAGAGACTAGACCGAATCTTCTCTCTTGATAGATAATGTTTCAGGGCTTATCATAAAAAGGTGATTTTAAAAAAAATGGTGTTAATTGAATTTCATTTTGCTCTATACCGACCCCAAATATTAACCTGCGATGTAATGCTAACTCCCAGCTAGACCTCTTAATCGCCCCCATTACTACTTCCGAAATTATTCTCTGGTATATAAACATCATTAATTTTGACGTTGTTCTCTATGTATGTATGTATGTATGTATGTATGTATGTATGCATGCATATCAGACTTATGTCAACCCACATATCCTTTTTAATCACTACTCATTCATTTCCGACATTCATTCAATAAGGTCTGTTTATATCTTGATATGTTCCCTGTTCATATGTGAAATATATCGACCCTTTGTTGTGATCATTACAAATTTACCAGTCATTAGCTATAGTTCGATAGTGATTTTGAAAATATGCAGGAAATTCAAAATTGGAAGCATATTACGTGTGATGTAAAATAATAATAATATTAATATATGTAGTGTATGTTTTAAAATGTTAAGGAATACATGTATGAAACTGTGTTAAGTAACTGTGTGTGTGTGTGTCTGTGTTAAGGAGTACATGTATGAAACCGTGTGTTAACAGTATGTATGCTCAACTGTGCGGGTGTTATGGAGTACGTTTATGAAACTGTGTGTCAAGGAGTACGAGCGTGAATCTGTGTGTTAAGGAGTACGTGCGTGAAACTATGTGTTAAGGTATACGTGTGTGAAATTGTGGGTCAAGGAGTACGTGCGTGAAACAAAATGACAGTTACACTCTGAAATGAAGGGTATATTTCGAATATACGTCTGCTGACACTGATAAGGAAAAATTATTTTATTACAAACTAAGATCATTCAAATTTGACTGACGTCAAGCAAAATATATTGTTCTGAAGAAGATACACCAAAAATAATTCAGAAACCAGTCTTTGAGGATAAAAATAACTTTTGAAATGGCACCGATGACGTAACCTTTGCCGAGGTCTTGTGTAATTTCATTCGTCCTTTTTTGACGAATTTACTTATTTCCTTTGACCAAGAGTAACAAATGTAACAAAACATATATATTTTAAATATGTTCTAAGACGAAACGTGAACAAAATCCAGTAACTCACTGCATATGGATGAAACAAACAGCAAAGTAAAAAGTACTGATTTAACCATGTTATTAACATAGTCACATATTAATTTGCTCTTTTCTATGGAATGCTGGAAAACATTGTGGAAGCTGATCAATTACGATTGGCTTTTAAGACTTCATTAAATAATCAGAGACTTTCATACATGGGTGAGTCTTGCTAACACATCTCAGGTATAAATATGGTTATAAGACCTGTATGAAATGGTCCTTGTTAGACGAAATCTTCTGTTGGGTTCTTGTCATATAAGTATATCTAATTAGGAGGGACCCGTTATGTTGTCATTTACAGGTCAAGCATGGACGTGACGTAGGAATCTGGCTAATACATTTTATTAACAAGTAGGTAAATAAATGTTGTAATACAAAATTAAGTATAAAAGGTTTATAAAGTTCACTACAGTGATGTTTTGTATGCGATTTGTTTAATGCTGAATTCCAGTCCTGAATTAAGCTGTCTCCTATACGTTGTCCGAAGTTGCGTAAAAATACGCTTTCATCTCCTACATCTTGTGCGTACCAAAAAGTACCAATTCCATGAGTAAATATTATGTTTTTAACTTTGGTAATACATAACTTTACCTGACTCATCCAGAGTTTTCAGCATAATATATTATGAACATGTATGTCAATTGTTACGCAATGTCAGAAACCTAATCTAGTACTTAATACGTTTAGAACAAGTAAAACACAACATTTTATTTTTGGACACTCTCCTATTGGCAATAGTGAGTATGCTCATCTCAAAAGGTTCATAAATCTAGCATAAAATCTATAACGTACCTTCTGAAATGTAAGTGAATATTCATGTCCCAATTTTATGCGGCACAAGTTAAGACCACTGTGATCAATATAGCAGAAAATTTGCCAAACGTATGTATTAAAATGGTAAGTTCTTCCTGTGGTTTAGAGTCTCGTGTATTTATAACCAGATACGGCTTTGACTTGTCCAACCTTATAATACTATATGCTTATAACACTACTTTTCCTCATTCGTCATAAATATCCTATTTCCGAATAAAATAATTTTCACATATCTCGACAATATTAATCTGTGATCTGACTGCATCTGTGCAATTTCTAAACGCCATCAACAGAACACATAAGATCGCATGAGCTATTTTTGTGTGATATGATATAATCTGGTCATTTTAGTCAAAGGTCTGATAACAAATCATTTATAAATAAATTGAACAGATGAGGACTTAATACACAACCTTGTCTGCTACCAAAGTTACATTTGAAACATGCACTATGGTGCCCTACAAATAGTACAGGTGAATCATTCACTATAGTCCAACTTTTCTTTGGTAGCTAAGCAGTTCAGTAATTTTAAATGATCGTTAGAGTCAAAAGTCTTGGTAAAGTCTATGAACACATTATACTTAGATATTTTTGAGTCATTGATTAAAGCGAAAATTATCTTTATTTCAGTTTAGCCTTTGATTAAGTTTTCCATTTTTTGTGTTAGCTCCACACCATTTAATGATATATACATAAGTTTGAAAAGATATAATATTTAATTACATATAGAAAATTTTCATTCTTCTGGAAAAGAACTTCAAATAAAAAGATTTAACAATTAAAACGATTCTCTGTACTACGATTTTGTTACAAGGAATATAAACTCTAAAAAATATTCTCAGCTTTTTAGTTCAATACTGAATTGCGAATATTATGCCATATATGGAGGGGGTGCCTGCGCAGCTTGATAAGTGGCAGGACCAGTTGGATATCCGGCTTTCGCATCGCCTTGTACGTAATCAGCATTTCCTACAGGAGCCTGTGTCTGCAGGGACTGGTAGCCAGCGTTCTGTATCACATGTGGTTGGACGTAACCCGGTTGTTGGACAGCTAAATAATAATAATAATAATAATAATCAGAAGAAGAAAAAGAAGAAGAAGAAATGTTGATCTGTCAAGAAAATATTCACACTTTTTTTAGTTTAAAATAACCTCAACTTGATACTGCTTTATCTAATTTTTAGAACAAGTGTTTCCTGAAAGTAATCTCTCTCACTCTCTCTCTTTCTAAAAAAATATGATATAATTCTATATGCACATGTCATAGGAGTGATCTGTACTGCGTGCCCATATTTTTTCGTTTAAGTTTTTAGTCTTACACCTTTGGGTGGTAAACATTATTTTTTATAGCTTACCTACAGTTGTCATTGTAGGATTGGGATTGGTTTGGAACACGGTACCGGCAAAACTGCGTCTGGTAGACTGGCAACATGCACAGCATAAGCAGCTGATGATTGTGATGATGATTCCGACAAAAATCAGGAAACCAATCACTCCACCAACAATAGCCCCAACATTGCTATCAGAGAATGCGAATTCATGAAATTATGATCATTGCCAGCCCTATACTTGGTCAAGTCAAAATCACTGATTGTACGTGAAAGTCTGGTCTAGTGCTATGGTCAGCTTAGAATTACTCTTTGTACTTGAAAATCCGGTCTGACAATATGGTCAAGTCAGAATCAGTGATTGTACGTGAGTGTCTGGTCTAATACTATGGTTAGGGTAGAATTACTTTTTGTACGTGAAAGATGTGTCTAGCAATACGGTCAGGTCAGAATCACTGTTGTATGTGAAAGTCTGGTCTAATACTATGGTCAAGTCAGAATCACTGTACGTGAAAATCTGGTCTAGAAATATGGTCAGGTCATAAATCACTGACTACGTAAAAATCTCGTTTAGGAATATGATCAGTTTAGTATAGTCTTGGAATTATATAAGTCAGAATCACTGATTATCTGCGAAAATCTAGTCTAGCAAACAAAATTTTAGAATTGTTTCACAATATATTAATTTCTGCTATCAAGAAATGAATTTCGATTAATATCTTGTTAACTGCTGCTACTGCTGCTACAACTACAAACACTATTACTATAATGATTACTACCACTGCAACTGTTTTAATAGTAGCTTTTACGACTAGCATTATTACCAATTAAACAATGGCCAGAATCAAGGTTAACACAGGTACTCATTATCATTTCAACTAATTGACAACTGATGTTAAACAGATTGACTTTGGGGATTCGTAAATAATAATAATAATGATGATGATAATATGGACTTAGTACAGTGCCTAGTTGCTAGAAGCTCTAAGCGCTTTACAACATTAGATAGCACATAAAAACATACGCAATGACAATATTGCAAGAGCAAAAACCACAACATTACAAGTCACAAACATGTTGACAATAATTATGGAAGAAAACATTATAAGGTCTTTAAGTCTGTTCTTGTAGTAGAAATAGGTGAGATTTTATAGCACGCTTTAATGAGATCACAGTATAATTGTTTCTTAGATAAATCGGCAATTCGCTCCACGTATCTGGGCCCTTTTAAGCAAAAGAAGGTTGTCACGCTGACTTCATTTAAACATTGGGAACAATGAAAATACTGTGTCGGAAGAGGAGCGTAAGTTCCTAGATGGGCTGTACATACGGGTGAGGTCAGATAGGTATATTGGACTGAATCCAGTCAAAGAAATGGAGCATAGTGAATAGATTTTGTGTTTGATTCTGGATCGAACAGGTAGCCTGTGAGGGTTACATAGCAATGGGGGAGGTGTACTCAGTTCTTCGTACTCTAAAGATGAGCCGAGCAGCCGTATTTTGAATTTTTTGAAGTTTCTCTTGTAGTAACTGAGACGAACCAGATATAAATGAATTACAATAATCCAGTCTAGAAGGTACTAAGGAATACACAAGTGTTAATGTGGCATCAACCGAAAGAAAATTGCGAATGGAGCTGGTTCGTCTTAGCTTCAAATATGCAGCCTTGCATATGTTCATGACATGTTGGTGTAATGAGAGTAAGAATGACATCTAGGTTTCGTACTCACTATGTGAATTTAATGTTGGTACTGTTGGTAGTTATTGCTTGGAGTAAAGGATGTGAATGAGAAAGTCTTTGCACGGTGATCAGAACGGTTTCAGTTTTATCATCATTCAATTGCAGCTTGTTATATGTCATCCATGATTCATATCGGAAATGCTCCTCTCTACGGGGCCGCTCCGGAGGCCTAGTGGTTATAGTGTCCGCCTTGGATGCGGTAGATCACGGATTCGAACCCCGGCCGAGTTATACCAACGACACAAAAATGGTACTAACAGCTTCCTCGCTTGGTACTCAACATTAGGAGGTTAGTTAGGACTGGTCGGCCTGATATCAGGATAATGTGACTGTGTGGGACATGTTGCTACATGTCTGCGGAATAATTCCCCAGTGATAGACATCACTGTAAACTTCCACACTGCAGACATCGTTGCGATATGACTGAAACAAATGTGTTAAAGCTACGTGAAAATTCCAAATCACACATACACACCTCTCTACAACTTAGATGATAGCCTTCAACTTTCAGTTGGGCAGCTAGATTTGTATATTTGAGTGTCATCAGGGTACAGTTGGTGAGACACCGGATGTCAAGCTATTGCACTTCAGAGCGGCTGAGTGTATAAAATAAAAGAACGGGGCCGAGAAAAGAGCCTTGTGGAACACCACAACATAGATAAACTGAGCTGGAATGTTTTCCATTTACGGACACAATTTGTGTCATGTTGACTAAATAGTACTTCAACCATAGTAAGGCTGTATCGTGAATACAAAATACATACCGGAGATGGCGAAGTATTATATCATGATGAATTGTGTCAAAGGCCGCAGACAAGTCCAGGATTGTGAGGACTGTAACCTCCCCTCCCTCCCAATTAGAAAGCAGGTAGTTAACTACTCTCAGAAGTACAGTTTCAGTATTAAAGCGAGGGCGATATGCAGACTGTTCATTGCTAAAAAGACTATCGGAATTCTGATGAGATACAACGATAAAACAACCTTTCCTTAGATTTTTGACATGAATAGGAGGTTAGAAACTGGGCGGTAGTTCTTTGAATTGTAATGGTCAAGTGTCGGTTTCTTTAACATGTGTTTTAAAATGATAGTTTTGAAATCTGATGGGAATTCAGCCGGATGCGAGAGAAGTATTGATAACATTGTTAATGAATGTAATATTGAATCTAAGCACTCAATCAGGAGTGATGTCGGAATCGAATGGAACTGACATGACTGGAACGCCTTCATCACAATTGTGTTTACCAAATCCATATAGATAGGTTCAAACGCTGTTAACGGTGCCTGCTGATATTCGCAGTGCAAAGCTGGTCTTTAACAATGTTATATCAATGGAAAGGGTAGAAGAGGTAGTATAGAGGTAGAAGTAGGTAAATGGCTTTGTGATTATGTAGATAACACAGTGACTAGGTAGATAACACAGTGAGTAGGCAGATAACCCAGCGAGTATCTTGATAACACAGTGAGTAGGTAGATAACTCAGTGAGTAGGTAAATAATCCAGTGAGTAGATAACCAGTGATAGTCGTCAAGTGCTTACAACGGAACTAGCTGTGGAAGTGGAATCAGACGTCTGTATCAGATGCTGTTGTTAGTAGTTGTAGTAGTAGTAGTAGTAGTGGTATTGATGGTGACTGTGGGGTATATATGATGTAGTAGTTTCAATGGCTTCAGTGCTTCAATCGTTCTTGTTCTGGTTTTGTCATGGTAATTTGTATGATATGAGTAAATCAGATAGTGTTGTCGTATTGTAGCATTTGTGGTTTGCTAGTATATCAGTAAGGGTGGTTCGTGCAAACAGTGGTACTGTCACCAAGGATTTTGTCCGTAATGCTAATTATCTTACCAGTACCATCATACGTCTAGGTGGGCCCTGCCTGTGGTGGTGATACTTCTTGTGGTATTGTGATAAAACGAAAAGACAGACTGACTGACAGATGAAATTATTTAAATAACAGACAGACAAAAATAGAGGCGGAACATTTATGAACTTACACACAGCAATATTGATTGTAGTAATCTCCACAACAGCCGTAAGGACAGTTCATGTAATCCAGGTCGGAATTGCTGCTGTAGTAGTAACAATCCTGACCTAAAGCACATCCTAACAAATAAAATACATTTCTATTAGTATTTACGAAAGATCGGTTCCAGAATTATTTCGGAAAGTTGCTGGAAGACCAACATACATAAATGAAATAAAGCAACCCATTGAAATGGTGTTTGTTTCCCAAATTTATTTCAGAAAATTACGGGACAAATGACTTTTTATTAACTGCATTAGTCACTGGTGAACGCTTTTAGCATGACTAAAGACAAAAACTATTATTATCTCTGCCGAAGTTACTTGATCTTCATTACGACAATGTGTCTTTGTGTGAATTGAACTCGGAGTTTTGTTCTTTCCATGCAAGACGAGTGCGTGGTGATCATATACGTAGATGCTTCCGATTGGGTATGAACGAATACTTCCGGCTAACCCATCAGGGCACATTATACGAAATCCCACGTTTATTGTCAGTTTACTCTGGAGATTATTGATCAGTGAGTATCAATGACCTCAAACTTAGGTCAAGGTATGTGTTTTTGAACAAAACTTACTGAGCAGAAAGCATCGGTTTCTTATCTTACAAAGACTATGACTTCTGGTCTATAAATCTAACAAATTTAACTTTATTAATATCTTAAGTACAAGCCATCCTCAAAGTTTGGTTATAAAAAACTTGCTCCGGAATAAACGTTATTTTGCAAAACCATTCTCTCCATTGAGTGACAGTGATCATAACCGCTTACCTTTTGATCCCAAAAATCAATAAGTCTCTTGAAAACCTTAGGTGCAAGCCCTCCAAAGCCCTTAATATATGTGGTATACAATTATAGATATTATTTAAAAATAATTTTCTTCTGTTACGAATTCATGGTCATGCAGTCAGTAACAGAAAAGTCCGGAAAGCTCCAAGATTTGTAAAACGCAACAAATAATTTATTTCCGCAGAATTAAACATCTTTCAGTGTTGTAAATAAAATCCCAGAGTGTTTTGAAAGTATGAACACAAGTCAAAATGTATGAAGTTCCAGTTAAATTCCAGTGGTATTCAAAATAAATTCCAATACTGAATGTGTCGATGTTCCTGTAATCTCGAACATGCTAATACGCCAAAATCCTGAAATGTGGTGATGTGGTAACATTGTTTTGATGTATTTTAAATATATACTAAAAATGTGCTTGTCTGTATTCAATGTTATCTCAAATTAATGTTTTAGCCCAGGAATGTCATTGAGCATTTTGTAATTCCACTAAAAATGAACACAACAAAAACTACGACACTGCTGCAGATGTTAAGGCAAGAATTAACAATTTTTCATGTAAACAACATTATACAAAAATATAAGACAAACTAAGAGAACCAGGATGTAGTTTAGCTACTTCTCGTAAACATTAAACGTTGTCAACAAGTTCAGGAATTTACAACTGGAAAACGGATGTCCTACATTCAGATAGAAGTTAATTAGAGAACATAAATGTTTTAAGAATGAATGTAATCTCTTTGGTGTTAACCTCTTATTTACAGATAAACAAAGCCAATGTATCAATAGTTTAAATATGGCTACTGACATTAGTGATTTCCATTCTATGGTTTTTACTCAGTAAAGAGACAATGTGAATTCTGCACGCAGAAAATACAAAATCGTTTAGAAGTTTCATTGATTTTTATGTGAATGACTTTATAAATGATTTGCTGTCATTTCAGCCAGTAATGACTTTGTCAACGCTGGTTTTATTAATTTTGAAATTATTATTAACATCGTAGAGAAAGACGCTCTAATAATACATGGATACCCACGAAAAAAATACATTACTTTATATGAACATAGAACTAATGAAAGCTGTCCATGCAAAACAGATGTTTACAAAATACAATTTATACAAAGCTGGGGAAAACTATGGGATAAATTGGTACAACAATTAAGTAATAAGTCTCAGAGAGCGTATCTTTTAGAAAGATGGGCCGGGGGTACTAAATCTAGGAACGTCTCGGCAACTATTACGTCATATTTTTCTAATAAATGTTTAGATGATCAAGAAACGATAATTCTTACTGAAGGTACAAGATTATAAACAATGACAGAACAATATGTAAAATCTTGAAAATATTTTACATAACTGGCAGCAGACATTATAAAGGATGATCATTTTTACCCTTGCAACCATCAAGGTATCTCTTCTGTTAAGGACAATAGTAACATGGATGCAAATTTCGAATTTAACAAAATTAAACATGAAAAAGTGTAAAAATATGACAAAACGTTTAAATTTAAAAAGAAGCTTCTGGAGCAGGTCAAATTTCTTTTAACGTGTTAAAAACTAAGGCACTGATCCTTGTAGGCCATATTAAAGATCTAATAAGTAAAATTTTACAATCAAATATTTTTCCTGATCGTCGTAAGGAAGCTCAAGCGGTATTTATATTCAGAAATTACAATCCTCTTGATAGAAATAACTATTGACCCGTCTGCATTCTAACTCTCATTTCCAAACTATTTGAGAAATCAATGGAGACCCAGTTACAATAAGGTTTGAGAAATCAATGGAGACCCAGTTACAATAAGGTTTGAGAAATCAATGGAGACCCAGTTACAATAAGGTTTGAGAAATCAATGGAGACCCAGTTACAATAAGGTTTGAGAAATCAGTGGAGACCCAGTTACAATAAGGTTTTAATATCATATTTCAACAATCTAGTGGCAGCTGTTCGTAAAGGTTATGGATTCCAGACTACTCTTTTATGTTTCTCTAAGACTGGATGAAGGTTAGTGATCGAAATAAATATGTAACTGTAGTTCTGATGGATTTATTTAAGGCTTTTGATGGTCTCTCTCATGATATTCTCATTTGCAAGTTGAGGACTTATGGTATATCAAATAGTTTAGTGGGACTCTTACTGAGCTATCGGTCAAGTCTAAATTAAGATGCATGGTGTCCTGATTAGTTGGAATGAAGTTCAAAATGGGGTCCATCTGGCGTCAGTCATCTGAATATTAATGTTTATTGTTTTTATCAATGATATATTATCTTTTATTACATGTGGCTCTTTATTACATGTGGCTCTTTATATTACTATGCCGACGATAACACTGTGTCCTTTTCCTCAACAGATTTTGACATTAATTCAGACACTTTAGGCACTGTCCAAAATGCAAGCCAATCCAAAAATGTTTCAAGCACTAGCTGATGGTAAGATACATTTAATATACAGCCTACACTACTCATAAGCAGTGATGTCATAAACTGATGAAATGGCTAACTGCTAGGAATTGGCATTTACTATCAACTGCAAATTCAATTTACATCTCGGAACGAAAGCTTCAACAATCTGTCTTGATCCGTATTGGTCGTAAAATAACTAGACTTAACAAACTGATAATCTTAAATACATTTATCCTTTCCTACTTCATTTTCTATCCTTTAGCCTCGCATGTATGCAGTGACATGATCTCTACTAAACTTGAAAATAAAGCAAAAGGCTAGCTCAGAGATTTGTGTACGGTGACAGAACAAGGAGCTTTCGTAAACTTTTACTTAAAGCAAAATTGACAACCTTGTAGGTGTGTAGACTTTGGATTATGGCTCTACGGACATTTAAAATTGTGGATAAGCGAGCTTCGAAATATTTGGATGAGTTATTATGTTTTGAACACAATAAATACAATTTTAGATAATTAAATCACACGAATTAAAAGCTAAACATTTTCCAGCAAATCTTTTCGATAAGCAGCTGTCATTTTATGGAATGAATTACCAAATCACTTTCAAGAGCAATAACATTTTAACTGATTGAGATCATTAAGTCATTAAGTCTACCCTCAAGTGGTAAAGACTGTTAATTTAATATCTGCAAATAATACCCCGACCAGCCATAATGACGACAGTAATGTTTGTGTTGCATGTTTTGTTTATCTGTCCTTATAATTTTACTATTAAACACCCTATTGTTAGCCCATTTCTTGTATGTAAGGTGTAAGCTGCATCGCAGAATGTTTTTAGTCCTAATTTGGTGATCCTGCATTTAAATCAAAGTTCGATTTATACCAAATATTTATGTTTTTCTAAATTATCCCCAATTGTGCTTTTAATATTGACATATACTAAATTCACTTTCAATCACTGCGTTTTAAAAATTATTTGCTTGCTTATGTTTCAAATTATGCGGTATTTCTCCTATTGTACCTTTGTAGTATGTTGTATTTTTATGTCTGGAAAACCGGAATTGTTTTAATGATTCTATTGTTGTTATGTAATGTCGGTAAAAATGTCAATAGAGCTTAAGTTGAATTGTTGTTTTAAATCTAGCCGACCTTAAATGAATCTTATCCCATCCTATCTTCTCTAATCATATCTTATCATGTCTTTTATAATCTTATCTTTTCTTGTCTTGCCTTCTCTTGACTTGTCTTCTCATAAAACTATACTGTAAAAATGACTGAGAAATATGGCATTGATTGGTGCTGATTGCAAATCGAAATTAAGTGGCAGTGGAAATTTGTTGCAGCGTCTGTTACCGAGTCTGACTACAAGCTTGCGAACACACAAATTCACGTCTTAATGCGTATGTACAAATAACCTCACTGTCATAAAAATCTGTTGTTTAATAGGGGTTATGCTCTGAAGAGTGTTGGACGGTTTTCTCAGGATGCTACGCTACTTCCACACAAACAACGTTTTCTGTATTGATCCGTACTAAACTTGTGTTAACAAAAATGAAAATCTCTTCATTTTGCTATGAAAACATTAATTACTTTGAAGACAAAAATATATGATTTGAAACATAATACGTTTTATCTAATGGTCGCTGTCACTGAAATTATCATGACAATACAATGTTTCCTCTTCCTTCCTGATATATTTCCTTAGATCTACTCAGAATACGTAGATATCCTCTATAAAATTAAAGAAACTGGATGGTCCTGAGAAAGCGTCTGGAGTAAGATTGATCAGAAATAACTCTTAAAAGCACATCTGGAGCACAAATATTTGTCAATATGCATGCCTCTTGATGATCACGACCATAATATATGCCAAAAACTATTACCAGAATATTTCTTTTGCAAAACAAGCAATGCAAGACATGCAGTGGTCACAAGAATATGTCTTACATTGCATTCATTTGCTAGATAAAAAGGGCAATAACTCTAACAAAAATGATTGAGCACAGTGATATTTCGATATACGAATGTTGATATCTTGGCTATGCTAATGTTCATATGTTGACTATATTATATCCATATTTTCAAGGCAAGCCACTGGACACGGTAAGACATTTTTTGTTCTCAAGTGTCGTGTACTACAACTAGCTCAAAGTCGAAAAGAGCCATAACTTCCACAAAGTAGACGGAATCAGGTCGGACTACGCCTGCTACCGTAAATAACTATGGAGGGGTATTACGGCAATAATTATATGCATTATTGTAAATGGCTGCGTGCAATTGCTACTTTCATAATTCTATCAATGTATATTGTATTTTCATTGATGCAAATTGGACGTGGGAGTTTGCAAGTGCTACTTTCCTTCTGCATTATTGTGAATGACTGCTTGCAAGAGCTACATTCATAATTCTAGTCATGAATTTTCTTGTTTTCATTGATCCAAGCTGTAAATGGTTGCTTGCAAGGTTTTCGATCTATTTCCTTCTGCGTCATTGTATCTTGCGATTTGCCAACTACTGAAATTATTCTGTAGTTTATCGTATGGCAAACGCTACGTCAGTTATTACAATTTTGTATATTTTGTTTATAAACTTTACAATTACATCATTCCAACTGCTGTTTTCATACAGATTTGGCCTTACAACAATTTAAATACTAAGTTTTATCAGTATCGTCTTTGTTGTCCAACTCGTGTCGCCATCTATTGTCATAATAGCATACTAGAGATTAGCATGGCATTATGACAACAGATGGCGCTCTAAATTTCTACCTTTTCCTTTACCAGCAATAATGAATGCTCCCCACAGAGCTTTACGACATTCATGTTGTGTCTATAACTCTTTCAGTCCCTTTTTTAGGGTGTACGTTAGCAAAAACGTTTTAATCGTCTCTAAAACCTTATGAATTCTCGAAGATCTAAGTGATTTATAGCACCTTACGAAAACAAAATCGCATGCGGTACAGCAGGGTGGTCCATCTTATTTAACCCCAGTTTTGACGCAATTAAGTATTTACCTTCACTGTTTAAGAAATCTACTTCTTAGTGATATCTCTCATTACTTTGGAAACATTAGTTATTTTAGTAAGGACCAGAAATGACAATGATATATTCCCTCGTACTCTTCATAACGAGCTTTCATCAGACGAACCCCGGTTGTAAGGATTGTGTTGTACGTGACGCACCTCACAGACGTCTATCTTTTCCTGTGATAATCTTGTACATAAGCTCAGGCGAAAATAAACTATTTCAGAACAACATCACTAGCACATAAAAAATGTTTATAGGTAAAATGACATTAAAAAAATTAAACATTTCTTAAAGATGTTCTTATTCTTATCACAATCTGCCTTTTGGAACATATTTTGCCGCCAAAACAGAAATAATCAAACTGTGGAAAATCATGATAGTATCATGATAAAATTGTTTACTTGTAATTAGAAAGATTAGATTTAGTGTACAGTTGTTTTCCAATACTTAATTTGCATTGTTAATGTTCAGAACATCTACTTTTAAATGTATTTATAAAAAACAACCAAAAAAAGCTTTAAAACTTCTTTACATCCTTTAAAACTTTTGTCTCTAAAAGTGGAAATAAATCAGAGACAAAAGATATTAGAGGAAATTTTATTTATATTTATTGTAATTCTTACCATCATCATACCAATTAAAATTAATAATTTGGTTCAAGAATTTTAAAAATATAAATATAGCACCTTTGGGTTCTAATTATTCAGCTGCTATTTGTCACATTAAAGATTTTTAAAAAAAAAAGGCTTTAAAGAATTTTTGAAATATGAATGTAGCAACACATGATTCTGACCTGTTAATTGTGCTACTCTTTGCAATATGAAAGTAGTTTGGTGAATTATCAATGATCAAAGAAAGAAAGAGAAAGAAAGAGAGAATGCACCAAAACTGCATATTATAATAATTATATACATGTATCCTGGGTTGATGAGCGTGTTGTGGGACGGTCTTCAGCAAGTATCAACAAAAGAATAAACTCTACTGATCTTACTCGATAATTATACAGGTAGAAGTTTACTGATCTCTGTTTTTTATTTGGTTTTATTCAATTTAATTGCCTACATGTATCCTGGGTAGTTGATGGTGTTTTGGGACAGTCATTTTTGTTTTAGGGTAGTCATGGAGTCTTTCATTTGGTAGTAAACACCAATATGGGGGGGGGGAAACTCTTCTGATCTTACTCGATAATTATACAATGCAGGATTTTACTGATCATTGACCATTTTAAGGTTTGATTCAATCTAATGGTATACATGCATCCTGGGTAGATGAGAGCGTTTTCGGAGTCTTGAGCTAGCCCCATTACGTTCAGGGTGACAGATAGAAAAATTAAAATATTGGATGTCTAATTCATGCATACGTTGTTGGAAATAATCAAACCTAAATTTTGCTGGACAGATTTGGTGAGGCAAACAAGTATTAAAAACATTGCCTAAACTTTTAGAACAGTTTTTGCTTTAAAATTCTTCAATGGAATAGACTCTATGGAAATCTTGAGGACGCATACATTATGGTCAACAAGCCTTTGGTTGCTTGACTCGATATTAGGTAAAGAAACGACAGTCTACAATTTCCTGTCTGTATGACTTAGGAACAACAGCAGGGACATCAGGTGTCTCCATTTTCTCATAATGACCCCATTTTTTACAAAGTAACAAATTGTGTGGCTTTAATTTCTAAAATCAAGTCTTGTGTCTTCTCTGAAGAATAGTACCTGGGGGCCTATAACCCACATTAAAATGACTTGCATGCTTATAAAGTAACTGTTACTTTCTGCTCAGATATCTTACAACTGCAGTCAGAAATTGGCTAGTGGTTTCTATTATTCTGTGGAGAAGCTAACTTACTTATGAATCTCTCTCTCTCTCTCTCTCTCTCTCTCTGCTGAGTGATTAAGCTATTTGAATTATGGAATTTACCTTATCCATTGTTCAAAGGCACATACATTAGGAATAAGAGGTCAAATTTAAATTTTCATATCAGGTTCATAAATATAAGTTTTGTGAAGGTCAAAGTATCAGAAATAACAAATTAGCAAATCAAATGTAATCTTTTTCATGGTTATATGCTCATAGCAAGTGCAAAGAGTTTGTTTTTATTGCCCACAAAACAAATTCATCAACAAGTGAGCATTATTGTACAGTATATATACAGATCCAGTAATGGAATGTTTTTGGGGATTAATTCTTGAAACAGACACAAGGGAATATAACATGACTGTTCTTGAGTCGTGATTTACAAATGTGTGTGGTATACAAAATGTAATTTGTATTGGCCAATCCAGAATTTACAGTTTTAATTCCTCAGAATTTGCAATGGTGAGTGTATGTACAATCCAAAAGCCGGATTGTGTGAAAAGCTTGTCTTCATTCATGTTTTATTCATGTGAAGTGAAAAACAAACGGGATTCGCAAATAAATCTGTAAGAACAATGTAACAAGACAATCCAGGTATTTGTTCCTTATAATTGCCTACCTGTATGACAATATTTGTTTCAGACTAATTCATCTAAAAATATTGTTTTTATGAATGCCGGTTTAAATTAAACTTTTTGTTTCTCTTATATTTCCTATGAAAAGTTTAACATAGGACTGTATATTGGTTTTATTTATTAATGTTGCTTTATTGCATAGTTGTATTGTGCTGTGATATTTTTTGTGTCATGACAATATTAACTTATATTTTAAATAGGATTACATAATGATAAAATCACAGCCTGAGCTTTGACTAACCTTAAAAACTTTACAAGATTTTTAGAAAATTATGTGGTGGGTGTCTTATTCTTCTAACAGAAAGCAATCACACCTGTAGAAGATAAATGTAAAATTTTGTATTAATCTTTTTAACTACTACATTAATTTCGTATCCATATGTATCAAGTACTTTTAGTACTGTACTGTAGCAGTAATAACACAAACAAATTGAGTTGGTTACTGGTAGCGGTAGCAATGTTATTTATATTCAATATATGATATTTTTATAATTGCTACCAAATGAGTGATGTTTTATCAGTGAGGTACCATACAATCAGTAATCTTATCTGTTCTATAAATATCGTTTCAAAAATGGATGACTACGGTATTAAATAATTAAAAAAATGTAGTTTCCCGTTTGATACCTGTTGAAATAAAGCATCTCATAATTGTATGGAAGTGTTCTTTATGTTTACATATAGCATATATGTTTTATACTCTTAGAATTTCTTTTCTTATATAATGAAATAAGTTCATATTTTTTGTAGCATATATGCTTTGTATGTGATATCATTGTTTCAAGTAATTTGCCTCTTGCTATTGTATTGAATTGGAGATTTAAAATGAAATTGGAGATATGACATACTTGTCACAGACAACTAGTGACAATACTTGCTGGCTATTGTATACTCATCCATGCCATACATATATAAGAATTCTGTATAATTCGACTGTTTACCTTACTTCTTGTTATATATATCTATATCTATATATATATATATATATATATATATATATATATATATATATATGTATATGTAATTAAACTGCCACTGCAAACTGCAGATTAATAGTAAAATTTAATAACATAGGGAATGAACAGAATCCTCATCACTGTAATGCATTCTCTCATTCGTTATCTCGTGAATAAAGAAATGATAGTATGGCATTGAGGTGCAATTATCTGCACTTTGCTTAAACCTTATTAGGTCTTTACTGCTACAAAAAGCAGAATTTGCACTGCAGTCTAAAATAATAAATATGCTCTAAACTGATAACATTGTGAATGAGAATATATAAACAAATTAGGGCCTTAAATCTTGCCTGTAAGCTGCTACCCTATTCTGCCACCGTGCGGCAGTGGTAAATTAAACAGACAAAATGTTCAAAGAAGTTGGGGTGGTAAGGGTTAGCGGAAATATAACGTTGTGTAAATACATCTAATTGTATACATTTAATACGTTTTGTGCTACTTGCAGGCCACCTCGCTTCCGAATGTTAAAACTCTGAGACATCAGCTGCTGTAATTTAATTCGAATGATATTTTAAATAAGACGCCCAAACCTGCCGTAAAGTGGTATAACCACTTGTTGTTAGGGTCAGGGGAGTAGTCATATTGTACGAAATTGACGTGTCACAGCGCCATATGTTGTCATAATGAGGCATATTTTATTTTAGCTTCCTTGATTCTAACTTCAAGCGTGCTTGATGCTGTATTATAGTCATGATTTTTGGAAGGTGCAATTTGTGTAACTTGTGATATAGCAAGTTTATAAATAGAATATTTAAAACTTGTAATAACTGACATAGCATTTGCCATACGAAAAACTACAGAATCAGTTCAGTAATTGGCAAATTGCAAGATATAATGACGCAAAGGGAAAGTAGATCTAAGCACTTTGAAGCAGTCATTGACAGCTTGCATCAATGAAGAATAGAAAATTCATGACTAGAATTAAAAATGTAGCACTTGCATGCAGCCATTGACAATAATGCAAAAGGAAAGTAGCACTTGCAAACTGCCACGTACAATCTGCATCAATGAAGAATACAATATACTTTGATAGAATTGTGAAAGTAGCACTTGCAAGCAGTCATATACAATAATGCATCAAGGAAGTTTAGAAAATACATGCATATAATTATGGTCATAATCCCCCTCCATAGATGACGGTTGACCGTACTACCTATGATTCTTGACCCAGAGTTGACAGCTATACATGGCTTCCTGTGGAAAGTCCTCTCTAGCGGATCAGGCGGCCGAGCCGATACGCTCATCCACCTTGCTGTGAAGGCATATAGCACGTGTTGTGTGTACAGCGCAGGATATCAGCCCAGGTGCAGTGGGACCTGATGGTTATACTCTGCATGCGTCTTCCAGACGTCGCGTCAATGACATGCGACTGGATTCAGACCGATCTCTACGAGAGAATGTGGGTGACTGCTCAAATCCCACTCACTTAACACGAACGTTCTCACACCATTTTCCCTCCCAACACAGCAATCAGGTGTCGAGAAACTTCGAACTGTAACCGCAAACCTGCATACAGGCGGATCTGATTTATGACATTAGTTTAGCTGATTTTTTTTCCTCTTCTTTCACGCCTAGATACAAATGTTGAGGTTTCGTTAAGAATGAGCCAACACTAAATTCAGTGAAATGTTATGTCTAGCCTGCTTCGGCGGTACATAATCCAAAAACCAGTGGCGTACCAAGAATCCCCTTTCCTTACAAAACATCTAATTCTGTAATTCAGGAGCCAAAACCCATTTGAACATTTAGCCTAATATCAAGAAAGAATTAGGTAATTACAACTACAGTTTACTTTTAGTGTGTGCTACCATAAGCGATGCATATTAATGAACATATCAAGTTTGATCCCCATACATGCAACAGTTTTAGAAAAGTCTTCGTGCTATTTCTACCTATTTTCTTATTGATTTCCTTTAAATATCGATTATATTCTTCAACTGCTGATAAATATTAAGATATATTAAAAAATCTCGGTGGTACCTCTGGTAAGGAAAAGCAGTATATATTACACTTAACATATGAGTCAAAGCAGTATTTTGTCTACGAGGAAGAAGGAGAGGGGCCTGTGCGGTTGAGAGTTTAGATAAAGAATTTTATTATAAACTCGCTTTGCATGTCTGCAGCCTTATTTTCATTTCAAGGAACTAGTATGCATGCAAAATCGGGTGTTCATCCAAGGTCCGTTCCCCGGATCCCTCCACGTCAGAGACTAGGTATCAAGGGACTCATTAACCTAGCTCTTACTCGGTAGTAGGTTACATGTTCAAATCTTGCCCTAAATTACTTGGGTTGGCTGTTGTGTGTTGTCTGTGGGCAAGTTACTATGTTCCATATGTCTCGGTACAAAAAGCCTGGGTTGGCTATCGTGGATGTCTCTAGACAAGGCACTAATCGTCATTGCTTTAACACAAAAAGCCTTGGTTGGCTATTGTGGATGTCTCTAGACAAGGCACTAATCGTCATTGGTTTAACACAAAAAGCCTTGGTTGGCTATTGTGGATGTCTCTAGACAAGGCACTAATCGTCATTGCTTTAACACAAAAAGCCTTGGTTGGCTATTGTGGATGTCTCTAGACAAGGCACTAATCGTCATTGGTTTAACACAAAAGTCTTTCATGTACTGATATGCAGTTGGCCTCCATTCCGATTCTCAACTCTCAAGCTAGCCATGAACTTATCGTGTATTAAGTGGTTAATTCGAATCATGGGCGCCCACAGGAATTTTTGCGGGCGGGGGGGGGGGGTCAGTTATTCATGGCCGGGACAGTTAGTTCCGTGCGTAAGCAATCTTAAACTAAAGCTAACATTTACAAAGTGTTTTGAACAGACTCTTGTGATATATCTTTGTGACATATTTTCAGCTTCATTTACATGATTGAACTTGTCAGAATATCTATCTATCTATCTATCTATCTATCTATATATATATATATATATATATATATATATATATATATATATAATGTGACCTCCCATGACCTATGCTGCAGGCGCCCATTATCTGCGAATCCTGTTTCATTATTGCCAAATCATGATCTCATTTAATTTCAAGAGTCTTGTCACTTAACTCTGTCAAGTACCTATTGTTTTTCACGCTGCTAATAATTAGACACATTAACGTGATATATCACGTATATTTTTACATCGGATATCACTAAATCTATGTACTGGACATGAATAAATTTATGAATTGGATATCACTAAATATATGTATTGAGCATTAGTATATCTATGTATTGAATATTAGTAAATCTATGCATTGGACACATCTGAATCTATGTAATAAACATTAGTAAATCTATATATCGGACAACACTAAATCTCTTTCTTAGACATTGGTAAATCATTGTATCGGGCACCAGTAAATATATGTATTGGATTGGACATTCAATATAATATTCTATTCATTCTTAATTCAAATATACCATAACATTGAATTTAAAAATGAAGTGAAAGTATATATCTATCTATCTATCTATCTATCTATCTTTGCACAAAAACATGTTTGATTATATAATATAGTTGTTGATAACGATGTATAATTTGAACAGGTCTGAAAATTATTTTAACTCGAAATAAAACACAAACTTTACTCCGCACATATTTTACTCTCTGATATCTAGTATCTGTGTATTCTTCTGTGAAAATTCTAAATGTAAAATTTCTCATATAAGCAGCCAATACTAAAGAGCAAAAATAGAGGAATCGTTTCATTTTCTCTGTGAATAAAAGGAAGAATAATAATGTGTGTGCATATGAGAGAGAGAGAGAGAGAGAGAGAGAGCGAGATACTTACCTATGCTCGATACAATCAAGAATAGTCCAAGTCTGTAATGCAAAGACATGTCGGCTTATAAAACTATACAAAAATCGCACAGTTATGATGTTTGGCCTGTATAAGATTTCAACTCGTCTGAAGCCAAAACTTTCAATTCTAATCTGAATAATAGACAAACTCTTCGTTTGCTGTGCCACGCTATTTCCCCCTCTGTTCTTATTATAAAATACACTTTCACCGTCTATAACATTTAAACACTGTAATAAATTTCTTCTTCCGATGCGCAGTGTAGGACTTTTTTTAGATTCCGGAAGTACATGTAGATAGACTCAGCGAAGACCCTGGAACATTGAAACAAGGGTGATAATTTACAAAGCAGAAATCGAATCTGTTATAATACGAAAAAGATGTGAAACTGAAATTCTGCACACTTTACATATAAACACACTTATATGCTATCACACACGTCGGTAACATGGAAAAGAAGGGGATTAAGTCACACACATGCACACAAACACACTTATATACTATCGCGCACGTGTATTAATACTCACACATACACAAGCAAGAGCTGAAGTGGCCACACATGCACAAACATACTAATACTGCCTTCATTCATCAATATCTTTCACATACCTTCTTCTTTTCCAGAGAGCAGTGTATGTGGTCATGGTAAAGGACTAGGGTGCTTTCACACACACACACACACACACACACACTGTGTCCTGGATTCAAATGCATACTGGAAATAAGTATGGATGATTCCACCTTTGTCAACATCTTATCTTGTCTTCAGAACTGATGATACAAGGGAGCAATGACTGCATTACCAAATATATAAAATGTAGATAAGAAGAGTTTGTTACAATTTACCTCTAAAGACCATGACGTTAGAGTGAACTAACGGAGTTAGCAATTTTTAGAGAGGCACGTTTGAAATAAGGCCAAGTATTATACTCTATAACCCATATTACACCCATCAATAATTCATAAAATAAATGGAATTTAAGGTTCTTTCAGTACTATCTAAGATATACAAGTTTGTGTTTTTTTTTTAAATAGCCAGTATAACCGATGAGGAAACCCGGGGAAAATCATTGTCATTGAAATTCAAACCCTATGTAAAGTATGAAACTGACAGGCGCCACCATATTTAAAAAATATGATTATTTAATTAAAATTATTATAATATGATCCATTTAGGTGTAACAGATACATCCAATTACCAGGAAATTTAGAAGAAAAGCGTGGATATATTAATGTTAAGAATGACGACAATAAATGTTTCAAATGGAATATTTGTTTTTCATTAGACTCTCCAAAATTTGTCCATAACGTGTAAAAAACGAAAAAGATTTGATTTCGGAGTTATTAAATTTCCAATTCCATAACATGATATAAAGGTTTACTTTTATGTCTGCCATCAAAGCAATAAATGTCTCTGTTTACAGTTAATGTATTAAAAGAAAAAACCATTTGGAAGTAAAGGTATAAATTTTCAGAAATAATATGCTCAGACATTGAAATCATTTAGTCTTATCCTTCCTTTTTAATGTTAGGAATAGAGTTCCTTTCAAACCCAGGGTTAAAGTATGCGACGAAATTGCAAGTAGTTAAAAATGTAGGTTATTGGATGAAGACAAAGTTATCGGAAAAATAACTTTCAGAAAATCATTAATTTTGCAAAAGTTTATTCAATTATTTTTTTGCATTGCCAAATCCCATATTATATAGAGAAAGATAGCTTTAACAATTTATTTGGAACGGTAAAACCAAAAGGATTACAACAGATACGCTATATGCTTATTTCGTGTTCACTCTTTAATTCAATATATGAAACTTACTTGGATTCAACGCTTTATTGCAAACGAAGAATGACCGTGGCAGAATATGGTTATAAAACAAATTATTGAAAACTTGAGGTAACAATATGTTAAAATTTATGGAGAACACTTAGCAGAGATTAGTGATGTGATGTGATTTTGATTTTTAACGTAGCTTTAACAATTTTTCAGTCATATCGCTACGATGTCTGCAATGTGGCAGTTTATAGTGATGTCTAGCACTGGTGCATCATGCCGCAGACATGTAGCATGATGTCCCACCCAGTCACATTATCATGACACCAGGCCGACCAGTCCTAACACTAACCTCTTAATGCTGAACGCCAAGCGAGGCAGCTGTTAGTACCATTTTTTAAGTCTCTGGTATGACTCGGCCGGGGATCGAACCCACGACCTCCCGCATCCGAGGCGGAAGCTCTAACCACTAGGACACCGGAGCGGTGGCAGAGATTAGTAAATTTATTTGTAAATTATCCAGGCAAGATCTTATCATTGCTTTGCAAGATAGAAAAAGAAAACATCGACGCTGGAAAAATACTTGTTTCATGATAATCTAAATTTTGTTGATATCAATAACTTTCATTCCAATAAAACCTTGCGGTCAAACAAAATAACATGTGTCAAAATATTTTTTTTTGAAAATCAAAGATCACTATTACATTTAAAGCATTACGTCAAAATTCTAAAGCATTACGTCAATACATTTAAAATAACTTGTAACTGGTAAAGAAAAAAATTAATTATACTAACAAGGGAAGAACCCCTATGAATGTAAATTCAGAATAAATGTACATGTTAAATATGTAGATAAATATTTGGTAAAGAGTAGAACCAATAAATTCTTTAGAAAACACAAGATATGGTCAAGACACTTAAAGAGCCAGATAAGTCAATGAACATGAAAATAGTCTCTAATGTTAGCCAAAAAGTGAACCAAGATACGAACATCATTGTCTTTCAGTTTAAATTCATACACAGAACTATTGGGACAAATCACTGCTTGAAAAAGAAAATTGCATTGATTGCAGCACATGTACATTTTGTATAAAGACGAAGTAGAAAATGTCAAGCAAATATTTTATGACTATCCGGTTATTTAACAGTTTAGGAACTGCTTCACTGCATGCATTAAGAATTATATACCATATATTATAATTACAGAACAGATGTATTCTTTGTAAAACAAGTTTAGTATTCTAGTTATTTGTTTCTTAATTTTAAAAACAAAATATCGAAGTTATAAGTCTTGATATGCATTTTAGAAGAAACCCTCACATTTTGTAAGTTACACAAGTTTAGTATTACGTAATTACGTTTCCGAAATTTTAAATAAAATATTTAGCAAAGCCAAACTTGTTATCTGTTATTGAGTTCTTTATTTTCACATAATATATTCAAGTCGGAATAACACCCTTTTAGTGTTGATGAGCGTTAGCGAACATATATTTTTCTTTGTGTCTGACAATGTGTGTATGTCTGTGTGTTAAAGAGTTCACCGTTTCTAATGAATAACGTTTCAATTTCAATTCCAATTGTGTTCGAAATAAGATCCAACACTGAATATGTTGATGTGCCTTTACTAACCTGTCATTCGGATATGTACCAAAGGTCTTTTAATGAATCACAATAAAATAATCCAACATGTCCTTCTTTGAATTCACTATAATTCCAAGTTAATGTTCCAGTTTAAGAATATTATAGGTAAGGATTCTGGTTTTTTTTGTATTTCCAGTGAATAATAACTTGCATAAATAATTGCATTCAAATTAAATACGGAACACAACACTAATATTGATTATGTTACCGGGCATTAAAGCATTAATGAGTAGTTTCACCTGTAATTGAAGATTATAAGCCTCTCTACCAGACCTAGATTGCAAGTATCATATTCTGGCAATATTATGTCACGTAATGGAATTTTCCATCATAGAATATTCTAAATTGTTAACAAGATAAAATCTGTTACTAAAATTATGATAAAGAACGTGGCAAACATCAGGTACAACGTGTTAATCTAAGCGAGAATTCCAATGTCACAGGCTCAGACTTAGATAAATCCATTTACACTAATAATAATCAGAATACTTAATCCACAGTGACAGGAAAACTACTAGTTATGTATTATTTGTTTACCAAAATCGAAATAACATCAGTGTACCTGGTCAGGTGCACAATGATCTTGATTCTGTATAGGGTCGAGTCCAAAATACAAGTAAAATTAAAAGACGACGTAAATTAATTATACTTAACAATATATACTATATTTATGTAAAAGAACAAAAACAACCAGCAAGTTTTCAGGTGAGCCTTCCAACAGCCATTTGTAATTTCTTCTGCTTCGGTCTAAGCTATCACACTAATACTATATATTAGATGCTGTTATTAGCTGTGGTGTGCGAATGAGGTGGTATTGTTGTTGTTGTTGTTGCTGTAGGGTTTAACGCCATTTTTCAGCACACGATAGGCTATACATGGCGGCCAGTATTGGTGGTGGAGGATGAACCCGGGAAAACCCCAGAAAAGAACCACCGACCCACGAGAAGCTACTGGCAAGCTTTCTCACATACCCACATTGGCTGAATCCGAGACTCGAACCCACGCAGGCAGAGGTGAGATGACAGTAATCCGTAACGGAGAGCGCTTTAGACCTTTCGGCCATATATGTTATAATATTCAAAACATATCCTTTTGACCTTTACCTAGTTGTAACAAACAACAAAAGAAACAGTATTTTTTCTATTGGAGATAACACTGTCCTGCCCATATTTTTTAAATTTGTTGCAAATAAATTCTGAATGTAAATGATCCCTTATGAAATTGATGCAATCAGTTGTCTCTTTAATGGGTACCTTCTGTGCACTGCTAACTGTAATTCTCAATTTTCTAGAGTCTCTCCACAAAATCGTTTACACTGACTGACCGTTTCATGTTGCAGTTTATTAATATCATCTGAATCCATCCGTACATACTTTGAAAAAATGTTAAGCATTTCCCACAGGAAGATTAGCTTTCATGACTGCTAATGATAACGAAGAGATGTATCATCTGTACAGCTCAAAGGTCACTTGTGAAACTTTTCGTTCATTGTTGTTCCTTTAGTTTGAAAAAATGCTTTAAGTCGTGAATTGTCAACAGACGTTTTAAATTATGCCGTTGTCAAATATAATGGTGTGTTTCGGGCAACAGGCACCACTTCCCTGCCATCTTTAATGGGGCTGTCACCAATTTTCGGCTTTTTCGATTTAATATTTGCAAAGGTGTTTCGGTTCAACATTTCTCTTCGTACCTCTGTTTCTCTTATCTGTATTATCAGCACAACTGACCCGAGTAAAATTATTTCTCACAGTATGTTCCATTGTCCACAAAAAAATCAACGACCTGACTGCACGAGTGACTTTCCCCTGCATACATGTACAACAAACATTCTCAAAAACCCCGTCCATGATACAAACGTTGTAAGCTTCCTTTACTTTATTCACTGATTGAGATGAGCGTATTTCTCCTTTCCATGTAATTTTATTCTCCAAGTTCGATGTATTGTGCAAAATTATATCCACATTTCCACTCTGGAAATAGATATAACTCTGGAAGCTTTTAAAGTTCTTCATTTGTTTTCCACGTATTGTTTTCGATGAGATTAAATAGTTGTAAACGTCACCGTACATGAAATTTGACAACTATTTCGTGTCGTCAGTCCAATCATTTATATTGCAAAATACATCAGGCATAAATTTAAATATCTCCAATAACATATTGCGCTTTTCAATGTAAGTTTGAGTTTGTTTACGGCTCTTTCGAGTAATGTAATGGCAGACGAGACGCAGCAGTGGTGCTCCAAGCGGACTCAATCGATTCAAAGGGCGGTGATTGAAAATATCTGTCTATACATAACACCATTCATTTTGGGGAATTATCTGATATTCTTTTTTAAAACTGTTGTCTGTCCACTCGTCGTCTTGACAATGAATATATATAAAATGGTATATTGGCTATGTGCACAAATATCATATGCAAATGTCTTGCGTATTAGTGTACTCTCTCTCTCTCGTAAAATTATATAAAAATATTCAATTTCGTGATCATTGATCGATCTCTCTCTCTCTCGTTGTTGTTGTTTTTGATGTTGTAGGGTTTAACGCCATTTTTCAGCACACGATAGGTTATACATGGCGGCCAGTATTAATGGTGGAGGAAGAACCCGGGAAAACCCCAGAAAGAACCACCGACCCACGAGAAGCTACTGGCAAGCTTTATCACATACCCACATTGGCTGAATCCGAGACTCGAACCCACGCAGACAGAGGTGATCTCTCTCTCGGAAAATTCGTGATCATTGATGAATATAAGGAATGATGTTATAGAATTCGTAACAAAACGAAGTGTAAGGTATGCTTCCCACGCCGACACATTCAAACAAGAGCTGTAGTCGTTTATGTTCTGAACATCTGATTTAATTCTTAATTATACATAGTAAAAAAATCTGGTTTTTATTAACCTATAAAATATATGCGCGGCTTTTGTCTGACTATTCACGACTTTTAAAATTTCAATAAACTGATATTACTGAAGATTCTGTCGGATTTTGAAATACAACACAGTGATAAAGAAAATAAAATAATGAAAGTATTTAACATGAAAAGGAAACTAGGTGTCAAAGGTAATTAACCGTACTAAGGAAAATATTGAAATGATTTAAACAATGTTTCAGAACAAAAAGCCATGTTAATATAAAATAACGTTGACTATACGCATGTTATATGTAAATGCATAATAGCAGTGTAATCATTTTTGGCAGTCTGGTCTAAACGGGAATATGATCCGTAATGTCTACAGTCTGCATAAATAGGTGCCACAACGGAGGAGGAATCCACTGACCTTTTAAAGTCCCAATGCCGCCGTTACGTGAAAAAAAGTGCGAATGTTCTTGGTAGTAGATTATTCATTAGCGGAATCTGTGGAATGCATTATGTCAATAATTTGGGAGCACACCTAAGAAGACGAAAAAGAAAACGCAATTTACGAGCGACTTCAGTAACTGAATTAAAAGGTGGCGCCTCTTAATTCTGAGCTGAATATTTTAAAGTTCTTTAACCCAACATCTTGATCATAAGAAGGAAGGTTGAATGTCAGGATGGTTTTAATAAAACAAAACAACAAATGGTTCCTTTTCTTCCAAACTTTAGTTAGATCGGTAGAATTATAAAATTTAATTAAAAAACGAAGGCAGTGGGTTTTTAATGTACTTTTTTCCTGTGGAAAAAATAGATAATATTTTAGTTAGATACGTCGTAACCCTTTCGGATCTCGTAAACATGTACATTATAAGAATAAATAAGGAAGAATGGATCTGTCAGAGAATTGGACTTTTTTGATTACTCAGTGGAGAAAACAAAAATTGTATGCCCCGAGATTCTTGCAAATTTCAGAGGTCAAAACTCAATCTGTTTGCCATGTCACACGTACATGTTCAAATGCTATTGCAAAATACAAATAAATGAATTGGAAAGTCTGAATGTTCACCAGAACATGATCCTTTGTCGGTACGTGACATGTCTTCGATATGTCGAACCAGAGGCGTCAGTAGGTTTGGTGTCACACAGTGCGGTAACTCATGGTGCCACTCCCACTGACCTCTTTCCTGCACAGACATTCGAAAGTTTTATAGACAGTCATGTGCGGTAACTCATGTTGTCACCCCCCAAGGACATCCTTCCTGCAAATAAATTCAAAACCTTTAGAGACAATCATGTGCGGTAACTCATTGTGTCACCCCCATGGACCCCCTTCCTGCACAGAAATTCAAACATTTTATAGACATTCATTTCGATGTCACCCCCTCTGACGGTGTCACTTAGTTCGATCCGCACCCCCACACTCCCTAGTGACGCCACTGTGTCGCACATCTCTATTAGCTAACAATTAGCCTTTATGTCCGTCCCAATGGTGATATTATTCAATAATGGTTCATCCAGTCAGGCTGTCTGGTGAAATTATTTATTTTTAAATGTCACTTTTGTAAAGTGCCAAGAGTGGCGGTAGTGAGAGCTGGAAAACCTCAACTAATATTAGACTCCTAGTAATATTATTTATATCCATTTCTGTAAACAATGTTATAAGAAGAAAAGTTGTTTGCTAGTTTTAAAATATCTCCAATCAATTTGTATTCCTCTATCGGCGCCCAACACAGTTGAAATCGTCAACGAAAACATAAACGACACGTGACATACTCAAGGCAGTAAACCTTCACCTGGTGATTTCTTTGTTACAATAATGTTTTCAAGTGTCATTGCATTAGGAGTAACGTAATTGAATATTCAGGTTTAAACAATAAGCGCCTATTCTGTGGCATACACACTCAACCTTGACCTTGGACATGGTGTTAACCTTCACAGGGATTTCTTCAAGATTACGTTGTAATCTCTTTCTTGATAGTCACAATTCTTATGACACGTGTTTAGGCTCGAATAAAGAGTAACACAAGAAAGAGTGAAAACAACAAGCTTTAAAACAGACAGAAGAATGTATTTCCCTGGAAAATTCTGGTTAAATGGAGAAAAAATATGAACTTACGGTTTTAACAATCAAATCCAAAATAATCCGAGAATAATTCACGAATATTTTTTTAAAAGTCCTAATAACAAAATGTTTTACTGATACCAAGTTCTAATCCCGACGAAAAATCCAAGATGATAGATGATGAGATATTCTGTAATCTGTAGTATTGAAGTATACAGTTCCTCGTAGAAAAACGAATTATCACTTTAGTTTTAAAAACCTAAATAAATTTTTATAAGAACTGTCTTTGCTCAGGAATTTCATATGAACACATGTATTTGCCAGGAGAATAACAGAATTAAACCTTTTGAATCCAAGTTATTGGAAATATATGTAACTCCAAACAGCACAAAATACAACTTCCAGTGTAAGAAAAAGCCCAGCTTCTACTGAGAATAACTCTCCAAAACAAAGGTTATATCGTCTTCTAAAATACAAAAAGGGGGCTCACGTGACGTGATCATGTTCCAAACCCGTTAGAAATTAGGTACTTGTTAAAGATCACGTACACCCAGTGTGGCTCTGACGAAAACCAATCGTTTTACTCTAAGAAATAAAACAAAAATTGTTTACATCTTAAACACATAGTCCCATTATGACCTCGACAACAACTAATGATTTTAAAATAAAAATAGAACTTGTTTACGTGATTGCTACTTATTTTGAATCAAGATCAGGATCTAGATCAACACTTGGTTGTTTACAAAACGAACAGTCAAGGTCAAACTATTTTCTTAAAAATAAGTATCATCTCAGAGTGAATAAATTTACATTACAATATCATGTAATGAAAAATAAAAATGTTTAAAACTGACAAACAATTAAATTGAAATAAATATATATTAAATCAGATAGTATTATTTCAAATACTCTTAACACAATACAACAGACTGAGCATGCATTCTTTCAGGACAGATAGGATTTTTTTAAAAACTTTTTAAACAAAATAATTTTTACTCTCCACCTCTTATAGAGCGAGAGGGATTTTTGAATGTTACTGATAATACACATTGCAATATATTCGCGAAGTACATGTACATCAGTATAACAGGTACAAGTCGATGTACTAACGAGCCTCAAACCATGTGACATACTGTATTTGTGGTTATGGGATTGTCCATTTTTAAGCAAGACAAGAAGAATATATTCACAGGAGGTAACTCTAAATGATATTCAGTGGGTCATTCTCTAAACGTTGCAGGAGGACTCAAATGATCTTGGCTTGTAAACCCCACCTATTTGTCATTTCTTTTCAGTGTATTTGTGACGATCCCATGTGAATAATACCCCATTCAGGAGTTTACTTCTTCTGGTATAACGGTACCAATGGCGCAAGTCCAGGTGGAAATAAAGAACAACACTAGATGTGATTAGTGCATTATGTAAGAGTTGTATTTTCTGTTAGGCTTGCAAAAAAGTTGAGTCTCTTGGCAACAGGGGAGTTTATGTTAATTTCTATCTAGATCATATTTTGTATTTTTTATGAAAATGTGCCTGATGTGACTAGATAACTCTTACCCATGTCTAGTTCCAGTAGAGTTATCTCTCTTAAACGCAATGGAGTACCTGGTTCTGTCATTGTCAAATTGACAATCTAACACTGCTCTCTAGAAATGTGTGTGACATGCACGCTAAAGTAGGATAGAAAATATATTTATTTCCCCAAACATTAGCATTAGGGTCTATGGAAAAACAATCGGTACCGTGATACCTAAATTCTGACCGACCCTACCGTATCTCGGAAGTGTGTGAGTACAGACCAAAGCTCCAAGACAAGGGAAAATGGAAACCAGGCCCAAGGCCAACCCAAACCAAGGAGGGGAGTACGTAATGTTCCCAAAGCTTGTGGGATAAAGAAACTAAAACAATATGTTGAGTAAAACAAAATGCAACCCTGCAAAATTTATATACTATTTATGGTATTATTCTATCTAAAACAAATAAACACCGTACACTGCATGGATAAACAGAGAAACACAATCTCGGAAAGTCATTACAAATACTTCACTTAAAATACAGTACCTAAGTTAAAAAATACCAGAAAAAAAAACTTAGATCGGCTTGTTTTACTCTAAATGCATTATAGTAACACACTGTACGATCTAGTTAAAGCGAATTTTACTCAAACCATTTTCTCAGTCTTTTAGCTTTATTTAAATTCCGTTTATGACCTGAAGAAAATAATTTATTACCGTCAACATTCAGATGTAACTTGAGCCAAGGGAAGTAATTACTACTGGTGTTTATCGTACTGTACATGACCAAGATTGTTTGAAAAACAATTTTTAGGTCTTCAGGCGGCACACCACTGTGCAAATTCGGGCCGCACAACGCTATGTACATTCTAATATAGCATGTAGGGAGGAAAGAACTTTGCTCTAGACGGACTCCAAGAAGGCAACACTTGCCAATAACGATCAATGCGGTCGTCCAATAAATATCTCCATTTTTTGACATTGTATCATACGATATTTACAAAATGTATTTATTATATTATTTTAAATTCCAGTATATTCCTTTTTGAATGAGGTGTTTCTTTTGTTGCCTTGATTTACAATTATGCTAAATATTTGCATGCAATATATATATATATATATATATATATATATATATATATATATATATATATATATATATATATAATAAACAAAGAATAACACATCTAATTTACCTCTTAGATTGTATTAAATTTATGAAGGGAATAATATATAAGTTAAGTTGCCTTTTTCGATTATAGTTAATATAAATAGGGAGTGTGTAAGAAGTAAAAAAGATCAAAATAAAAGAACATAAAATATGGAAATCCAGTTTAAAAAGCAAATAAATAAAGAATCTAACAACAGAAAGAAAAGTAACAACAAAAATTGTGATTTTGGCTTTAAGAAAGGAAACAGAAACGGGACGAAAGGTAGGAATATGCAATTTCCAGAGAGGAAAATTAAAGAATGAACGGCAAGGAAGGGAGGAAGTATCATAATGCATAATCTTACTTGATTTTGCTGGTAAAATTTAAATACATGGTAGAATCAAAATTTATTCTCTGCCATTATTTCAGTTTTTTATTAATGGTTTTGGGAAACATGTCTTCAATTAAAATCTGTTTGCACGTACACTATACAATGCACTGTTGAGAACTTCAAATAAAAATCTCTGTGCACGTACACTATACAACGCACCATTGAGAAAATCAAAGTAAAATCTGTGTGCAGGTACACTTTACAATGCACTATTGAGAATTAAATATGTGTGCACGTACACTATTGTGCACTATTGAGAACTTCAAATTAAAATATGTGTGCACGTACACCGTACAGTGCACTGTTGACAACTTCAAATTAGAATCTGTATGTACGTACACTGTGCAATGCATTATCGAAGACAGATACACATTCGGCTCTTGTACTGACATTTAGTTGTACTATACTTAACAATCATTACTTTAAAAAAAGTAATATCCGAGTTTAATAAATTTTGCCAGACTTGTATTGTTGAAATGATATTGATCAGATCAGGAGTTTATGCAAACGCTTTCATGTTAAAACGTGATGATAATATTGAGCCAACTTAAGATTTACCATTACGGTATTATTAAAACTTTGGGGCCACCTAAGATATTGCTATCAAAGGCAGTCAGAAGTTAGTCCAAAGATAATCAATTTACAAATTCAATGTTCAAATTCTTTCATTATTCACTAAAACACCTTTGACCTAAAAATAAATATACACTGTTACGACACTATGATCTTAATCTAAGTATAAAAGAAAAAGAACGAAACCCAACAAATTTTGTACAATTCAACACATAATTCAAAGTGAAAATTTTAAAAGAACTTAAAATATTGTAAAGTAAACCACAACTAGCCATAGAAGTTCTATTAGAAGTACAAATCTACGAACCGCTCCGGTGGCCTAGTGGTTAGAGCGTCCGCCTCGGATGCGAGAGGTCGTGGGTTCGATCCCCGGCCGAGTCATACCAAAGACTTACAAAAATGGTACTAACAGCAGCCTGGCTTGGTGCTCAGCATTAAGAGGTTAGTGTTAGGACTGGTCGGCCTTATGTCATGATATGATAATGTGACTGGGTGGGACATCATGCTACATGTCTGCGGCATGATGCCCCAGTGCTAGACATCACTTTAAGCTGTCACACTGCAGACATCGTAGCGATATGAGTGACAAATTGTTAAAGTTACGTTAAAAATCCAAATCACACACACATACACACATACAAATCTACGAAGTTCCAACTGAATTCCAGTGGTATTCCAATTAAATTCTAAAACTAAATGTGTTGATGTGCCTGTGCTATATAATGTGCTAATGTTCCAGTGGCCTGAATTGTGGTGCGTGTGTCGTTTTTGAATTTTAACATAGCTTTTTTACGAAGATATTTGCTTCGTAAACTCTAAGTCAATCTGTTTCTCAAACCCGACAGAGAGAGAGGGAAAAGAAAGGAAGCTCAATCCTCTTGAAAGAGGTGTCACTTGATGTTGTTGTAAATACAGCTACATGTTGGGGAATCTTGGCATGAGAGAGTACTCGGGGTCGAGCTGCAAAGACAAAGCCTGTTGAGCTTCTGGCCAGCTAAACTTTATTGAAATACTCAACATATAAACTTACATTTCAATATCAACTACAAAAAGTTCAATTTTCGGATATAAGAAATACATATAAAACTACGATATTCTTTCATTTACCAACATCATACTTGTATAATATCTGCCGTTTAGAATGTAATACAGATAATTAAATGTCGAATAAATAAATTCACGATAGCAAAAGAATCTAAAATTCAATATTTCAGACTAATACCGTAATTGAAATATATTTTACTGAATTTATTCTAAAAAGTCAACATATTAAACTCTATTATTTAAAGAGTATTTTATTTCTAAATTAACTATTACTGAGTATGAAGTTGGTAGCGAACGTTGCATTTACTATAATCAATAATATAATTATAAATAAATATAAGTTCTTCAAACAATTAAACTTTCCGATACATTATATTAAAGAATAGCAAGAAATATTAAAATAATCTAAGATAAACAAGATTATAGCCATCTACTTACTCTATGTCACAATTACCATTTTCTAAAAATACTCAATCAATAAATGGAATTTTCCATTCCATAAGATTCTAAAATCAGAATTTAAAAGACTATCTTTTAATTCAAAATCAGGTAAAACACGTTTACATTAATAATGATCTGAATATTTCATCCACATATTAGTTTTGTATTATGTTGTTTACAAAATAATTGTCCCTGGTCAGATACCCTTGATTTTGGACAAGATCAAGTAGAAAATACAGATATATTAACATATAGCCCTTAAGAAAGGCATTACAGCCCTTTATTTGAGAAAATACATTCCGCAGCCTGATATATATTTCAAAACAAATAAACAAACAACAACAACAAAGGTAAAAAGGCAACCAGCAAAGAAACAAGCAAATTAAACTGTTTGTTCAGTCTTACGAGGAATGATTAGTTGGCCCGTTTTGACATCACTTTTTAACACATTATTTTATTATATCAGCTATGTGCAACCTGTGGCCCGCTGTCCAGTTTTATACGGTAGGTTTACATCATACGGTGTGGCTACCTGGCCATAGAGCTGGAGGAAGATGACCATGCATCGGCAATATCACGCAAAGAAGCTCAGTGCCTATCTGAATAAAATACTAAGAATTATGTCATGGTATGAAAACCGCGAACTTGAATTACGTGTCTGACAATCTTCTATGGGAAAAGGGATTGAGATTGGAATTTAGTATACATGTAGGATAAGTATTGCTTTTATTTATTGTTGTTTTCCCTCAAAAACGTCTTTTGCAGATGGCTGGGGCTCTGTGTGGGTGGGTAGGTGGGTGTGGGGATGGTATGTGTGTGTATCTTTTAAAACAATTTTTCAATCATATCATTACGATGTCTGCAGTGTGGCAGTTTATAGTGATGTCTAACACTGGGGCATTATGTCATAGACATGTAGCATGTCCCACGCGGTCGCATTATCCTGACACAAGGCCGACGAGTTCTTACACCAACTTCTTAATCACTAACTCCTGTCGAGGCAGCTGTTAGTACCATTTTTTATAAGTCTTTAGTATTACTAGGCTCTAACCACTAGACTACCGGAGCGGTGGCTGGGGCTTAGAGTACATGTACAATAAGCGGGTAAAAGTGTTACATTTTTCTGAGTTCGCATGACGGATTGTTTGTCCAAGATATTTGATATATTTCTCGAGGATGATATGGCATCTGTCGTGGATAGACAAATTGTCGTTTAACTTAGAACAACTGTAGCAATTGTTTTGTTACAATGAAGAGAAGAAGGCAAAGAAAAACAGGCACAAAATTGGCAAGTGTTTCATTTTAAGTGGTTAAGCTCATTTTTGAAGTACGTATATTTTATTTTTAAAGAAATGAGTACTAATAATCCGGACACACGAGAAAAAAGTAGGGGCATGAAGGGCTGGGATACCATCCCTCAAGAAATGGCGGTCAACAAATCTTTGCTACCCATTAATAAACCTTCCATTGTTGAATCAGACGCTTCTGTGAATAAGAGACAACAAATTCTTGCCAATGACATAAATTTATACAAGACTCACAGAGCCACCATACTGTAATCTGACACTAAAATAGCTAAAGGAAGTTGCACGACCAGGCTGATTGACATTGGATATTTTTTAAATATTGGTCAATTGTTATATTTTAGTTTTTCCATTTGAATTCTTGGATTATTTCGGAGTATTTTCTTCCCATTGTGCATGAACGCACCCGCTGATGAATCGATAAATGCGAAACTAACGAATCGATAAATGCGAAACTAAATGTTAGAGATTAAGAGGGATGTCAATGATGAATTTTAGTTTCCTAAATATATAGTGAAGTAATTACGATACGATCCTTTTCTATCTGCATGTATTTTTTGCCGTCGGCATAATTATTGTATACTATTTTTTCTAATCAGAAGAAAGATATATTCTATTAGAGAACGTATATCATATACTAGCAAATGACTAATTCTACTGTTTTTGCAAAACAACTGCAAGAACAGTATTTTAGTCTTACCGGAATAAAACCAGCTTTCCCAAGGTCGAAAATTGCACACACAAAAAGTACGGATTTTTCATAGATAAAATCGTTATTAACCATGATCGAAACTGACAGAATTACAAACACTGAAACAAAGACGAATAGGGTCAAATATTTTGAACGAGAACGAAAACGATTAACGGCAAGAAAACCAGAACACATCATGAAATCCGATTTAAAAAGCTTAACCCGAGATATGAAACAAATGCCATTTTGAGCTACAGTTACATGATTTTATCAAAAAGGCAAATGAGTGAGAAATATATCCGGAGAATAATTATCCGGGATGAGGGGCAACTTAGATGGCTATGGATGGGTAAGTTTGATTGTTTCTTTAACGTTCATAACATTAATGTTTTCTTATGAAGCCATTAGAACATTAGAGATACGAGTCAGTCCATATTAAGTCAAACATATCACCCTGCTGAAGCTTCTCGTTACATATAATGCTCATTATCCTACCAAAGTCTACGTGTTGTATGAGATACGTCAATACCGTACCAGAATGCGTGTTGTATGAGATACACGAATACCGTACCAGAATGTGTGTTGTATGAGATATATCCATACGTACCAGAATGCGTGTTGTATGAGATACGCGAATACCATACCATAATGAGTGTTGTATGAGATACGTAAATACAATACCAGAATGAGTGTTGTATGAGATACATGAATACCGTACCAGAAAACCTGTTGTATGAGATACGTAAATACAATACCAGAATGAGTGTTGTATGAGATACGTAAATACCGTACCAGATTGCGTGGTGTATGAGATACGTGAATACAATACCAGAATGAGTGTTGTATGAGATCGTAAATACGTACCAGAATGCGTGTTGTATGAGATACGTGAATACAATATCAGAATGCATGTTGTATGAGATACGTGACTACAATAACAGAATGCGTGTTGGATAAGATACGTGAATACCGTACCAGAATGCGTGTTGTATGAAATACGTGAATCCCATACCAGAATGCATGTTGTATGAGATACGTCAATACAGTACCAGAGTGCGTATTGTGAGATACGCGAGTACCGTACCAGAACGCGTGTTGTATAAGATACGTGAATACCGTACCAGAATGCGTGTTGTATGAGATACGTCAATACCGTACCAGAATGCGTGTTGTATGAGATACGTAAATAAAGTACCAGAATGCATGTTGTATGAGATACGTAAATACCGTACCAGAATGCGTGTTATATGAGATATGTAAATGCAATACTAGAATGAGTGTTGTATGAGATACATGAATACCGTACCAGAATGCGTGTTGTATGAGATACGTAAATATAATACCAGAATGAGTGTTGTATGAAATATGTAAATACGTACCAGGATGCGTGTTGTATGAGATACGTGAATACAATACCAGAATGCATGTTGTATGAGATACGTGAATACAATACCAGAATGCATATTGTATGAGATACGTGAATACCGTACCAGAACGCGTGTTGTGTGAGGTACGTGAATACCATACCAGAATGCGTGTTGTATGAGATACGTGAATATAATACCAGAATGCATGTTGAATGGGATACGTGAATGCAATACCAGAATGCATGTTGTATGAGATACGTGAATACAATACCAGAATGCATGTGTATGAGATACACGAATACCGTACCAGAATGCGTGTTGTATGAGATACGTGAATACCGTACCAGAATGCGTATTAAATGAGATACGTGAATACCGTACCAGAATGCCTTTTGTATGAGATACTTGAATACAATACCAGAATGCATGTTGTATGAGATACGTGAATGCAATACCAGAATGCATGTTGTATGAGATACGTGAATACAATACCAGATTGCGTGCTGTAAGAAATACGTGAATACAATACCAGAATGCATGTTAAAAGTGTTATGTGCTTATGGTAACATAATCATATCTGAATGGAAATCTTTCTTTTTCTAAATTGAACCTTTCAACGTTCACAAATTATGTAAATGTGGCAGTCTTTAGTACAATTCAATCGATTAAATGAGAATATGAACACATGAACAGAGAACGTGAACGAGTATTATGGTAAGTCGATTTAAGGCTAGATGACTCAGAAACGATCAAAAGGTATGAAAGTATTTGAGTTTTACTATAAAACAATGATCGCGCGAAAACGTACTTTTGTTTTACTATAAAACAATGATAGCGCGAAAACGTACTTTTCATTGGTAATTCGAAAACTGGGAATAGTCCATTTTGTCCTGTTTCAAAACGCCTTAATTAAAAAAAACTACAAGTTTCAATATGATTTATTTACCTCTCCTTAGCTTTCTGCAATTCGGGATGATGATGGTCGCCCTCTTTTTCCTCAGCTTTTCTCGGGATTTTTCTTTCTTCTTTTTGGGGGGTGTAGTTTCAGTCCCTTCAGTAGTGTTTTTGCTCGCTGTTGCAGCCTTTCGTCGTCTCGGCGTCGCAGGTGGACCTCCCGAGTCTTGAGTTCCTTCTCCCAGTGGCGTTTTCTTTTTCCTTTTCACCATTTTTCTGACAGCTGCACCTTCTTCTGTATTTGAAGAAGGCAAGAGAGGTGGTAAGTTTTGACGATTGTTGTCTCTATAATGGTTGCAAATAATTTCCAGTCAATGGTGGAAGTGTCCATAAGTGAACATGAAAAGATTTATTTCAAAACACACACACACACACACACACACACACACACGATACAGTGAAACAAAACAAAGGTTATCCATTTATGACATGGAAATTGTGGCATAATATAAAACGTGTGAAGCACTTGTATAATTTGTCACATATTTGTTTTCATTCAGGAACACTTTTCAACTGATCAGACTTTAACATTTCTTGTATCTATACATGAAGACTTTTATGCCCGTGGTCTGTCACACCTATTCACTCTGGGAAAAGGTCACTTGTTAGATGACCCTATGGTACTTTTGCTGCTTTATGGCACACGGTATATTTCATGACCCACTGTTATAAGATATCACGGTACCAATTGTTTTTACATATAACTCAATACTGATGTTTTGTGAAATGAATATACTTTCTTTCCTATCTCAGCATGCACGTCACACACTGTAATAGAGAACAATGTTAGATTGTCAATTTGACAGGGACAAAACCAGGTACTCCATTGCATTTCAGAGAGATAACTCCGCTGGAACTAGACAAGTGTAAGAGTTATCTAGTCATAACACAGTTTCAGCCATGTGTACCACATGTTTAAAAAAATTCATAAAAATACAAAATATGATCTAGATATGAATTAACATAATCTCACATGTAGCAAAGAGGCACAACTTTTTTTAAGCCTAACAGAATGTACAACTCTTACATAATTTACCATTCACAGCTAGTGGTGTTGTTTTGTTACTGAATACAATATTCCCTACACCTTAAGCTTTTTCATTATCGTGAATTCATTTAGTGACACTTTGGATTAAATCATTGTGATATATCCAGAGTGTTAACACATCAGCACTATTAAAGACTATTAGTACAACAGCATTTTTCTATATTGGAACTCATTCGAAACGACGCTCAAATTCATTCGAATACTATATAGTATTGGAATTGTTTAGAATTATTTGCGATTTAATTCACATTATGGCTATGTATGTTTTTAGCACAGAAGCATGGTGTGGATTGATGGCAAATGACACTCTACTATGTCAGCCATGTGTATACGTATGTTATTTTATGTTTGAATATATGTTAATCAAGAGGAAGTGAATGGGCCTTATCCTCCCTCTTTATTGTTGATGTTTCAGTTATCGGAACTTATTAAAATATATTGATTTAGAAAGAATGGTATTAATTTCGTTTTTCTTAAAGACAAATTTTCTGTTCATATGCTCTTCCATTCTTTGTCTGTCAATCTTTGAAGTTTGTTTGTAAGAGGATTGTTTGGTTGATGTCTGCGCAATTGAAGTTAAGGGATGTTTTTCTTCACATCCATGCTTCCCACGAATAATGATGCCCCACTGCTAGACATCACTATAAACTGTCACACTGTAGACATCATAGCAATGTGAATGAAATATTTTGAAGACATGTGAAAAATGCGAATTACACACACACACACACACACACACACGCACACACACACACACACTTAATTGTCTTGACCACCTAAACACAATGAGTCAGAATTTAGTTTACCTAGAATATGTACGGCGCATCCTGGGTCATGTCAAAGAGATTCATCTAACAGAGGTTGTTCAAGAGGGTCATGAAACATACTTAAAATTGTGTAGGCAAAATTGTCCGGTCGATATTGAAGAATGAAGCTGGAGAGGACCTGAGTGAATGGGAGAAATACAATAGGGAGCGCTAGGGAAGACGATTGGTTCAGACAACAGAAGTGACAGTCAGTCATTTTCATGTTAGAGTGTCACAGACACTTACCTGGTTTTATACCTGTGTTGGGGACTCAACGGTTCTCCCATCAGCAGAGGAACACTCCCATAGCAACGCTGTCTTGGATTCCCAGTAGAACATTTAATGACTTGTCTCGAAAGTGATTTCTTTAGGTGGTTTGTTAACATTGTGGCTATCTATTTTCGTTAGCTCAGAAACGTACTGTGCATCAAGGGCGAAATTCAGTCTACACTAGACCAACACCGAAAATACGTTCGCCTTTGATGTTTAAATATACATAAACGAAGCAGAATGGACTAGTCCGAATCCTCGCTCTTGATAGTTAATGTTTCAGGGCTTATCATAAAATGGTGATTTTAAAAAAGATGGTGTTAATTGAATTTCGCTTGGCTCTATACCGACCCCACATGTTAACCTGCGATGTAATGCTAATTCCCCCCTAGACCTTTTAATCACCCCCATTACTACTTCAGAAATTATTCTCTGGTATATAAACAACCTTAATTTTGACATTGTTCTCAAATACAAAAACACTTTAGGAAGTATTCTCCGTCATCTAAACACATATATTCGACAGCATTCTCTGGTACATAAACACATTTACTTTCGACAGTACTCTCTGGTCTATAGAGACACTTACTTTCGACATTATGCTCTGGTATATACATGTATTATGGCTTTTTGAAATATCTTTCCTCGTTTTTCAATGTTGTGATGTTGTTGCTGCTACTGTAGCTGCTAATTTTGCATTAATGATACGATTCATAACAACTTTTCATGAATGCATATAACATGAGTACAAATAAAAAGGTAAATATTAATTTACAAAAATGAATCTGCGATGTCAAATAACTCTTCCTTTCGTTGGATGCATAGTTTTTCCGACGTTATTTGTTTCTTTCTATTTACCACTATTTCCTTCTGTCTGTCTGTCTGTCTGTCTGTCTGTATGTATGTATGTATGCCCGCATGTATATATGTATGTATGTATGTATGCATGTACGTACGTACATCAGACTTATGACAACCCACTTTTTAATCACTACTCATTCATTTCTGAAACTCAGTCAATTGGTCTGTTTTGATATCTTCATATGTTCCCTGTTCATATGTGAGACAGATTCGACCCTTTATGGTTATAATTACAGATCTACCAGTCATTAGCTATAGTTCGATAGTGATTTTGAAAATATGCAGGAAATTTAAAATTCAAAGCATTTTATGTGTGATGTACAACAACAATAATAATAATAATAATAATAAAATATGCAGTGTATGCTTTAAAATGTTAAGGAATACATGTATGAAACTGTATTAAGTAATTGTGTTTACGTGTGTGTCTGTTTTAAGGAGTACATGTATGAAACTGTGTTAAGAGTGTGTATGCTCAACTGTGCGGGTGTTATGGAGTACGTGTGTGAAACTATGTTTAAGGTGTACGTGTGTGAAACTGTGTGTCAAGGAGTACGTGCGTGAAACAGAATGACAGTTACACCACTTAATGATATATAAGTAAGTTTGAAAAGATATAATATTTAATTACATATAGAAAATAATCATTTTTTTTTTCTGGAAAAGAACTTAAAACAAACGATTTAACAATTGAAACGATTCTCTGCACTACGATTTGGTTACAAGGAATATAAACTCTAAAAAATATTCTCAGCCTTTATGCTCAGTTTTGAATTGCAAATATTATGCCATATATGGAGGGGGTGCCTGCGAATATTATGCCATATATGGAGGGGATGCCTGCGAATATTATGACATATATGGAGGGGGTACCTGTGCAGCTTGATAAGTGGCAGGACCAGTTGGATATCCGGCTTTCGCATCGCCTTGTACGTAAACAACATTTCCTACAGGAGCCTGTGTCTGCAGGGTCTGGTAGCCAGCATTCTGTACCACATATGGTTGGACATAACCCGGTTGTTGGACAGCTAAATAATAATAATAATAATAATAATAATAATAAATATTGATTCTCACACGAATATATTCACATTTTCAGAGTTTAAAATAATCTCAACTTGATATTGCTTTGTCTAATTCTTAGGACAAGTGTTTCCTGAAAACAATCTCTCTCTCTCTCTCTCTCTCTCTCTCTCTCTCTCTCTCTAAAACCAAATGATATCATGATATGTCTTTGGAGAGATCTGTACTGCGTGCCCATATTTTTTAGTTCAAGTTTTCAGTCTTACACCTTTGGATGGTAAACATTATTTTTGTAGCTTACCTACAGTTGTCATTGTAGGATTGGGATTAGTTCGGAACACGGTACCGGCGAAACTCTGTCTGGTAGACCGGCAACATGCACAGCATAAGCAGCTGATGATTGTGATGATGATTCCGACAAAAATCAGGAAACCAATCACTCCACCAACAACAGCCCGAACGTTGCTATCAGAGAATGCGAATTCATGAAATTATGATCATTGCCAGCCCTATACTTGGTCCAGTCGTTGTACGTGAAAATCCGGTCTAACAATATGGTCAAGTCAGAATCAATGATTGTACGTGAAAGTCTGTTCTAGTGCTATGGTTAGGTTTGAATTACTCTCTGTACGAGAAAGACCTGTCTAACAATATGGTAAGTCAGAATCACTGATTGTACGTGGAAGTCTGGTCTAGAAATATGGTCAAGTCAGAATCATTGATTGTACGTGAATGTCTGGTCTAATAATATGGTTCGGGTAGAATAACTGTAAGTGAAAGACTTATCTACTAATATGGTCAAGTCAGAATCATTGTTTATACGTGAAGGTTTGATTTAACAATATGGTCAAGTCAGAATCATGTTGTATGTGAAAGACTGGCCTATCAATTTGGTCAAGACAGAATCGCTGATTGTACGTGAAAGTCTGGTCTAGTACTATGGTTAGGGTAGAATAACTGTCTGCACGTGAAAGACTTGTCTTGCAATACGGTCAAGTTAGAATCAATGTTTATACGTGAAGGTTTGATCTAACAATATGTTCAAGTCAGAATCACTGTTGAATGTGAAAGTCTGGTCTAATACTATGGTCAAGTCGGAATCACTGTACGTGAAAGTCTGGTCTAGAAATATGGTCAAGTCAGAATCACTGACTACATGAAAATCTAGTCAAGTAATATGATCAGGTAACAATTACTGTTTGCACGTGAAAGAATAGTCTAGTAATTAGATAAAGTCAGAATCACTAACTATTTACGAAAATCTAGTCTAGTAATTAAAAGTTTAGAATTGTTTAACAATATATTTATTTCTACTATCAATAAATGATTTTCGATTAATATAGCTGATAGCTGCTGCTACTGCTACTCCAACTACAACTACTATTACTATGATGATTACTACCACTGCAACTGCTTTAATAGCAGCTTTTACAACTGGCATTATTACCAATTAAACAATGGCTAGAATCGAGGTTAACACGATAACTTATTACCATTGCAACTAATTGACGACTGATGTTAAACAGGTTGAGTTTGGGGATTCGTAATTAATAATAATAATAATAATAAATGATGATAATATGGACTTAGTACAGAGCCTAGTTGCTAGAAGCTCTAAGCGCTTTACAATATTAGATAGCACATAAAAACATATGCAATGACAATATTACAAAAGCAAACACCATAACTTTTCAAATCACAAACATGTTGACAATAATTAAGGAAGAAAACATTGTGAGGTCTTTAAGTCTGTTCTTATAGTAGGCATATGTGCGTTTTTCTAGCATGCTTTAATGAGATCACAGTGTCATTGTTTCTAAGATCAATCGGCGATTCGTTCCACGTATCTGTGCCATTTTATGCAAAAGGAGGTTGTCACGTTAACTTCATTTAAACACTGGGAACAATGCGAATACGTGTATTGGAAGAGAAGCGTAAGTTCCTAGATGGGCTGTTATAGACGGGTGAGGTCAGAGAGGTATATTGGACTGAAACCAGTCAAATAAATGTAGTATAAGGAATAGATTTTGTATTTGATTCTGGATCGAACGGGTAGCCAGTGAGGGTTACATAGCAAGCGGGAGCAAGCAGTTTTTCGTACTCTAAGGATGATCCAAGCAGCCGTATTTTCAACTTTTAGAAGTTTATCTTGTAGTAACTGAGACGAACCAGATATAAATGAATTACAATAATCCAGTCTGGAAGGTACTAAGGAACACACAAGTGTTAATGTGGCATTAACCAAAAGAAAATTACGAATGGAGCGAATGCGTCTTAGCTTCCAATATACAGCCTTGCATATGTTCATGACATGTTGGTGTAATGAGAGTAAGAATGACATCTAGGTTTCGTACTCACTATGTGAATTTAAGGTTGGTATTGTTGATACTTATTGCTTGGAGTAAATAAAGTGAATGAGAAAGTCTTTGCGTGGTGATTAGAACGGCTTCAGTTTTACCATAATTCAATTGCAGCTTTTTATATGTCATCCAAGACACATATCGGAAATGCTCCTATCTACGGAACCGCTCCGGTGGCCTAGTGATTGTAGTGTCCGCCTCGGAAGCAGCAGGTCACGGGTTCGAAACCCGGCCGAGTTATACCAACGACATAAAACTAGTACTAACAGCTTCCTCGCTTGGCACTCAGCATTAAGAGGTTAGTGTTAGGACTGGTCGGCCTGATATCAGGATAATGTGACTGTGTGGGACATGTTGCTACATGTCATCGGAATAATTCCCAAGTGCTAGACATCACTGTAAACTTCTATACTGCAGACATCGTTGCGATATGACTGAAAAAAGCTGTTAAAACTACGTGAAAATTCCAAGTCACACATACACCTCTCTACAACTTAGATGGTAGCCTTCAACTTTCAGGTGGGGAGTAAGATTTGTATATTTGAGTGTCATCAGCGTACAGCTGGTGAGACACCGGATGTCGATCTATCACGCTTGAGAGTGGCTAAGTGTATAAACTGAAGAGAACAGGGCTGAGAACAGAATCTTTTGGAACACTGCAACATAGATCAACTGGTCGGGAGTGTTTTCCATTTACGGACACAAAGTTGTGTCATGCTGTCTAAGTAGTACTTCAACCATAGTAAGGCTGTATCGTGAATGCAAAACACATACCGGAGAAAGCGAAGTAATATATCATGGTTAAGTGTGCCAAACGCCGCAGACAAGTCCAGGATTGTGAGGACTGTCACTTCCCCTCTCTTCCAATCAGAAAGAAGGTCGTTAACTAGTCTCATAAGGACAGTTTCAGTTTTAGAGCGAGGGCGATATGCAGACTGTTCATGCTCAAAGACTATCGGAATTCGGATGAGATACAGGATAAAACAACCTTTATTAGATATTTGACATGAATAGGAGGTTAGAAACTTGGCGGTAGTTCATTGAATTGCTATGATCACGTGCCGGTTTCTTCAACAGATGTTTTAAAATGATAGTTTTGAAATCTGATGGGGATTCAGCCGGATGCGAGAGAAGTATTGATAATATTGTTAATGAATGTAATATTGAATCTAAGCACTCAAGCAACAGTGATGTCGGAATCGAAAAGAGTTCACATGACTGGAACGCTTTTCAGCACAATTGTGTTTACCAAATCCATATAGATAGGTTCAAACACTGTTAAAGGCTGATGTTGATATTCGCAGTGCAAAGGTGGTCCCTAACACTGTTATATCATGGAAAGGGTAGAAGAGGTAGTATAGAGGTAGAAGTAGGTATATAGCTTTTGTGAGTATGTAGATAACACAGTGAGTATGTAGATAACACAGTGAATAGGTAGATAACCCAGTTAGTAGGTAGATAACTCACTGAGTAGGTAAATAATCCAGTGAGTAGGTAACCAGAGATAGTGGTCAAGTGCTTACAACGGAACTAGCTGTGGAAGTGGAATCTGACGTCTGTATCAGAAGTTCTTGTTGTTGTTGTTGTTAGTAGGAGTAGTACTAGTGGTGGTATTGGATTTGACGGTGGGGGATATATGATGTTGTAGTTTGTATAACTTCAGTGCTTCAATCATTCTTGTTCTGGTATTGTCATGGTAATTTGTAAGATAAAAGTAAATCAGATAGTGTCTTTGTATTTGTAGCTTTCATGATTTGCTAGTATATCAGTAAAGGTGGTTCATGTAGACAGTGATAGTGTCACCAAGGATTTTGTCCGTATTGCTAGTTATGTTACCAGTAGCAGCGTAAGTCTAGGTGGGCCCTGCGTGTGGTTGTGATACTGATTATGGTATTGTGATTACAACGAAAAGATAGACTGATTGACATATGAAATTATTTACATAACAGACAGACAAAAATAGAGGCGAAACATTTATGAACTTACACACAGCAATATTGATTGTAGTAATCTCCACAACAGCCGTAAGGACAGTTCTTGTAAGACTTGAAGTAACTGCTGCTGTAGTAGTAACAATCCTCACCTAAAGCACATCCTAACAAATAAAATACATTTCTATTAGTATTCACGAAGGATCGGTTCCAGTTTTATTTCGGAAAGTTACTAGGACAACAACATAAATAAATGAAATAAAGCTACCCATTGAAATGGTGTTTTTTTTTTTCTTCAAATTTATTTCAGAAAATCTCGGGACAAATGACATTCTATTAAATGCATTACTCATTGTTGACGACTTTTTCATGACTAAAGACAAAAACTTTTATTATCTCGGTCGAAGTTGCTTGGTCTTCATTACGACAATGTGTCTTTGTGTGAATTCAAGTTGGAGTTTGGCTGTTTCCATGCAAAATGATTGCGCGGTGATCATATACGTAGATGCTTTTGATTGGGTAGGAACGAACACTTCCGGCTAACTCATCACGGCACACTATACGAAATCCCACCTTTAATGGCAGTTTATTCTGGAGTTTATTGATCAGTGAGAATCAATGACCTCAGTCTTAGGTCCAAGTATGCGTTTTTGAACAACACGTACTGAGCAGAAAGCATCGTTTTCTTATCTTATCATGATTGTGACTTCTGGTCTATAAATCTAATATCTTAAGTAGAAGCCATCCTCAAAGTTTGGTGATAAAGAAAAAACTTGCTCCGGAAAAAACGTTATTCTGCAAAACCATTCTCTCCTTTGAGTGACAGTGATCATAACCGCTTACCGTTTGATCCCAAAAATCAATAGGCCTCTTGAAAACCTTAGGTGCAAGCCCTCCAAAGCCCTGAATATATGTTGTATACAAATATAGATATTATGTAAAAACAATTTTCTTCCGTTACGACTTCATGGAGTTGCAGTCAGCAACACAAAAGAGCGAAAATCACTAAGTATTGTAAAACGCAACAAAATAATTTATTTCCCCAGAATAAAATAATTTCCAGTATTGTAAATAAAATCCCAGATAGTCTTGAAAGTACCATCACAAGTCCAAATGTATGAAATTGCAGTTAAACTCCAGTGGTATTCAAAATAAATTCCAATACTGAATGTGTCGATGTCCCTGTAGTCTCTAATATGCTAATAAGTCAATGGCCTGAAATGTGGTGATGTGGTAATATTGTTTTGATGTATCTTAAATATATAATCAAAAATGTGCTTGTCTGTATCCACTGTGATCCCAAATTAATATTTTAGTCCAAGAATATTATTGAGCTCTTTTTAATTCCAGTGAAAATGAACAGAACAAAAACTCTTACACTGCTTCTGATGTTAAGGCAAGAAGTAATAATTTTTCATGTAAACAACATTATATAAAAATATAAGACAAACTAAGAGAATCAGGATGTAGTTTAGCTACTTCTCCTAAGCATTAAACGTTGTCAACAAGTTAAGGAATTTCCAAGTGGAAAACGGATGTCCTATATTCAGATAGAAGTTAATTAGAGAACATAAATGTATTAAGAATGGATGTAATCTCTTTGGTGTTAACCTCTTATTTACAGATAAACAAAGCCAATGTTTCAATAGTTTAAATATTGCTACTGACATTAGTGATTTTTAGTCTATGGTTTTTACTTAGCTAAGAGACGATGAGAATTCTGCACGCAGAATAAAATGATCGTTTAGAAATTTCATTGATTTTGATGTGAATGACTATAAATGATTTACTGTTATGTCGTCCAGTGCTGACTTTGAATTTTGAAATTAATATATAATTCTTACTGAATGTAAAAGATTTCAAACAATGACAGAGAAATCTGTGAAATCTTCAAACTATTTTATATAACTGTGGCATTAGACATTATAAAGGATGTTGATTTTCACTCTTGCAACCATCGCAGTACCACTTCTGTTAAGGACAATAGTAACATGGATGCAAATTTCGAATTTAAGAAAATTGAACATGAAAAAGTGTAAAAATATGACAAGACATTTAAATTTAAAACGAAGCTACTAGAGCGGGTCAAATTTTTTTTACCTGTTAAAAGCTAGGGCACTGATCATTGTTGGCCGTATTAACGATATAATAAGCAAACTTTTATAATCAAATATTTTTAACGATCGTCGTAAGGAAGCTCAAGTGGTTTTAATTTTCAGAAATTACAATCCTCTTGATAGAAATGACTATTGACTGTCTGCATTCTAACTATCATTTCCAAACTATCTGAGAAATCAGTGGAGACCCAGTTACAATAAGGTTTTAAGATCATGTTTTAACAATCTTGTGGGTGCTTTCGTAAAGGTTATGGATTCGAGACCACCCTTTTTTTTTGCTTTAAGGCTGGATGAAGGCTAGTGATTGAAACAAGTATGCAACTGCATTTCTGATGTATTTATTTAAGGCTTTTGACGGTCTCTCTCATGATATTCTCATTTGACAGTTGAGGACATATGATATGCAAAATAGTTTAATGGGACTCTTACTGAGCTATCGGTCAAGTCGAAATTAAGATGCATGGTGTCTTGAGTAGTTGGAATGAAGTTCATAATGGGGTCCATCTGGCGACAATCATCTGAGTGTTACTCTTTATTGTTTTTGTCAATGATATATCAAATTTTATTACATGTAGCTCTTTATTGTTTTTATCAATGATATATAAAATTTTATTACATGTAGCTCTTTATATAACTATGCCGACGATAACACTTTGTCCTTTTCCTCAACAGATTTTGACATTAATTCAGACACTTTAGGCAGAGTCCAACATTCTGATTGATTAGTTTACTGCAAACAAAATGCAAGCCAATCCTAAAAAATTTAAAACACTATCTGTTGGTAAAATACATTTAATATACAGCCTGCACTACTCATAAGCAGTGCTGTCATAAACTGATGAAATTGTTAAATGCCAGGAATTGACATTTACTATCAACTGCAAATTTAATTACATCACGGAACGAAAGCTTCAACAATCTGTCTTGATCCGTATTGGTCGTAAAATAACTAGACTTAACAAACTGATAATCTTAAATACATTTATCCTTTCCTACTTCATTTTCTATCCTTTAGCCTCGCATGTATGCAGTGACATGATCATTACTAAACTTGAAAATAAAGCAAAAGACTAGCTCAGAGATATGTGTACGGTGATAGCACAAGGAGCTTTCGTAAACTTTTACTTAAAGCAAAATTGACAATCTTGTAGGTGTGTAGACTTTGGGTTATGGCTCTACGGACATTTAAAATTATGGATAAGCGAGCTTCCAAATGTTTGGATGATTTAATATGTTTTAAGAACAATAAACACAATTTTAGATAATCAAATCCCACGAATTAAAACCTGAACATTTTCCAGGAAATAATTTTGATATGCAGCTGCCATTTTACGGAATGAGTTACCAAATCACTTTCGAGAGCAATAACAATTTAACTCATTTAGATAATTAAGTCTACCCTAGAATGATAAACACTGTTAATGTATTATCTGCAAATAATACCCCGACCAGCCATAATGACGACAGCTGATGTTTATGTTACACATTTGTTTATCTGTCCTTATAATTTTACTATCAAGCACCCTATTGTTAACCCATTCCTATTATGTAAGGTGTAATCTGCATCGCAGAATGGTTTTAGTCCTAATTTGGTGATCCTGCATTTTCTTCAAAGTGCGATTTATACCAAATAATTATTTTTTTAAAAATTATCCTAAATTAATATAGCCAGATTCTAAATTCACTTTCAATCACTGCGTTTTAAAAATTATTTGCTTGCTTATGTTTCAAATTATGCGCTATTTTTCCTATTTTATCTTTGTATTATGTTGTATTTTTATGTCTGGAAAATCGGAATTGTTTTAATGATCCTAACGTATCTTTTTGTAATGTCGGTAGAATTCTCAATAGGGCTTAAGTTGAATTGTTGTTTTAAATCTACCTGACCTTAAATAAATCTTATCCCATTCTATCTTATCTAATGATATCTTACCATGTCTTTTATTATCTTATCTTTTCTCGTCTTGCCTTCTATTGCCTTGTCTTCTCATAACACTATACTGTAAAAACGACGGAGAAATCTGCCATCGATTGGTGCTGATTGCAAATCGAAATTAAGTGACAGTCGAAATTTGTTGCAGCGTCTGTTACCGAGACTGACTACAAGCTTGCCAACACACAAATTCACGCCTTAATGCGTATTTACTAATAATCTCACTGTCATAAAGAAATCTGTTGTTTAATGAGGTTACGCACTGAAGAGTGTTTGGATGGTTCTATCAGGATGCTACGTTACTTCCACCCCAGCAACATTTGCTGTATCAATCCGTACTAGAAATGTGTTAACAAAAATGAAAATTTCTTCATTTGTCTATGAAAACATTCATTAAATTGAAGACAAAAATATACGATTCGAACCATAATACGTACGATCTAAATGTCGTTGTCCCTGAATATATCGTGACAATACAATATTTCCTCTTCATTCCTGAAATATTTCCTTAGATTTACTCAGAACAAGTAGACATCCTCATTAAAATTAAAGAAACTGGATGATCCTGAGAAAGCGTGTTTGGTAAGAATGATCAGAAAGATTTGTCAATATGCATGCCTCTTGATGATCAAGACCAAAATATATGCCAAAAACTATCACCAGAATATTTCTTTACCAAAACAAACAATGCAAGACATGCAGTGGTCACAATAATCTGTATTACAGTGCATTCATTTGCTAGATAAAAACAGCAATAACTCTAACTCTTACAAAAATGCTTGAGTACAGTGACTTGTCGATATGTGAATGTTCATATATTGGCTATCGTATATACATATTTTCAAGGCGAGCCACTGGACACGGTACGAATTGTTTCGTTCACAAGTGTAGTGTACTACAGCCAACTCAAATTAGAAAAAAGCCATAACTTCCACAAAGTAGATTACGCCTGCTAGCGTAAATAACGGTTGACGGTATTACCGTTGATCCTTGACCCAGAGTTGACAGCTACACATGGCTTCCTGTGGAAAGTCCTCTCTAGCGGATCAGGCGGCCGAACCTATATGCTCATCTACCTTGCTGTAAAGACAGATATCACGTGTTGTGTGTACAGCGCAGGGTATCAGCCCAGTTGCAGTAGGACCTGATGGCCATACCCTGCATGCGTCTTCCAGACGTCTCGTCAATGACATGTGACTGGATTCAGACCGATCTCTACGAGAGAATGTGGGTGACTCTACGCAACTTTTCCTCACTTAACACGAACGTTCTGACACCATTTCCCATCCCACCACACAAAGCAGATGTCGAGAAACTTCTAACTGTAACCACAAACCTGCATACATGCGGCTGTGGTCTCAGGGTAGCTTTCAACTGGACCGAAGCAGCTGTAGAAATCATCACACACACACACACACACACACACACACACACACACACACACACACACACACACACACGGTAACTGAGGAGCTCCTTTTAGGATCAAGCTGCTCACTTCCATATCATGAGGAAGTGGCTTGAAAAAGGCACCCTAAACATTGTCATCTTCAACTTAATTCTGGTTAGCATACCACGGTTATTGTGGATCGCAACGTAGGGGTCGCAGATCTAACAAGATGACAATGGTGACGCGAATAATCGGTCTGGAATGTGCGCTCAGTAATGGACAGTTCATCAGCAGATATATCAGAAAGACGAACAGTTCTGTTTGGCCAAGTTCAACATCCAGATAGCATCCCTGAGTCAATCAGCTAGTCGAGGTAGGAGCCGGCTATACCTCGTTCTAGATTGGCCGAAGAAAAGAAGAGCGACAAGAAGCTGATATTGGGCTGCCAGCAAATCACAGCTAGTCAGCAAGTTCAAAAATCTTCCAAAGGGCGTGAATAATATACTAATGCAGATGAAACCCCCAGTGTCTGGAAAAAGCTAAAATTAGAAATTAAAAAAAGTTTAAGTAACCTTCATTAAGCGACAGACTAGCATGACCTCGATCATTTTTCAGACTGTAACTGAAGTTCCCATGGCAACAGATTGGTAATATATCATAGGCAATTCAGAAAACAAAAATTACACAAAGCACCAAGAGAGAACATGCAATAAATAGAACTTTTACGGTTTCTCTGACTTATGACATTAGGTTAACTTAAACACGATTCCCTTCTATCACACCTATACCTAGATACAAATGTTTGGGGTTTTGTTCCTCAAGTAAGGTTGCTTAAATTTATGCCATACGTAGGCATTCCGCACGTTTGTTGTCGCATTTTCCAAAGTCATTGTTGCGAATGACACTAGACTATGTCTGATGATCAGTGCCAACTCTAGCACGGAAGTCACCATGGATGATGAGTTTGTCTGCGTTCGGTACTTCTGTGATAAGAGACTCCGGATCTTGATATTATTTGTGCTTGATTTCATTTGGGTTGGTCGTGGTGAGTGCATTGATACATGATATTCGCACTAAATTCTGTGAAATGTTATGTCTAGCCTGCTTCGGCGGTACATAATCCAAAATCCAGTGGCGTAGCAAGAAACCCCTTCCCTACAAAAAAATCTAATTCAGTAATTCAGGGGCCAAAACCCATTTCAACATTTAGCCTAATATCCCTTCCTCCCATCCTCGTCCTCTGGGCAACATACTACCCCACTCCCAAGTTGCCGTTTTTGCTTGGGCAATTGCAGCGGCCTTGCCAAGTCTTAACATAGCAATAACTGCAAGAAAAAATTAGGTAATTACAACTCCAGTTTACTTTTCATGGGTGCTTCCATAAGCCATAAAGATTAATGCACACATCAAGTTTGATCCCCATACGTCCATCAGTTTTCGACGAAAAGTTTTCCTCGTGCTATTTCTACCTATTTTGTTATCGATTTCCTTTAAATATCGATTATATTCTTCAACTGCTGATAAATATTAAGATATTTTTAAAAATCTCGGTGGTACCCCTGGAAAGGACAAGCAGTATATATTACACTTAACATATGAGTCAAAGCAGTATTTTGTCTATGTGGAAGACTGAGAGGCGCCTGTGCTACTGAGAATTTAGATACAGAATTTTATTACACACTCGCTATTCATGTCTGCAGCCTTATGTTGGTTTCAAGGAACTAGTATGCATGCAATATTGGGTGTATATCTAAGGCCATTTCCAAGGATCCCTCCACGTCAGAGGCGAGGTAGCAAGGGACTAGCTAACCTAGCTCTCACTCATTATTGGGTTACATATTCAAATCTTGCCCAAAATAACTTGGGTTTGTTGTTGCGTGTTGTCTTTATTTATCTATCTATCTGTCTCTCTATCTAACTATCTGTCTGTCTATCTATCTATCTATCTATCTATCTAATCTAATCTACCTAATCTATCTATCTATATATCTAATATATCTATCTATCTAATCTATCTATCTAACCTATCTATCTATCTATCTATCTATCTATCTATGCCCAATAACATGTTTGACTATATAATATAGTTGTGAATAACGATGTATAATTTGAACAGGTCTGAAAATGATTTTAACTCGAAATAAAGCACAGACTTTACTTATGGTACAGATTTTACTCTCTGTTCTCTAGTAATTGTGTATTTTTCTGGAAAAGTTCTAAATGTAAAATTTCGCATATAAGCAGCCAATACTAAAGAGCAAAATCAGAGAAATCTTTTCATTTTCTCGGTGAATAAAAGGAAGAACAATAATGTGTGTGCATACGAGAGAGAGAGAGAGAGAGAGAGAGAGAGAGAGAGAGAGAGAGAGGCTTACCTATGCACGATACAAGGAAGAATAGTCCAAGTCTGTAATGTAAAGACATATCGGCTTATAAAACTATACAAAAATCACACATTTAGGATGTTACGCCTGTATAAAATTTCACCTTGTCTGAAGCCAAAACTTTCAAATTGTAATCGGAATAATAGACGAACTATTCGTCTCCTGTTCCACGCTATGTTCCTCTCTGCACATATAATAAAATACCCTTTCACCGTGTATAACATTTGAACACTGTAATAATCTCTCCGGATGCGTAGTATAGGGCTTTTGTTACATCCCGGAAGTACATGTAGTCTCTGCAAAGACCATTGATCATTGACGCAAGGGTGACAATTTACAAAGCAGAAATCGAATCTGTTATGATACGAAAAAGATGTGAAACCGGAATTCTGCACACTTGACATATAAATACACTTATATGCTATCACACACGTCGGTAACATGGAAAGGAAGAGGATTAAATCACACACATGCACAAAAACACACTTATATACTATCACCCACGTGTAGGAGTACTCACACGTACAAAAGCAAGAGCTGAAGTGGCCACACATGCACAAACTTGCTATCATGCAGAGGAGTACGAGTAATCACACATACTTATATACGATTGAGCGCAAAATACGGTTTACGATTTCGTTGTGAAGAGCATACACAAACATAAAACACTATTCTGGCAAGATCAGTGGCTTCTTCGCACTGCCGGTCCATATACTAATACTGTCTTCAGTCGTCATTGTCTTTCCTCATACCTTCTTCTTTTTCAGAGAGCAGTATATGTCATCATGGTTAAGGCCTGGAATGATTTCACGCAAACACACACACACACACACACACACACACACACACACACACACACACATGTCCTGGATTCAAAAGCATATTGGAAATAGGCATGGATGATTCCACCTTCGTCAACATCTTAACTTGTCTTCAGAACTGATGATACAAGGGAGCAATGACTGCATTACCAGATATATAAAATATAAAAAGGAACAATTTGTTACAATTTACCTCTAAAGACCATGAAGTGAAAGTGAACTAACGGAGTTAGCAGTTTTTTAGAGGCGCACGTCTGAAATAAGGCCAAGTTATATACGCTATAACCCATATTACACCCATCAATAATACACAACAAAAAAATGGAATTAAAGGTTCTTTTAACACTACCTAAGATATACAAGTTTTTTATATATAAATAGCCAGCATAAGTAATGAGGAAACCCCGGGAAATTCATTGTCTTTAAAATTCAAACCCTATTCAAAGTACAAACTGTAGAGCGCCACCATATTTAAAAGTATGATTATTTAATTAAAATTATTATAATATGATCCATTTAGGGGTAACAGATACATCCAATTACCAGGAAATTTAGAAGAAATGCATGGATGTATTCATGTTAAAAATGACGGCAATAAATGTTTCATATGAAATATTTTATTTTCATTAGACCCTCCAACATTTGTCCAGAACGTGTAAAAGACGAGAAGGATTATGTGGATAAATTCGATTTCGGAGTTATTAAATTTCCAGTTCTATAACATGATATAAAATAACAGTTAATATCTTCTGAGAAAAGCAAATGAAAACCAAAACATTGAATTTGTATTGATTTGTAACTGGTATCCTAAGCATAAAAAATCAGTATATGTTATTGAAATCTCTATCTAGAGTAGCATATAATCTAGATAAACTACTAAATGTGGACTATGAAAAGCATAGGTACTTCTATTATAAGTGATAATCAGAAAGGTTTCATGAAAGGGCAATTTTATTGTTGTTGCGAAAACACTAGAAATGTATAAAATTTTATGAACTTCATAACACAACTGGTGAAGAAAGAACCCTGGAAAACCCTTGTAAGAACCATCGACCAACAGGTAGACACTCGGAAGGTCATATATCCAAGGGTAAGAGCCCGAGACTCGAACCTATGCAGACAGAAGTGAAATGATAGTAATCGGTAAATGCGAGCAATTTCGACCACTCGGCCACCATCGGCCCCTGATGAACTACATCTACGAAACAGATCTTATTAATTGAGTTTGAAGAAGTAATTGTCGAACTGAAGTCTTTGGAAAACGCTTTCAAATCTGTTAATTTTGGTGATTCTATTTGTCAGTGGTTCATAATATCTCACAAGAAGTCCAAATGAGTGTAATTTAACAATGACCATCTGTCTCAGTTCTTTCATTTAAAGAGAGGGTAGGTCAAGGAGCTCCATTAACCCCATACCTATTTTTTTATATTCTACGAATAGAACTTCTCTCCACTGATCTCAGGATTAACAGAACATTTTACTGATATCATTTATCATGAACGATAATTTAAACTGGGTCAGGATGCTAACTTTTTACTTTAGGATGACTCATCACGGTCTTCTTTTAGGTCTGCCATCAAAACACTACATGTCTCTGTTCACAGTATAATGTATTAAAATAAAAAGCCATTTGGAAGTATAGGTACAAAGTTTCAGAAGAAATAATTGCACACGCACTGAAATCATTTAGTCTTATTCTTCCTTTTTAATGTTAGGAATAGAGTTCCTTTGAAACCCAGAGTTAAATTATGCGAAGAAATTACAAGTAGTTAAAAATACAGGTTATTGGATGAAGAGAAATCTCTCCCGTATCGGAAAATAACTTTCATCAAATCATTAATTTGCGAAAGTTTATTCAATTATGTTTTGCATTGCCACATCCCATATTATATATAGAAAAATAACTTTACAAATTTAGTTGGAACGGTAAAACCAAAAGGATCACAAAAGGTACGCTATATGCTTGGTTCGTGTTCACTCTTTTATTCAATACATGCAACTTACTTGTATTCAACGCCTTATTGCAAACTAAGAAAGATCTAGGCAGAATATGGTTATAAAACAAATTATAGGAAACTTGAGGTATGCAGATGTTAACATTTATGGAGAAAACTTAGCAGGGATTAGTAAATTTATTTGTAAATTATCCAGGTAAGATCTTATCCTTGCTTTGCAAGATGGAAAATGGAAACTTCGACGCTGGGAAAATACTTGTTTCATGATAATCTAAATTTTGTTGATATCAATAACTTTCATTCCAAGATAAACTGGCGGTCAAACAAAATAACGTGTCAAAACAATTTTTTTGAAAATCAAAGATCATTATTAAATTTGAAGCATTACATCAAAATTCTGAAGCATTACGTCAATTAATTTAAAATAACTTGTAACTGGTAAATAAAAAATAATTATATTAACAAGGGAAACACCCCTACGAATGTAAATTCAGAATAAGTGTACATTTAAAATATGTAGATAAACATTTGGTAATGATCGAGTAGAACCAATAAATTCTATGGAAAACACGAGGCATAACCAAGACAATGAAAGGGCCAGATAAGTCATTGAACATGAAAATAGTCTCTAATGTTATCATAAAAGTGCACCAAGATACAAATATCATTGTCTTTTCATTTAAATTCATGCACAGAATTTTTGTAACAAACCATTTTTGAAACAAAAATGCATTGATTGCAGCACATGTACATTTTGTAAAGATGAAGTAGAAAATATTAAGTACATATTTTATGACTATCCGGTTATTTAACAATTTAGGAACTGCTTTACTTCATGCATTAATAATTATATACCAGATATTAAAATTAAAAAACAAAACAAATGTATTCTTTGTGAAACAAGATTAGTATTCTAGTTATTTGTTTTTTCGTTTGTTAAATGTTGTGTTTAAGAATATTATAGGTAAGGATTTATTGTATTTCCAGTGAATAATAACTTGCATAAATAATTTCATTCAAATGAAATACTGTATACAAATATACTATTGATAGTGTTACCAGAAATAAAAGCAATAATGAGTAATTTCAGCTGTAAACAAGATTATAAGCCCCTCTACCAGATCTAGATTGCAATTATCATATTCTGGCAATATTCTGTCACTTAACAGAATTTTCCATTATAGAATATTCCTAACTGTTAACAAGATGAAATCTGTAAATAAAATTATGATAAAGAACGTGGTAAACATCAGGCACAACGTGTTAATCTATGTGGGAATTCCAGTGTCACAGGCTCAGACTTAGATAAATACGTTTACATTAATAATAATCCACAGTCACAGGAAAACTACTAGTTATGCATTATTTCTTTACCAAAATCGAAATAACATCAGTGTACCTGGTCAGGTACACAATGATCTTGATTCTGAATAGGGTCAAGTCCAAAATACAATTATACACAGCATATAATCATGGAAAAGTAAAACTAAAAGACAATATAAATTAAATATACTTAACAATATACACTATATTCATGTAAAAGAACAAAAACAACAGTAAGTTTTCAGGTGAGCCTCCCAACAGCTATTTGAAATTTCTTCTACTGCGGTCTAAGCTATCACACTAATATTATCCATTCGATGCTGTCATTAGCTGTGGTGTGCGAAAGAGGTGGAATATATGTTATTTTATTCAAAACATATCCTGTGGACCTATATCTAGTTGTAACAAAGAACAAAAGAAACAGTATTTTTTCCATTGGAGTTAACACTATCCTGTCCATGTTTTGTAAATTTGCTGTCAATATATTTTGAATATCAATTATCCCTTAGGAAACGGATGCAATCAACTGTCTCTTTAATGGGTACTTGCGTGAACTCCTAGCTGTAATCTCAATTTTCTAGAGTCTCTCCACATAAAACATTTACACTGACTAATCGTTTCATGTTGCAGTTTATTAATATCATCTGAATCCATCCGTACATACTTTAAAAAAAATGTTTAACATTTCCCACAAGAAGATAAACTTTCATGACTGCTATGATAATGAAGAGATGTATCATCTGTACAGTTCGAAATTTAACTTATGAAACTTTTCGTTCATTGTTGTTCTCTGTCATCTTTAATGGGGCTGTCACCATTTTTTGTTGTTTTTTTAATTTAATATTTGCCTGTTTCACTTAGCTTTATTATCAGTACAACTGACCCCAGTAAAATTATTTCTCACAGTATGTTCAATTTTCCACAACAATCAACGACCTGATTTCACGAGTGTCCTTTCCCCGGCATAAATGTACACCAAACATTCTCAACAACACCCTCCATGATACAAACAACGTAAGCTTACTTTACTTTATTTACTGATTGTGAAAAGTGTATTTCTCATTTCATGATAATTTTATTCTCCAAGTTTGTATCCACATTTCCTTTCTGGAAGTAGATATAACTTTGTAGGCTTTTAAAGTTCTTCATTTCTTTTCCATCTACTGCTTGTGATTAGATTAAATAATTGTTAATGTCGCCGTACATGACATTTGGCCATTCTCTCGTGTCGTCAGTCGATTCATTTATATTGCAAAATACATCAGGCATTAATTTAAACACCTCGCATAAGACATTGCACTTTTCAACGTAAGTTTCAATTTGTTTACAATTCTTCGCAGTAATGTAATGGCAGACGCAGCAGTGGTGCTCCAAGCGGACTCAATCGATTCAAAGGGTGATATTAAAAAAGATATGTCTGTACAAAACACCATTCATTTTTGGGGAATTATCTGATATATTTTTTTAAAACTGTTGTCTGTCCACTCGTCGTCTTGACAATGAATATCTCAAAACTGATATCTTGGCTCTGTCCACAAATATCATATGCAAATGTCTTGCGTATTAATGTATTCTCTCTCTCTCTCTCTCTCTCGTAAAATTTATATAAAAATATTCAGTTTTGTGATCATTGATCTCTCTCTCAAAAAATTCGTGTAGAAATATTCAATTTCGTTATCATTGATCAATATAAGGAATGATGTTATCGAATTCGTAACAAAACGAGGTGTAAGGTACGCTTCCCACTCTGATACATACAAAAAAAGCTGTAGTCGATTATGTTCTGAGTATCTGATTTTAATTCCTAAATATACATTGTAGCAATATCTGGCTTTTATTAACGTATAAAATAAATGCGGACTTTATCTGACTATTTATGATAAAGAAATAAAAAATAAGCTGTTATTACTGGCAATTCTGTCACATTTTGAAATACAAGACAGTGATAAAGAAAGCAAAATAATGAAAGCATTTAACGTAAAAACGAAAATAGGTGTCAAAGGTAATTAACTGTACTATGGAAAATATTCAAATGATTAAAACAATGATTTAGAACAAAATGCCATATTAATACAAAATATGGTTGACTATACGCATATGTAAATGCATGTTGTCAGTGTAATCATTTTTGGCAGTCTAATCTAAACGGGCTTATGAGCCATAATGTCTATAATCTACATAAATAGGTGTCACAACGGAGTAGAAAAACACTGACATTTTAAAGTCCTGTTACGTGCAAAAAGTCGTGGATGTGCAATAACCTGAATAATACTGAATCTTGAAAGAGAGAAAAAAAAATGGTTGGATGCTTTAAAACTAGATATATCGACGATTCATCACGCCAAGAGTTGTGTAATTTCTCCCTTTAATCGAGAAATGCTGCCATTTTCACAAGCATCGTTGATCGGTGATATCCGTGGGTCAACCAATTTCAGTGGAGATTAGGAACACAGGATTTATTCTGTCACGGTTGTAAACAGAATAAGCCAGCACAACGCTATGTCGGATACGGTAGGTGATCCTAATGTAAGATTATTCAATATCACTTTCTTCCGAAAATAAATAAATTGTATCAGACATTAAGGAAAGGAGACACACGAGTTTAAAAAGCAGGAATGTCTCTATTTCTTCCCTCTCTAATCAATGTATTCTCAATCTGCGAATTTATTGTTACTGGATTATTCACTAGAATCTGCAGAATGCATAACGTCACAACTTTGGGAGCACACATGAGAAGAAAGAAAGGAAAAAAACGAATTTTGTGAGCGACTTCAGTGATTGAATTAAAACGTGGCGTCTCTTAATTCTGAGCCGAATATTTAAACGTCCATTTGCCAAACATCTTCATCATTACAAAGGTTTAATGTCAGAATTTTTTTAAAAATCATTCCCTTTCTTCCAAACTTTCGTTAGATTGGTAGAATTATAAATTGAAAATAAAACACGAAGACATTGGGGCTATATTGTGCTTTTTTCTGAGTAAAATTTAGATAATGTTTTAGTTAGAGACGTCGTAACCCTTTCGGATCTCATAAACAGGTACATCATAAGAATAAATAAGAAGAATGGATCTATCAGAGAATTGGACCTTTTTCATTACTCAGTGGAGAAAAGAAAAATTGAATGCTCCGAGATTCTTGCGAATTTCCGAAGTCAAAATGTTTGCCACGTCACACGTCACACGTGGCAAATGCTAGAATCCCAGGAGGTCGAATTTCATCCTGTCGTCTTTGACAACTTCAGCACTTACCAAATTTGAAATTAAAAGGCAAACCAAAGATTGCATCAATCTGATTAATTCTCACTTGTTCCTGTAAAATCAAATATCTTGAAGTGGACAACACCAAATTAGCTCCTGTCAGCAATGTCATGTTCAGCGAAGTGGAATTTTACTTGTTTACTTTTTCAGCAATAATTTTTGTGATTTGCGATCTCATTAAAAAAGTGCAAATGACGTAGTTTTTTATCAGGACATCACCGCAAACTTCAGAAAAGGCCCCTCTTAATATAACCAATACTTTCATTTCTGTATGAGATAACACATCTGTACATTTTGACAGTTTCACAGAAATACAGTTTGAGATTTTCACAGAAATATATTTGGATATTTTCACATTAATATTTTCTGACATTTTCACAGAAATACTTCTGAAAGCAAAAAAATGTCATTCGAAATGTAACATTACAAACGACATGTCCCCCTATCGTGAAAAACAACTAAATGAGGTGGAAAGTCTGAATATTCACCAGAACATGAATCTTTGTCGGTGCCTGACATGTCTTCGTTATGTCGAACCAGAGGCGTCACTAGGTTTGGTGTTACTCAGTTGTTTGCTCATTTTAAAACGTATCGAATACATTTGTATTCCTCTAGCGGCAACCAACGCAGTTGAAATCATCAACGAAAACAAAAGCGACTCGTGAGATACTCAAGGCAGTAAACCTTCACCTGGTGATTTCTTTTATACAATAATGTTTTCAAGTGTCATTGCATTAGGAGTAACGTAATTGAATTTTCGGGTTTAAACAATAAGCGCCTATTCTGTGGCATACACACTCATCCTTGACCATGGAAATGGTGTTAACCTTATAGATTCACAGTGATTGCTTCAAGATTACTTTGGAACTTCTTCTTGATAGTCATGATCATGTTCCAGAACCCCGTAGAAATTAGGTACTTGTTAAAGACCACGTACACCCAGTGTGGCCGGCGAAAACCAATCATTTTATTCTAAGAAATAAAAGAAAATTGTTTACATCTTGAATTCATAGTCCCATCATAACCTCGACAACAACCAATTATTTTAAATTAAAATAGAACTTGCTTATGTGGTTGCTACTTATTTTGAATCAAGATCAGGATCTAGATCAACACCTTGTTTACAAAACGAACAGTCAAGGTCAAACTATTTTCTTTAAAAAAAGTATCATCTCCAGTTAATAAATTTACATTACAATAGCATGTAAAATGTTTAAGTCTGACAAACAATTAAATTGAAATAAATATATATTAAATCAGATATTATTAAATCAAAAACTCATAACACAATACAATAGATGATAAGTATGCGTCCTTTCAGGCCAGGTAGAATTTTTAACAAATCCTTTTGAATGGCATATAACAAAATAATGTTTACATTGCACCCTTATAGAGCGAGAGGGATTTTTGAATGTTATTGATAATACAAATTGCAATATATCCGTGAAGAACATGTACAACAGTATAATGTCGATGTACTGACGAGCCTCAAACCATGTGACATGCTGTATTTGTGGTTATGAGATTGTCCATTTGTAAGCAAAACAAGAAGAATATATTCACAGGAGGTAATTATAGATGATATTCAGTGGGTCATGCTCTAAACGTTGCAGTAGGATTCAAATGATATTGGCTTGTAAACCCCACCTATTTCGCATTTCTTTTCAGTGAATTTGTGACGATCCCACGGCAATAATTAATTATAGGTTACTGCATTTGTATGGGAAAATATGAACGAGTTTTGGGATGGAATACTGCACGACCTTGGGAGTGCAGTATATCATTCCGACAAAACGAGTTCATATTTTCCCATGCAAAAACAGTAACCTTTTTATTATATGCTCATTTTTTTAAAAATTCTACCTAAGGTTTAATTATATAAACAAAATACGCTACAATAAACAACGTAAATGAATGTATGCCGTATTTCAAACTAAATACACAAGCGCATATTCATCATTACACATATCAACATTATTACTGCGCACATAACTCCGCCCAGATAAATTTGTACTTAGTCGCGCGCTCGACATAAATGGCGTGTCTAGTTAAAATTGAAATTTGGAGTCATATTTTGAATCAATGTGCATTGCAACAACTTTTCCATTTGATCTGAAATGAATAGATTTTGGTATTTTTCTCGATTCCAGGAATTTTCGTGATTATGGACTGGATTTGTATGTGACCATTCCACATGAAATACATGAGATTGAAGCTAGGGAGAAGCATGTTGACATCTGCAAATGTGTTTCTGTTTCTGTCATTGAATGTTTGAAATCAAAATGTGGGGAAAATATGAAGTCTTTCAATTGCAATTATCAAAAAAGACGCTATGGAATGTAATGCTCATTTCATTTTGAGTGCAGCAAGGAGGAAGTAATTGCACTTGTCATTGAAATTACAGAACAATTTCGAAATGTGTAATCCAGATTGAAAACTATGACATGGATCATGTAATTCAGATTTACAGAATTAAGAAAATACATTTTGAGGAAATTCAGGCTGTAAAACTGTAAGTATATTTTATTTTGCCATTCTTATCGCCAGCTAAAGAAGAGAGTATATGACTTGTCACTTGTTATGTTATTTGTAAGGACCTTATCTTGCGTCTGTTATATACTGTAGCTAGCCCAAATCCGTAACATTGTATCAACGTGGAATGTGACAAAGCAACTGGTGTGTGGCGGTCTACGAAACATCTGTTTTAGTTCATTCAGAAACAAATTTAAACAACCACAACGTAAAGAGTCTCTTACGCGAGTGTACATGATTTGTGTAAAAAAGCAAAAGTGCTGGCGTCTGCGTCCATTGTTTGTTTAGAAAGTAGTTCCTTTATGCATATGAATGCTATATGTGTATTGTCGCGCGAGTTCAGTATCGGTTAATACTGAACGATTCTGACAATGTAAAGTTAACGGGGGAAAAAATGAGCATATATTAATACCCTATTCTGGAGTTAACTTGTTTTGACCGACCCTACCGTATCTCGGAAGTGTGGGAGTACAGACCAAAGCTCCAAACCACGGGAAAATGGAAACCAGGCCCAGGGAAGGGAGTACGTAATATTCCAGAATCTTGTGGGATAAAAAATACTAAAACAATATTTAGAAAAACAGGTTGTCTAGGAAAGTCATTACATATACTTCTTCCCACATGATTTTGAGAAATATTACGAAAAATACAGTACCTAAGTTAATAAATACCAGAAGAAAAAAAACTTAGATCGGGTTGTTTTACTCTAAATGCATTATAGTAACACACTATATGACCTAGTTAAAACGAATTTTACCCAATCCATTGTCTCAGACTTTTAGCTTTTTTAAAATTCCGTTTATAGGAATATAATTATTGTCTTTTTTATGATCTCAAGAAATAAAATTATTACGGTCAACATTCAGGAGATGTCACTTGAGCAAAGGGACGTAATTCTTACGCGACTATTATTACTACCGGTGTTTATCGCACTGTACATGACCAAGAGTGTTTGATATATAGTTTTTACGTCTTCAGGCGACACACAACTATGCAGATTTGGGCCGCACAACGCTATGTACATTCTAATATGGTATTTAGGGAGGAAAGAACTTTGCTCTAGAAGGACTCCAAGAAGGTAGCACTGGCCAATGACGAGCAATGCGGTCGTCCAATAAACATCTCCATTTTATGACATTGTATATACGATATTTACAAAATATATTTATTATAGTATTTTAAATTCCAGTATTTTCTTTTTGGAATGGGGTGTTTCTTTTGTTGTCTTGATTTACAATTATGCTAAATATCTGCATGCAATTTAAGTAGTGAATAAAGGCTGACACGTCTAATTTACCTCATAGATTGTATTAAATTTATGAAGGAAATAAAATATAAGTTACGTTGTTTTTTCCGATTACAGTTAATATAAATAGGGAGTAAAAAAACGTGAAAAAAAACCCACCAAAATAAAGAAGAACATAAATTATGGAGATCCATTAAATAAAAATAAAAAAAACAAATAAATAAAGGATCTAACAGCTTTAAGAAAGGAAACAGAAAAAGGGCGAAAGGTAGAAGCATGCATTTTCGAGACAGGATAATTAAAGAAAGAACAACAAGGAAGGGAGGGAGTATCACATACATAATCTTGGTTGATTTTGCTGCTGAAATTTAAAAACATGGTAGAATCAAAATTTATTCTCAACCATTATTTCATATTTTTATTAATGGTTTTGGGAAACATGTCTTCAATTCAATGCACTATTGAGATCCTCAAATTAAAATCTGTGTGCATGGACACCGTACAGTGCAATATTGAGAACTTCAGTCTGAAATATTTGTGCATGTACACCGTACAGTGCACTGTTGAAAACTTCAAATTAAAATATGTGTGCATGTATATTATACAATGCACTATTGAGAACTTCAAATTGGAATATGTGTGCACGTACACTTTACAATGCAATATTGAGAACTTCAAATTAAAATATGTGTGCACGTACAATTTACAATGCGCTAATGAGAAATTCAATTCAATATCTGTGACAGTTTCAAATTACACTTTACAAAGCATTATCGACGACAGAGAAAAATTCATCTCTTGTACTGACATAGATTTGTACTATACTAACGATTTGTACTTTAAAAACCATATATAATTTATATAATTAAGCCTTAGGTAGAATAAAAAAATGAGCATAAAAGAAAAAGGTTACTGCATTTGTATGGGATAATATGAACTCGTTATGTCGGATGGATATACTGCACTCCCAGTGTCGTGCAGTATTCCATCCAAAAAACTCGTTCATATTTTCCAGTACAAATGCAGTAACCTATAAATATCTGAGCTTAATAAATTTTGCCAGACTTGTATTGGTGAATCTCGTTATGTGAGAAGTTTCACTGACCAAATGCTTTCACATGTTGAATGTTGTTGCTTCTTGAAATGATGTTGATCAGATCAGGAGTTTATGCAAACGCTTTCATGTTAAAACGTGACATACTGAACACAATACTTTAACATGATTGGCTAAAACAAACTCAAGGACTATCCACACATGATAATATTGAGTCAACTTAAGTTTTAGAATTACGGTATTATGAAAACTTCAGGGCCACCTAAGAGTTTGCTTTCAAAGGCAGTCGGAATTTAATTCAAAGATAATCAATTTACAAATTCAATGTTCCAATTCTTTCTTTTTTCCCTACAATACGTTTGACCTAAAACAAAGTATACACTGTTACGACAGTATGATCTTAAACTAAGTTATATATTAAAAAAACAGAACGAGACCCAACAAATTTTGTACAGTTCAACAAATAATGTATTCCCATAGAATATAAAGGAAAGATTTTAAAAGAACTTAAAGCATTGTGAAGTAAGTCACAACTGTCCATACAATTCGTAGTACAAGTACAAATCTACGAAGCTCCAACTGAGTTCCAGTGGTATTCCAATCAAATTCCAATACTGAATGTGTTCATGTACCTGTACTATCTAATGTGCTAATGTGCCAGTGGCCTGGATGGTGGTGCGTGTGTGGTTTTGGAATTTTAACATAGCTTTAAGAATTTGAATCATATCACTACGATGGTATCATGTCCCATGTGATCACATTATCCTGACACCAGGCCGACCAGTCCTGCCACTAACCCTTTAATGCTGAGCGCCAAGGAAGGCAGATGTTAATACCATTTTTATAGTCTTTGGTGTGACTCGCCAGGGGTTCGACCCCACGACCTTCTGCATCAGAGGCGGACTCTCTAACGACTTAGGCCACCGGAGCCGTGAGTGATGTGCTAAGAGTGTTTTGATGTATCACAATAATACAATCCAAAAATGTAACTGTCGGAATTAGCTACCATTCAATATTAATGTCCAGTACAAACATTTTATTGATGATCACTTCGTATTTCCAGTGAATAATATTTGAAAAAATAAATTCTCCGAAAGAAAATCAGAATATAAAATTAAGACTGGCTCTGCTTCAATATGCTAAGTCAAGAATGATTAATTTTTAGACAAACAAGATTATAGCCTTCTACTTACTCTAGGTAACAATTACCATTTTCTAAAAATACTCAATCAATAAATGGAATTTTCCTTCCATAAGATTCTAAGATCAGAATTTAAAAGACTATCTTTTTATTCAAAATCAGGTAAAACATGTTTACATTAATAATGATCTGAATATCAAGCGAGGCAGCTGTTAGTACCATTTTTAGTCTTTAGTATGACTAGGCCGGGGTTCGAACCCGCAACTTCTGGCATCCGAGGCTGGGGCTTAAAGTACATGTACAATAGGTGGGGTGAAGTGTCACTAATTACATTTTTCTGAGTTCGTATGACGGATTGTTCGTCCAAGACATTTGATATATTTCTGAGGATGATATGGCATATGTCGTGGATAGACAATTCGTCGCTTAACTTTAAACAACTGCAACCATTCTTTTGTTACAATGAAGAGAAGAAGGTAAAGAAAAACGGGTATAAAATTGACAAGTGTTACATTTTAAGTGGTGAATCTCATTTCTGAAGTACGTATATATTTTTTTTTAAAAATTGGTACTAATAATCCAAAAACACAAGGAAAACCAGAAGTTGGAAGGGTGGGATACCACCCACCCACCCCCACACCCACCCCACACCCAAAAAAATAATGGCGGTCGACAAATTTTTGCTATCTTTCATTAAACCCTCCATTGCGAAATCAGACGCTTTTATGAACAAGATACAAAAAACAATGACCTAAATTTATACGAGACTCACAGCCCTACCATACCGTAATCTTACACAAAAAAGCAAAAGGAAGTGCCTGAGATTTACGTTGAATATCTCTTCTTAAATATTGGGTAATTGTTATATTTTTTTTTCCATTGCAATTGTTGGATTATTTCAGAGCATTTTTCTTTTTCCCATTGTGCATGAACACATCCGCTGATGAATCGATAAGTGCGAAACAAACTTATAGAGATTTAGAGGGTTGTCAATGATCACTTTTAGTTTCGTAAATGTTTAGTGTAGCATGCATCCCCACCCCAGTGACTCCCGGGATCTTAAAATAACCGCCCTTGGGGATCAGGGAGGGCCCATGTAAGTTGCGCCTGGTTAGTTATTGTTAGAAGTTTTATTATTGAGGATCAACAGATTTCCCAATGACGCTGTTAGGGTCACCACGGAATCTTTTTATATTAGTCGTTGTAACACGGACCTCATTCATCCCTTTATCGATAATGTCGGCGTTGCTGTTTGGGTTTCATGGCGGGGGGGGGGGGGAAACACCAACAAATACAAAAATATTCTGAATCAGCTGACGTTAAAACACCTGACGTTAAAACACCTGATGTTTATTATCGCAACCATAATTTATCAGGACCATTATAGCCGTCATTAAACGATCCAATCTCGAGAAATAGCACGGTCTATCTGAATGGTCCGGGTGGTCCAGGTGGTTCTGGTATAACGACACATGTGATAGAATTATTTAAAAACTCTAACATGATTGTGCTGACGCCAACGCACAGACTTGCCAGAGAGATGAGACAACGTGGTGTCAGAGCATGCACGTATCATAGTTTCTTTAAAGGCGAGGTGATGAATTGAGCCCCGGACGAATAGGTGAGAAATATATCCCGAAAATAATTATCTGGGATGAGGGACAACTCAGATGGCTATGGGTAGGTAAGTATGATTGTTTCTTTAACGTTCATAGCATTAATGTTTTCTTATGAAGCCATTAGAACATTAGAGCTACGAAACAGTCCATATTCAGTCAAACACATCACCTTGTTGATGATCACTATCCTATCAAAATCTGCACCGCAGCTGGCCGTATGTTCACTGTAACGTCGCCCTCTTATTAAGAGGGGTGGTTAATTGGATTTGGCTGGCGTTATCTAGAAGATGGCCTCCCTCGATATTATATGCCGGCGAGGGTGAAGAAACATGGTATTTCAACAGATTACTGAGCGAGAATACTGGGAAGAAATAAAGCAATACGAGCCCCTTTTGACTAGAAAAAAACAACAAATTAAATTAGAGCAAATTAATACCGGCAATCCCAATTCAAGTTAGATTATATCAATAGAACTTAACAGGTGTGTCTAATTTAGATTTATTTCGTTATCATGAAAAGAGCGCAATGTCCACGATTGATTCCTCTCTTTTGACCATATATCAACGTCTCCTAGTTCATCCTTCCTAAGCTCATTGATTTGTTCCTTCATGGATTTCCTGGTCCTTTTATTCTGACCTCGTCCTTCTTTTTCATCGAACTTCTGTCTTTAGACTGTCCCGTCTCTCTCCAGAAATATGTTCCTTAAAGGACAAAATTACCCCTTTTTCTGTATACCTCACTCTCTAATACGTACATGAAATTCACTCACGTTACTAAGAGCATGTTGGCTATCCACACACTGTGTAAACTCTGACTTAGTACGGTAGGACTTTGACCTCGCTTCCAGCGGCAGGTCTTAAATTACCACGTGAGCGTCTGTCAAATATTACCGTATTTTTTTTTACATATACTACTACATGTTCGATTACTATTGCATGAAATTCACAAATTGTAACTCACAGCAATCTTTAACCTAAAAGATTGTTCAAACATTACAAAATCAGATATAATTAGGTAAGTATCGTTAAATCACGATGATCTGTATCGTCCTAACAAACAAATGAAGTTATTTCATATAACCCTATGAAATCCTACATATATGACATTTGGATCGCATGCAATCAATTCTACCAATGAACTAATAATAGTGCACTTAAAGGGTAAATTGCATAACAATTCTAGCATCAACACTTTCCATGAAATTTTATAAAATTAATTGCATAACAACTCTAGCATCAACACATTTCAGTGAAACTGAATAAACGATACATAATGTGGAAACCTAGTCATAGCAAACATATTTGTATAAATAAACAATCAAATGATAGAATATTACGTGAAACTAAAATTGCTTACCTGATTACTGTTCTCTTTTAGAACTTGTGCGTCTTAGCACTAAAACCTGTCTTTCTTTTTACAAAATGGCCACCTCGTCTCTTTCTTGTTTAACGTGGAAAGCACTATTCTCTTTAGGCCTCCCCGGAGTCGACTACACTTCTCCCTTCATGAAATTTCAAACTAAAGAATTTCGACCAAGGTCGACACTTTAAAGTCTGATTGCTCTAAAATGTACTCCTTAATTTCTACTGCCCAATAGTAGGCAGCGGTCCCTAAATTTTACCTAAGAAATAATTGCATTCATCAGCTTTAGACACATTAGAATCTGTGAACGTCGGTGCGTAACAATTTCATTTTGAAAAAAATAATAAGTGGACATAAGTTCCTACCAAGCGGTAAGGGTTGGTAGCTCAAATGTTTACTTTCTAAGGAAAGTGTTAAGATACCCCGGTCAATTTCACTGACTTGGAATTCTGCCCCTTTTTGAAGTTTACACTGACATGGGGGAGATGAACGAAGAAAGGTCGAAGTGACCTTTCACGAAGACTTTTCTGGCTTAAATGCTATAAAATTGTACAGCTCGATGCATTCAACTTTAATGTTCACTGCAATTAAAAATCCGGCACTTCACATTCACAAAACCTTCAACCCTAGGATACTCTCAACTCGGATTTTGCTATCTAAGAATGAATAAATTGATTTATACAAGTAAGATTCACCTTAATACTACTACTACTGCTAACTACTACTACTACTACTACTACTACTACTACTACTACTACTAATAATAATAATAATAATAATAATAATAATAATAATAATAAAGTCAAGTGAAAATGTGTTCTTGCATGAAACGGAGTCAACATATAATGCTCTCGAAATATGCAAAATCTGAATCTGAGTGTATACTCAAGTTTAGGAGTAATGTGGTTATGGTACCAGAATGCGTGTTGTATGAGATACGTGAATGCCGCACCAGAATGCGTGTTGTATGAGATACGTGAATGCCGCACCAGAATGCGTGTTGTATGAGATACGTGAATGCCGCACCAGAATGCGTGTTGTATGAGATCCGTGAATGCCGCACCAGAATGCGTGTTGTATGAGATACGTGAATGCCGCACCAGAATGCGTGTTGTATGAAATACGTGAATGCCGCACCAGAATGCGTGTTGTATGAAATACGTGAATGCCGCACCAGAATGCGTGTTGTATGAAATACGTGAATGCCGCACCGGAATGCGTGTTGTATGAAATCCCTGAATACCGTACCACAAAGCGTGTTGTATGAGATACGTGAATACCGTACCAGAATGCGTGTTGTATGAAATACGTGAATGCCGCACCAGAATGAGTGTTGTATGAAATACGTGAATGCCGCACCGGAATGCGTGTTGTATGAAATCCCTGAATACCGTACCAGAATGTGTGTTGTGTGAGATACGTGAATACCGTACCAGAATGCGTGTTGTATGAAATACGTGAATGCCGCACCAGAATGCGTGTTGTATGAAATACGTGAATGCCGCACCGGAATGCGTGTTGTATGAAATCCCTGAATACCGTACCAGAATGTGTGTTGTGTGAGATACGTGAATACCGTACCAGAATGCGTGTTGTATGAGATACATGAATACCGTACCACAAAGCGTGTTGTATGAGATACGTGAATACCGTACCAGAATGCGTGTTGTATGAAATACGTGAATGCCGCACTAGAATGCGTGTTGTATGAAATACGTGAATCCGTATCAGAATGAGTGTTGTATGAGATACGTTAATATAATTCCATAATGCGTATTCTATGAGATACGCGAATACCGTACCAGAATGTGCGCTGTATGAGATACGTGAATACCGTAGCAGATTGAGTGCTGCAGCAAATACGTGAATACAATACCAGAATGCATGTTAAAAGTGTTATGTGCTTACGGTAACATAATCATATCTGAGTGGAAATCTTTCTTTTTCTAAACTGAACCTTTCAACGTTTACAACTTGTGTAAACGTGACAGACGTAAGTACAATTCAATTGAATAAATGAGAATATGAACACTGTACAGAGAAGGTGAACGATTATTATGGTAAGTCGATTTAAGGCGAGATGACTCTGAAGCGACCTAAAGGTATGAAAGTATTTCAGTTTTACTATAAAACAATGGTCGCTCGAAAACGTGTTTTCATTGGTAATTCGACAAACGGGAGTAGTCCATTTTTTTCGTGTTTCAACACGCCTTAATTAAAAATAACTACAAGTTCCAATATGATTTATTTACCTCTCTTTCACTTTCTGCACGTCGGGCTGTTGATGGCTCACCCTCCTTTTCCACAGGTTTTCTCGGGATCGTCTTTTTCTTCTTTTAGGGGTAGTTTCAGTCCCTTCAGCAGTTGCGCTTTGGCTCGCTGATGCAGCCTTTCATCGTCTCGGATTCGCAAGTGAACCTCCAGAGTCTTGAGTTCCTTCTCCCGGTGGCCTTTTTTTTTCCCTTACCATTACTATTTTGACACCTGCATCTTCTTCTGTATTTGAAGTAGGCGAAAGAGGTGGTAGCTTCGACAATTTTCCGTTTCTTTCGCTTGTTGTCTCTACCATGGTTGCAAATAATTTCCAATCAATGGTGGAAGTGGCCTTAAGTTAGGCCGCGTATGAGCATAAAAATATTATTTTAAACTAAACACACACACACACACACAGAGGATGATGAAGAAACTGTTTGTATGAATCTGACTGAACAGTGAAACTGTCCATGGAAATTGTGGCATAATATAAAACATGTGAAGGACTTGTATAATTTGTCACATTTGTTTTTATCCAAAGACACTTTTCAACTGATCAGGTTTTAACATTTCTTGTATCTATACATGAAGACTTTTATGCCCGTGGTCTGTCACACCTATTGACTCTAGGAAAGGGTCACTTGTTAGATGACCCTACGGTACTGTTGCTGCTTTATGGCACACGGAACATTTTATGACCCACTATTATAAACAAACCTATTACAGATGCAATTCTTGTCCATGATTTTAGATTATATTTTAAGATGATGATTACTTAGAATTAAACATGTTTATGTGGCCTTTTGACCTTAGAAGTTCTAGAAAGAGTCTTGCTTAGGAATCTGATGGAAAAGTGACCCTCATCTTCATTCTGTTATTGTGTCAGTTTTTTATATAAGGGATATGTAAACAGAAATTCTCTATTCCTATTTTAGTATAAGTCTTTAGAGGAATATGTTTTAATTGTGTACATATTTAATTTGAGGATTTTTTTAAAAGTTATTCGCTGGAATTACTATGTGTTCATTAATAATTTCGGACTAAATCACTAATTTGTTATTATCGTGAATTCATTTAGTGATTCTTTGGATTAAATCATTGTGATATATCCAGACTGTTAACACATCAGCACTATTAAAGACTATTAGTACAACAGCATTTTCAATATTGGAACTCATTCAAAACAGCGCTCAAATTCATTTGAATACTATATAGTTTTGGATTTGTTTAGGATTATTGGGGGTTTAATTCACATTATGGCTATGTATTTTTATAGCACAGAAGTATAGTATCGATCGATGGCAAATGACACTCTACTATGTCAGCCATGTCAATAGGTTTGTTATTTTATGTTTGAATATATGTTAATCAAGAGGAAGTGAATATGCATTTTCCTCCTCTTCATAGTTAATGTTTCGGCTATTGGAACTTATTAAAATATATTGATTTAGAAACTACGGTATTAATTTCGTTTTTCTTAAAGACAAATTTTATGTTCATATGCTCTTTCATTCTTTGTCTGTCAATCTTTGAGGTATTTTTGTAACAGGATGGTTTCGTTTAAGTCTGCGCAATTGAAGTTAAGGGATTTTTTCTTCACATCCATGCTTCCCACGAATAAGGCGCGGCATCATGCCCCATTGCTTGACATCACTTTAAACTGTCACAGCAATATGACTGAAACATTTGTAAAGGTACGTTAGAAATCAAAATCACACACACGCACACACACACAGACACAGACACACGCACACAAATAAACCGATGCTTTCACCATTCTAACACTTAATCGTCGTCTAGACCACGTAAACACAATGAGCGTAAATTGGTATGGAAAACTAAGTCAGAGGACACGATGGAGTGGGAGAAATAAAATAGGGAACGCCAGGGTAGATGATTTGTTCAGACAACATTAGTGACAGGCAGTCACTGTCATGTCAGAGTGTCACAGACGCTTACCTGATTCGTTTTTAGACCTCTGTTGAGGACTCAAAGGTTATCCCATCAAACCCCAGATCATCTTAGTCTTGGATTCCTAGTAGAACATTTAATGACTTGTCTTGGAAGTGAGTTCTATAGAAATTATGACAAAATAGTAAGGTGTTTTGTTAAAATTGTGGCTATGTATTTTCTTTCGCTCAGAAACGCAGTGTCTGTCAAGGGCAAAATGACATTGTACTACACCAGTCTTGTAAATGAGTTAGTGCTTACTGTCTGAATATATGTAAATGAAGCAGAACGGACTAGACCGAATCCTCCCTCTTGATATTTAATATTTCAGTTATCGGCCTTATCAAAAAATGTTGATTTCGATAAATTGATGTTAATTTAATTTCGTTTGGCTCTATATCGACACCACATGTTAGGCTATGACGTAATACTAACTCTGCTTATTTATCTTAATCGCCACTAATTACTACTTCCGACATTATTCTCTGGTATATAAAAATATTTAATTTAAAAATAATTATTTAGTACGTAAACACTTTAGAGATTATTCTCTGGCATATAAACACCTATTTTCGATGGCATTCTCTGGTAGATAAAGACGTTTCCTTTCGACAGTATTCATGGTATATTCATGAATGAAGGCTTTATAAAATATCTTTTCTCGTTTTGCATTGTTGCTGATGTTGTTACTGCATTAATAATACGATTCAGAACAACTTTTCATAAATGCATATAACATGAACATAAGCAAAAAGTAAGTAATAATTTGCAAAATAGTCTCTGTGGTGTCAAATAAGTCTTCCTTGCGTTGGTTGGATGTGTAGTCTTTACGATTTTATTTCTTTCTATTTGCCACTATTTCGTTCTATCTGTCAGTATGTATGTATGTATGTATGTATGTATGTATTAAAGACTTATGACAACCCACATATCCATTTTAATCACGACTCTTTCATTTCTGACATTCATTCATTTCGTCTGTTTATATCGTTATATTTTCCCTGTTCATATGTGAGATAGTGATAGTGATTTTAAAAATATGAAGGAATTTCAAAATTCTGAGCATGTGATGTAAATTAATGATATATGTAATGTATGTTTTGAAATGTTAAGGAGTACATGTGTGAAACTGTGTTAAGGAGTACATGTGTGAAACTGTGTGTTAAGAACTTGTGTGTGTTAAGGAGTACATGTGTGAAACTGTGTTAAGGAGTACATGTGTGAAACTGTGTGTTAAGAACTTGTGTGTGTTAAGGAGTACATGTGTGAAACTGTGTTAAGGAGTACATGTGTGAAACTGTGTTAAGGAGTACATGTGTGAAACTGTGTGTTAAGAACTTGTGTGTGTTAAGGAGTACATGTGTGAAACTGTGTTAAGGAGTACATGTGTGAAACTGTGTTAAGGAGTACATGTGTGAAACTGTGTGTTAAGAACTTGTGTGTGTTAAGGAGTACATGTGTGAAACTGTGTTAAGGAGTACATGTGTGAAACTATGTTAAGGAGTACATGTGTGAAACTGTGTGTTAAGAACTTGTGTGTGTTAAGGAGTACATGTGTAAAACTGTGTTAAGGAGTACATGTGTAAAACTGTGTTAAGGAGTACATGTGTAAAACTGTGTTAAGGAGTACATGTGTGAAACTGTGTTAAGGAGTACATGTGTGAAACTGTGTTAAGGAGTACATGTATGAAACTGTGTTAAGGAGTACATGTGTAAAACTGTGTTAAGGAGTACATGTGTAAAACTGTGTTAAGGAGTACATGTGTGAAACTGTGTGTTAAGAACTTGTGTGTGTTAAGGAGTACATGTGTGAAACTGTGTTAAAGAGTACATGTGTGAAACTGTGTTAAGGAGTACATGTGTGAAACTGTGTTAAGGCGTACATGTGTAAAACTGTGTTAAGTAGTACATGTGTGAAACTGTGTTAAGGAGTACATGTGTGAAACTGTGTTAAGGAGTACATGTGTGAAACTGTGTTAAGGAGTAAATGTGTGAAACTGTGTTAAGGAGTACATGTGCAAAACTGTGTTAAGGAGTATATGTGTGAAACTATGTTAAGGAGTACATGTGTGAAACTGTGTGTTAAGAACTTGTGTGTGTTAAGGAGTACATGTGTGAAACTGTGTTAAGGAGTACATGTGTAAAACTGTGTTAAGGAGTACATGTGTGAAACTATGTTAAGGAGTACATGTGTGAAACTGTTTTAAGGAGTACATGTGTAAAACTGTGTTAAGGAGTACATGTGTGAAACTGTGTGTTAAGAACTTGTGTGTGTTAAGGAGTACATGTGTGAAACTGTGTTAAGGAGTACATGTGTAAAACTGTGTTAAGGAGTACATGTGTAAAACTGTGTTAAGAAGTACATGTGTGAAACTATGTTAAGGAGTACATGTGTAAAACTGTGTGTTAAGAACTTGTGTGTGTTAAGGAGTACATGTATGCAACTATGTGTTAAGCGTACGTGCATGAAAAAGAATGACAGTTCCACTCTAAAATGAAGGGTATATTTCGAATATACGTCTGCTGACACTGATAAAGTAAAAATATTTTATTACAAGATCTTTCAAATTTGACTGACGTCAAGAAAAATATATTGCTCTAAAGAAGATACACCAAAAATAATTCAGAAACCAGTCTTTGAGGATAAAAATAAAATTTGAAATGGCACCGATGATGAAACCTTTGTCGAGGTCTTGTGCAATTTCTTTCATCCTTTTCTGACAAATTTACTTTTTTCCTTTAACCAAGAGTAACAAAAGTAATAAAGCATATATATTTGAAATATGTCCTACGACGAAACGGGCACAACATCCAATAATTCAAATTGATTATGGGTGGAAAAACATAAGGAAATAAAAACAACACCTATTTAACCATGTTATTAATATAGTTACATGCCAATTTGCTCTTTTTATGGAATGCTGAAAAGACATTGTGAAAGCTGATAAATTACGACTGGTTTTTTAGACTTTATGAAATAATAAGAGACATTCATACATTGGGCGAGTCTTGCTAACAAATCTCGGGTATAAACCTGTCTCAAAGATATGTATGACAATGGACATTGTTAAACGAAAGGATATTCATTTTCTATTGGGTTCTTGTCACACAAGTATACCTAATTAGGATGAATGCCGTTATGTTGTCCTTTACAGGTAAAGCATGGGCGTGACATAGGAATCTGACTAATGCATTTAATTAACAAGTAGGTAAACCAATGTTGCTATGTAAAATTAAGTATAAAAGGTGTTTAAAGTTTACGATAGCGCTGTTTTTATGATATTTGTTTAATGCTGAATTCCACTTCTGAATTAAAATGTCTATAAGACGTTGTCTGAAGCTGCGTAAAAATACGCTTTCATCTCCTACAAAGCGTGCGTACCAAAAAGTACCAATTCGATAAGTGTTTTAATCTTTCGTTATACGTAATTTTACCTGACTCATCTCGATTTTTCAGCATAATATATTATTGACATGTATATAAATTGTTATGCATAATGAGCATCCAAATATATTACTTAATACATTTAGAACAAGTAAAACACAAAAGTATTTTTCCACACTCTCTAGCGGCAAAAGGGTGTATGTTCATCTCAAAGGGATCATAAATCTAGTATAAAATCTATCATGTACCTTGTGAAATGTAAGTGAATATTCTTATCCCTAAATTTCCAAATTTCAGCGCAAAGTTGAAGATGGGTGGGATCAGTATTACAGATAATATGTCAAACTTATTTGAATGCTAAGTTCTTCCTTCGCTTTATAGTCCCATGTATTTATAGCCAGGTACGGCTTTGACTCGTCCAAGTTTATAATAATTTATGTTTATAATACTAATTTTCCTTACTCGTCGTAAATGTCCTATTTCTGAATAAAATAATTGTCACATATCTCGACATTATTAATCAGTGATATAACGGCCGAATTTGCAAACTTCAACATCAGAAAACATATCGGCCCAAGTTGTAAACAGCATCATCAGAAAATATATCGGCCCAATATGTAAACGTCAACATCAGAAAACGGAAGAATCATATGAGCTATTTTTTGTGTGATATGATACAATCTGGTCAATTTAGTCAAAGATCAGATAACAAATCATTTATAAATAAATTGAAAAGAAGTGGACTTAATACATAGCCTTGTCTGCTATCAATGTTACATTTGAAACATGCACTATGGTGCTCACAAATATTACAGATGAAACATTCACTACAGTCCAACTTTTCTTTGGTGGCTAAGCAGTTTAGTAATTGTACATGATTGTTAGAGTCAAAAGTCTGGGTAAAGTCTATAAACACTCTATACATAGATATTTCTGGCTCATTGCTTGAAACGAAAATTATCTATTGCCGTTTAGCTTTTGATTAGGTTTTCCAATTTTGTTATTAGTTCCACGCCACTTAATGATATATACTTAAGTTTGAAACGATATAACATTTAATTACATATTGGAAATTTTTTCAAAAAAAAGAAAGATTTTTTTTAAGAATTAAGGCGATTCTCTATACTTCGGTTTTGCTACAAGGAATAGAAACGCTACATAAATATTCTCAGCTTTTTTGCTCCGGTTTGAACTGCGAATATTATGACATATATGGAGGGGGTGCCTGCGCAGCTTGAAAAGTGGCAGGACCAGTTGGATATCCGGCTTTCACATCGCCTTGTACGTAAACAGCATTTCCTGCTGGAGCCTGTGTCTGTACGGACTGGTAGCCAGCGTTCTGTATCACATACGGTTGGACATAACCCGGTTGTTGGACAGCTAAATAATAATAATAATAATAATAATAATGATAATAATAAATATTAATTCCGACAAGAACTAATTCACATTAATATAATTTACAATATTTTCAATTTGATACTGTTTTGTCTAATATTAAAAGAAGTGTTTCCTGAAAATAATCTCTCTCTCTCTCTCTCTCTCTCTCTCTCTCTCTCTCTATATATATATATATATATATATATATATATATATATATATATATATATATATAAATTTATATCATTCTTTGTGATTATGTCATGAAGGGATCTGCAATGCGTGCCGATATTTTTTTCGTTTAAGTTTTCAGTCTTACACCTTTGGGTGGTAAACATTATTTTCTGCTGCTTACCTATAGTTGTGACTGTAGGATTGGGATTGGATCGGAACACGGTACCAACAAATCTCTGTCTGGTAGTCTGGCAACATGCACAGCGTAAGCAGCTGATGATCATGCTGATGATTCCGACAATAACTAGGAAACCAATCACCCCGCCAACAATACCCCCAACATTGCTATCAGAGAAAGAGAATTCGTGAAAATATGATTATTTAAGTCCTATACTTGGTCAAGTCAGAATCAATGGTTGTACGTGAAGGTCTGGTCTAGCAATATGGTCAATTCAGAATTATTGTTTGTAAGTAAAAGTCTGGACTAGCAATATGATCAGGGTTATAATTACTGTTTGTTCGTGAAAGTCTGGTCTAGAAATATGGTCAAGTCAGAATCACTGTTTATGCTTGAAGGTTTGATCGAACAATATGGTCAAGTCAGAATCACTGTTGTATGTGAAAGTCTGGTCTAAAAATATGGTCAAGTCAGAATCACTGATTGTACGTGAAAGAATGGTCAAGCAATATGGTCAAGTCTGAAATTGGTGATTGTACGTAAAAATCTGGTCTAATACTATGATCTAGTCAGTTTCACTGATTATACGTGCCAGTCTGGTCTAGTAATATAGTCATGTCAGAATCACTGATTATACATGAAAGCCTGGTCAAGCAATATGGCCAAGTCAGATATCACTGATTGTACATGAAAGTCTGGTCTAATAATATGGTCAAGTCAGAATCACTGATTGACATGAAAGTCTGGTCTAGCAATACGGTCATGTCACAATCACTGATTGTACGTGAAAGTCTGGTCTAGAAATATGGTCAAGTCATAAATCACTGACTGTACGTGAAAGTCTGGTACAATAATATTGTCAAGTCTGAATCACTTTTTATACGTGAAGGTTTGATTTAATAATATAGCCATGTCAGAATCACTGATTGTACGTGAAAGTCTGGTCTAGTAATATAGTCATGTCAGATTCACTGATTGTACGTGAAAGTCTGGTCAAGCCATATGGTCAAGTCAGAAATCACTGAATGTACGTGAAAGTCTGGTCTAGTAATATGGCCATGAAGGAATCACTGATTGTATGTGAAAGTCTGGTCTAGCAATATGGTCAAGTCAGAAATCACTGACTGACGTGAAAGACTGGTCTAGCAATATGGTCATGTCAAAATCACTGATTGTACGTGAAAGTCTGGCCTAGTAATATGGTCATGTCAGAATCACTGATTGTACGTTTAAGTCTGGTCTAATACTATGTTCAAGTCAGAATCACTGAAAGTCTAGTCTAGTAATTTTATCAGGTTAGAATTACTGTCTGTACTTGAAAGTATACTCTAGTAATTAGATAAAGTCAGAATCACTAATTATTTACGAAAATCTAATCTTGTAATTTACATTTTAGAATTGTTTCACTATATATTTATTTCTACTTTCAAGAAATGAATTTCGATAACATCTTGATAGCTGCTGCTACAGCTACTACAACTACAAACACTATTACTATAACTATAATGATTACTACCACTGCAACTGCTTTAATAGCAGCTTTTTACAACTTACATTATTATCAATTAAACAATGGCCAGAATCAAGGTTAACACAGGTACTCATTATCATGGCAACTAACAGGCAAAAGCTGGTAAATCGATTGAATTTGAGGATTCGTAAATAATAATAATAATAATAATGATGATGATAATAATGATGACGATAATATTCACTTAGTACAGATCTTAGTCTTTAGAAGCTCTAAGCGCTTTACAACATTATATAACACATAAAAACAGATGCAATGACAAGATTACAAAAGAAAACACCACAACATTACAAGTCACAAACATGTTGACAATAATTAAAGAAGTAAACATTATAAGGTCTTTAAGTCTGTTCTTGTAGAAGAAATAGGTGAGATTTTATATCACGCTTTAATGAGATCACAGTGTCATTGTTTCTAAGATCAATCGACAATTCGTTCCACGTATCTCGGCCCTTCTACGCAAAAGAAGGTTGTCACGTTGACTTCATTTAAACAATGGGAACAATGAGAATACGGGCGAAGGAGGAGCAGCGTATGTTCCTAGATGGGCTATACGTATGGGTGAGGTAAGATAGACATATTAGAATGAAGCCAGGCAACGAAATGTAGCGGAGTGAATAGATTTTATGTCTGATTTTGGATCTAACGCGTGGCCAGCGAAGGCTACATAACGAGGTAGTGGGGAAGGTGTGTTCCGTTCTTCGTACTGTAAAGATGATCCGAGCAGCCGTATTTTTAACTTATTGAAGTTTCTCTTGTAGTAACTGAGACGAACCAGATAGAAATGAATCAAAATAGTCCAGTCTGGAATATGCTAAGGATCAAACAGATGTTATTGTGGCATCAACTGAAAGAAAATTGCGAATGGAGCTGATTCGTCTTAGTTTCTTATATGCAGCCATGCATATGTTCATGATATGTTGGTGTAAGGAGAGTACTGATGAGAATGACACCTAGGTTTCTTACTCACTATGTGAATAATGTTGGTATTGTTGATACGTATTTCTTGGGGTAAAGGATGTGAATGAGAGTCTGCGTAGTAATCAGGACGGCTTCAGTTTTATCATCATTCAATAGCAGCTTGTTATATGCCATCCATGACTCATATCGGAAAAGCACCTCTCTACGAGGCCGCTCCGGTGGCCTAGTGGTTAGAGCGTCCTCCTCGTTTGCGGGAGGTTGGGGGTTCGAACCCAGACAGTCATATAAACGACATACAAATGGTAGTAACAGCTGCCTCGCTTGACACTCGGCATTAAGAGGTTAGTGTTAGGACTGGTCGGCCTGGTGTCAGAATAATGTGACTGTCCGGGACATATTCCTACATGTCTGCGGCATAATGCACTAGTGCTAGACATCACTATAAACTGCCTCACTGCAGACATCGTAGCGATATGAATGAAATTTTTTTAAAGCTACGGTAAAAATCCAATCACACACACACACACACACACACACACACACACACCTCTACGGAAGCCTTCAACTTTCAGGTGGACAACTATATTTGCATATTTGAGTGTCATCAGCGTACAGCTGGTGAGACATCAGACGTCGATCTATGACACTTGAGAACGACTGAGTGTATAAAATGAAGAGAACGGGGCCGAAAACAGAGAATTGTGGAACACAGAAATACAGATGAACTGGACTGGAATGTTTTCCATTTACGAACACAATTTGTGTCATGTTGACTACGTAATACTTCAGCCATAGTAAGGCTAAATCATAAATACAAAACACTTGCTGGAGACGGCGAAGTATTATATCATGATTAATTGTGCCAAACGCCTCAGACAAGTCCAGGATTGTGAGGACTGTAACCTCCACACTCTCCAAATCAGAAAGAAGGTGGTTAACTACTCTCGGAATGACAGTTTCAGTATTATAGCGAGGGCGATATGCAGACTGTACATTGTTAAAGAGACTACTGGAATTCAGATGAGATACAAGGATAAAACAACCTTTTCTATTGGAATTCAGATGAGATACAAGGATAAAACAACCTTTTCAATTGGAATTCAGATGAGATACAAGGATAAAACAACCTTTTCAATTGGAATTCAGATGAGATACAAGGATAAAACAACCTTTTCTTAGATTTTTGACATGAATAGGAGGTTAGAGACTGGTCGGTAGTTCTTTGAATTTTATGATCAAGAGTCGGTTTCTTCAACAGATGTTTCAAAATGATAGTTTTGAAATCTGATGGGAATTCAGGCGGATGCGAGAGAAGTATTGATAATATTGTTAGTGAATGTAATATTGAATCTAAGCACTCAAGCAACAGTGATGTCGGAATCGAAAAGAGTTCACATGACTCTGGGACGCTTTTCATCACAATTGTGTTTACCACATCCATAGAGACAGGTTAAAAGTTATTAAAGGCTGCTGTTGATATTCTGTATCACATCTGTGTGGTAACAATGAATCAATTGAAAATGTGTTGTCAAGCTCTAATGGACTGAACTTTATTCCTGAAGAAATCTGCAAACAGGTCCGGAAGGTCGACTCGAGAGAAGGTCGTTGGAATTGGTGTACATTGTTCCTTGATATTTGCTTTTTCGTAATCTCGAACAGCTCTTTGCAGCTTGAAGTTTCAGTGATCTTCGTGCTTTATGAGACTGATTTAGCTGCTAGAACTATGTTTGTGACATTCTTATTAGCAGCTTCATATATCTGCTTATGAATAGTGAATTTGGTTGTAAGCCAAATCTTGTCAGCCTTACGGTGTTCTGTTTTAGCATTGCATAACACTACCATACCATGGAACGTGGAGAAGAGGTAATATAGAGGTAGAAGTAGGTAAATAGCTTTGTGAGTATGTAGATAACACAGTGACTAGGTAGATAACACAGTGAGTAGGCAGATAACCCAGCGAGTATCTTGATAACACAGTGAGTAGGTAGATAACTCAGTGAGTAGGTAAATAATCCAGTGAGTAGATAACCAGTGATAGTCGTCAAGTGCTTACAACGGAACTAGCTGTGGAATTGGAATCTGACGTCTGTATCAGATTTTGTTGTTGTTGTTGTTAGTAGTAGCAGTAGTAGTGGTATTGGTGGTGACGGTGGGGGATATATGATGTTGTAGTTTGTATAGGTTCAGTGCTTCAATCATTCTTGTTATGGTATTGTCATGGTAATTTACATGATACGAGTAAATCAGATAGTGTCTTTGTATTTGTAGCTTTCATGATTTGCTAGTATATCAGTAAAGGTGGTTCATGTAGACAGTGATAGTGTCACCAATGATTTTGTTCGTACTGCTAGTTATGTTACCAGTAGCAGCGTAAGTCTAGGTGAGCCCTTAGTCATACAATGTAAGACATAGCAAATTTTGTTTTTGTTTAAGTGGTATGTCTTACTATCAGAATAACGGTATTGTATAACGTGTTTCGATGTTGGTTGACATAGAAATAAGTAGTCAAAGTTTCAGAAATATCTCAAACACTTGGCAGCCTATATCGACATTCTTCCACTAATTTATGTGTAATTAATATACTTACTGTGCTATCTTTATCCGGGCGGAATAAAAATGTGACACTAGCAAATTGACGCATTTTCATGTTCCGTTAACATACATTTGAATTTGTTGCAACGCGACGGTAGTCGAAGTATGCCGAAGTATGTTTAATTTGGTTCATGTGGGGGATATGTTTCTTGAACAAAACGAAACGTTGCTTACAGTTCCAATATGGATAATATAATTTTATTCGTTTCGTTTAAGAATAATATTTCAATTTAACCCGATTTCGGGATTCCCAGCTTCGTCGCTTTCCAGCCAAATGAAATGTAAGCCAACGAAACTTGAGAACAGGTCCATTTCTTTTGTGAGAATTTAAATTTATTAGAGAAAATATATCAGGATAAGTAAGGTATAACAAAAACATTATAACTTTCTTTATTGGTTGCCAGTTGTGTGTGATAGTCCTGAAAATTTGACTTTCGTTACACTGTTAGTCGACATCAAAACACGCTGCACAACACCGTTATTTAGGCTGTAAGACCTATCACCCCCATGAACAAAAATATCGGGTACACGTGTCTTACGTTGTAACACTAGGTGAACCCTGCGTGTTGTGGTGATACTGCTTGTGGTATGGTGAGAAAACAACAGAAAGACTGACTGACAGATGAAAGGATGTCAAACAAGAGACAAAAATAGAGGCGGAACATTTATGAACTTACACACAGCAATATTGACTGTAGTAATCTCCACAACAGCCGTAGGCACATTCCTTGTAATCCAGGATGGACCTGCTGCTGGAGTAGTAACAAGTCTCACCTAAAGCATAGCCTGACAAATAAAATACATTTCTATTAGTATTCACGAAGGATCGATTCCAGTATTAATTCGGAAATTTACTAGAAGACCAACATAAATGAATGAAATAAAGCTACCCATTGAAATGGCGTGTTTTTCCCCAAATTTATTTCAGAAAAACAAGGGGACAATTGACTTTCTATCAAATCCATTACTCATTGGTGAACACTTTTATCATGACTAAAGACAAAAATTATTACTATCTCGGTCGAAGTTACGTTTGTCTTCATTACGGCAATGTGACTTTTTGTAAGTGAATTCAAGATGGAGTTTGGTTTTTTCCATGCAAGATGAGTGCGCGGTGATCATATACGTAGATACTTCCGGTTGAGAAACATCAAATATTTCCGGATAACCCATAACGGCACATTATACGAAACCCCATGTTTAATAGTCATTTATTTAGACATGGTATACCCCGAGCAGATACCCGTGTTCTGCTTTATTGGAAAATTGGCAATACAACATACTTAGAACGAATGATGATTCTTTACTCTGTCCAACTAACTGTGCCAATATACAAACAGCTTTTACGGAGTCCTTTGTTGAGGAGGATGACGTGTCTTACACGTTGGTTGCAACAATACCAAGGCAAGTAGTATACCCTTACCGATCAGATGCAGCATGCCGTACTTCCAGAATCAGTCCCAACCAAGGAACATGATTTCTTTCGTGGGTATAAGTCACAACTGGAAAAACACCCCGAAAGATTTTTACTGTTGTCCATTTAAACATAAATGGTGTAAGATACAAGTTTACAGAAATACGTTAAGTTCTAGTCGACACAACTATTTATTTCCTTGTTAAATCGGGACAAATTTGATTCTTCTTTTAGTGACAGTCTTTTTTCACGTTGATGTGTACAAACTTGAGGCCTTGTACTGCCAATGACGGCAGGACAATGTCATCTATTCTTTCATATATAGCGTTTCACAAGATGAAATAAATAACATCTAAGCAGATTACGTATGAATTGTATAGGCCCCTATCAATAATGTATATAAGCCCCTATCAATGATGTAAAGCTATTTTCTGAAAATCTTTTGGAATCCATTGACGAAAGACAAAGTTATTTTCATTGGTTACCTACGTTTTGATATGCATATCCTTTCCAGTTCTTTATGCCCATGTGATATAGGTGATATTTGTAATCTCACATACTTAATCAGAGAACCTACATGTTTTAAGAATGAATGTAGTATATCCTGCATTGATCTTATACTTACAAATAAACAAAGTTAATGTATCAATAATTTAAATATACGTAATGATAATAGTGATTATCATTTTACGGTTTTTGCTCATTTTAGAGACACTGCATTCTGCATCCAGAAAGAAAAAAAAAACCTGTGTCAACGCTGGCTTCTTTAATTTTGAAAAGTTCTGTAAATATCATAGAAAAACACGCTCCAACAAAACTTGCATACCCACCAAAAATGCATTACCTTATATGAATAGAGAACTAAGGAAAGCTATACGTGCAAAGAAGAGGTTTACAAGATACACTCTATACAAATCATGCAAAGAACTGGGAAAACTATAGGAGAAATAGGTACAAAGATACAATAATAGGTCTCTGAGAGCATACCTTCTAGAAACATGTGCAGGAGTACTTAATATAGGAATGTCTTGTCAACTATTACACAATATATTTCTAATAAATGTTCCGATGGTCAAGAAAAGACCATTCTTACTGAAGGTACAAAATTATAAACAATGACCGGACAATATGTGAAATCTTCCCAACATTTATATAACTGTGGCATAAGACATTGTAACGGATGTTAATTTTTACCCTTGCAACCAAAAGTGTATCAGTTCTGTAAAGGACAACAGTAACATGGATACAAATTTGGAATTTAATCAAATTAACCACGAAGAATTGTAAAAACTGATAAGAAGTTTAAATTCGAAAAAAGCCTATGCAGCGTATCAAATTCCCTTTTCTCGAGACTGACTACAAGCGTGCCAACTTCACGTCTTAATCCATTTATGAACAAAAATAGAGAGCAAAGTATTTTCAAGTAATCTCACAATCATAAAAATTGGTTGTTTAATGATGTTGCAGTCTGAAGAGTGATGGACGGTTCTGTCAAGATCCTACACTCTTTCTACCCCAGCAATGTTTGCTGAATCAGTCCGCACAAGGAATATGTTAACGGGGGAATACAATCTCTTCATTTTACTATGAAAACATTCATTAATTTGAAAAACAAAATGCACAATTTGAAGTATCATGTTGTAAGGCCATTTTTGGTCCTTGAGGCTGCTACATATATTTATACAAAGGAACAGAGAGTGTTATGTTAGAACAGGTCAAAAGCTTAGGGTTGGGGCGATGGAAGAGGGTTTATATCATCGACATAAAATTGAGAACAAATTCACAATGTCTAATGAATTGTAAAAATAAATAAATAAATAAGAGCTATAGTTATTGTTCACAAGCAGATTATGTAATAATTCTAATATAACAAACTGGAGGTGGGGGGCTGTCAGGTGTGATGGGAGACAACTGTTACAATCTATTTTTCTTGGAGTAAATATAATATTCTTGTTTTTTGATATTGTGAAATGCGCTATTTCTAAAGATCCAAAATGTACTAACTCGACACTTTGCTTTTTTTCTATCACTTTGAATTGTGGCGCCGACTGTACTCGTCAGTTGTCTGACCAATATTGGCAGCGCTCCCCTATTTATAACCTTCATCAGACACCATGTTAGACAAATCAACCAATCGCTGAATGCACGGCAACCCATGTGACCAATCAGTGTCTTGTATGGTGTGCCGTGTATTGCATTGTAAACAATACAGTTTTTGCATGGTATACAATGTCTACATTAAAAATACATTTTATAAGCGGCATCTACTGGATTTCATGTGTTAGTATGTAATGCTAACTAACCTAACTCGACACTTTGCTTTGCGTGGTATATTGTACATCGACCGAAAATGGTGATGGCAATTGATCTAAAAAGGATACTTTGAAAGTTTAACATCGAAAGTATGACCATGTGCCGGAGGGAAGCCATTTCAGGTCTATTTCAGTGAAAGGTATTTGTATATCATTTCCCCTCCCACCACACTAAACGGCAGGTGTGGAGAAACCTCTAACTGTAACTGTGAACCTGCATACGGGCGACTCAGGTCTTAGGAGAGCGTTCACTAGCCGACATAGTCGTAGAAGTCGAAGCACCCCTGGGTAACTGAGCAGCTCCTTTTAGGATCAAACTGCTGACCTCCGTATCACGAGGAAGGGGCTAGAACAAAGGTGCCCTAAACATTGACATGTTCGTCTTAATTCTGGTCAGCATATCACGGTTGTTGGGGATCGCAACGTAGCGGTCGAAAATTTAGCAAGAAAACAAAGATGACCAAATCATCGGTGCCTGGAATGTGCGCACAGTCTATTAGCAGATAAATCAGGGAGAAGAACAGGTCTATTTGGCATAGAACTGACCAGATTCAACATCCGCATAGCAGCCCTGAGTCAAACAACTAGACGCATGAGGAACCGGCAAAACTTTCTTCTAAAGTAGCCGAGGAAAAGAAGAGCGAGACGAAGCTGATGCTGGCCTTGCCAGCAAATCACAGCAAGTCAGCAAGCTCGAAAATCTTCCAAAGGGCGTGAATAATATACCAATCAAATGAAATTCCCACTGTCTGGGAAAAAAAGATATGCGACTATCATCTATATATGCACCCATCATGACCAACCCAGATGAAATCAAGCACAAATGTTATGAAGATCTGGAGTCTCTTATTGCAGAAGTACCGAAGGCATACAAGCTCATCATCCTTGATGACTTCAGTGCTAGAGTTGACACGGATCATCGGACATGGTCATTTTTCACTCGCATCAATGACTTTAGAAAATGCATCAACAAACTTCTGTTGATGAAAACATGCGTTGAACACGACCCTTATCACCAACACAGTCTGCCGCCTTCCGAACCGCAACACGATGTCTTAAATGCATCCACGCCCCAAACACCGGCATCTCACTGACTACGTCATCGCCGGAGAAGTTACAGGCAGAATGTCCGATTCATGAAGGCCATCAGAAGCGCAGAATGCAGGACTATCCACAGGCTCATAGTCTCCAAGCTCAACACTCATATTCTGGCTAGCAGGCAACCGCAAAGCAATAGTTCTCAAAAAGTTCAATGTCTCCAAATTGAAACAGGAGAATGTGAAAAGGCATTTGCCGAAGAACTGTGTAGCCAACTAGGATCAATTCATGCGAACTCAGTGAATATCGAAAACGATTTTAAGTATTTCATTGCAAACTCAGAGAGTTGCAAGACTCATGGCCGAGGAAGAAGGCTGATGAGATTCAGTCCTACACAGAAAGGAATGACATTAATAACTTCTCAGATGCTTTGAAGACAATACATGGCTCACTATCACCAGTCCTTGGCATCCGTCCGTCTACGGGAGACCATGGCGTAGCTCCTAAGTAAGCTTTTCTTTATCCTTCTTTCTAGCTCTCTTTTCAGCTTGTTTTATTTTTCTGTCTTCCTCTGCGTTTTGAACTCCCTGCCTGACAGCTAGACGCCAGCTGGAACGGTTGTTTGCACAGCTCTCCCAGTCGTTGACACGATGTTTGCCGTCTTCATATCCTTCTTGCAAACATCTCTGTAGCACAGATGTGGTCGTCTAGTTGGTCGTGCACCTCTAACTCCTCATATAACAGGTGCTTGGGAATTCGACCTGGGTCCATTCTCTTGACATGGCCAAGCCAGCGAAGGCGCCTCTCGCTGAGAATGGAGAACAAGCTGTTCATGTTGGCGCGTTCTAGAACCTCTGTGTTGGGTACTTTGTTCTGCCAATGGATGTGCAGAATGCGCCGCAGACGTCTCAGGTGGAAGCTGCTGAGTTTCCTCTCGTGTCTTGCATAAGTGGTCCATGTTTCGCTGCTGTAGAGAAGTGAGCTGAGCACGCAGGCTTGGTAGACACGCAGTTTGGTCTTCTCTGTGAGGTTGGGGTTGTTCCAGACCCTCTGGTTAAGTCTGGCCATCACTGCTGCTGCCTTGGCAATCCTGCCGTTCACCTCAGAATCAATGAAGAGTGAGCTGGAGATGTTTGACCCGAGGTATGTGAAATTTTCGACAACTTCCAAGTTGTACCAATCGATGGTGACAGATGGAGAGGAGTCTGCGTCCTGCGCCATGACGTTCGTTTTCTTCAAACTGATGGTCAGTCCAAATTCCTAACAAGCGTGGAAGAGGCGGCATACCAGCTGCTCACGCCCATCTTCCGTGTGTGATGTCAAGGCTGCATTGTCGGCGAAGAGCAATTCACGGATGAGTACCTCTGTGACTTTAGTCTTAGCACGGAGACGGGCGATGTTGAACAGCTTGCCGTCAGCCCTGGTATGGATGTACACTCCCTCGCTGCAATCCTTGAATGCGTAAGGAGAAGCATAGAGAAGAAGATGGCGAAGAGCGTCGGCGCAAGGACACAGCCTTGTTTCACTCGGCTGATGACTGGGAAGGCCTCCGATGTCGACTGAAGCACACTGATGTGCATGTTTTCATGGAACGACATGAGGACAGCAAGCAGACGTGGGGGGGGGGGGGCAGCCGATCGTCTGCGGGAATCTGAAGAGTCCACTCCGACTAACCAGGTCAAACGCCTTCGTCAGGTCTATGAAGGTAATGTAGAGGGGCATCTGCTGCTCGCGACACTTCTCATGCAGCTGACATAGTGAGAAGATCATGTCTACAGTTGACCTGCCGGCTCGAAATCCACACTGGGACTCTGGGTAGACGCGGGAGGCTAGGATCTGCAAGTGCGCCACCAATAACGTCTCCAATGCTGAATGCTGAGAACAATACACGGCTTACTGACAAAGACAAGATACTATATAAATGGGCAGTCAACTTCACCACATTGAAAATGATGAACGGAAAAACAAATTTGCAAATTAACATTTCTAGCATAGAATTTCCCTTGTCTACGGAAGAAATTAAAAAGGGTAACCTAATGTTAATTTCTCCTTTTCCAACAATGTCGCAAAATTGCGTCCAACTTGTCTGTCTTTTTCATCTGTAAATACCACCTCACCCTCTCTCTCTCTCTCTCTCTCTCTCTCTCTCTCTCTCTACAGTATAATGTTATTCCCCTCTTTCTCAAAATCCGTCTCGTCATAACACAACAATAATAATTATAGTAATATAACATAATAATAATAATAATAAGGACTATGACATTTGAATCGTGTGTAGCCAGCTTGACTTAAGGTCATCAAAAGGGTAACTGGGTACCTCGTATTTCTCAGTTACACACACACGCGCGCGCGCACACACACACACACACACACACATACACTTAGAAGTTTGCTATGAAATGATTTAGATTGAAATAATAACGCTATGTTTCCACTTTAACATATAACTCTAAAAGTGTGCCGTAGCAAAATGTATACTTTAAATTGAAGGCTTGATGATATATATAAGTATTGCTGTTTGACAGCATGAGTTGAGCCAAACCATAGGATTTCGGTAAAGATATCTCTTCACTCATTTGTCAGTTTTTCATTGTGTACATTGTAACTAAAGAAGATATGTATGTGGCTAGACCAATGAGTACGAAACTTCGTGTTGGCGGGCAGTATCATTCAACTACTACTTGCTTTTAGTACATAATGTTGATAAATCAATCAGTGAGAAACGGTGTTTTCAACGTCAACACCTGTTCTCTTTAGTACATAAATGTGTTGACATAAATCTTTATCTGTATTACTGTAAATACAAAATATTCACGAGATGCAACTTTCTGTGCACTACTTTCGCAGTAGAATATTAAAATAGTCCAGTTGTCAGGATGAAGGTCAAAGGAAAGATGGTTTTATGAATTTTATGTTTATCTGTTGTCTTTAGCTCTGAAATGTAGTGTGCATCGATGACGAAACAATAGTCTGTTAAGTAACTGGCGATGTATTTTGTTTATGTGGCTAGATCAGTGAGTACGAAACGGGGTGCTGGTGGGCAGTATAATTCAACCACTACTCGCTTTTAGTACTTAATGTCGATGTATCAATCGATGTGAAGCGGTCTTCTGCGGTGAATTCAACTTCAGTCCCCCTGTTTGCTTTAGTACATACATGTTTTTACATCAATGTTTATCTTTATTATTGTGAAAACAAATGTTCAAGTGATACTACTGTATGTGCACTACTTTCGCAGTACAATATTAAAATAGTCCAATAGTCAGGATGAAGGTCAAATGAAATACGGTTTTATGAATTTGATGTTTATCCATGGTCTTTAGCTCAGAAATGTAGTGTGCATCGATGAGGAAACAATAATAGACTGCTAAGTGACTGGCGATATAGACTGACAATACAGAGCTGTCTACCTTGAATCATTGTCATTTTTTGTATGCTTGTATGTGTGTTGATGTCTACGTTTACATCTAAAACTTGAACCCCCTTACCCGTCGTTGATGTATGATTGCTCAGGTGGATCAGATGAAGTGTTGGGGGTTTCTCCAAAATAAAATAAAATTCAAAACGGCCCTGAGTTTTCTCGAAAGGGCACCAAATCAAAGGTATATGTGTCTATTTACTCAGCGTGTTCATATACCCAATAAACGTTCTTATTGCCCACGTATGGCATACGTTTAAGCAACCTTACGTGAGCAACATAATAGCATGACCTCAGTTGTTTGTAAGTCTGTTCCTGAAGTAACTATGCCAACAGCTTAGCAATGTATCATAGGCGATTCAGAAAACAAACATTACACACGTGAAAGTACCAAGAGAGGACATGCACGAAATAGAACTTTTACTGTATTTCTGACTTATGACATTAGGTTAACTTAAACATGATTCTTTTCTATCACACCTATACATATATGCAATTGTTGAGGTTTTTTAAGAATGAACACTAAATTCTGTAAAATGTTATGTCTAGCCTGCTTCGGCGATACATAATCCAAAAATCGTTGGCGTAGCAAGAAACTTCTCTCCGACAAAAGATTTAATTCAGTAATTTAGGGGCAAAAACCCAATTGAACATTTATCCAATTATCACCCGTCCTCAGGGCAACATACTACCCCGCCACAGTTGCCGTTTTTGTTTTCTGCGATTGCTACGTCACTACCAAATCTTAACATAGCAACAATTGCAAGAACAAATTAGCTATTTACAACTACAGTTTACTTTTCGTGGGTGCTTTCATAAGCGATATTATCGCACACATCAAGTTTGATCCCCATACATGCAACAGTTTTCGAAAAGTTTTCTTCGTGCTATTTCTACCTATTTTCTTATCGATTTCCTTTGAATATCGATTACATTCCTCAACTGCTGACAAATATTAAGATATTGTTTAAAATCTCGGTGGTATTCCTGATAAGGACAAAAAATATATGTTACACTTAACAGATGAATCAAAGCAGTATTTTGTCTACGAGGAAGAGGAAGAGGGGCTTGTGCTATGGAGGGTTTAGATAAAGTATTTGATTACACACTCGCTTTTCTGTCTGCAGCCTTATGTTCGTTTCAAGGAACTAGCACTCATGCAAAATTGGGTGTTCATTCAAGGTCAGTTTCCCAGATCCCTCCACGTCAGAGGCGAGGTTACAAGGGACGCGCTAACCTAGATCTCACACAGTAGTGGGTTACATATTCAAATCTTGCCCAAAATAACTCAGGTTTGTTGTTGTGTGTTGTCTCTGGGCAAGTTACTATGTTCCATATGTCTCGGTACAAAAAGCCTTGGTTGGCTATTGTGGATGTCTCTAGACAAGGCACTAATCGTCATTGCCTTAACACAAAAGTCTTTCATTTACTGATATGCAGTTGACCTTATTTGACCTCCAATCCAATTATCAACCCTCAGCCTTAACCATGAACTTATCGTGTGTTAAGTGGTTATTTGGAATCTTGTTTCATTATTGACAAAGCATAATCTCATTTAATTTCAAGAGTCGTGTCACTTAACTCTCTCAAGTGCTATTGTTTTTCACGTTGCTGATGATATGACACATTAACTTCATATATCACGTATATTATTACATCGGATATCACTAAATGTATGTACCGGACATGAATAAATGTATGAATTGGATATCACTAAATCTATGTACCGGACATGAATAAATGTATGAATTGGATATCACTAAATCTATGTATTAAACATTAATAAATATATGTATTGAATATTAGTAAATCGATGAATGGGAGACCACTAAATCTATGTACTGTACATGAATAAATGCAAGAATTAGAAATCACTAAATATATGTATTTGATCTGTAAATCTACGTATTGAACATTAACAAATATATGTATCGGACGTCACTATATCTGTGTATTAGACATTATCAAATCTATCGGACTTCATTAAATCTATGCATTGAACATTAGTAAATCTATGTATCGGACATCACTAAATCTATGTAATGAACATTAGCAAATCAGTACATCGGACACTACTAAATCTATATATTGGACATTACTAAATCCATGTATCGGACATCACTAAATCTATATATTGAATATTAGCACAAAAAATATATCGGACACGACTAAATCTATGTATTGGACATTGTTAAATCTATGTATCGGACATCAATAAATCTACGTATTGGACGTCACTAAATCTATGTATTGAATATTAGCAAATCAATATATCGGACACTACTAAATCCATGTATTGGACATTCAATATAATGTTGTAATTTATTCGTAATTCCAATAGACCGTAACAATGAATTTAGAAACGAAGGCGAAAGTCTATCTATCTATATATCTTTATATATATCTATCAATCAATCAATCTATCTATCTATCTATCTATTTATATATCTTTATATATATCTATCAACCTATGTATCTCTCTCTCTCTCTCTCTCTCTCTCTCTCTCTCTCTCTCTCTATATATATATATATATATATATATATATATATATATGCCCAAAAAGATGTTTGATTTTACAATATAGTTGCAGATAACGATGTATGTTTTAAACAGGTCTGAAAATTATTTTAACACGAAACAAAGAACACAAAGTGGTATCACTAGGGTTGGTGTCACCGCGTGAGGTAGCTCATGGTGTCATCCCCATGGACCTTCTTCCTGCACAAACATATAAAAAAAAAATTTATAGACAGTCACGTGTGGTAAATCATGGTGTCACCCCCAATGAACCTCCTTCCTGCACAAAAATTCAAATATTTTATAGACAGTCATTTTGGTGTTACCCCCTTCGATGGTGTCAGCCGGTGCGGCCCACACCCACGCACACACTCTAATTACCGTACAGATTTTACTCTCTGATATCTAGTATTTGTGTATCCTTCTGTAAACAAAAATTGTAAATGCAAAATTTCACATACAAGCAGCCAATTCTAAAGAGCACAAATAGAGGAATCTTTTCATTTTCTCTGTGAATAAAAGGAAGAAGTATAATGCGTGTGCATACGAGAGAGAGAGAGAGAGAGAGAGAGAGAGAGAGAGAGACTTACCTATGCGCGATACAATGAAGAATAGTCCAAGTATGCAATGTAAAGACATGTCGGCTAATAAAACTATACAAAAATTGCACAGTTATGATGTTTCGCCTGTATAAGATTTCACTTTGTCTGAAGCCAAAACTTTCAAATTGTAATCTGAATAATAGACGGATTCTTCGTTTCCTGTGCCACGCTATTTTCTCCTCTGCTCTTATTATACCCTTTCGCCGACTATAACATTTAAACCATGTAATAAATCTCATATGATCCGTACTATCTGCCGCTTGATGGGAATATACTTTTGAAATAGGGCTTTTGTTAAATCCGGGAAGTACATGTAGTTAGTCTCAGAGAAGACCTTTAACATTGAAACAAAGGTGACTATTTCCAGAGCGTAAATCAAATCTGTTACAATACGAAAAAGATGTGAAACCGGAATTTTTTTACACTTTACATATAAACACACATACTATCAAACACGAAACATGGAAATGAAGGGGATTAAATCATACACATGCACACAAACACACTTATAAACTATCACACACGTGTAGGAGTACTCACACATATATAAGCAAAAGCTGAAGTGGCCACACACGTATAAACATGCTTTATGCAGAGGAGTACGAGTACTCACACATATTTATAAACGATCGAGCGCAAAATACGGTTTAAGTTTTCGTTGTAAAGGGCATACACATACATAAAACAGAATATTCTGGCAAGATCAGTGGCTTTTTCGCACTGCCGGTCCATATACTAATACTGTCTTCATTCGTCATTGTCTTTCCACATACCTTCTTCTTTTCCAGAGAGCAGTGTATGTGATCATGGTTAAGGCCTAGGGTGCTTTCACACGCACAAGGTGTCCTGGATTCAAAAGCATATTGGAAATAAGTGTGGATGATTCCACCTTCGTCAACATCTCGACTTGTCTTCAGAACTGATGATACAAGGGAACCAGATCCATTTTGTATGGTCTTAGACATGATTGAAACTCATTGGGAGGTTCAACTAACCAGAATTTCTGTAATATAATTCAGTTGGGGCGTGTTTTCTATATTTAAATCAGAATTGAGGGGACGCATGACGTCATTTTCGATGCAAATATACCCATGAGCGCTCCTACGATTTACCAGTGTGGAATAGTGCACGTACAGCATGGCTAAAATAGGGACACCGTGTTGGGGTGGGCCTGCTGTGGGCACTTCTTATATTTGGAATAACAGTACTACTACTGCTGCTCGAGACAGTATTATTCAAGACGATAACTTCTGTTTTTATCTTATATTTGCGAGTTCTTATCTTCTTCGCAAGAATTATTGCTGGTACCACCTTCATCTCCTTTTCTATCATTACCAGTATATGATGAATTTAAAGAGACACCGAATGAAGACAGACACATTTTCGTTACGTCATAAAGAAGACAACAATAAGAGATGAAATCTTTGAACAGTTAGAAGAAGGGAAGTAGTGAAAACAATACAATCAGTGTTTTGTATGACATTTTAACGGACTTAAAACACCTGAGAAACTTCTGTGACGAAACATAAGAGAAAGACTTTCAGAATCCGAGATGATTTTGTTATATATATATATATATATATATATATATATATATATATATATATATATATATATGCGTGTGTGTGTGTGTATGTGTGTGATAAAATTATTTAAAAAATAAATATGAAATTATTTTTCGCTCTTTATATGTAGATACACAGTTCCACAGAGACATGCCTGAAAACAACGTACACCTACCTATACCACGCTGATATACATTCATTACATAACATATGCATACACAAATCCAAGTAGTAATGAAATATACTTTAGCATCATTGTTTATTATTTCGATTTCAACAATTATTTTAATGCATAACTTCAATTTATCGTCTGTCGACTCGATCTACGCCTACTAACTAGGCTGCTGGATAATATAACACGGGCTAATGTAACACGGACTAATGTAACACAGACTAATGTAACACGGAATAATGTAACACGGACTAATATCTAATCATCGTCTTCGAATTATCGTCTGTAGGCTAGACCTCATTCAGCAGGCTACAGGTATGGTATAACACGGTCTAATATAACGCGGTCTAATATATAATCATCGTCTTCTAATTATCGTCTCTAGGCAGGCTATATGTATGGTATAACACGGTCCAATATAACGCGGTCTAATATATAATCATCGTCTTCTAATTATCGTCTCTAGGCAGGCTACATGTATGGTATAACATGGACTAATATAACGCGAACAAGTATCTAATTATCGTCTTCTAATTATCGTTTGTAGACTAGATCTAGGCTTCATTTAGTAGTCTATTGAATATAATAACAAGGACTAATATAACACGGACTAATATAACACGGACTAATATATAATTATCGTCTGCAGACTAGATCTAGACCTCATTCAGTAGACTACTGGTATAGAATAACACGGATTAATATAACACGGGCTAATATCTAATTATAATATGCAGACTAGATCTAGGCCTACTTAGTAGGCTACTGGCACAGTATAACAAGAACTAATATCTAATTATCGTCTGTGGATTATTATTATTATTATTATTATCATTATTATTATTATTATTATTATTATTATTATTATTATAAAGTCCGTAGATTATTATTATTATTATTATTATTATTATTATTTTCCCATTTAAAAATTTGGATTTTTCTGAAGAGTTTGAAGTCCGGAGTGAATATTGTGCTGTTGCTTAGTCATACTATCGTGTTGTAACAAAAGGACGTAGATTTTAGACTGATTTAGAGGCCTTATGCCTTCTATAATCAATTTAGACAGATTACGGGAAGGAAATGAAGAATCAGTTTGATTTTATAATTGATACTTATTTACAGCTTCATACGTATTCTTTCCATGCCAATTTGAGTGTCCATTCAGACGTTCAAGGTATGCCTAGTCGCCTTCGGGAAGAATCGAATAAAATATGTGTGCAAAATAGGGGATAAGAGGAAGAAAAAGACAGGTTTATCGGGGTTTCGTTTACCAGAGTATATCACATGTCCTTTTTGAAGATCTGATACGACTTGACAATGTTCAAGACAAAAAATGTTAAATCTGTATGCCAACAGGAGTATATCTTACTTCATACACTTGGACATAAATTTCCCGTTGACATACCGATTACACAGTTTGCTTAGTACATTCTTGAATTGTGTTAGATGCAACAAAAGGTGGTATGCTTGTTTCAGATGTTAACTTGCCGAACCTAAATTTGCTTCCTGGAGGTGAATTTTACCAACATTTATTTTCCGCCTGCTTGAGAAGGTTACGGGTGGTGACATGGAAAACCTCAATGCCATGATGTATGTGCGTGTGCGTGTGAGAGGGTACTAATTATAAGACACTATTTTACGTTTGAAATTTCGAACAATAATAAAGAATTGTTATTCTGATAAACAGGCAAATAATACAGCCAATTAACCTGATTAGTAATTTTAAAACCTAAACTGCACACACACACACACACACACACACACACACATATATATATATATATATATATATATATATATATATATATATATATATATATATATATATATATATATATATATATATATATATATATATATATATATATATATATATATATATATATATAGTGGACTTAAACACATTGTAACCATTCAATTTTCAAAGGATAGGTGGGTAGGGGTGATGGATGAAAAGGTATGAAATCTGGGATTTAACTGAAATAGAGAAATCATTCTGGTGTATGTCTTGATATGTATGACTGATCAAGTTTAATTTCCATTTAATATAAAATTGCTAAAAATAATAAACTCTTTGCAAAATATTGTCAATAAATTATTAAATACGGTAATAATTTCTCCAACACCAAAATCTGAAACTTATGGGATATTTGCCCTGTATTCTTATAAAATAATATAATAATGACTCTAATTGTTCAAGTACAAAAATGACGGCAATAAAATAATCGAGGATTGAGCGGGAGTGCTCACTGGAGCAAATACATTTGTATTATTGAGTGGAGTGTTTAAGTACTATCCTATTTCTCTTCATTCCGAAGAATCATTCGATATAATTATATCTGCAGTTTTTCGTTTTATTTTATTTCCTTGCTACTGTTTCTATAATGGATACGAAAGCAAAGTATAAAAAGGTAGGGGAACTTCCTGCGCAGTCAACGGAGGTACAAACAACTCAAGAAAAATAATTATCTTGAAAGAATCCTTATGTGAATGGGCGTTTAGTTCCTTACAAATTTCACAAGATTTCACTTTTTGATGATACTTAAATTATGTGCGCTGCACTTGTTAATGTAAGATCAGATCTTATAGGGAATTCAGAAGACGAATAAATAATGCAATTCGTGTGTTGTTTTATTTATGAAGTGTCAATTTTCGCCTAATGGTTGTTAATTATTGCTTTAGTGTCATGGTCAGCTGTTCTTAAGCTATAATTGGTTTGAAGCCCTGTAATAGTTAACCTGACTTTTTCCATGTTTCAGCATCCTACAGACTGGTTAACCTGACTTTTTCCATGTTACAACCTCCAAAAGACTGGTTAACAAAGTCACGTGATACTATCGTTAATCAACTGGATGTCAAGATGTCAAATTCCATATCGTTTGTACGAAGCATTCCAGGACATCACCCAGTTGTGTTTACATTGTTGCTTGTGAATTATCTTTCTTGTGTCAAATCTTTTACCTCATGCAAGCGCCTTGGACACCTACTCCATTCTCATAGAAGCACCTTTTGACGCTTCTACCCGATTCGCACGGAAGCTCCTTTTGTCGCCACTAAATTATTCTCACTGAAGTGCCTTTCGACGCCGGCTGTAAACACCAGCCATTTTAGCGGGTTTTCGTAGCGCCACCTATGGGGAAAACCCCCTATAAGATACTGCATCCATTGCGTCAGATCACGTGGTCACTGTTCAAGCGCTGGTCGAAATCGGCTATTTAAAGTAACTGGGTCGTACTCTCCACTCTTCAATATGGACGTCGCGGATTTTGTTCAGTACATTTCACGATTAGAATGAAAGCTTCAATAACTTAAGTAAAGGCTCTGATATTGATGTAGGCAGCAATTAGTTTGTATAAATTATCTAATTCAGATGATTTAGTGATGTAGACACAGACAAAGAACTTGTAAATTTCGAGAATGAGAAATGGCAGCTACGGATGGTCACGTGATTTCACGGTAAACTATTTCTCTCCAGATTTTAAAGCACGTAAAAAATAATTAAAACGAAAGGATTTTGCTCTTAAATCTTTCTATACATATTATATGTCTACCGAAAACGTATACCGAAAACGTAAAATGGTTAAAATTGATGTTAAACGTACATTGCTTAACAATTAACGAGCAGGCGTATGTGTATAGCAGGGGTGCACAACTCCCGGGCCGCGAACGTGTTCTGTCCGGCCCTCATTCATAGTTTTCCTAATGTTCATTCGCTTCTTGGAATCACTGTCTGAATACAGTTTCAATGCGTTGTCCCTCTGCTTCTATACATCGTAAACAATTGATTAACCAATACCATGTGTGTCACAGCTTTAGCACGGAAACACCACGATCCAGTGTTTTCAACAGTTCTACTTTATCTTGTATCGATATTGACTGGTGTTTACGCTTGACACCACAACTGACACTTGCATCTTTCTTAGAAGCCATAGCTAGGGTTACATGTAAGTAAAATAAGCTGAGAATCACACAAAATACAAGTATCACCACCAACAAATTCAGTGTAAACAAACCAAGTGAGTGCGTACACAGGTGCTCATCTGAAAAGCGGTGACAAGAGCGATATGGACAATGTCTTCAACTCCATAGTGCATCCCATATTGCATTACAGAACAGCGGTAGATGCAAAAGTACGTTTTTTACTTACCATTAACTCGATTCAACTTTAGGAATCCTGTTCCATGCAAGTATTATACATTGTCTTCTTCACTGCACAACACATCGTATACATGCATCTCTATTTTCAAAATAGGCGGCACTAACGTCAACGCCGAAATATGATTGGCTCAAACGGTTATTCTTAATATCATAGGAGCACGGAAGTGTCCACAAAGGAAAACTTAGCGAAAATCGCACGTTTCGGAGCCCGTAACTTCAGTTTGGTACAACGCAGAAAAGTCAATGATGGCTTGATGGATAGAAAAATATCTCAGAAGTAAAACAAGCCATATAGTATGGTCGCGTGCCTTTAAAGACGGAAATAGCAGAAGGAAATCGAGGGTTATGGGTGGAGCGAAGTATTTGGAAGTTCCGTACCTTCTCTCTTATATATTATGATAGAGAGGGTCCTATGTCAGAACGGGTCATGGGGGTAATCTAAGGTATTTTTGTCACTCTGTATGATTTTTTTCCTTTAGATTATTTTTTTTTCTTAACATCAAGCTCGCGTCGAGCACCTGTGAGTGCGCACCCATTAAACTAATTTGGCGGTGTTGGTAATTTCAAGTGCCATATCTTAATTTTGTCCGGATTAAAAGAGGTGCCGGGCCATCCGTTGCCGGAAAATCGGTGGTTTACCTGTACTCTCTATCAGGTAAAAGGTTAATCACAAACGTGTCGAGTTTTAGCGTGATGGGCTGATTAGTATTGGCACTTACAGGGTCTTGGTCCAGCAGATTTTTAGAATGCAAACATTTGGGGTCATCTTGAGGCATGTACATTGTTTATTAAGTATATACCACACAGCTGAACAATTTATATAAGGGTTCTGCATATTTGAAGAATTTTTTTTAGATGTTAATGCATAAATAACTGACATAATAATGTGTAAGATGTATATTCCATATAACATCCAACACGTTTAAGCATCACAAATATGTAGAATACATCATCAGAATTAATCAAATATGGAATATTTGTGTATCTCAGCAAACATTTAATATGAAGTGTCATGCAAAAGCACAAGAGACCCAAATTCATTAATGAAGCAGAAATCAATGTCGCTGACACGTTAACGCATTATATACGTTTCTTTCCTTAATCCATGCCTTTTTGCTATATCACTATAAGTCTATCATTCCCAAAAAATCAATGTAAACAATAAATAAAGCTTGTATCTGAAAATATCGCAACCTAAATGGTGTATATCAATACCTACGTCACTGTCACTAGTGTAATTACGAGCCAATTCTGTCAGATAAAGATGAAAAATAAAACTGAAGATTGAATTATAAAGTCTCTGAATCAATCGTGTAATTTTGAATAATTATACCCTGAATATTCATTCACGATACTTCATAATGTAGGTCGCTAAGGTCATGATACATACGTAACCGTTTCTTTACGCACGGCATTTTTTTTGTGGAAAAACACCAGGTTTTAGGGAGTGTAAAATGTGCTCAAAATTAACTTGTACGTTTTATTATAAAAATTCAACCAAATAAATGATTATTGTTGATACATAAAATATTTTACATACCATATGTTGTGATGTTCATTGGATATAAAGTATGGGATATTTACGTTACTTGGTGCAAATAATATGAAATCAAAATCAAAGGATTGAATAAACCCTTCGAAAATGTAATCATGTTTCATATATGTCTGAAAATAAAATCTTAATAAATCTATCACGTAATATTTTGACAAATTTTAGCATAAACAATGCTTAATAATATGTACGTTACCGATACATACGTGGCAAAGATATTACTAAACAACGGAACACGTGATGATAGATAGCCAACTTTGCATACGGAAAGGTCCTATGCTGCTATCTTTCAATTCTCAGTACTAAAAAACACCATCAAGTACAACGAGGACAAGCCAGTAAAATTGTGTTATATTCTATATACTGAAACCCACCTACAGGTAAGCTATTCCAATTAAAACGTTTGATTGACACTTACTTTGACATTTATCCAATATTAATTGTGTTTTTAAGAATAATTGTGTAGTAGAGCTAAACTGAAGATCTAAATTGTACGTATACTTTACACTGCTAATCATTTTTGTTCTGAATTAAGTCTTAATACATACATTACGCTCTGTACATATGACTACTGCGCAATTCCGGTAAAACCAGAATTTCGAAATAATGGCTGTTTACATCTAAGTCACGTATTCCCAGTATGACCCTGACAAAAACCGATCATATTACTCTAAGAATAAGATAAAAATAGAAAGTTGCTTACTTGACTCATTGGTTTCTGAATCAAGGTCCCTGATCCCCAAGGGCGGTCATTTTAAAGCGCCCGGGATTCACCGGGGGGGGGGGGGGGCTGCTTTACTATTAATTTACGAAACTAAAATACAGGGTGGACAGCCCTCTGAATCTCTAAAATTTCGTTTCGCACTTAGCGATTCACCAAGGGGTGTGTTCACGTACAATGGAAAAAAACAAACAAATACTCTCAAATAATCCAACGATAGCAATGGAGAAAGAAAAATATAACAATTACCAAATATTTAAGATATACCCGACGTCAAACAGCCTGGTCGCGGGCACTTCCTTTTGCAATTTTTTTGTGTCAGATTACTGTATGGTGACTCTGTGAGTTTCGTATAAATTTAGGTCATTCACGAGAATTGTTTTTCGTCCTTTGTTCATAAAAGCGTCTGATTCCACAATGGAGGGTTTATTGATGGGTAGAAAACATTGTCGGCCGCCATTTTCTTGGGTCGGATCCCCCCTCCTGCTGCTAAGGCATTGTAATCTGAAGGTAATACGACTTGACCTTGACGGCAACTTACAGATCATTTACTGGTCGCGTGGGTACGAGTCTCGACTCGGCCATCGTGAGTATGTTTGAAAGATTGAAAGTAGCTTCCCTTCGGTCGACAATTCTTCTCAGGGGTTTTCCGTGTTAATTCTCCACCAAACTATACTGGCCGCCATGTATAGTCTACCATTTGCAGAAAAATGTAGATAAACCGCCTTGACCTTGGACTATGCTTTTACCGTCATCTGCAGGTAGTATGACCTGACCTGGACGGTAATTCAACGGTCATCTGAAGGTAACAAGATATGCATAATCATATCTCTCTCTCTCTCTCTCTCTCTCTCTCTCTCTCTCTCTCTCTCTCTCAACTCTTTAATAAATTCTGAACCTCTCAACGCTTTAATAAATTCTGAACCATTCAAGAAACTAAGGACAAGACAACTTAACTTCCAGTTGTATAAAACATTTATATTCGAAGAACTAATTAGATTTAACCTTTAACAAGAATAATATTGGAGCTTTCGAAATTTATCATTAGATGATACGACTGTAATTGCATGCAACTGAGTTGCTATTGTGTCTGCCATTGATAAAGTCAGTTTCTCTTCTTGACTTTAAAAATTTTAATCTGCTGAATATAAATCAACGGGAAAGTCTGTTCTTAGATATGTCTCTTTTGCTTCTCCGATACATAATTCAGAAACTTATCATAACAACATTGGCAAGAAGAGAATGGTATTACAGCCACAATTTATTTATATTACAGCTAACAGAAACGATAAAGTGATTAATGTATGTGCACACATCGCGTGTCGTGACCATATATACATCAGTATCTTGGAAATGAAGTTATATTTAAATACAAAAATTGAAAATGAAACACGAAAGTATATGTGTTTGTGTCTTAGTGTTTTTAGAATTTTAGCATAGCTTTAACAATTTGAGTTATACGCAAATGTCTGCCGTGTGGCAGTTACAGTGATTTCTAGCAATGGGGCGCATATATATATATATATATATATATATATATATATATATATATATATATATATATATATATATATATAGAGAGAGAGAGAGAGAGAGAGAGAGAGAGAGAGAATTCTGAATTCTGTCCGATTTACCGGCGTAAAAGTAGTTACGATCGGCCCGTGTATCGCTTGACAATTCATATCCTATCTTTGAAAATTGAAAGATTGAAGAGGAAAATATTGGAAACAATTCAGTCTTCCATTATTGAAAATTTAAAGATGAAGGCTGTAAATACAGAAATTTTTCACACCTCCATCTTTTCACGGTTTGAAAAAGAAAGACGGAAGATTAAAAGATTCAAACTGTTTCCATCTTCCGTCTTATTTTAAATGCTTAATGGGCGAATTTTTATTTATCCTTTCACCTATCAAATACAGGAATTGAATTTCGGATTTGAAAGCGATTTGACGCAGAATTGCCCTCCGTTATGCAAAAAATAGCTCTATCTTGATTGTGCAACATTATATTTCTTTATGACACCTCGTTGATGATTATGCAGATTGTGTTAGCAGAAAGAAAGTATATTTTATTTCTATTATTATATCACGCAAACTCTAGTAACTTGCGACATGTGACATTACATGTGTTACGTACATCTGATTTAATATATATATATATATATATATATATATATATATATATATATATATATATATATATATATATATATATATATATATATATATATATATATTAATTTAATTGTTTGTTTGTTTGTCAGTTTTAAATTATTATTTTTTTTACATGCTATTGTAATGTAAATTTATTCACTAGAGATGATACTTTTTCAGAAAATTGTTTGACCTTGACTGTTAGTTTATAAACAACAGGTGTTGATCTAAATTCTGAACTGGGTTCAGAATTAGTAAACAAGGTTCTATTTTATTCTAAAATGATTGGTCATCGTCATCCATCTTGGATTATACATCATGATTCGAACTTGAAATTATTAGAACATTTATTACTAGGACTTTTGTAATTTAATTCGTGAATTATTCTTAGATTATTTGTTGAATTTAAATCTTGAAACCGAAAGTTCTTCTTTTATCATTTTTACAGAATTGTCCAGGAAAATAAATTATTTGTTAAATTTTAAAAAGCTTGTTGTTTTCACTCTTTCTGTGTTACCGTTTATTCGAGCCTAAACACGTAACATATGTTACTTTGCTACCATAACAGTAGGGGTGCATATTCAGTGATAATGTCCGTCTGTACGTCCCAAATCAACTTACAATCATGAGATTTGATAAGCATATCAATGTGCTCGTATAGATGACCTGATTATGTTTTCAACCCATTAGAGCGTTGTTCTTCTTTTCTTTTTCTACATTTTTTAACATTTTGGATTTAGAGTTTGCATTTTGATCTTAGCAAGATAGCACCAGAAGTATTTATCCTAAACCATGAAATTGTATCGGCATATTTTGTATACATGTAAAGATTAATTTATCTTAAGGTCACCATGTTATTATTATTTTTTTATAACACTATTGAGGAATGGACCTATTTAGTTGCGAATCTGCATGTCTGTAAGTTCAGCCAATCATATCTTTTATTGCACGGATTTCGGTTGTATTATCATCAAGTTAAAAAAAAATACCTTTCAAATTAATCTATCCCGGGACTTTACGGGAAGTATAAAGCAGAACAAAAATAACCCGCACCAAACACGACAAAATTTACAAGGACACTCGAATTGTTGCAGCCTCTACCTTTTCTGTCAAGCCAAGAGTGAAACATTTAAATGTGTATGACGGATTGATTTGCCCATTTTGAGACAGAAAAGTGACAGTGCAAAATACTCGCGTAACAAAGTAATACACAATATACTTCCTGAACTTGTATCGACGAAATAATAACCAATTTAATGCATTCCAGCTAAGAAATATATTGGTAAATGAACGTAGTTTTTTAACATTTTTAATCGTTTTAACTTATCAGTACTGTAGTTTTCATATATACATTGACGTCGTATAATATCGCGTGTTCCTGTCACATATTAATATGTTTGCTTTAACGAATGAAATTCAAAATGGGTACCTTTGAGAAAGTGCGGTTATTCTTCATGGAAAAGACAAAGGGGGCTTCCATTGGAAGTAGAATACCCAAAATTAGATGCACAAAACCCAAGATTTGCAACGAGAACTTACATCTGTTGTGTAAGTTCTCATTGTACATCTTGGGTTTCATGCATCTAATTTTGGGTTTTCTACATATAATTTTGGGTTTTCTACATATAATTTTCAATCACATATGTTTATTTACGCACGTTCGTCAAAAATTGAAGAAATTTATCAATGTACTTTTTCTCACTGCTAAATCTTGGTGAGGGAAATTATTTAGGTTCATTTCTTCTTTTAAAAAAAATATAAGATAAAAAGGAAAAAGAAGACCTGGTACTCTGCTTAATAAGTTTATCTTCTACAGAGAACAAACTACGTAACAACGTCTTTCTCCGTTTGTTCACTGAATGTCATCGAATGGATTAGTTCTACGCCTTCCGTTCCCAAATCGACTTATTACCGCATCGCCACTTGAAAAATGAGCTGCACACACTGAAATTGAAGAGCCACTATTAATTATATCAATCACTGTTCATAATAATAATAATAATAATGAAGACTTTGTACAGCGCCTAATCTTTAGACGCTCTAGTGCTTTACAACATTAGACAACACCTATAACATAAAAAGCATATATAATGATATTATTACAAAAAAACACCATGAAATTAGAAAACATAAAAACACGCTGTAAATATTTAAGGTAAGAAACATTATTAGGGTTTTAAGTTTGTTCTTGCATTCGAAATAAGTGATTTTTAAGGGCACTCTTGAATGGGATCACTGTGTCTTTGTGTCTAAGTTCAATGGGCAATTAATTCCACGTTGCTGGGCCCTGGTATGCAAAAGAACGTTGTCCATATGACCTATGTCAGCCAGTCGTTTCCTTTCTTACAAAGATTTTGGGTGTATTATCATCAAATTAAAAAAATTGTCATACCAAAATGTGCGGGTAGATAAAGTCTTGGAGCTGGATTTCATGGCTTATGCACATATTATTTTACTGATGCTACTTTCTGAGCTAAGAATTTCACGGAGTGTTATCTCCTTTTGCAGACATATTTTTTATAGTGGACAAAGAATACGTCCAGTTCTTTGAAGCAAGTTGTCGGTGCTCCAAAGGTTTCTAAGAATACTTTCAGCTCTCTGCAGCAAGTTGTGAGTGCCCAAACGTTTCTAAATTGCTCCATAACTGACTAATCCATCTGGCATCCCCTCGAGGGAGTTTACAGATCCAAAGGATGTTTTGCAAATATACCAAGCGAACCAACTTATGTTTCTGGTACAAAGGACTGCAGACTGTGTGTGGAAAATGAATGGGTAGATATGCATTATTAATACCCTTCCCTCACACACACACACACACACACACACACACACGCGCGCGCACACACACACACACTTGTACTCTAAATATTTGTTTCATGTATACAGTGACGTCGTAGTATGTCATGTGATCCTGTCACATAATATGTTCGCTTTAATGAATGGATTTCAAAATAGAAAAAGATTATCATATGTCAGGATTAGACTGATGTTTTGATTCGATTTCTGTAATAACAATGAACTGTTAGTGGTGATGTGACGATAGATTACAAAGAGATTCAATTACTGGACTTGATTGCTTATGAAAACCTTATTGGCATCTGCAAAGCCAAAGTAATTGAACGACTTGACATTTAGAGACGTACCGCCATCCCATAACTCGTTTATCAAGCCCTCTTGGAAAGTCTGGAACAAATCTCGCCAGCTGTACGTGTCCGCGTAGTAGGGGGTGCAAATATACTGCTGGAAAAGAAAATAAACATACTCATTTTCTTATGCATGCTCCTTTGTTTAGAAAATATTATCTTAAATCTATTCATGTGAACACAATTTAACTCTCTCTCTCTCTCATATAAAATATATTCATTCTCTCATATTAAATATATTCATGTGTACACATTTTAGCTCCATGTGTGTGTGTGTGTGTGTGTGTGAAGAATAATAGTAACAGGAACATAATATATTTATAGTCACGAAAAATCCTCCAAAAAAGAATATAATCATCTAGTCAATATTCCTTACACATAACTTTTTTCTCTCTCAAAAAAGTACAACAAGAATGCAGGCAAGGCGATGGGTGCCGTTTGCCTGGGTTCAAATCTCCGTAGAATACGAATTGAAAATTCTTTAACCTTTATGATAGTATTATTTGTATTAAAATATTAATTCTGCCTACTATTATCAAGCATTCTTCTATAGGAATCCAGGGATAGTACATTCCGTTCTGTCTGGTATATATATATATATATATATATATATATATATATATATATATATATATATATATATATATATATATATATATATATATATATATACTTCCAGAAACACTAGTATTTGCCGGATATGACCGCCATTTCAATGGTTCTGACTGATACAAACAAACTCGCTCAGAGCACCGAACGTCAGTCATAACTTATCATAAATATCATTTTATTCAGTTGTCTTTGATTGTATATTCATTAAACAGTCAAAAATAAAAACACCTCAATAAAGTGAAATTAAACGGTTGCAACGACTAGTGTACAAAATATTATATGTCGGACAATCGTAACAGTTTTTAAAGCTTTTTTCATAGGTGACTAGGTTTAACTTACAGAATTTGATTGTAGAACAATTAAAGGTGCGTCGTCGATTAAGCGTGTTAATGTCGAAGTACCAGAAAGCTATATCGCTCAGTTTATTGATCATATCGGTGTTAAAGAAGGGCAACCTCATCATGTAGTGAAATGGATTTCAAAGATCGGCTTTCCAGTAGGATATTTGTTTGTTATTCTCAGAATAAACACTTAAAGCAACTTGATGGTGGATTTTTAACACCACTGGAAGCTGAGTAAATTGAAGATACCCTCCTCGACAGGGAGTTTCCTACATCTACGTATGACAGTCACTTCAAATAGATAGAACTGAAGTACCATAGTATAAACGTGGCAACATCATAATCAATGATAGGAACAATTTGTACATATAATTTTTTTTAACAAATAACCAACAAATCGCAGGATACGCTCATTGTTTTCTGCTCACATTTAAAGAGATATACAGAGGGGTTGATCTACCGTTTTAAACTCTGTCTTAAAAACGTGAAGAGGACTTAATGACTGCTAAAAGAAAGGTGTTACCCCTACCCGGAAAAGTAGATTCGGTGCTAGTCACAAGCAACAGGCTCACGCAAGTGGCAAGGACCGGTAATCTGGTCAGAAGAACCATATCGAGTGCTGAAAAGGAAGAAACATTTTGACAAATAGATGACTATTGTGGAAGTTTAAGAATATAAATGAAAGTAAGAAAATGTAAAATAATAGATATTTAGCGTGGTCATATATGTGTCAAAGGTTCGAAAACAAATATTACAAGGGGAGATTTTGGACGTCTTTGCTTTCAGATTATTTCCCAGATGTTTCCCAAAAATAGTCTAATTTCATACAAGTACTGTCTTTATTTTGTCTCACTTACTATAGTATTTGCTATACTCCCGCGATTTTAAAAAGAAATATAATCAAGGACTCAAAAAGACACAAAACTTAGTCACTTCATTTGTCAGTTTGCGATGTCTAGCTGCCATGAGAGTGGTTGAATACTATAATTCACCTCTTCCAAAACGCTGCGTTTTAATATTTCGATCGTCGGCATGGATCCGGGATTTCGTTTCCACGGGGGTTGAACTTGAACAAGGTTAGTTTGCTTTTGCCTAAAATGTCCAAAGTTATGTTTACAACTGAAAAGGTTTCTTATTTTTTTTATTAAAAATATAATTCTCCATCAGGCCTATCCCGTTGTATAATGTCCACTGTACTTGACCGATGAACCTGTCTCCATAACAACCATCCGAAGAAAACAGTTCATTACCGAGACAAATTCAATTGTGTGCAATGCGCATGCATTAGAAACCTGTTTTCATCGATATGTTAATTTTAGCTCACATTCGACTGCTGCTTCATTCATCTTACTGTACAAATGCTAAACGGAAATTGAAACGGCTTGCAATTTGCAGTCACACAAATCCATACAGGAAGAACCAGTGCCGTCACTGGGATGGGGGGGGGGCGGACCGCACCGGGTGACACCATTAGAGGGAGTGACACCAAAATGACTGTCTATAACATTTTTTAATTTTTGTGCATGACAGAGGCGTAGCGGGGGGGGGGGGGGGGGCAGGGGGTACATATGTCCCCGGGCGCCAAGTTACAGGGGCGCCAAAATGAGGCTTACAACGTTACATTATAATAAGTAAACAAGGGTAATATTCAAAAATGTGATTAAACGGGGAGGGGGCTGGGGCGCCAATTTTATAGTTCGTCCCCGGGCGCAAAATATCATAGCTACGCCTCTGGTGCATGAAGGTGTTCCATGGGGGTGACATCATGAGTTACCGCACTGGGTGACACCAACCCTAGTTACGCCACTGGGCAGAACAAGTCAGACACCAAAAATAAAATCAAAAATTAAATAACGTATTCTCTTACAATTACAACATTTTAGTAGTAGCATAGAAGTAACAGTGGCAGCATGTTTAGGATCAGAGATTATGTTAGCTAGATAATAAAATAACGTGTTTTATTATCGTAATTAATTATACTTACGAGTCAGTAGTATTAGTAGAGTAACAGCTGCAACAAGTACAGTAGTATATGTTGTTGTTATTGTTGTTGTATGAGTAGAAAAGAGCTTCCCCCCCCCCCCAACTTAACTTTAGGCACTTAGAGCTAATATGGCTGTAAAACGTTTACAACAAACTGAGTTTAAAAATGATCTATATTTTGTTTTCAGTGTCAGGCAATATTTGTTTGTAAACCAACTCACACATTTCAAAATATTGTGCTTCATATTGGGCAGAATAAGTTATAACTTTACTAATGACAACATATTGATGATGTATACATTTACAATTCCATGTCTGAGCGGTGACAAAGTATAGCCAATCGCAAAAACCAAATTAGGAGACCCCAGCCCTATCCCATTAAAATATAGTACAAGCGAAGCACAGAGCTTCGCTGTGAACTATATAAACCAAAAATGGCAGGAACATTGGAATACCTCCACCAAAGGAAGGAAACTATACACACTCCTTCCAGAAGTTGACCGATCAATCAGACCACCTAAGAACTCCAGAGTAGACCAAAAACTAATTAACAGAATTATGACAGGAAAAACTAGGCTAGCAGGGAGCTTTGGCAAATATATCAGCCCCAAACCAGCAAACATTAACTATTATAACTGTCATACTGTAGAAGATCTAAACCATATATTCAATGATTGCACAAAATACAGGAAAGCAAGGAACAACTTCCAGAAAGCTCAAAAGAAAATCAGATCACCCTAGAAATACCCAAACTTACTACATACATCTAATACAAATAAGCACTTAACTGCTCAAAATATATTAAGATTTCTAGGAATAACATGAATCAAAAATAAGATATAAACAATAATCAACAGCTTAATTAAATAATCAATTAAAACCCATATCAAACTCAGGTAAATAATTATGACGGCTGACTAGGTCTGGTGGGTTCACGGACCGACACAGCCGTTCACATCATACGGACACTGCTCTTCACATAGGTTCATTGAAGAGCACTCCACTTCACATGGCTTCACATAGGTTCATTGAAATCAACACTCAAAACAATCTAGTAAAAACCCCACCAAACATAATATTCAAATTTAGGGGAGACAAAAATAAATACAAAACAAATATACAAAAAAATAATCTCTAATTCTTTTAACCCCATTCTATATCTCTCGTTCTAATTATTAAAACAGCACAGGATATTATCCTTTTCATCTTTGAGGACAATTATATCTAAATTCAAAATTCGACGCAACCATCAACCTGCATCCAGTGGACACCACCAAGGGCAGCAGATAATAGCCTCCCTGCGCTTTTCCTCCCTTGCCACGTCCGGACACCAAAAATAAATTTTCGACATATTAACATAAAACTGAGTGAGTGCAGGTAAATTACCACTCAACCAAACAGATAAACAGAAATATTTTATTAGTATCATGAGTGCGTGGGTCCATTCCCTCTCATGAATCAACCCTTCAGTCAGACCGCAATGGGTCCAAAAGGTCCCGCGACTGAAGCCTAAAATTATCAGTGCACCGTGTGCACATAAAAGCCTGGGGGATGAGGCTCTCATTCCTTCTCCCAGGAACAATTATCAGAAACCAGTGGCACATGTACATATGTGCGAAAGCCACTTATATCCAATGTAAGTAAGTAAGTATAACCAATCAAAATGTGATTTATAAGTGCGGGCGTGAAAGAAAGTGACTGCCTTTCCAGTGAGACAATTAGTTTTATTTACTGAACACAATTAGCTCTATTTCCTGTCTCAGCTGGCTTGACAAAATGACAGACTCATTAAAATATGCCCATTTTTTTCCCCGTTATTGTTCATAATATCCATCGTTGTATTCTTGCGGGCTTGTCATGCGCAGAAACAGGGAACTAATTTACACCACAGTTTAACGACACTTAATGAAACAGTGACATTACAACATCGCCTGTCAGTCAAAGGGAGAAATCCATTTATTTTTAATCTGCTGCTTCATATCATAACGTTTGTATAAATAATCTAATTTTTATCGAATATTTGAAATATACAACCAAAGATCAGATTCTAAGAAAAATAAGTCAACATATGGTATACCATAATGGTATCTAATGATAACAGTATAGATATGATTTACATTACACATATATAAAAAAAAAAAAAATAAGAAAACAAAAAAAAACAAACAAAAACACAACAAGAATGCCGGTGGAATGGCTCAAATTAGTGTAGCAACTACTTGTCCTACACTCTGTCCAAATTTTGCACTAATTTTAGCGATGAATTCTTTATAATTTAACATAAATTTATTAATGACTGTTACAGGCAATGTCTCAGAAAGGTTTTATAAACTAACAACCTTAATTACTTAAACAAAGAAATAAAATAATATTAAAGCAAATATGTGTGGCAAAATGTTTTTAACATTTTACAAAAATATTTCATTCATTATGATATGCCCGTTGTAGAATGTTGTCTAAACATAGTTTATTCCAAAGAAATTCAGCTTAAAATACTTAACAAGAGCACCGCCGAACGGTTTGAAGAATATGAAGAATATGATTTTTTTTTGTTGGTCAGCTGAAAGATTCACAACAGTTTCAAATAATATTAGTATCCCAACAGAGAGAGAGAGAGAGAGAGAGAGAGAGAGAGAGTCACGTTGACAATCTTGATCCAAACAAGGACAAAGAAAACAAAACAATCGCTTGTGTCATTGCCGAAATCCTAAACCTTGTTTACAATGTTGCTTGTCACAGTTAATACTTGTATTTAACAAACAAGCTTGACTTGTAAAACACATGCAAGAAACATATTGAGACATTTCTATTATACACGAATATGTACATTGACTACTATCCTGCTGATATTTGTATCGATTAATTGTAATCTGAACCTTGCTATGATACAGGAAATACAAACTTTTGTATCTAGGTAACATTAGTTAACAAATTGTAGCGTGACGTATGAGATAATTAAGTGTTATATACTAAGTAAGTCTACATAATAGTTTGACTACGAAATTTACAGAATAAATCCAACCTTCGAATTAGAGCAGTTTATAGAACACTTTGAACAAATCATGAAAATAAAATATGGGTTATTTTGCAGTCAAACATGGCCAAATAGTATGTAATTTATATCCGTTTGCTGCAATTACGTGAAATTTATATCCATTTTTATAAACTATTTTTAATGAAATAAGAGTGTATGTTTTGTTAGCCATATAATACCAAATTGATTCAACTATCGACATAAATATGTGTCGTAAATCATTCATACTTAGAAGTACTTCGGATTATGTCTTAATAGTACAAGTCAATCAATAGACATACATACATACATACATACATACATACATACATACATACATACATACATGTTCGTCCATTGAGTTCGAAAGCGACAATGACATTACTAACTGGTTTGGTTTATGTGAATACTTGAGGGGCTGATCACAACAATTTGCGTTCTGGACTGTCTTTGGCACACTTGACAGGAGATGCCGCATGGATTGCTTAATCAAGAGAAGGCGTTCTGCAACTTTCTCCGTTCAAAGTCAGTAGCTCCAGTATAGAAGAAACAGCGCCAAGTGGGGTGGGGTCGGGTTAACGCAGCTTTAACGAGTTTTGTCATATCGCTACTATGTCTTCAGTGTGGCAGTTTATAATAATGTCTGGTTAAGGGGCATATGTCGCAGACATATAGACAATTGACTTTATACGTTTCATTGACACTTCTAATTTCTTCATTAGGAAATATGACCTACTGTAACTTCCATCACAGTATTCAATAATGGCACTCGTCCTATGTTTTACTTTTACTTTCAATACACCAGCACATCTAAATTACTTCTATAGACTATAAATTAGTGCGTGATGTGTGATTTGGATTTTTAACGCAGCTTTAACAATTTTTCAGTCATATCGCTACGATATATGCAGTGTGGTAGTTTATAATGATGTGTAGCACTAGGGCATCACGTCGCAGACATGTAGCATGTTGTCACACCAGCGATATTATCATGACACCTAACCGACCTATCCTAAAACTAACCTCTTAATGCTGATCGCCAAGCGAAGCAGCTGGTAGTGCCCAACTGAAAACAAGTTATAAATAAATGCAGGACGTCATTTTCTTTGACCCAATGAGAGGACAGTATTCCATTCAGTGGAACTTCACTTGCATATTAAGCGGTAGTCCGATAAATCAACCCCCCCCCCAAATCTGTGTTGATATTGATGGACGATATGTGGGTCTGATGTGACCTGTTCATTAAGATGTATAATTGTGCTGCATGCAAATCTTTCCGGAACAAACCTGCATACACTTTAGACACATACTGGTAATTGGTGACATCCATATCAAAAGCGAAATTCAAACTGGCCACAGGACAGATGGTTGTGCTATTCCAGGTTGATTTACAAGTCACCAAAGCACATGATTTGCTCCGAAAATATAATGCACATATCACCAAAAGAACCCTTTTGTCGACGATAGCTGTGCAGCTACGAGAAATGCTGGTAAGTGTATAAAATGTACACCTATGTGTGCAGCCAAATTTGCATGCAGATAATTGCAACTGAAAAGGTGATATCATCCCCTCTCCCGAATATCAACATAATCACTGGTGAAGGGCTGATTTATCGGCCTAATGTCTGGCAGTAGCGTAGGAAAATTGCCTATATTCCTTAAAGTCATAATAGTAAGCCAAACTTTGGATAATCATACAAAGTCAAATGTCAGAGCTAAACATCGATATCAGATTTATTAGGCTACGCGAAATGTAGTTTGAAATGTCAGCGTTGATTCTTAAATTGGTCGGCGAGAAAGGAGAGAAATGTCCTACCATGTAGTATTGTATAATATATGAATGACTGATAGTTACATTGTAAGCAGAGATACGAGCCCGTATGTGGAGCCTGAGATAGCTTTCCTTCCATCGGCCAGCCGTTGAAGAGCTTCTGACATCCTGTTGACGTGGCCTGCCACTCTCAACTCTAATTTTATCACCAGATTGTTGATGCTCCGTCCGTGTGAAAACATCAGTGTTTAATACCCTGTCTTGACATTTTATCCTCACCAGTTTGCCCAGGAATCTCACGTTAAAGTGATTCATCTTCTTTGTATTGTGTCTGTACAACACGCAGGTTTCGCAAGAATACATAATGGCTTTGAGTTTCCATTTGTAGACTTATTCCTCTGCGCTCCCACACATTTGTACATAGCCTGCCAAAGGTTAACTTGCTTCGGCAATAATCACTGCAAACTAACAAAGCTATAAATGGATACGTAAATACAAATAGCACATACCCATGGTTTATAACAATACACACATACATACTTACGTACAAAACATTCTAAATTACATTCTAATTTTAATATCAGTCGGCTTCTTTTTCGTTTATCTCCGTTTGTATCATGTTTTTTAATTTTTAATCGGTCTCTCCCATACCTAGTAGCATTTTTTTGTACTTTACTAAGCACGTTGCAAAATCTATTGAGCATATTATGTATTAATATACTGTACATACATACATACATACATACATACATACATACATACATACATACATACATATATACATACATACATTCATAATTATATACATACATACATGCATACATGCATACATACATACATACATACAGAAACTCAGGCAGGTAGACAGACGAATATACAGCTGTAACGACTACTAATCTTGTAGAATAGCCCTACTGCATAATGAAGTAACGGATGTTAAGAAAAATTATTAATAGATTAATTGACTAATTGACTGATTTTTTAAAAATCTTTTCATTTATTTAGTTATTTAATCGATGAGAAGATTTTTTTTAAACGATAAATGCACTCAGAGTATTTGTATCTAACCGAATAAACTGTTGGGTAAATTGAATCTAAAAGACGGCACAGAGTGGTAGATTAGTCAAAGTTGATTCCATGTTAGTAAATCTTAATGGAAATGTATTGTTAAATTCTGGGTCTATTTCTTATTTGAATATGCTTTAAAAATTAGATATTATGAAAATATTTTTCTTAATCTTTTTCCGAACTTATTGCTTAATGGCAATTTTATTCCATCTCAATTGGCAAAGACGAAAAAAACAAAATCTGGGACTTCTTGAGCCTCGTAGGCTAGTTGCAAGTATTGTGACCCAACTTCTCTAATTCCTGGAAGCACCTGACTGTACGGGTTCAGAAGCAATCCAAACCTCAGTGGTTGATCATTTTCTATCTGTGTAGTTTTCTTACACAAGACAGTTAAAAGTTTCGGTGTGATATTGATAAATTTGGGGGTGCATGATTACATGCACTTAGATTCAATGTATAATATTGATTTGGTGAATGTTCTCGTAGAAATGATGACCCGTGATTTGTTAATTCTTTGAAACAATGAACAACTCGTGTAATTTCATCTCATATGTATTTTAACCGTTGCTTCCCTGTAAAGGAAATATAAAACAAACCTTTGACTGTATCGACGCTGATAATGAAGGTATTCTTAGTTTGAGCGTTAGTCAGTACCCTCTAATTTAGTTTATTAACACCATATATTATGTGTGGTTCATCATTTGTAGTATTTTCATCACTGTAATGGATAACCAGTGCAGTATTTTATATGAAGGAAGCACTATCTACAGTTCATAATGAATTTTGTAATGAGTAAACTTTGTTTATCTCTAAAACTACCATGCAACCGTGACACTTGTGTTAGAGTGAATGGTAATCCCACTGTTAAACGTGCAGGGGAAAAATGTTGAAAACCATTTATGACCTGAAGATAATTTTCCTTAATTCTGATGGTTAATGTTATCCACGTATGCATTTATGTATGTACGATTATTTGTAAATGTATGCAGTTTATCACCTTCATTAGATGTATTTTTATGTTTCTTGTATTCTCTGTACTATTAACTGCATTCTTCTTAATATGCGGAATCGATCAATGAGTCTCTCTCTCTCTCTCTCTCTCTCTCTCTCTCTCTCTCTCTCTCTTACGATGAACAGATCGTAAAATCATAAAACGTATGAAGAATGTGGTCACCATAAGGAAATACCTCAATACGGACGCCAAGCACCAAAAATGTTGACATTAATTCCACACGAATCATACAAATTGTCAGCGATTGAACCATCATGACCTGTTGTTACTGAAAACCCCGTGTTTGTGTGGTATACCTGTTACGCTCTAAGACAAACGCTACACGTAATTAAGGGGGAGGGACTAATCGAGATTAAACACTCATAACTTTGTCTAAGTTACGATTTTAACTGCCATCAAAATATTAAATATCACTGAAAATGATGGTGAAATCGGGCATTGATGCGTGTTGATAACAAACCAAAACTAAGTGACAATCGAAATGTGGGTGCAACATCTGTTACTTAACTAGACTCCACACTTCCCAAGGCGACACGTTTGAATGCACACAAGAAAAAAAAACACCAAGATCCCAACAAGTAAACTCAAAATCATTAAAATCCTATATTTAAAGATGCTAGTCTGATACGGCAGCTGTGATGTTCAGACCAGAACTCCAACAATGTTTCCAATCCGCAAGAAATATGTTAACGAAAATAAAATCTCCGTAATTAATTTCACAAAATACACAATTCGAAGCATTATATTTACAAGCTCAATATGTACAGATATCAAGTCTTAAAATTATTTTAATATATCGGAACTTATTTTATCGTAGATATCCGCTAAACAGTATATCCCATCTACAGAAAGGAAACAAACATACAGTAGAAGTTTCAGTGGCTGTCGATTTACTTAGTATTCAGGGAAACACAGATGACATTTAACGACAAGTTAACAAAGGGTCTGAGATACATCAGGTTTATATGGAAAGGAGCGCTGGTTTTAGAAAAAGGCCCAAAACAATAAACACTATATACGTTTTGCAACGTCTTATAACTCGTAATAGGATTTAGGAAAAGATATTTTATTGTCGTTTTATTGATTTTCCGAAATCATCAAATTATGTAGTATTTTATATACTATGATAAAAACGTTTGAAATTAGGGGTTGGGTGGTAAAGTAGATGCTATACCAAATCCTACGGCTTTAATTTCTTAACCGAAATAAGATAAGAATACATTTTGTGACCACTCCTGTGTGTAGTAAAGGATTACTTGTTAATGAATGGAATTTTGTTGTCTTGAAACGTAGATGATTACTATATTAAACATGTTATATTTTGATAATAATGTATGAGTATCAGAAATGGTATGATAACAAGTCTTGGTTTATTGTAGTAGAGCTGTTGATGGAGACCTTATGTCAATACAGATATGACTAGCATACACTGTCTGATAACAAGTCTTGGTTTGTTGTAGTAGTGCTGTTGATGGATACATTATGTTAATACAGATATGACTAGCATACACTGTCTGATAACAAGTCTTGGTTTATTGTAGTAGTGCTGTTGATGGATACATTATGTTAATACAGATATGACTAGCAGACACTGTCTGATAACAAGTCTTGGTTTATTGTAGTAGTGCTGTTGATGGATACATTATGTTAATACAGATATGACTAGCAGACACTGTCTGATAACAAGTCTTGGTTTATTGTAGTAGTGCTGTTGATGGATACATTATGTTAATACAGATATGACTAGCAGACACTGTCTGATAACAAGTCTTGGTTTATTGTAGTAGTGCTGTTGATGGATACATTATGCTAATACAGATATGACTAGCATACACTGTCTGATAACAAGTCTTGGTTTATTGTAGTAGTGCTGTTGATGGATACATTATGTTAATACAGATATGACTAGCAGACACTGTCTGATAACAAGTCTTGGTTTATTGTAGTAGTGCTGTTGATGGATACATTATGTTAATACAGATATGACTAGCAGACACTGTCTGATAACAAGTCTTGGTTTATTGTAGTAGTGCTGTTGATGGATACATTATGTTAATACAGATATGACTAGCAGACACTGTCTGATAACAAGTCTTGGTTTATTGTAGTAGTGCTGTTGATGGATACATTATGTTAATACAGATATGACTAGCAGACACTGTCTGATAACAAGTCTTGGTTTATTGTAGTAGTGCTGTTGATGGATACATTATGTTAATACAGATATGACTAGCAGACACTGTCTGATAACAAGTCTTGGTTTATTGTAGTAGTGCTGTTGATGGATACATTATGTTAATACAGATATGACTAGCAGACACTGTCTGATAACAAGTCTTGGTTTATTGTAGTAGTGCTGTTGATGGATACATTATGTTAATACAGATATGACTAGCAGACACTGTCTGATAACAAGTCTTGGTTTATTGTAGTAGTGCTGTTGATGGATACATTATGTTAATACAGATATGACTAGCAGACACTGTCTGATAACAAGTCTTGGTTTATTGTAGTAGTGCTGTTGATGGAGACCTTATGTTAATACAGATATGACTAGCATACACTGTCTGATAACAAGCTGAGGCTATTTGTATTATTGCTGTTGATGGAGGCTATGTTACTGTAGATGAAACCAAAATATGTGTTTCTAACATAGGCTCTCAGTTCAATAGAAATATAGCCATTATGGCGGTCGAAAAGTCAGAAGTCGTAAACAAATTCACATATTTATTTACCTCATTGGCATCCTTTCTGAGGCACAGAAAACCACTTTTGGTTAAGCAATGAAATAACTCTTTAGATCAGATCAAATCTGTGAGTTTGTTGGCGTTACATCGCAACGCTTTTGCTACCTTTATTGTAAACTCTTACCACAGGTCCTGAGCTATGGTTGCGTGGTATTGGACTCTTACAATGCTTTTGGTGTGGAAACGGGTACTTTAATGTTTAGTAAATGTATTTTTTAATGGAAGTATTCTTCTTAAAATACGAGAATGATACGCAAGAATTATAAAATATTGGTTTGAAATTGTAAGTGTTAATAGTAAAAGACTTATTTTTTTACTAAATTCTTTTACATCTTTGTTCATTTTTTTTATTATTTACCAGCTAAATTGTCTTGGAATCTGAGTAAAAGATAATTTTAATCCTATCAGCCTCCAAAGACGAAAGGATATGATAATCTTTAGCCTGTCCGTCCGACCGTCAGGTATACAATCTCGTTAGCTCATTTAGTCCCTTTTTGTCATCACTTGATGATGCGCATGTCAACAAATCACTTTGATCCCGCATTTTTCGTTAGAGTTATCGCCTTTATGTCTTCTAACAGTATATTACCCAATCTTCTTAGCGTAATCAGTCCCGCAGTTTTTGATGGTTTGCCGTGAAGTAATATGGTAACCACCCGAGTTACTGCAATTTTTGTCTTGTATTTTAATGCAGTGTATGGCAGAGTCTGGTTAGCGCAACGCGCTTTGCAAATCTTGATGGATTACTATGAAACACAGTACATGTTATAGTGATCACCTGAAGAGGTTCATATCGACAAATCTCCCGCAACGCTTGCAAGACATAAGACACGGATATATTTATATTTGCTTACCATTCCTCTATCTTTGTCTTGTTCTAAACTTTAACAACAAGAATTAACTGACTCCAGAACTAGCTAGAATGTATTGCTATTGATCTAGTTTTATCGAATATGTGTTAATATGAAAAAATTTGGAGAAATTTAGAATAGCATTAGATTATTAATAAATAGATGGTTCAAACTTCATCTTAACCCATATGAAAAAGAAAAGGTTAAAATATGTAATCGTCGACACTATGAATTTCATTTGTTTTTCGATTGAAAACGTTTTGATAAAGAAGAAAGCGTATGTTCCTTTCACATTCTCTAAAAGGTGGTGAATATCCAGCATGTGTTAGTTTGATTTGTAACTTGGATATGTACCCAATAAGATCACACACATGTGTGTGTGTGAGTGTGTGTGTGTTGTGTGTGTGTGTAACCCACAGCGTACATAGCCAACTTATGTATCAAACTATATATATATATATATATATATATATATATATATATATATATATATATATATATATATATATATATTAGAATCCATGTATGGTTTTATGGTGTAATGTCTTCGAATTTCCACCAAAATATGCATATATACATTCAATGAATTAGCACGTCTAATACTCTACCACAAAACATTTAAGTATTACGTACATTATATAACAATTAATTACAAGAATATCAGACTAAATTAATGTTGCTATCTACCGTGTCATATATAATAATAATTTTGTCTGTAACTGGTCATTTGAACATTTGCGAAATTAAGAATATATCCATGTACTATCTCTCTCTCTCTCTCTCTCTCTCTCTCTCGTATGTATGCATATAGGTATATATATATATATATATATATATATATATATATATATATATATATATATATATATATATATATATATATAAAGAGAGAGAGAGCGAAGAGACAGACAGACAGAGATAGAGAGACAGATAGAGAGACAGAGATAGATAGATATCAATAAAAGAAAATAGAAAGAATAAAGGGGTAGAAAAGTAAGCATTTAGAACACTTACCTTGTATTAAAGTACGATGAATCTTAAAATCAGTGTTGTCACTTGTCCTGCGAACAGAGAAGTTGACCGTCCAACAGTAGAACAGCGCGCAACTGAATGGAGCACAATCGATATTTCCCTGACTATAAGAGAGAGAGAGAGAGAGAGAGAGAGAGAGAGAGAGAGAGAGAGAGAGAGAGAGAGAGAAAGTATCACTGGGCATATATCGGCAGGTAATGCACACTGAATGTATAGTGTACGTATATTTATCCCTCAAGCTCTTTGTAAAGATTTGCTCAGTGGTCCTTGAAATCTTCGCCCTGTTGTCCTTGGAAAGCTTTTCTTTGTGGTCCTTGAAATCTTTACCATATTGTCTTTGAAAGCTTTGAAGTGTGGAACTTAAAAAGCGTTGTAGTGTTCCCTATAAAGCTAGTCATATACCCAGAGAAAAACTGTTCATCATGTATAGTCTGGGAAGAGCAGTACGTAATGTATGTTATATGTCTTGAAAAGCATTAAAATGCATGTATGTTACATGCATGGTACATGTGTTGAAAAAGTATGATTCATGGTACATGTCTTGAAAAGAATTAAAATGCACGTATGATACATGTCTTGAAAAAGTACAATGCATAGTACAAGTCTTGCAAAGCAATACGATTCATGCATGTTACATGTCTTACAGAGCATTACGCATGTTACATGTCTTCAAATGCATTACGATGCACGTTACATTTCTTGTAATGCATTACGATGCATGCTACATGTCTTGAAATGCATTACGATGCACACGTCACCTATCTTGAAAAGTTAACATTAAATCATTCATACGACGCAACGATTACTGACAGCTAGAAAACTGGTAATACAACCTTGTGCTAATTCAGAACACACACACACACCACTGGTCTTACTGTTGTGTTGCCTATTTTGATGGAAAATATTCATCTAATGACTTTACTATGTCTTTCCTTTTTCTGGTTCTATTTAGTAATTATAAACTACATGTTTTTGTCCATACGTTAAGGTCATTTGCATTGTATGAATATTCAATTTGTCTAAGGAGTACAATATTTCAGTGCATGCTTCCTTTGACGTTTGCATGATTTCAAACCTTGCATACTGATGAAATTTCTGAGGTAGCTGTTTAACTTATAACACTGGTCAACAGTGAAATCATTACTGACTTGAAAAGGCCCTAATCTGTAGTATTTTGGTGTGCCGAACACGAATATAACCGTGAAAAATTTGTATTGGCTCTCGTTTTGAAGATATTCATATACCTCATTTTCTATGTTTCACTGTGTAAATTTCTCCAGTAGGACTGCAGCAACATCCGGAATAATGATGTAACATTGCATAATACCATCATGCTCACATCATCCACAGTTGATTGCATCATTTTCGGATGCAATGCAATACTAATGCCATGCGGCTGCTGAAGTAAGTTGACGTCAGCAGTGTACTATACATGTGTAGGCCTATTATACTAATGCCAGGCGGCTGCTGAAGCTGACGTAAGCAGTGTACTATATAAAGCCCAATCAGATAGGTTCAGCATTTAAAATATTTTAGACGTTGTGCGAGACAGTTCAAGCTACTGTTACATAAAACTTATTATTTTATCCATTTACGTACAATAAAGAACAGTAATACCTCGAAAGTGTGTTAATACCGCGGACAATTTTTGCTATATTTGTGGGGAAGTGACATTTGCCAACCAGAAGAAAAGTATCAATTCTCAAGTGAAGAAGGCATATCATCTTTACTTCGGATGCAAGGTTGGTGACCAAGACAAGCCTTGGGCTCCGCATATATGCTGTGCTACATGTACAACACAGCTTTCACAGTGGTTGAATTGCAAAAGGTCATCAATGCCGTTTGCAGTCCCAATGGTGTGGAGAGAGCCAAGCAACCACCTAAATGACTGTTACTTCTGCTTGGTTCCTCCTCTTTCCGGCGGAATAACGAAGCGAAAGAAGTCGAGAATAGTCTACCCAAACATTCCGTCTGCATTGAGACCAGTTCCACATGGTGAGGGACTTCCTATTCCAGAACCTCGAGCAGAATATTCTCTTGATTCATCTGACGAAGACAAAGGTGACGACCTGTTCTTCTCCTGGTCCATCAGCATGCAGTGATCCAGATTTTCACTGTGGTGCATCATCAACCCCACACAGAATAACACAGGAAGAACTAAATGACCTGATTCGTGATTTGGACTTATCAAAGAACAAGGCAGAATTGCTAGGATCAAGACTCCAACAATGGAATCTTCTAGAAGAAGATGTCACAATTACTGCATATCGAAAGCGCCACCAGCAATTGGAGCCTTTCTTCAGAAAGGAAAGTAATCTGATATTCTGTTCCGATATTGAGGGCCTCATGAATGCTTTAAAAATCACTCATGACCCACAAGAATGGATACTATTTGTGGACTCTTCGAAACTGAGTCTCAAGGCTGTGCTTTTGCACAATGGAAACATTCTTCCATCTATTCCAGTAGCGTATGCTGTCCACATGAAAGAGACATACGATAACTTAAGGCAGCTACTGAATTCCATTGAGTATAACAAGTACAGCTGGCACCTCTGTGGTGATTTGAAGGTAGTTGCCCTTTTAATGGGACTGCAGCAAGGATATACAAAATACATGTGTTTCTTATGCGAGTGGGATAGCCAAGCAAGGGAAATGCACTACATGAGGAAGGAATGGACTCACAGGCAGAATGTAGCCATTGGAGAGAAGAATATCCAACACCCAGCTCTGGTTGAGGCTCAGAAAATCTTGCTACCACCCCTTCACATCAAACTAGGTTTGATGAAGAACTTCGTGAAAGCCATTGACCGGACTTTGCCAGCATTCCGATACCTGCATGAAAAATTCCCTCGACTCAGCGAAGCAAAGATTAAAGAGGGAGTTTTTGTGGGTCCTCAGATTCGAGAGCTTTTCAAAGATGACCGGTTCAACAACTTGCTGGAAGGTGACGCGAAACAAGCATGGAATGCTTTTCGCCTAGTTTCTACAAACTTCCTCGGAAATGTTAGGGCAGAAAACTATAAGGAACTAGTAGAAGACATGTTGATGAAGTATAAGAAACTTGGCTGCAATATGTCTCTAAAGATTCACTTCCTTCATTCCCATTTGGATTTCTTTCCTAGCAACTGTGGTATTGTTAGTGATGAACACGGCGAACGTTTTCATCAAGATATCGCAACAATGGAACAAAGATACCAGGGAAAATGGTCCACTACAATGCTGGCTGACTACTGCTGGACACTCCTCAGAGATGCTCCCGAACAGCTGTACAAGAGACAGGCGAAGAAATCTAAGATGTAGTCAATGACTTGATTTTTTATAGGTAGGCTATTACAGTTGACCTTTTACTATTGGAATGCATTTCGTTATGTAAACGTTAATTTCTTGCAGATTACAAAAAAACTAGAGCCAATTTTGCAATTTGACTGTCATATTCGTGTTCAGCACATAAAAATTGATAAGAATTGACTAATTTTATTTCAGTAACATGACTTTTGTAAAAATTTGTTGTCCAGTGTAATCAGCATTTTCTGTGAATAATACTCTAACACTTGAGTTATAATAAAAGATATCATAAAATATTTGTTTTTAAAAAGAGAAAGAAATAGAAATGTGTTTGTGAAACAAAAATGGCTCGTAACAGTGATCTGACATTCAGACCTTATATTGTACCCACCAAGACGCAGAAAGAATGTCGCAATACTTTGCAGTCAATGACGAAACATACCTAATTCTTAAATAAAGGTCGCAAGGATGCTGCATAGTCAAGACAAATCCATGTACAAAGATGTATAGCTCTGCAGCCAAAGAGGAAACAGACATCGAAGCAAAATTCAACGGAAATTATTGATGAGTGATATGCAGGTTACTGTTATCTAATTTTGATAGGTTTGTGTTTGACTCATCAAGATATATCCACACACAAAGCTCCATGACTATGATGCCAGCTGTGCTAAAGAAATTGACCCAAGTTTTCAATAAAGGTAACCTAATTTTCCTACAAGGATGTTGCACTGTAAAGACAAATCCATCCACAAAGTTGCATGACCCTCACGCAAATTACATAATTCGAGGGACTGACGCTCTACTAAACGAAAAGAATTTCAGATATGACCATTTCTTCCTTTTCATTGTCGAGCGCTTACGACTATCTCTGATAATCTTCAGCAATAGCAAAATGTTCAAATTAGCTGTTGTTGTGCAAATATTGGATGTCAGCTTAGCACCATTTTCATTTATGACAAAGTACACATCATTAGATGTGTTTTAATGAAAACCCCATGTCATCAATGATCATTGGAGTTGTGTAAAACGATTTTGAAAAAGGTCATTGTTTGTGGCAACCGGACAAATTAAGAAGTCTTCTGGTGGAAACTCACACGTCAGTATGACTTTCAGTTGAGGTAAAGTTGCGATAACAAGATTTTTCAGATGGCTGTATTATCGGCCGTATTGAATTTGTGATCGGCATCAGCTTTATTATGACCGACTGGACATCATAAGACGTCTTTTAGTGAAAATCAAGTGTTGATTTGACCATCCACTTAGGAGTTGAAATAAAAAGATTTTCAAGAGAGCTGCTGTGGTGGCTATACTGGGCGCCAGATCGGTAACATTTTCATTTCGAAGGAACTAATTATCAAAAGAAATATTTTAGATAAGCTCCATATTGATACAGAGATCCATTCAGAAGAAGAAGCTATAAAAGTCGTTGACAATGGCTGCCGTGGCGGCCATATTGGTTGTCTGAGTAGCTTTAGTTTCACTTGGGAAAAACAGATTACATGATGAACGGATGTCGGATAACGGACGAGAGACAAGGGTCGACGGACGAAAATAGAACATATTATCCCATACTATTTTCTGGTCTGTGAACCGTAGAACTACGCAACTGCCAAAGGATGAACGTAACCGAACACAGTGAGAAGAACCTGTAGGTCACAGTGACCTCATATAGGTCTGTTGGCGTTATAGCCACTAATATGAGTCCATTCACAAAGTTTTATGTTTCTGCGACTAACAACACTCAAGAAACTTACATAAAAGCAAAATGTTACAGATGTTTGATGGATGGAGGGACGGACAACATGTGTGGCTGGACATAAATATGGGAAAGAAAGAAAGCCAATCGTTAAATAGTTGGCAAGTGCATGTTTTCTAACGTTTTGTTCTCGAAGTCTAGAATCGTCTCACAAAGAAAATTACTCTGCATAATATTTTCACGAGGAAAACTACTGTACGTATTGTGTTACAAGGAAATCTGCTGTACGTATTAAATAGTGTGTGACGAAGAAAACTAATATACATATTAAATGATGTGTCATGAGGAAAACTACTGTACATGTTGTGTTGCAAGGAAAACTGCAGTACATAGTTCATATTGTTTCACGAGGAAAATTGCTATACATATTACATATCGTGTCAAGAGGAAAACTACTGTACATGCTCGAAGTAGGTAAAATCTTTATCTCGTATGCTTATTACGTTTGAAAGAATTTTGAGGTGGATTGTCATTGCCTATTGTTCCTTTTATATGAAAAAAAAACGCATTTTCTTGTTTAGTTATGACATTTTATCTAATATTCTAGTTTCATTATTATTTTAGTCTTAAGAAGAGGGGTAATTTGGGCCATGGAGACAGGGTGTTACGGCGGTTATTTCATTTTTTGCATGCTATAAAGAATAGAAAATTTTCCAATCAAATTCAAATTTGTATAATGTGGATTTGAAAGGTCTTCCATATATGTTAATTAACAATGAGTTCCTTATGATCGCGTGACTCTAGCACTTTCCCTTTTGTCACGCCAGCTGTGTCTTCTTGCTTCATAACGGCAAGAGAATGTCAAGGCCGGCGTTGAATCAATATTTAGGTCAACACCGGTGTGGAATGAATATTTAGGTCAACACCCATGTGGAATCAATATTTAAGCACTACACAGACAATTGGTTGCCAATTAGCTGTTGATTAATCTCAGTGGATGAACAGCTTTCAACATCAACAATAACAAAACATGGCACATTACATTTGGTCCCAGGTTTTCTGGTATTTAAAGAAAGCAGTCGTTGGACACATTCCTTGTAAAAACACACAATGCATATCATTTTCCCTGGGGAATGATAATAACTCCTCTGTCAAATCATATAAGCATTCAGATAACTGGGAGTAGCCTTCGAGTTTTGATATAGACTGAAGACATTAAGAATCATACAAAGAAAACAGCAGATTTAATTCATACATTCTAGATACTGAAGGGAAATTATGTGATCAGGTCAGATAAGTGTTTGAAAGCGTTAAGTACAACATAAAGAGAATATAGGCCTTAAGTCCGGAAACGAAAGTGTTGAAAAACCGGAGACAAAATTGTTTTTTGAAAAGTAATTAACTGATGATAAGCAGTGGTCATATAGGATATTACCAGTTTAAAGTTTAGTGAACAAAGCGTGCAAGTGAGAAGGAAATTAACATATAAATTTAGAATTCTGCCCAAAAATTAAATCACAATTATTATTATTATTATTATTATTATTATTATTATTATCAGTAGTAGTAGTATTAGTAGTAGTAATATACATTATTATTATTATTATTATTATTATTATTCTATGAATTTGCATTCTGTCTATGAAAAAGCTGACACTGAAACTAAGACGAAGGCTTAAAGCCATGAAAAGGATCAATGTATATTCAGGGTAATGAACCATAATTCTGCCTGTAATTGCTTGTTCTTCGGTGAAACCAGATTTATTCTGTAGACAGTAGACAAATTTTATTTCGAGTCGGAACTGCATTACATAGTGAGAAACATTAGATCGTTGGAGCTATTTTACCTCACCGCATACACTGTCTCAATATAAGTCGTTTGGACAGATTTACACGATCTCAAGATGGGTCGTTTGGACAGATTTGCACGATCTCAAGATAGGTCGATTGGACAGAGTTACACGATCGCAAGAGAGGTCGATTGGTCAGATTTACACCATCTCAAGATAGGTCGTTTGGACAGATTTACACGATCTCAAGAAATTTCCTTTGGACAGATTTACACAGTCTCAAGATAGGTGGATTGGACAGATTTACACGATCTCAAGAGAGGTCGATTGGTCAGATTTACGCGATCTCAAGATAGGTTGATTAAACACATTTACACGATCTCAAAATAAGTCGATTAGTGCGCAGATACAGGAGAGCTCAAACAAATGTTATTGGACGTTTCTGTGATAAAAATGGCATCATGGTCAATCTGTGATAAAAATGGCATCTTGGTCAATCTGATAAAAATGGCATCGTGGTCAATCTGTGATAAAAATAGCATCATGGTCAATCTCGACAAAACTAAGATCATTGTTTCCAGAAATGGAGGCTATCTCATGCAAAAAGAGGTTTGGTTTTTCAAAGAAAGACGTCTTGAGTTTGTGTCTTTACCACAATTATATGGATCTATTTTGCACCCCAAAGTTAGTTTGGACAAAAGCTCTGCAGAAACCTTGCAGCTCAGGCGAGGAACGCCACTTCAAGGATTTTAAATTATCAAAAACGATTTGGCTGTTTTAATGTGGAAAATGCTTTTAAAATATTTGATTCTGTGACAAAACCAATTGCCAGCTATGGATCAGAAATTTGGGGAAATGAATTTAGCCCAGATATTGAAATTGTGCAATGCAACTTTTGCAGACAGTAATTAGATGTTCTTAAAACTATCAATAATTCGAAAATGCTATGGGAGCTGGAAGATACCCAGTTTGTACCTCATATTTTTTGCGATGTATTAAATATTGACTGAAGTTTGTAAGAATGCCGTTAACTCGCTACTCGCACCAATGCTTTCTAATTTTGAAATGATTAGATGAAACCAACAGTGTTATCTGGACTACTAAAGTTAAATACATGTTACTTTGCTTAGATTTAGGGTATGTATGCCTAAATCAAGATGTTGGAGACTAAAAACAATTTCTCACACTATTTTCGCAAAGATTAAGGATTCGACGTTCCAAAACTGGCAAAGTGATGTTAACAATTCACATAAATGTGTGTATTATAACATGTTAAAACTAAATTAGACTGGAAAATAGCTATCATGTGGATTATCATGTTTGTTTGTTTTTGATAGTTGCTTGCTAAATTTTGTTTCTCAGCGCGACAGGTGGGGATGGTAGGATTGAGAGAAATAATAGGTATGGTGAATTATGCCGGAAAAATAATGTGCCAGGGGCTTTTGTCGGCCTTTTTAAGACCTTCAGCAGGTGTTGAGACCCCATTCTCGTGTGGGACGGCTTTTTCGGTTGGGTGGTTTGTGTTTAACGGCACATAAGCTAAATAATGTGGAGTTAAATGCAACAAAGTACCTTGCTCAATAACACATCACGATAGATGACAGATGACCAGGGCTGGTGGGTATGTTTGTGGAGGCAGAATCAGAGTGTATCCACAAATTTCGTCTCCACAAACGTAGTTCTTCATCACAATCATTTGAGTTTATATTGTCAGATTCAAGCAAAAGGCGTTGTCAAATTGCAGTTTCACTTAGAATCGTTTTCCTTTGCTCAAGATCACTACTTGAACTAGCAGATGTATATACATCGAAATCACTTTATTTCAATAATACACACCACTTGAACGCCATATTTTCTTTAATACAACTGAGGTATAAATTCTTGATTTACTTCAACACTTATTTCCAAATCAAACAGTAACATTTTCGCATGATTTTATTCGGATTGAGATAGAAGAGCCTGTCTCGTGGCAAATGATATGTACAAGTAGTGTGATAAATTATACAGCTTCACTACATCCTTTATTAGATAATCATTTCGTTTCCTACATATTAAAAAATATCTGAATGATCTATCATTTTTTCCCCTTCTTCCTGATTCAATTATTAGTTTATGGCTTGAACACCTTATTTGCACCAAATATTTTCTTAAATTAAAAGGTATATTGCACTAGACGTATTTCTCACATTCTAGTAGGGATTTATACTGACTATAGTAATAACTTTTTGAGGAATTAGTAATATGCTCAAACCAACTTTGAAATACCATATCTCTAATCCTGCCTGAACTCCGAAAAAGATAATTTTTCATCGCCAAGATCACTGTGTCATCTATACTTATCCAAAGCCATATTGATTTATCATATCTTTAATCTTCGTAGACTACGTGACTCTACCAACTTCATCTAACTTTTTCAACATTGATGTGTATATCTATCATCCGATAATCGCATAATTTTAATCCAGTATTGTATACGTCTTAACATATATGAGATAAAGAGAGGGAACCTACCGCATTCCTTTAAAAACAGCAAATTATTTGTATCATTTGAAACAGAGAGGTATCTGTTGCAAAATTGAAACAGCACTTCCTCAATATATTTGTAGTATTTAAATTCCGATATTTCAGCTCCATAACATAATGTTGGTTTAATCACTGCGTCAACTATTTTTAACATATCTCTGGCGTGAAATTGCCCGAACCGCTTTGAAAATAAAATAGTTGTGTGACAGAATTTTTGTCTTGTGCAGCTAACATTTGTTTAGCCATAGACCATTTCAATTTCGGTGCATAAAAAAATAATTCCATATATTTATAATAAGGAACAACTTGTATTCATTCCTCTTTAAAATACTTTGTTTCCTTCTCTTCACATACCCCCATTTCCTAAATACCACTATTTTTGTCTTGTTGAGGTTTACCTCTATTCCAGTACTATGACAATAGCTTCCTATGATATATATTGGTTGTTGCAGTAATTTACCTGTATTAGAGCAGTTTTCCATATCATCCGCGTACAGGAAAGCAAAGAGTTCTTCAACGTCTGGCGTGATAAATGTGCTTTGCTACATTTGCTTCTTAACTCAGAGATCAGATCGTTTATGTACAGCAACAAACAAAAAAAAATTAGGGCACGCTGATCTTAATCTGATTAATATTGAAAACAATCTCCTTGACCTAATTTAGTCGGAATAGATAATGCGATTTTTAAAGAATATTTCCATTCATTCTATATTTTGTAACTGACCCAACATTTATCGGATGATTTTTAAACCTCTAAACATAAATTTGTTCTGTGACTCTAAACGTTTACTGTAAATAAAACTAAAATTGCAATGACGAGACCAGTGACTTGCACAACCGCGACCAACCAATGCCAGACGCAACCGTGACTAACCAATGCCAGACGCAAACGCGACCAACCAATGCCAGACGCAACCGAGACTAATCAATGCCAGACGCAAACGCGACCAACCAATGCCAGACGCAACCGTGACTAACCAATGCCCGACGAAATCACAGTATCGATGCACAGGAAGGATATTTACATTCATTCACATGGCGTGCGAATTACGTAGTTTATTTCACAAGATTACAACAAACGAGGAGCTCCTATGAGGCGTCGTAGGGGACAAAAGCTGATCCAATGAGAAAGTTGCAGATGAAATTTCGATGTAGTATGTCCAGAAATCCAATATCACGTGTGGATCAAATTGCATTGCCTTAAAGTTCAATTTTCTAGATCGAGATTTTAGATTTTACATGTTCAATTATACATCGGTGGTTTAAGGTTCTATTTCCTATGTCGACGTTTTACGGTGTATGTTTTTGAATCACACAGTGGTGGTTGAAATTTCAATATCATATGTCGAGAATCCTTAATTCTCAAGTTGAATGTAACTGTTTGTGATGAAAGTTCCATTTCATATGGCGAGTATTTCGATTTCATCTGTTGAATTTCACAGCAATGAGAAGCAGCCTCCTTGTTTAAAAATAAATGCGGTCTGTTCACGACAGTGACCTCCAGCCAAGAAATGTATAGTAATTCTCGTCCTGTGAATGGTAACTTTTAAAATGTAAATGCATGAAATGTAAAGGCGCCTCATAATTTAATACGCGAATGACGTATCTTAATGCTCGATGTTATTTTGAATAGTTAAATTGGACATTGTGTAATGTTACTTTTAACACCAACACATCATTTCACCATAAAAATATAGCAATTCTGACATGTACAATAAAATGTCCAACCCCCGATGTAAAAGTTCCAACGGCAACGTTCTAATTGGACCAGCTTTTGTCCAATACGATGCCTCATACAGCTCCCAATTCATGAAAGTACACCTAAGTCTCATTTCTGCAAATGACTATGAACGATATGGCGCAAAGACATTATTGCCACTACTTAAAGCATGGATTGTTCGCGGTAAATTAACTTTAGCTTTAGCCGCTTTTCTGTAGCTGTTGCAGCTGTGACATGGACAAGATTATATTAAAGTATGCGTAAATGTCAAACAAATTAACGAGCTCTAACTCTGACATTAAACGTTTTGGAATCTAAGAGTGGATTTCGGACCGTGCCAAAGAGTGTGTCGACTCTAGTCAAGAGCTTTAAGTTTGAATAAATGATGCGGATTCACTATCCAATTTGACCGCGGTAACCTAATTTGAAGCACAAATTGTCACTGAATTAAAACTACTTAACCATAACTTGAGAGCAATATTCTGGGACTAAGAGACTTCATACCTGGAGAAACTATGCCATCGAAAAATATTAGCCGTTAGCTGCGTTTTTAGTATTAATGGAGCTTGATTTAATTGGTAATGCTGTGTCTGCGGTCCATTTGGACGATTTTGCTTTAAAGATAATTTTTCTTCAAATTGTCAGAACAGAACTAGTCAGAAAAAAGTTTTTGAAATGAAAATATCATATGCAGCACATGCATATATGGTACATGAGTTCGAAAACAATGTCCAAGTTCTATTAAATATGACGTCATCGTGGTTTACTAGAAATGAGAGAGAGAGAGAGAGAGAGAGAGAGAGAGAGCATGGACTATGTAAAAGGCACAAGTCCAAATGGTATCTTAGAAAAGTTGACTTAACCTTTCAAATGTACTAAACTAACATCAATGATTTTAATTAAACAGCTTTTGATACATTTGACTTAATACATAAAGGGGATGGTAATGAGATGCGATCGATTGAAATGTGTAATCACCCATATGAAGCTAGATCGAGATCTACTAATACGCCCAAAACTTCGCTAACAAATTTATCTCTGTGTAAATGGTTTTAGAGAATGGTGTTGTGAGGGTAAAGAAAACAGCTTTTGCTATGTTTTTAATTCGTTTCCATAATCAAACATTTACAAGAATTATAGAACAGATAGAAAGAAAATTAAATACTATTCTGTTCATAAATTTGTTACTTTTTTAAAATGGAACAGAAATAGAAAGGAAAAAACAAGGGGAAGACTTGAATGAGCATTGGAGTGTGTCTGACATATTAATGTGGACGCCTAAAATGTTATTGTTTATTCCCAAACGTATCGTTACACCATAAGACAAAAACTCAAAACAACACAAGACAGCATAAAACAAAGTCAAAAGCTCAAACAATATCAGCCATGTTCAGTCATCCAGTATTCACGATCATTATTTTCGTGAAACCATTTAACATTCCCTGTTTTCTTTGGACAGCATTTAGCGCAAGCTGGAAGCTTTATTAGTGTAATCTGCATCGTCACCCAATCTTCTGTCTGCAGTCCGTGTGCCAGTGCTATTACATACTACGAGGAAGTGATTTCCCAAACTGTTTCTGCTTTGGTTATGAACTAATGATTAGCACGTGGACTTTGAAGGTCAGTAATGGCTACCTTGTCATGCGTTTTGAATTCCGAGTCCTTTTCTATGTAGTCCGCCTTAGACTGGCTCTATTATCAAGATCACCAGCTACTAGAACAGTTCCCTTATGTGTGCAATGATCGACTCTCCATCTGTACTTTACCAAAAAATATCGAAATTAAGAAAATTATATATGGGCGATTGTTCAAGTGGAATATGAATCAATCAAATATAAAAACGTTATCATCCCCCCCCCAAAAAAATAACAATCTTTGAATGTTAACCAAGAAATGCAGTGAAATTGACTTTCTACAACTTGTATACATTTTCCCAGACTTTGCTTTACATTTACTACAGTACATACACTGGCACGTTTTGATTTTTGCTTAACCATAAAAATCTATGTGAGCATTTTGATTTATTCATGGTTATAACAAGTATAATAATTATAATAGTTCAATATAGTCAAAACATAAGCATTACACATTTCACAAAAAATCGTGAAAGCATGATTCACTATGTTTTGACTACTTAAAATAATTTCTCCTTGATTACAAATTTCAGGTTACATTGATTTACTAAAGTTTAAAATCACAGCTCTCGTGAAAAGCCACTGTTACTCGTCAGAATTATATAGATTTTACAAGGCCACAAATATAAATGGAACCTGGATTTTAAAACGGCGTTCCTTGCTGGTATACAAACGAGACATTTGGGGATCGGAAGTACTAATGGTATTAGTATTGGACTCAAAGACTAAAATACAATCGATGAAAAAGCTGAAGCACTGATGCGGTACAAAATCAAAAATGCAAATCGATACTTCTAAAAACGGTACTTTTTTCAGAATAAGAACCTTCATCGTAGTACTAAAGACAATTCGGTTAATTTTAAAGTGAATGTAGAAAAATGAAACTATTTTAAAGCGTTTAGATAAATTACAATTCTTTAAAATCCTATGTAAAATAGAAGCCACATAATGAAGAAACAAGAATACCAAAGGTCCTGCAGACTGCGTTTATTGCCCTGTTTTAAATCAAGAGGGCAATATCGTTTTATTTTAAGAAAAGAAAATCCACGTGAGTTTGGGAGAAAGATTTAAAGTCTGAAACGTTTTAGCAATTAATCTAATAATTACTGTGGCTTTTTTGAATATTTTATGAACTCTCAACAGCTTTACAAGAAAATAATACTGGTCAATTAGATCAGAGTATAAACACAAATGACGAAGGAATATCTGAGTACTCAAACGAACCGATATTTGCAGAGCAGGATTCTCCAATTCCAATTGAAGGACTTAAATCAGCTGTAAAACACTTTAGCCAGTAATAAAGCAGCAGGTCTTGACACAGTCTTCAGTGAATACTTTACAGAGTCATTTCCACCTTTATCCTATTGCACGCTGAAACGTCTTAATATGATATTTAGAGGCGATATAAATTATTTAAATTGGAGCAAGGGTGTAATTATACCAATCCTTAAGAAGGATGATCAAACCAATGAAAATACTTAAAGAGGAATAACATTGCTTAGGTGTCTAGGAAAAGTTTATATAAGCATATTAAATCAAAGACCATCCTCTTGGATCATTACATATTATATAGTAGCACTAATGCGCAATTTGGTTTTAGAAGAACAAGATGGCGGATATGTGGTGACAAGCTACACAACGGTGGGATTGTTATGGATAAATTCGTAATTTGCAAGTGATATGTTATACAGGTCTCAAATACTGTATTTAGCTAGACCGTGTTCGTGACACAGCTTATAGAAAATACATCGAGGATTCTTTTTTGTGCCGAAATGTAGTCTCATACTCTTTTGAACACAAGTATATATTCATATACAAAATGAAATAACAAATGAACCCAATGAATCCGTGCTAGTTCCATGTTTATTCAGTATAACTGAACAAAACGTCATTGTACTTTTTTGCTAACATTATATGATTATCTGCTTGTTTACGAGCTCGCAATGAGTGCATTTATGAGTTGTCCACAGACAAGAACATATCAACAACTCAGGGCCTTCACACTAAACAGCCCATTGTAAGAACGGATTAACAATACCATCAACTGCAGAAGATACGAATCCCATCAAGGTCATGCTTAAAGTCTAGAGGAAGACATCTAAAGCCAATCCGATGATTATTATTGTTGTTACAGCAGTCAGTGCTCTCAAATCACGAGACAAGAGACAATATCGCGGTTTGACCATGAACGTAACGGTCCTTTCAAAACAATTATACACTGAAAAACTCACTAATGTTGTAAGTGGAAAAGATGATTTGGTGTCTGTCTTAGCCAACAGGGCTAGCAATCACTCATCCTATCTAAATAAAAAAGACTTATCAACAAAACATGACATAAGTGCCCCAAATACGGCTAAGAGTGTTATGCCTTATATTTATTTTTGAACGGAGATGAATCTGAAATAGAAGACATATTTTGAAGATTAACAACCGCAAGAACACCAGTGACTCTGATGTGTTAAGATAGCAGTTATTCCACTTCAAACGAACTTACATTAACTGAAAGTAAAGCTGATCTGCATAACGTAACCACGAGAACTAATGAATTAAAGATAAAACTAAGTTAAGTTACCAAACTTATTTAATTAAAATATGTGAAAATTGATAAATTAGAAAAGATAAACACCGCTGTGAAGTGTCGAATTTTGGATTACAGTGAACTTTAAAGATGAATGCATTGAGCATTAAATTTTATCCCATTTCAGCCAGAAAGATTTTGTGAATGGTCACTTCGACCTTTCTTCGTTCACCCCACCCCCATGTCTATGTAAACTTCAAAGGGGCAGAATTCCGACTCAGTGAAATTGACCGGGGTATCTTAACACGGTCATTAGAAAGTAAACATTTGAGCTACCAGCCCTAACCACTTGGTAGGAACCTATGTCAAATTATCAATTGTTTTAAAGGGAAAGTGTTAAACACCGTCGTTCACAAATTCTGAGCTGTCTAAATCTGATGAAAGGAATTATTTCTTTGGGAAACATTAGGGACTCTGCCTACGATTGGGCAGAATAAATTAAGGCGTACACTCTAGAAGCAATCAGAATTTAAAGTGACAACCTTGATCGAAATTCTTTAGTCTGAAATTTCCTGAAAGAGGAGGAGTAGTCTTGACTCCGATGAAGCCTAAAAAGAATAGTGCTTTCCTCGTTAAAAAAGAAAGGGACCAGGTGGCCGTCTTGCAAAAAGAAAGACAGGGTTTAGTGCTAGGACGCATAAGTGCTGAAAGAGAACAGCAATAAACTTTCTGGGAGAAAGAAACGGGATAGTCTGAAGACAGAAGTCCGAGGAAAAAGAAGGATGAGGTAAGAATAAAGGACCAGGAAGTCCATGACGGGACAAAGCATAGAGCTTAGGAAGTCGATGCAATAGGAAGACGTTGATACACGGTCAAGGGAGGAAGGTGACGCAAATCAGCCGTGGACATTGCGCTCTTTTCACCTCTCGTTATGATCATGAAATGAATCCAAACTGGACATTCCTGTTAAACTCTATTGACATAATCTAACTTGAATTAGAATTGCCGTTATTAATTTCTTCTGATTAAATTTGTTATTCTCTTGTCAAAGGGGGGCTCGTATTGCTTTATTTCTTCCAGTATTCTCGCTCAGTTCTCTGTTGAAATTATATTCTTCTTTCACACCCGCTGGGCTATAATATCAAGGGAGGTCATTCTCTAGATAACGCCAGCCAAATTTAATCAACCACCCCTCTTACTAAGAGGGTGACGTTACAACCACCTTGCAATCTATTTTAGAAAAAGAACTTGTTGGTAAATTCACGGTGCTTGAAGGTTTTAGAAAGTATTAATATAGCAGAATTCACAATTGCGACAATTTTGACCAAGCCAGATACACGGTGCAACTCAGTACCATCGAAGCCAATGCCACAAACTTGACAAACAAAGTGTTACACATATGAACTAAAATGCGAAAACGTTTACCACAAGCGATAAAGTAAGTGTCCTTGCAGCCTGATACTCGCATTAAAAAGTTACATGATACCGTTACTCCTGCAGAATCCACTGCTAGACACTTAAGACCAGAACTTGTATCAGGGTGTTCTAGAGACTTGAACATGCCGCATCTAACTAAACGCAATATTGCTTCAAGAAAACAATACGCACAAGAAAGAAAAAGGACACATGCAGACAAAAGGAAATTCAATAATACAGATGACGGAAACTGAAAACATGATCAGCAGCAGCAGTCGTATACACGTAGGAATTCCAAGGCCAGTCTTGTAATATATAGTCGAAACCACAAACAGTGATCTTACTGGTAGTAGAAGATATGAGGAAATAACTGGTGATACTGGTGAGGTCTTTTTAGGAGTATTACACTGAGAGGGGTCACGTCATATTTGGAAGACGATTTCATCCAGTTGCCATTCGTATTTTCTTAGCAGGAATGAGGACACTTAATAGTGAGGGTAAATATTCCCGTGGAAAAAAACAAAATTAATAGAAAGCGAAAACTTTGTTCGGCCTAATGATGTTTCACTAGAAATCAGCTGCATGTAAAATAAGACCAACAGGGAACATATAGGAAATCATGAATATACGACGATAATTAATTCAGAGAAAATTATTCGAGTGAACCGAAAACGCAGTAGAAGGAGCAGATATGTCGAACGCGACGACGACGGCGATGATGATGATGATGATGACTAGTATCATCAGTACCAAGATAACGACCATGGTGATTATGACTACGATCAAAGACATGGCAAATCCGACGCATATAAGTCACGAAGGGTAGAGAGTGGTAATCAGGTTTGATTATTGTACATGTGAATAGACTTTACTTTATAGAAAGTGTTTGTCAAAATGTTACTAATAAATATTGCAATATTATCGACGTATACGTATGCTTACTTACTTATGCATACAATAATCTGAATATTATTACTTGAAACGACTGAGGAAAATATGTTTTTTGCCTCATGTGTCACTAACTTACTTCATCTATTAGGATGTGATATCACCGTGATATGTGAACATAAAATTTGAAAAAAACAACAAATGTATTCATATACTTTATCGTGATAACATGTCTTACACAAAAATTGATAATATTGATAACAGTTAGATCTAAAAAGGTTGAAAAGTCGGAGTATCAATTGTGATCAAGAACAACGTATAGTTCTTAGTAACAGAACTAAATTGTAGCAATAACCAAATCGTTGGTACTGAATTAAGAGCAGTGCAAGATCTGTCTTTCTTACTCTCTAATGAAAACGTATTAATTTAATGGAATCCCTCTTTAGGTGTTATTCATATTACAGTGAAGAAATAGTTATGGGGAATTATAACGCCGGGTACAGAGAATCACCATTATCATGTGGTACATAACGCCGGATCAGATCAAGTATCTGGGGGAGGGTTTTCAAAATTTCAAAGGGGCCCTGACTTTCCTCGAAGGGCACTGAAGCAAAAGTCAATGTGTCTATTTACTCAGTGTGTGCATAATACCCAATACACATGCGCAAGAAGAAAACGGTGGTCAAATTTTAAGTGACAAGTGACTCTGTGTGTGTGTGTGTGTGTGTGTGCTTCTTTTAATGGGGGGGGGGGGCGGAAACCCCAGACTCCCCCAACCTCCGATCCTGCTATGTGCATGGTATAAATGCAGCGCGTTCAATGCATTTGTTAGCAACAATAACATTATACCACTGAATAAGCCAAAATGAAATAAGGTGGAGTTACACGTTCGTGCCATGCAGATCAACTATTGACTAATAGAAGAATGCTAGACTGGGTTATTCACTCTGAAGTTGTGTGTGTGTGTGTGTGGTGGGGGAATCTTCTTCAAATCACGATACGTGCATAACCTTATATCATCATGTTGTGTGAAGAACTCTTACAATGCATAATTCTGATCTGTAAATAAAACTAGGCACACTGACCAATCAAAATTAGGCATCGAATTCACTACGTAGTTACGTTTCGCTATCCACCACATTTGCTCACTAAAATAATACCACGCTTGATTACGTTGTTTTTATATTGCAGAGGAATTTGAAAGATTGCGCAGAAAATCACTGAAAATTTATTAGAAAAATCTTTCACCGTTGTGCTTGGGGCACATGCCAAGCAGTCTGTTCATTTTAGGAGTGGATTCAATTTTTTTGTTTTGTTTTGTTTTGTTTTGAAATTCCGAAACCAAACACGAACATACATAAATGTCTTCACTAAAAGTGAGACATTATTCATAACCATAATATGTATATAAATATACAAAAATGTTTTTAGATAATGATATTGTAATACATTTGGTGTATGCGCATTTTGTTATTACTCCCTGTTTTAAGGAATTCTTAGAATTTTGTGATTGCTTGCTTGAATATGGCAACTCGGTCCTATGGAAATATTCCTTAGCCCGAAATAATTAGCCAGTTACATGGAGCAAACGTCACGGACTGAAGTGTTAGTGAGTTTCCATGATGCCATGGTTTACGTTTGGTGACTTCAGGTCAGAGCCGCATGAAGTTTCATTGTCCCTATGAAAATATAGTGGTGGACATTGATTGTGCGAGTCCAGGTGCAGTATTTGTGATTGGAGACGTAAATTACACAATGGAATAAACAAGAAGGGACTGTTCCGTCGTTGGCAGGTATATCTTTCAGTTGATGCCACTAAAACACTGGTATGTTCATTAGTACTTTCAAGATTGGACTATTGTAACTCAATTCTGTCTGGTTCATCTCAATATCAAATTTCAAAACACAGCTGCTCGGATCATACTTAGAGTACCACGATCAGAGCACACCTTCCCGCTGCTCTGTACCCTACACTAGCTACCCATTCGATCCAGAATAAAACACAAAATTTGTTCTCTTTGCTACGTTTCACTGACGTACTCCAGTCCAACATACCTATCCGACCTCACCCATGTGTTCACCAGCAAGATACTTACCCTCCTCTTCTGACAATCGTATACTCATTATTCCCACTACGAAAACAAAGTCATATGGACAACGTTCTTTTGTATACCAGGGACAATCAACGTGGAATGAATTGCCCACTGAACTTAGACACAAAGACACAGTGATCCCATTCAAGAGTGTTCTTAAAACTCACTTATTTCGACTGCAAGAACAAACATAAACAACTAATAATGTTCCCTACCTTAATTAGTTTCAGCATGGTTTTTTTTTAAATGTTTCTTTAGTTGCATGGTGATTTGTGGGTTTTTTTTGGTAATAATATCATTATATATGGGTTTTTTATGTTATAGGTGTTGTCTAATGTTGTAAAGCGCTTAGAGCCTCCAAAGATTAGGCGCTATACAAAGTCCTCATTATTATTATTGTTATGGTGGCAAATGAGATTCAATTTTACAGGCGAAATGTGGCTCAAAACTGTGATCTGACTGGCCTGAGGTGGCGTAGTAAAAATAGTTCCCTGTTTTAGGGAGCGTTGTATATTTTTACGGCGTGAAACGCTGATGGTACGGAAAGTTGGTGAAGAGAAACCATGTAGATGTGCGGTTGATAGACAATTGGAAAGCTGTGAGATTTGTGGTCTTGTATTGATTATAGTAAATTTACTTTTAGAATGGACAAGTTTGGCTTCCTACAACAGAAATTGTATGGAAGTCTTTGGAATTAGGGGAAACTTGTGACTTCTTGAGGAATCGCGCCAGGGTTTGACACTGTTCGGTCAAGCAATACCCCTGGTGTTGTAACATTTTGATTTGTTGTACATGTGAAAACTTTGAATACATATTTATGCTTATTGTGTACATAAGTTCGAATTGTGTGTCATATTGGTGTCATACAATTAAGCGCAGTAATAATAAAGTTTGTACATCTTCTTTATTTTTGTCTTTTTATTAACTTTGTTGTGGTTGTTTTTCTTTAAAATTAAGTTTGGAACGTTGGAATCCTGTATCATGCTTCATTACTGATGCTCTTGTTAAAATTTTCAAAGTTGAGCATTTACTTGTAACTGGTGTCAAACTGACAAAACACCATCATATACTTTAAATTCTGGATTGGGCCTAATCCAATTAATATCTATAATTGGCCTAATCCTATTCATATCTATAATTGGCCTAATCATATTCATATCTATAATTGGCCTAATCCTATTCATATCTATAATTGGCCCAATCATATTCACATCTATAATTGGCCTAATCCTATTCATATCTATAATTGGCCTAATCCTATTCATATCTATAATTGGCCTAATCATATTCATATCTATAATTGGCCTAATCCTATTTATATATATAATTGCAAAATTGAATTTTGACATCAATTATTTAAAAATGTCAAATTTAATTATTTTGAATACAATTTCTGTTGTGGGAGGTTTTAAAGAAAAACTAGTTTAACTTTATGACGATGTTTAACTGTAATAAAATATTTCTTTTGTTTTTATTAGGTTTGGGACAATAAATAACAGTAAGTTATGTCTTGCCATTTATTAAACTTTTTGTCATGCCGAGTTCAAAATAAAACTGAGCTCTTACAAATTACTGATTTTAAAACACCTACAACACTTATGAAATCAATGAAGTAAGATAAAACGAGCCACACTTATTAGAGAAACAAGGTTATATCGGATGCAAATATATTTCCCGTTAACGTGCCGGTAGTGGCTTATTTCTATGTACTATTATCATCTTTTTTTAATGATTATGATAAATGATCGGTTTACGTGCATCTAATATAATTTAAATTTACTGGTTTATCAATGATGCCCTTATGGAATGTCTTATCCATCCAAATGAATATACATTTTAGCGCGGCGTAAAGAACGTAAAATATTCTGTTCAATCATCAGTCACTCAAGCAACTTTACATATATTGTTTATTTATTTATTGTAACTTTAATATTTGTTTCCCTAAACATAATTAAATTGTTAATTGCAGATAAAAGAAACTGTTTGTTTTATTCTTATATGACAATTATACAGGTACGATATAAATTTAACGTTTGCAAATACATAACGAAAGCTGAAAGGAAACGTAAATAATGAGGTTGAAAATCAATACCATTGTCTTAACCTCTCCTCTATACCTCTCACTTAGAAAATCACATATTTATACTTAGTATAGGCAGAAACCAAACATGCATCAAGTACTACAATTACTTAGAAATGAAGACTTAACATCTGCCAAATACCTAGGTAAATACGTGTGTAATGTATTACAACCTAGGTTATCTCTTCTCTATCTCTCTCTCTCCGATGTATTCTGTGTACACAGGTTTGTATTAATCATCATTTATTTACATAGCAATGAATTGTATATGAATTGTGTATTGCATTCAAAGACTTTTTTGCACATGTCAATAAAATAAAGTTCTTTTCTGTTCAGTTTTGATAAAGTTTAAGAAAGCATGCACAGACAAACAATATGGTTCGATGTTATGGCCAACGTTATAGTTCGAAGGCATTCTCTTGTCTGATTGCCAGATCCTAGAATCCATTTTTAGTTAGATTAGCGTACATTTATGTCGAATTAAATTGTAAGAATATACATATACTATGTGTTGTATCCCGTGATTTGGATTTTTAATGTAGCTCTAACAATTTGTCAGTCATATCGTCATATCGCTACGATGTCTGCAATGTGGCAGTATATAGTGATGTCTAGCACTGGGGCATCTTATGCAGACATCCAGCATCATGTCCCATCCAGTCACATTATACTGACACCAGGCCGACCAGTCCTAACACTAACCTCTCAATGCTGAACGCCAAAAAAGATGGTAAACAACTTTGTAAAGGAAGGCTGTCCCAATGGAAATGTAACCAACCTACTGAACTAAAAGTAGAGGATTTTAAACCGGAAGATGACCCCTGCCGCTTAAATATTCCATTATGCTGGGACTAGAATTATATAAGTTTTAGACCTATAATTATGAACAAGTATATTGACACTTTGCACTGGAAAACTAAATCTGCACCAGCAAGCGTTACATGAAAGCATAATAACTTAAACATACTAATAATATAGTAATCCTAATAAATAAAACAGCAACATTTTAGCTGAGGTGGATCTTTCTTGAAATGGCTATATATATATATATATATATATATATATATATATATATATATATATATATATATATATATATATATATATATATAGATGATTTCGATTGCTTTGATGGGTTTTACGCCATTTTGTTTCAGCACATGATATTCACGGCGGCCAGTAGACTTTGTAGAACAACAACCCAGAAACACCACCAATCCACGGGAAGCTATTGGCAAGCTATTTTACATACCAACATTAGTCGAGGCGAAAATCGCGCTCACGCGGACAGAGGTGAGATGTGTGTGTGTAACGACAGTGGCAAATAACGTGTTCCTATTTAAGAGACACGTCTTGATAAAAAAGAACGAAGAACATTGATCAAATTTATATTGCTTTATTTATCCATGCACCGAATACAAACTATTCTACATTCTCCACTACATACTGTATACCAGTTAGTTTAATGCATTTCTGAATTTTATCCAAGTTGAGTATAAAGTGAATTTATAAAGAACTATTAAATATAACGATTTAAATGTTTAATGTTAATACAGCATTCTCGTTAGAACAAGTTAAACTAAATCTGCACCAGCACGTGATACATGAAAGCGTTAAAACCTAAACGTGGTAACAACATATCAATTCTGATAAATTAAAAAGCAACGTTTTAGCTGAGGTGGATATTTATCGATATGGGTATATATATATATATATATATATATATATATATATATATATATATATATATATATATATATATATATATATATATATGGCGGACTTGCAAATATGGCTGATTTTAATATCAAGCTTTCGGCTGAGATACGTGAGGAGTAAAACATGACGCAGGGTAAACAATAATGGAATCATGTTCTAGATTTCATGAATGTCAAAGACATTGTTGATGGTCTACGGATTGTGAAGAGCTCCAGCTCCAGCTCCGAAACCATATCCCTTTGGACCGAAGTTCTTTGAATAGCAAGCTGAAATGAAGTAAATTATAATTACACTGGTCAACAGTGAAATCATTACTGACTTGAAAAGGCCCTAATCTGTAGTATTTTGGTGTGCCGAACACGAATATAACCGTGAAAAATTTGTATTGGCTCTCGTTTTGAAGATATTCATATACTTCATTTTCTATGTTTCACTGTGTAAATTTCTCCAGTAGGACTGCAGCAACATCCGGAATAATGATGTAACATTGCATAATACCATCATGCTCACATCATCCACAGTTGATTGCATCATTTTCTGATGCAATGCAATACTAATGCCATGCGGCTGCTGAAGTAAGTTGACGTCAGCAGTGTACTATACATGTGTAGGCCTATTATACTAATGCCAGGCGGCTGCTGAAGCTGACGTAAGCAGTGTACTATATAAAGCCCAATCAGATAGGTTCAGCATTTAAAATATTTTAGACGTTGTGCGAGACAGTTCAAGCTACTGTTACATAAAACTTATTATTTTATCCATTTACGTACAATAAAGAACAGTAATGCCTCGAAAGTGTGTTAATACCGCGGACAATTTTTGCTATATTTGTGGGGAAGTGACATTTGCCAACCAGAAGAAAAGTATCAATTCTCAAGTGAAGAAGGCATATCATCTTTACTTCGGATGCAAGGTTGGTGACCAAGACAAGCCTTGGGCTCCGCATATATGCTGTGCTACATGTACAACACAGCTTTCACAGTGGTTGAATTGCAAAAGGTCATCAATGCCGTTTGCAGTCCCAATGGTGTGGAGAGAGCCAAGCAACCACCTAAATGACTGTTAATTCTGCTTGGTTCCTCCTCTTTCCGGCGGAATAACGAAGCGAAAGAAGTCGAGAATAGTCTACCCAAACATTCCGTCTGCATTGAGACCAGTTCCACATGGTGAGGGACTTCCTATTCCAGAACCTCTAGCAGAATATTCTCTTGATTCATCTGACGAAGACAAAGGTGAGTCGACCTGTTCTTCTCCTGGTCCATCAGCATGCAGTGATCCAGATTTTCACTGTGGTGCATCATCAACCCCACACAGAATAACACAGGAAGAACTAAATGACCTGATTCGTGATTTGGACTTATCAAAGAACAAGGCAGAATTGCTAGGATCAAGACTCCAACAATGGAATCTTCTAGAAGAAGATGTCACAATTACTGCATATCGAAAGCGCCACCAGCAATTGGAGCCTTTCTTCAGAAAGGAAAGTAATCTGATATTCTGTTCCGATATTGAGGGCCTCATGAATGCTTTAAAAATCACTCATGACCCACAAGAATGGAGACTATTTGTGGACTCTTCGAAACTGAGTCTCAAGGCTGTGCTTTTGCACAATGGAAACATTCTTCCATCTATTCCAGTAGCGTATGCTGTCCACATGAAAGAGACATACGATAACTTAAGGCAGCTACTGAATTCCATTGAGTATAACAAGTACAGCTGGCACCTCTGTGGTGATTTGAAGGTAGTTGCCCTTTTAATGGGACTGCAGCAAGGATATACAAAATACATGTGTTTCTTATGCGAGTGGGATAGCCGAGCAAGGGAAATGCACTACATGAGGAAGGAATGGACTCACAGGCAGAATGTAGCCATTGGAGAGAAGAATATCCAACACCCAGCTCTGGTTGAGGCTCAGAAAATCTTGCTACCACCCCTTCACATCAAACTAGGTTTGATGAAGAACTTCGTGAAAGCCATTGACCGGACTTTGCCAGCATTCCGATACCTGCATGAAAAATTCCCTCGACTCAGCGAAGCAAAGATTAAAGAGGGAGTTTTTGTGGGTCCTCAGATTCGAGAGCTTTTCAAAGATGACCGGTTCAACAACTTGCTGGAAGGTGACGCGAAACAAGCATGGAATGCTTTTCGCCTAGTTTCTACAAACTTCCTCGGAAATGTTAGGGCAGAAAACTATAAGGAACTAGTAGAAGACATGTTGATGAAGTATAAGAAACTTGGCTGCAATATGTCTCTAAAGATTCACTTCCTTCATTCCCATTTGGATTTCTTTCCTAGCAACTGTGGTATTGTTAGTGATGAACACGGCGAACGTTTTCATCAAGATATCGCAACAATGGAACAAAGATACCAGGGAAAATGGTCCACTACAATGCTGGCTGACTACTGCTGGACACTCCTCAGAGATGCTCCCGAACAGCTGTACAAGAGACAGGCGAAGAAATCTAAGATGTAGTCAATGACTTGATTTTTTATAGGTAGGCTATTACAGTTGACCTTTTACTATTGGAATGCATTTCGTTATGTAAACATTAATTTCTTGCAGATTACAAAAAAACTAGAGCCAATTTTGCAATTTGACTGTCATATTCGTGTTCAGCACATAAAAATTGATAAGAATTGACTAATTTTATTTCAGTAACATGACTTTTGTAAAAATTTGTTGTCCAGTGTTATGAATGAATAGCTGCATACATACATACATGCATGTATCCATCCATCCATCCATCCATCCATACATACATGCATGTATCCATCCATCCATATATACATACATACATGCATGTATCCATCCATCCATCCATCCATCCATCCACCATCCATCCATCCATCCATACATACATACATACATACATACATACATACATACATACATGCATGTATCCATCCATCCATACATACATACATACATACATACATACATACATACATACATACACACCAATGCTGGATTACCAAATAGGCAGAGTAGGCACCGGCCTAGGGACCCCACGACAAAGGATCAAAATAATATTGATAAAGCGTATTAGGAGATAATTTGCGAGGGGGTCCCAAGATTTCGACTGCATAAGGGCCTCCACAGGGTTTAATCCAGCAATGATCGATCGATCGATCCATCCATACACACACACACACACACACACACACACACACACACACACACAGAGCTTAACATCCATTATTACTGAAGACAAACTAATTTTACTACTCCAAATTTCTCACAATAGACCCCGTCTTATAATTATTTTTTTTAGTACGAACTATTTACTTTCAACATAAATAGAAGATTTGTATTTATTCTATTTTTTTTTCTAAATATGGGAATTAAAAAGATGGTTTATAAAATTATTCAACAACTTTAACAAAGTCTTGACTTTTAAGTTCAATAATTAGCATAAATGTGGATAAATGATACTTTTGTAAATGTATTACACCTTATAACCACGCTTTATTTGATTGATACTGTCAGGCGGACTAAGAATACAACGTTCATGGACTTAAGAGTTAGGCCGTATTTAAGCTGTTGTTTCTCAAGCATGGCGCTTTACCCATTTTCTCCAGACGACCAAGATACAAGACGGACATCAGAACATAAATAGCCTACTCTAAGAAAAAGAAAAAAAAACTCATGTAATTCAACTCCACTGAGAATGACATTCGGGACTATTTTCAATGGCTTGGCACAAGATGGCGGCAGAATGACACATGATAAAATTCGGAATATCTGCATCATTTTAATTTTAGTCGTAACTATTGTGGTGCATTCCGCTCAAGTGACTCGCCCAAACGCATCATTAAGTGTGATCCTACTAGATCTGAGTTTTTCCCCCACCTTCCGATACAGAACGAGCAGTATACCCAGTGTAATTATGGCCATCAGCCTCAGATAAGGGGAAAGACGAAGACGGTTTAAATGCGATGGACTGGCGCTCGATCAAAAGAAATCACCAAGGAAACTGGGAAGAGTTTGACCTTGACCGTGATATGATACATTATTGAAACAAAATAAAAAGGACTACTTACGCTTGCAATAAATTTCCCCTTCGTGGTTGCTCAGAGTAGTTACATCGATAGATTTATGACAGATCTTGCAATTACAACAGGACTTATGCCAGGCCTAGCAACAAAAGAAAATCAACATATTGAAATTTTGCAACGGTTACATTCACAATGTTAAACACGACTCATTCGTCCTTCATTATTATGTAGATGCTAATTAAATGACCTCTGTGTAGTTTCAGAGATCATTCAGTTGCAAAAGATTTTTTCTTTATGCTACGGTTTAGAAACGGACATGTACATTTGATAAATTTATAACAGATTGCTTATCGTCAAAGTATCTGTATATACACATGTGCACTGTAATTGTATAACTATTTACAAAGTTTTTTTATTACACCTTATGAGTACTATATTGGTATAAGGGATGACACACCTATATGTATTAAGTTTTCAAAAACTTTCCACTGTGTCAGCTGATGATGGTGGCAATATATGTTCAAAATAATCTTTGATATTCTTTAAAGCTGATAGTTTCTTTGGATTTCCTGTTCCGC